>CM033752.1:8287402-9487402 GCA_019671005.1 Hibiscus mutabilis | reverse complement strand
CCCTAAATCAAACTTGAATCCATAAACCCTAATCATCTTCATACAAACTAAAATATGTAGGGTTTAAATCTCAACTCAATAACATGATTTTAACATTATACTAGCTTGATTTCAACTTGAATTTCATCATGAAATCATAAAATTCCAAAAGCCCCAAACTTTTTCCATAAACCCTAATTTCTTCTCATGCCAAATTCTCATCAATCAAGCATGTTTTCCATGAATTATTTACACCAAAAGATAGAGCTTAAAGAGTAGAACAACTTTGTAGTTGATGAGATTACCTAAAATTCGAGTTTCGGGCCTTGAATCGAACATGGAAATTTTTTCTCCATTTTTCTTTCTTTCTCCCCCTCATATTTCGAAATTTGAGGATGAAGAATGATCTTCATCTTTTTTTTTCATCCAATTTGGCCACTTGTCTTGTATAAAGGAATTTTAAATTCATTTAGATAGTGAAATTACTAAAATGCCCTTTTAATCCAACAGTTGAGATTGATCTTATCATTAATCAAGGGCCAAGATTTGATCTTCCATTTTCTTCTTCCAAAATTGTCCTTGTAACTTTTTAAATATTTCAAAAAAGCCATTAGGACAAAATGACTAATTTGCCCTCCAACTAGTTTTTATTTACTAGTTTGCCATTCTTGTAAAAATTCAACTAAATCTAGTTGGAATCCAATCAACTATAATAAAATATTCATAAAATAATATTTTATGACTTTTCCATGGCTTTTGGACCAGCCTTTGAAATTTTAGTTCGATCCGATTTCCCGATATTCATAAAATACTTCTACTGCAATTTTACCTTTTCCGAGCTATTGGGTGTATTCCGAAAATTCCATATTTTCATATTCAGGAAATAAATTCTATTATCCCATAAAAACTTCCGTTTCCAAAGACTTAGACTAAATTTTCCTAACGCAATCTGTTATTCCGATAATTATCGAAAATCTTGATAGAATAAAATTTCTCTTAGAATTCCTTTATTGATAATCCATAAGAATTTTCTCTACTCTTACTGAGTCCAAATTATCGATCAGAAACACTTTTATGGGACCTTCCCAAAGGTCACCCATCCTTTTATTTGTCTAGCCTGAACACGCTTAACAATTTCATTCGATCCAAATTCGGTACCTTTTTCTGCATCTTAATCCTTAAAACCGATATCAAGGTACCTATTTCGATCCGATTCACTCTTATACTAAATAAAATTACTTGTTGGGGAAATTTACACTTTAGTCCCCAAACTTTATACGTTAACCCCCTAAACTTTCAAAATTTACAATTTAGTCACTAGCCAAAATTTGGGATATTACAATTCCTCCCCTTAAGAAAATTCATCCTCGAATTTTCAATGCGTACCTGTTCCAAACATTTACGGATATTACTTCTTTATTTTCTTCTCAGCCTCCAAGTGGCTTCTTCCACTTTATGATTTCTCTAAAGGACTTTAACCAGTGGAATTTTCTTGTTCCTTAACTCTTTGACTTAATATGCCATGATTTTTTCACTAATCGTTACTCATATCTGGAAGTAACGTCAGTTGATAAACCACTAGTTCAACTCCTTTTAGAATCCCGTATGGCCTAATAATTCTAGAACTAAGCTTTCCCTTTTGACTAAAACGTAACACCTTATTCCAAGGTGAAACCTTTAGAAACACTTTGTCCTCAACTTCGTACTTAACATCCTTATATTCTTGTCTGCATAATCATTTTTGTCGATCCGCGGCAGCCTTGAGGTTATATTAAATAATTATTACTTTATCCTCTATTTCTCGTGTCAAATCAACCCCTCCAAATTTTGGTTTATACCAAACATTTAGATCCTGTAGCTCAAACCAATAATGAAGAGTTTGGCATATTCCTCCATACAATATTCCAAATGGTGTCATCTTAATATTTGTCTGATAACTATTGTTACTGGTAATCCTATTACAAATTCCCTTGTTACTCGTTCTCACTTCCATTAGGGAATAGAAATAGGTTGAATCAATCCAGAAGGTACTTGATGTTTGGCTTTTACTTGTTAGCATGTCAAGCACTTTGCCATAAATTATGAAATTACCCTTTTTCATTCTTGGCCACCAATACCGAGTCTTTAGATCTTAATACATTTTGCTACTTTCAGAGTACATAGTCAATGGACTATGACAACTTCAGTCAAAACTTCTTTCTTCAAATCACCATTATTAGGAAAATAAACTTTTTCTTGATAATATAAGCAACCATTTGACTTAATTTCATAGTCTTGTGTTTCTCTTGTTTCAACTTACTTCTTTTGTTTTCTCTTCTTTTTATGAGTTTTGAGCTGCCTTGATGCATAGGCTACTACATTAATCTTCTCGAAATGATAATCTATAACTACATTGTAGTCTCTTAGGAACTCAACCTATCTTTGTTACCATAGGTTCAATTCTTTTTGCATCATTAGTTGCTTTAAACCTTTGTGACCAGTGTAACTAGGACACTTCTTACCATTCCAATGGAATACCTTTTTACGATAGTTGAGTAAGTAGCAGAGTAATAATAGATAAATTCTACACAAAACATTTATAATATCCAGCTAATTTCTAAGACTCTAAACTTTAGAGACATTTTTCGATGCCTCATATTCAAGAATAGATTGTACTTCCTTAGAATTCAACTCTTATTCCTTCAGCCGACACTAAATGTCTAAGGAAAATTATTTCTAATAACCAAAATTCATATTCAGAAAACCTTGCATAAAGCTGCTTATCTCTTAATGTTTGTAATACTACTCAAAAATAGTAATCATGTTCAATTTCTATCTTTAAGTATACCAGAATATTGTCCATGAAAACTACTACTACAAATTGGTCTAAGTAGTATTAGAATACCCTATTCATCAAATCCATGAATATAGCAGGGGAATTTGTAAGTCCAAATGGCATTACCAGGAATTCGTAATGTCCATAACGAGCCCTGAATGCTGTCTTTGATACATCTTCTTCTTTGACCTTGAGTTGATAATAACTCGATCGTAGATCTATCTTTGAAAACATTGTTGCACCTATAAACTAATCAAATAGATCTTCAATCCTTGGTAGTGGATACTTGTTCTTAATAGTTACTTTATTCAACTACCGGTAATCTATACATAATTGTAGAGAACCCTATTTCTTTTCTACAAATAATACCAGAGTACCCCATGGTGATACACTCGGTCAAGTGTAATCCCAGTCTAGCAGTTCTTGCAATTGAGCTTTCAGCTTTCTTAGCTCAATTGACACCATCCTATATGGTGCTATCGATATCGGTTCAATTTTAAGATAGACATCAATCCCAAACTATACCTCTCTATCCAGAGGTAATCCTAATAACTTATCCGAGAACACATTTGAAATTTTCTCATAATCGGGATATCTTTAATCTTCTTGGGTGACATTTGTATAATCACCACATAAATTAAACAAGCCTTACATCCATTTACTTAACAACCTCTTAGGTACTTCTTGTACTTAAGCCCTCTGCTGCACCAGTAGCTCAATCTAGGTGAAAATCAAAAAAAAAATCATACTTGATTTCTTTTTTACTGCTACGGGTATCTTTATAACCCTTGTAATCCGAGACTCTTGTTCTTGTTTAGAAACATTTTTAGGGGAAATTCAATTAGTCAAACAATCATCAACTAAACACACTTCCTTTGACTTCATTAAGGAACTAATTCATTTAAAAAAAAATTAAACGTTTCTTCTTATAATCACTTCTACCTTGTGCATAGATAACCAATCTTATCTAAATTACATTTCAGATTCCCAAGATGGTACCTTCATATTACCTTATAGTATTTGATCACTTAGATCACTAGAAAAACCTTTTTCCAGCAATCCACATTATTTTAATGCTTGTCATACTCATCATCTTATATTACTAATTGTCTTCATCAAAACCTTTCTGAAAAGATATCTTACCTTACCCATTACGCTTCAACCCTACCTTTATAAGGCTATGCTGTCAACTATTCAGGTAGAATTAACCTCCTAGTTGACTTCTCTGAATACTCTTTGGTTACAATTTCAATACACTTTATTCATAATAAACTTCCAATCTTGTTCAGTATGTACTCAAATATCACTTTGATCATACTTTTATTCCAGATTCTTTGTCTTCCTGATCTATCAGGCTTCACAGTTAACCACTTATAATACTAATGTTTCCTTAAAGAAATAATCCTTCTTACTTAGGTTGTGTCTGATTTAAAGACTTTTCAAAGTTTTTCTAACATTTGAGGAGTCTACACTGTAACTCTTTCCATGTTTGCTTTGATTATTCTTACAATATAGTTACTACTTTTAGTACTCTGACAGATTCATACCCAACATCTTCTTATCGAGCTTCAAATATAATCTCTTTATAGATCAATTTCTTCTTAGTTTCTTTTCTAATCATCGCAGTAGTATCATTACTTAACTTTATAATTCTCCCTTATATGTACTGACTGTACAAGCATCTTATAATAAGATACTACTGAGTTATTTCCATCATAACTTCAATCCTTAACTTGTCTTGAGTAAATCGCCAAATTACATCTGCAGCAACTACTGACATTGTTATCTTTAAACATATACATTTCTAAAGTAAAGATACTTCTTCTTCTTACTCCTTAGTATCCGAGAAAATAAAATAATTACTCTATCATCTCTTTACTCTGCAGATAACTTATTCTAAACAAAAACTAACTTCCAGGCTTATTTTACTGTATCATATCCACTATGGGTCCTTTCTTGACCTCTAAGATTCATCAACTGATGAAATCCATTATCGTTTTACTTTCCTTATTTTAGTATCATTTCACCTTATACTAATGAGGAGCAGCATCAAGTCATAAAATCAATACATCAGTAATATGACATCCTAGGGGTATGTATTTACTGAAAACTCCATATCAAACTTGGTTTAGCTTCCAGAACCAGCTAAACCTTTGCTCTGATACCAATAAATGTAGCACCCATAACGTATACTCGTAGTTGAATATACATTATAGATGTTACTTAAACATGCTACTAAAAGTTAAGCTTAATTTTTTTATCCCTATACGATTCATCGTCTAGCTAATTATTTAAACTATCATTATAATTTAATTTAATGCATTATATACTATAAGTAAATAGTTTACATGCCCACTAGAGATTGTCATAATTTAGAATGTCTTACTAATGTTCTGCAGATTGTAGCTTGAACAATATGCTTGACTCCTCTTCAAGTGCTCCAACTTGACCTACGTGTGAAACAACATCACACGCTAAGTAAGAACTTAGTGAGACAGTTAAACTTATTTATTTTAAAAACATGAAAAATATGAATACAATGTGTCATATATAAAAGTGCATTTTTTTCTATAACATGGCAAGTACATCACAATATATATGTCATGTATCATAACTATCATATAAGTCATGTTATTATTGCATAATATATTCCCTATCATGGACATGCTTCCATCGTGTAATCATTTACATATCATGTACTCTATCATGATCATGCTTCCTTTATGCCATCATTTGCATAACATGTATGTCATGTGACATATAACTTCTTTTTCATGTATCATGTATCATATAACATATGTAGCAAGTAACATGTAACATTGGAATCATATATCATATAACATCTGTATCATGTATCATGTAATATCTCTATCATGTATCATGTAACATCTTTATCATGTATCATGTTCTTTCATGTAATCATCTTGTTATATTGTCATCATGTCTGGCTAGAGGCCCATGGAAACCTCGTAGCCTATCTGCACCGTAGTGCCTTGTAGAGTACATACTCGAGATGACGCTCTTTGCTCCTCATATAAGGACGCTCTTTGCTCCTTATATTAAAACACCTTGTTAGTGCATTTTGCACTATGGGCTTGGATCCCCAGGGTGTATCTTGTTTCATTTTAATCTTGTTATTATCCATACTTCATGTATGCATAATACATCATCATTTATGCAAACAATAATTCGTACCTAGTATTCCATCAATCTTTCCATGTTGAGCAATGTATCACATCACGTATCATAGAGAAATGCAATGCCAATTTCAACATAATGCAAACATATAGAAATGCACTCAACTGGGCCATTTATTAACTTGCCTCACTAAGCTCTATTCAATCTTTTCCTTTATAGAACCTCGAATATTCTTTTGATTTGAATCCAACTCATTTATCACATGAATATAAATAAATATTTGTTAGATTCACCTCTAATAATATTTTTATCAAACTATCTAAATCATTCAATATTAAATTTTTCCATAAATTTCCTTTCTTCCTTATACTGTAAAAAACATCATTTTGGTCCTTAAGTTATTGAACTTCAAATAATTCCTCCAAGCTTGCTAACTAACATTATATATAAAATGTCTCAAATTCCATTTTCTGGCAGCTTGCACTACCTTTGAAAATTTATTTCTATAAAATGATCTAAACTCAGAATTCGATTCTGCTTGTTCTGAAAGAAACTAGATTAAATAATATTTTCATCCATATAAATTAATAGCCCAAATTCAACTTGTGCGATTTATGAAAAATTTTCAAAGTCAATTTTCAGTGCTGATTTCAGAACAGACTGCTATACTATTTTCTGACCTTTTGTCACTTAAAAATTCATATATTTTGATATATGAATAGAAATCAAACACCATTTGTTTTAAAAAAAACTAGACAAATAAACCTTTACATCGATATAAAATTCACTATCTAACCATTTTTGTAGAATTTATGGTGAATTTTCAAACTTACTGCCAAATCCAATTTTTCCTACACAACTTCCATAAATAACTTCAAACTTTATACTAATTTCTCTTTACTTTGATATTTGTCAATTTGGTCCCCTTGCTTTATTCAAACCACTAATTTATCACTTTCTTCATCAATTAATTCTTCAAAAATAATTCCCTCTAATTTTTCGTTCTTTCCGAAATAGTCACTAAAAATGCAAAGATAAGGATTCAAGCTTCTTAACTTTGTAAATTAGTCCTCAAATCAACATTACTACTTGAATTCAATTATTTCAACTAAAATCAGATTTATTACTTCTCTAAAACCTCATTTCCGAATTGTCACTTAACTTTGACAATTTGTCAAAATGGACACTAACTCGATTTAACATCGGTTTTGCATTCTAACTTCAATTTCATATCTCCAACATCAATAATAACATAAATACACTTCAAATCATAAAAAATCAGATTAGTCCTCTAACTTTTAGAGTTTTGAAAATGGTCCCTATACCTTTAATTTAAGGTTTTGCTCCCAAAAAACAAATTCAAGCTTACTAGATAATTTATCCAACATCACAAACCCTAAATCAAACTTGAATCCGTAAATCCTAATCATCTTCATACAAACTCAAATATGTAGGGTTTAAATCTCAACTCAATAACATGATTTTTAACATTATACTAGCTTGATTTCAACTTGAATTTCATCATGAAATCATAAAATTCCAAAAGCCCCGAACTTTTTCCATAAACCCTAATTTGTTCTCATGAAAAATTATCATCAATCAAGCATGTTTTCCATGAATTATTTACACCAAAAGATAGAGCTTAAAGAGTAGAACAACTTTGTAGTTGATGAGATTACCTGAAAATCTAGTCTCAGGGCTTGAATCGAACTTAGAAAAATTTTCTCCATTTTTCTTTCTTTCTCCCCCTCATATTTCAATATTTGAGGATGAAGAATTGAATTCATCTCTTTTTTTCATCCAATTTGGCCACTTGTCTTGTGTAAATGAATTTATAGTGAAATTATTAAAATACCCTTTTAATCCAACGGTTGATATTGATCTTATCATTAATCAAAGGCCAAGATTTAATCTTACATTTTCTTCTTCCAAAATTGTCCTTGTAACTTTTTAAATATTTCAAAAATGCCATTAGGGCAAAATGACCAACTTGCCCTCCAACTAGTTTTTATTTACTAGTTTGCGATTCTTGTAAAAATTCAACGAAATCTAGTTGGAATCTAATCAACTATAATAAAATATTCATAAAATAATATTTTATGACTTTTCCATGGCTTTTGGATCAACCTTTGAAATTTCAGTTCGATCCAATTTCCCGATATTCATAAAATACTTCTACTGCAATTTTACCTTTTCCGAGCTATTGGATTTATTCTGAAAATTCCATATTTCCATATTCAAGAAATAAACTCTATTATCCCATAAAACTTCCTTTTCCAAAGACTTAGACTGAATTTTCCTAACTCAGTCTATTATTCCGATAATTATCAAAAATCTTCATAGAATAAAATTTCTCTTAGAATTCCTTTATCGATAATCCATACGAATTTTCTCTACTCTTACTGAGTCCAAATTATCGATCAGAAACACTTTTATGGGACCTTCCCGAAGGTCACCCATCATTGTATTTGTTTAGCCTGAGCACGCTTAAGAATTTCATTCGATCCAAATTCGGTACCTTTTTTTGCATCTTAATTCTTAAAACCGATATCAAGGTACCTATTTCAATCTGATTCACTCTTATACTGAATAAAATTACTTGTTGGGGAAATTTACACTTTAGTCCCCAAAGTTTTCCAAAGTTTACACTTTAACCCCCTAAACTTTCAAATTTTATAATTTAGTCACTATCCAAAATTTGGGATATTACATACCACGTCATTGTAATATCTATTCCATTTTCTGTTTCATTATTTTTGTACTTGTTAGTGCTAATTGATAAGTGTTCAAAAGTACTATTTTTATTTCCCTTTTTACTCATATTATTGTTAGACTTGGGCTCATATTAGTTGCATAATTAGTCGTTCATGCATTAATTCATGTTTCTTTCCACTGTTGAGCTTGATTACATAACTTGGTGATTTTTGTGGAAAAAGATGCTGCTTTGGTGTGTTTTGTGTGTGTGTGCAGAATCACGTGCCAAAGCAAGGCTAGAACCAGTTGCCAGGGCAATGCATGAAGGAGATGCCGAGCTAGTTGCCAGGGCAATTTTCGACAAGGAATAAGATGATATGGTAGTCGAAATTGATGACTAGATAAGCCCAAGATGACTTGGACCAAAGCTAAATCCTAAAGGAGTTTGATTTCCATGAAGAGGTTAAAGAGAAACTAAATCCCAAGAAGATAGGAGAAGTTTTAGAAGGAATTTAAATATAATAAAGAATTATATTCTTTAAAGATAATAAAATTCCAACTTAACTTCCTCCTCAAAAAAAGTCTCTGACCTAGCCCTATAAATTAAAGACAATGCCGTCAACTCCAAGGGGGGAGAGAGAGGAGAGAAGGGAGATATTTCGACAAGAGGGGAGAGTTCGATTGGGAGAGATTTTCCAAAGAGGGCTGATCGATTTCTTCTTCTTCTTCTTTGCTTCCATTAGATTCATGGTTTGGGGATTATTCTTTATATATCTTTTAAACCCAACCATGAACTAACTTTATTGGTTGGGGTTATTGTGTTTTGTGGTTGTGAGGAACAATTGGATTTTGTTTAGGTAATAAGAGTTTGCACTTTCAATTCAAGGTTTACTCATTCTTGGTTTTTATTCTTGTTTGCGAGTGAATTAGGAGAGGATCTCGTAACTTCATCTATTTATCTAATATCGGGAGAGTTAGATTCAAGAAAAGAATGAGTATGGTCTTTATTCAATCTATTGATGGTGAAGATTAATCCAACTTAGGAATAAGTTAAGGATTTCAACGGCTAAGAGGAGCGCAAGATTTGTTGTTGTTCACCATTGATTCACGCAAGGATGTATTATCAAGGCATGCACAAATAGCTAGAGTTTCGACTTAGGGATAAGAAGAAACCATTGAAGAATGCTCTGCCGAACCTTGAAGCTGTTGCCCAGCCGCCCAAATAGTTGCCTAGCTAGTTGCCCAGGCAACCGTCGATTAGTTGCCAAGGCAACCCCGCTGCGCAAGTTGCCACAACAACTCAGTTGCCCTTGCACTCTTTTACCAAGACAATCCAATCGGCTATCACACCTCAACTCATGATAACCTGGCCTATTCCCTCTTATTTGATTACATCTTTATTTTATTTACTTGCTCTTTTATTTTATTCGTTAGTTAGAACTCGTACAATTATCAATTGTGTTTTTACTTTTACAGTGCGATAACTAAGGCAAAGTGGCCCAAACCAATCCTTGTGGAGATGATACTCGATACTTATCATATCACTTTATTACTTGCGACATGTATACTTGCACAATTGCGTAGCACTTATTACGGCAACACTAATCCATTTGTTTTGTAGTACTTATTGTAACACACTCACTCGTATCCATCATTGAATACGAGTTAGAGATGTCACATGACACTCTTACAATAGTTCTTATTTCAAAAATTGGTAAAATTTTGTTTCTTTAAAATATAATCATTGAACTCTTTAACTAAAATAATATTTAATCGCGTAAAATTTGAAACTAATATTTCTAAGTTTTATCTGAACTAGATTTAGGCAGCAACTTGGCAGTTCGATTCTCCTTTATATAAATAATAAAATTCCTAAAAATTGCCTAATTTAAACATCATTCGATTAGCTAATAAAATACGATTTCAACATATTTAATTAATAATATCCATTAAAAGTATTCATATTCATGTTTATAACATTACAACCATTTCCAATATTTTCATATCAGAGTAACCAAAACATTTATAAGATACATGCCCACTAATAATATCAAAAAGGGACATTGGGGATGTCTTACTAATAGTGATGTACCTTTTTCAAAATAGATGATGTCTCCTATCACAGCTCCTTACTCTTTACGATCTTTACCTATGCGTGAAACATTCACACGCTAAGAATAATCTTAGTGAGGCAACTAATAATTCAATTTAAAACTTTGAAATAAAATAATTCAATAAAAACATTAAAAAAAATAGTTTATGTAAATAAGGCAGTTCACATCAAAAACCCATGTTCAAAAAGTAATATCACTTTCATTCAATCATTTCAATTGCACTTGTCTCTATTATTTAAATCATAGCCTAATGTAAGATAAATGAGAATGCATGGTATGCGAGTCACTATTGAGTATGCACATGTGCGGCATCAACTAATTTGTTGTGCCAAAATAAAACACTGTACCATTTTATCACTTTATAACTACTGTAAACTTATACGACATCACTGTATCACTAGGTCATAGCTGTAGAACACGACATCACTATTTCACTTAGTAACTGTTGTATATTTATACAACATCACTGTATCATTATACTCCCACCTCATTGGCATGCCAATTATACCAAGAAATCTTATAATGCAAACAATGGGCTTTAACATTCATTATCATATATCATTCACTTATTTAAAATATCAAAAGATATTAACATTCCACAATATCAAATAAAAGTGCATTGGGCAGTTCATACCCGAAAATCATTCATAGCTCTTTTCAGAAAAAATTATTGAAAAGATATCATTTGTAAATCAACATTCGAGATAGACTCATCGCAAGTCTTTCTCATATCAAATAAAATAGTAGAAATGCACTCACCTGTTGCCTCACTAGAAAGCTTTACCCTTATACACAGCTTCACTTTTGCACTTTTTCCTTGTCTTTAGAACTGCTCGGCTCCCGATTTGAATTTCGATTATAATCTACAACAATTCACCAACATATACAATCCAAGTGTATGTTAGTATCATTCTAACTTTAATACACATTAGGAATAATAATAATAATAATCCTACATATACTTTCATTACTAATAATATCTTCCAACATAAATATTAACTTTTATACTTCCAAATCTTTCAAAATGATCCTTTATTACACAACTTCAATTTCAAAACAACTTTCCACTTAAACACATATTTTTCCCAACATTACAATTTAGTCCTCAACACTTTACAAACTTCCACAATAGTCTAATTAACATTCCAAGACTTACAAAATCATTCTTACACCATTTCTAGCCTTAGGAATTTTTTCGCATAATTTTCCCTTATTTTCTTCTTGGAGGCCGAATACCAAAGGTCACTTTAACTGAAATTCCCAACTTGATTCAAGCATAAATTCAACCTCCTAACATCATATTCAAGCTTCTCATATCATTTTCTATTCCAATAAAATTTTTGCAAGAGTTTCCCCTAATTTTTCAATTTTCCCAAATAATACCTAAAACCAAAATCCATAGAATTTTCACTCTAACAAGCATTAAACAACATCACAACTTCATATTCAATCCAATAAACCCATAAAACATAAAATCTCAACTTGTTCTTCATAAACCCTAATCTCCAAACTCAACATATAAGCATGGAAACCACTCAAAAATTATACCAAATGAAAGAGAATTCAATGGAGATTAATTCTCTATTTCATGTCTTAAACCAAAAACCAATCGAATCAAGCCAAAAATTGAATCAAAAATTTTCTTACCTTGGCTATGGTGGTTTCGAAATGGAGGAGGAAGAGAACCAAAATTCTAGCTTTTTCTTCAATTATTTATCATGACAAACGACATTTTAATTCCTTAAATCTAATATAAAAATATTCATCAATAGTAAAATTACCATTTTGCCCCTTAATTATGACCAATTAGGTGTTGACACCTAACCTTATCACTTTTCCATAATCACCTTTAATTAAAAAGTAAGGGCAAAATGACTAAAATGCCATTAATGAATCCATGTATTCACAAAAATGCCATTTGTGCACTATTTCAAAATAATGTCTTCAATCAAATCTAAATCAATTAAAAATGATTCCAAAACGAAATGTCAAGTTCTTCAAGTCCTCTTACGACTCCCTTCAAAATTTCATCATATTCCGAGCTCATACGATACCCGAATTCTATTTAAACTTTTAACTAAAATTTCTCAATAATAGAAACATCGAATCGAATCAAAAATTTTATATTCGATTCACACCCTTATGTGATCTATTAATTTATAGAATAAAAATAATTATTGGGAAAATTACCATATTGGTCCTTGAACTTTTCTCAACTTTTCACTTTGGTCACCAAACTTTAACATTTTACATTTTAGTCACTGAACTAAAACACCAACTTTTAATTCTTTGCAAATTAGTCATTAATAAAAAATTGGGGTATTACACTTGTGTTTCTTATAATTTAGAAGCAAATTTACTCAAAACATGTCTATCACTTTCAATAAGTACATCCCTAATATGTCCAATCTTGAGCCTCTAGACGAAACCAATTACTGTCGTTGGTCTCAAAGAATTGTCATTTTCTTCGAACAACTAGAGGTGGACTATGTTTTGTTCAACCTGAATGCCACTGTCAATAACTACAGGTGGACTTATTTTTCTTACAACCGCAATTTAAATTCATGAGACTGATGAACCAAGAGTATTTAGAGGTGTTGGCTACAACTCATCTATTTGTGGAGCTTCATTTTCGGATGGCACTTTGACAAGCATGCCTTTGGATTTTTCATCCTAAATCCAGCTTACATCTTCATCAAACACAACATTTCTACTAAAAATCACCTTGCCACTCAAAAGGTTTTAAAATATATATGCATTGAGTCGAAAACAATAATCAAATAAAACACATTTCATTGTTTTTCCATTTATTTTGGTTATAATTATGCGTATTGAGGATAAAGATAAGAAGAGATAACTTTTATCTCATTCAAATCCATGAGATAACTCTTAGTCAAATCCCATTCAAATCCTATCTTATCTTATCTCTATCACAATCTTATCTTGTATTTAAATATTTGATTTGTATTTAATACTTGATTTCCCTTATCCTTGTATATTCATTTGTAAGCCTATATATAGGTCAATTGTAACTATTATCATTTATCAAATATACAAATCTTATCTTATCTTATCCTATCTCAATCACAATCATTTATCTGGCTCGCAATCCGCGTGGCTCTAGGTCTATCACCAAGTACATGAAGGACATGGAGGATATTGCCTCTGATCTTGCCTTGGCAAATTGTCCTATCTCTGATGCGGATCTCCTGATTTCTATTATAAATCAATTAGGTGATGATTATCGTCCAATAGTTGCTGCCCTTCGAGTGCGTAACACATCGATAACCATGCTTAAGTTGTCTGAGATCCTAACTGATCATGAGAGACTTCTTCAAGAAAATGAACTAACCACACTTCTTGCCACGACATATTCTACGCAGTGGGCGAATTCAAATCATGGTTATTCCAACAACTGCTCTTGAGGGAAGGGTGGTCGCTCTAGTCATTCGGTTTTTGGTGGAAGCTGTAGTCCTGCAAGTTCAGCAATTCTAGACGATAAGATGTTGTGTGTAAGTTCAGCAATTTGCCAGGGCATATTGTTCGGGATTGCTATAAGCTTGTTCGACGATAGGATGTTGTCTGTAAGTTCTGCAATTTGCCAGGGCATGTTGTTCGGGATTGCTGTAAGATTGTTCACTTTCTTCACAATAATAACTTTTATCAGCAGACACCATTTGATTCACCTGTTGTCAATACTGCTACTGATCTTTCTCCATCAGATCCTGTTCCTTGGATGTTTGATAGTGGTTCCTCGCATCACACCACAATGACCACTGTACCTCTTCAGGATATCTCCTCTTATGATGGTCCTAATACAGTTCATTTGGGTAATGGTAACTCCTTATCTATATCTCATGTTGGCCGATGCACTGTTTCCACGGCTACCAAGCCTCTTTCTCTCACAAATGTCTTATGTGTTACTCAGTTAAATACAAATTTGGTGTCAGATTCTAAATTATGTCAAACTAATCATGTGTCTGTTGAATTCTTTGACTCTTATTTTCTTGTTAAGGACTGACTCACGGGAACCCCTCTTCTTCAAGGCAGTAAAATCGGTGGTGTCTACTATACTCCAAGATCCTTTTATCCCCAAGTCAACTTCATCCATTGCTTGTTCGTACATCAACTGCATCATAAATTTGGTCATCCATCGAATAAAATCTTAGCTTCTATATTCCGCACTTGTAATATATCTTAGACTCATCTAGTTTGACAAAATTTCATTGTTTTTCCTGTCTTGTTCATAAAAGTCATAAATTGCCATTTGGTCGAAACCCAGGCTCTCGTCATCTTGAATTAATTTATTCTGATGTTTGGAGCACTAAACATATGTCTTACGATGGATATTCCTATTATGTGGTGTTTGCTGATCATTTTACCAAGTATGTTTGGTTATACCCGATGAAGAAGAATTTGATGTTGCGGCCATATTTCCTTAGTTTAAAAGACTTGTTGAATGCTTTTTCCATCAGACCATTGTGTCTCTATTCTCTGACAATGGAGTTGAGTTTGTTAAGCTATTGCCCACTTTGAATTTGGAAGGTATTTCCCACTTTACTTCACCGCCTCATACTTCGAAACACAACGGGACTGCTGCATGGAGACATCGTCACATAGTGGAAATTGGACTTTCTCTACTTCACTTTGCATCTCTGCCCACAGAGTACTGGCCTTATGCTTTTCAGGCAGCTGTTTATCTCATTAATCAGATACCAACACTGGTACTGGATAATATGTCACCTTACTTTTTGCTTTATCAACAAGCACAGAATTATGACAAGCTTCAACCATTCGACTGTTCGTGCTTTCCTTGGCTGGGACCATACACGACACATAAACTTGAGCCACAGTCCGCTGAATGTGTTTTCCTTGGATACTCTGTGATGCAGTCTTCTTATAAATACCTGGAGCCGACCACTAACAGAATCTATGTCTTTTTCCATGTTCGATTTGTTCATCACATCTTCCCTTTTGCTACACGACGTTTCCTCCTTATGCCATGACAACTGGATGCTTCATTGTCTACTATGCCACGACAACCTAATGCTTTATTGCCTACTATGTCACGGCAACCTGATGCTTCATTGCCTCTTAGGCCACAACAACCTGATGCTTAATTGTCTAATATGCCACGACAACTTGATAATTCCATTGCCACAACAGTTCTCTTGGATGATCTGCTACAACAAGATGTCGCCCAAGACTTGCCACAACAAGCTATCTCCCCTGACATGCCACAACATGATCCTCCACAACAGCGGATTCGCCGGCCAAATCTGAGGTACTTTGGTCTTTTCATTTGTTAATGCTACTATATGTCATCCTTTGCCTTCCACAATAAATCCAAAGACTGTTACTCAAGCTCTCAAATACCCACTATAGAGACAAGCCATGGATGATGAGTTTAATTCCTTTCTACGCAACCAAACATTGGATCTTGTTCCACGGTCTACACAATCTATCGTAGGGTGCAAATGGGTATTCCGTGTGAAACGGCATGCTGATGGCTCTGTTGATCGATACAAGGCTCGAATGGTAGCGAAAGGGTATTCTCAAGAAGCTGGTCATGACTACTTTGAGACTTTTAGTCCTGTGATGAAACCTGTTATGGTGCGTATTATTTTCTCTCTTGCCTTCCGTCATGCATGGCCCATCAAGCAACTTGACATTAATAATGCCTTCCTAAATGGCACCCTACATGAGGAAGTCTATCTAGAACAACCTTCAGGGTATGTTGATTCTACTCACCCATCACATATTTGTCTGTTGCATAAAGCCTTGTATGGACTCAAGCAAGCCCCGAGGGCATGGTATGTTCAACTCTCTCAATTCCTCATTCACTTTGGTTTTACGAAATCAAAGGCTAATGTCTCTCTCTTCATCTATAATGCAAAGGGAGTTATTTTATACTTTCTAGTCTCCATGGATGATATTGTGCTTACTGGTAATAACACTGATTTTATTGCTCATTTCACCAACATATTATCTACGAAGTTTACTTTGAAGGATCCGGGCTTGCTCAGCCATTTTCTTAACATTGAGGCTATTTTTACTCCTACTGGGATGTTTTTATCTCATGCGCAATATGTTTCTGACATCTTGACTCAGTTTCAGATGGAAAATGCCAAGGCAATTTCCACACCTATGTCCTCTTCCGACAAGCTACCTCGGCTGGAGCCATCCACAGCACTTGATATTTTTGGGTATCTTCGACTACTTGGTCTCCTTCAGTATCTCACACTTACTCATCCAGATATTTCTTTTGTCGTGAATCGTCTACCGCAATACATGCATAGTCCTTCACTTGCACATTGGACAGCAGCTAAGCGCATCCAACATTATCTAAAAGGAATATTATGCCATGGCATTCTTTTTCGTTCGGCATCTTCCCTTCATCTCACCGCCTTTGCCGATGCAGACTAGGGAAGATCCTCTACAGACGGTCGATCCATTATCGGATATGCTATTTATCTTGGATCTAATTTTATTTCTTGAAAGTCAGCTCGTCAGAAAACTATTTCTCAGTCCTCCACAGAAGATGAATATAGTGTCGTGGCAAATGCAACTGCTGAAGTGCTTTAGGTCCAGCATCTCCTTCAAGAAAGTGTCGTGGGATTACCAA
This sequence comes from Hibiscus mutabilis, assembly GCA_019671005.1. Classification (NCBI taxonomy): domain Eukaryota; kingdom Viridiplantae; phylum Streptophyta; class Magnoliopsida; order Malvales; family Malvaceae; genus Hibiscus; species Hibiscus mutabilis. Next base: position 9,470,037 of record CM033752.1, on the reverse strand, counting down.
AACCACCATCTCTCTTCTGTGACAATCTCAGTGCCACATATGTTTGCAAAAATCCAGTTTTTCATTCTCGTATGAAGCATCTTGTCCTCAATTACTTCTTTGTTCGTGACTTAGTTGCTACGGGTTCCTTACTTGTTCAACACATTCCCTCCAAAGCTCAGATTGTAGCACGCTCACCAAACCGCTTGGTTGTAATCTCTTCATCCATTTTTGGTCCAAGATTAGAGTCTCCGATGAATCCTCTATCTGGCAGGGGCGTATTAAGGATAAAGATAAGATGAGATAACTTTTATCTCATTCAAATCCATGAGATAACTCTTAGTCAAATCTCATTCAAATCCTATCTTATCCTATCTCTATCACAATAATATCTTGTATTTAAATATTTGATTTCTCGTATCCTTGTATATTCATTTGTAAGCCTATATATAGGTCTATTGTAAATATTATCATTTATCAAATATACAAATCCTTTACAATGTGAATATAACAAAGAATATACAATACAACAAAATAGTTGTGATTTTGGACATGGGCAATGAGAGCAACTGCAAAGAGTCCAAAAAACCATAAAACATGTTAAGTTATATTGAAAAGTAAAGGATTGATTCTAAACTAGTGATAAAACATGTGGAGAAAGTAAAATATTGTTGTGCTTCATGGTTTGAGTCTTGTTATACTCATGTTTATTTATAGGAAAAACGAAATATTGTTGTACCCAAATTTCTCACATTTTTTACTCCAAAATTAAGGACCCTTAAATCTACTTCGGGTTATAAATTAAAGGATCTATTTTAAAAAATTACTAAAGACTTCGACATGTTTTAATAAATTACAAAAAAAACCTTAAATCTTTGAGTTGTGCCTATAACCCCTAAACTCAGCCTAGACATTATGACCAAATTTTGAAGGTCACGTTCATCGTCAAATTACACAATTGGAAATGAATCATAGTTTAAATCGTGTTTGAAACCTTAATAGTTATGGTTTTTAAAATAAAAACACATACCATAATTGTAAATAAGTTAATATAATTTAATCTTATCGCATGTGCACAAGGACTCGAGATTGCTCCTTTGATTATCGAACCAACCATATGTTTGAAATAATTTGAAATGGAAAGATAGAAAATGTAACCCCTCAGATCGATAGAGTAACCCGATCTGGTCTGTAGTGTCATATTAGGGTCACAAAAGTGACCCACAGTAAAATTTCAAATAAACAAATTGTCAAACATTTAAAATCATAAAACAAATTCTGAATTAAAACATAAGTTCTTCAAATCATTCAAACAATAAAAAAAATCATGGATCAAGTTATAATACAAGTTTCAGACTCTAATATAAAAACAAGATGTGACATACATGCCCCGTAATTACATTAGTACCGTACTCCGCAAGCAGAGCCGAAAGAACTCACATACTTATGTCTATAATTGACCATTTTCAATCCTTTATAACCTGCGATGGTAAAACCAACGTGAACTTTGAAAGCTAATTAATACAGAACTACCAAATGATGTTGTAAGCACATGCAAGTATATAGAAAAGCATAAAGCTTTCATGGTGTTCTGGGCAACAATAGAGTTTGATTTTGATTTGATATTCCAATAAAGCGGTTTATCTAAAGGTAACAGAGTTGTTCTTTCTTCGACCACTAAAGTATCAGGTGATAAGCCTATAGTTTGAAGAATTAGAAGAGAGGTAGTTTATAGAAGTTGATCTCAGAATTTTAGTGTGTTCCATTGAGTGTAGATAGGAGCCATACAGAAAGTTTCAGATGGTGGTAAATTAATTCAATAGGGTAGATTTAAAAAAAACAAGAAGATTTTATTTATCACCTAACTACCCTTCAACCGAACTCCAGTATGCAGTTATGTGGGGCATTAACCCAGGCCCATTGGGCATAGGTGCCATCCTAAGGGGATACCTTAGGTCCAGTAAGAATCACCCTAGCCAATGAATAGGAACCTGAAACAGTAGGAATCACCCTAACCGAAGCATAGGAACCTGGTACAGTAGGAATTACCAGCCGGATCAGGACTGAACCTGCAGTGACTTCATATTCTTTCCCAAGTACCCTAGCAAAACAGCTTAGGTAGTAATAACAGTAATCAGTAGTAAACAGTGATAGTAGTAGATATAAAGCAAATAATTATTTTCAGTGAACAGTAGCCAAAGAGCCTATTTTTTAGATCAGATACAATGGTATATTTCAGACAAATGAATGTCATGATTTAGGACAAAGGACATTTGTTACGTGTAATAAGTGCTACATAAATGTGCAAGTATACACGTCACAAGTAATAAAGTGATACGAGTATCGAGTATCGTCTCCACAGGGATTGGTTTGGGCCACTTTGCTTAAGTTACTGCACTGTGAAAATAAAAACACAATTGATAATAGAGGTTTTAATTAACGAGAAAACTAAGAGCAATAAACTAAAAGAATAGATGAAATTAAAATAGAGTAAATAGGCCAGGTTATCGTGAGTTGAGGTGTGATAGCCGATTGGATCGTCTTGGTAAAAGAGTGCAAGGGCAACTCAGTTGCCGTGGCAACTTGCACAGCGTGGTTGCCTTGGCAACTAATCGATGGTTGCCTGGGCGACTAGCTGGGCAACTACTTGGGCGACTGGGCAACAACTTCAAGGTTCGACAGAGCGTTCTTCAATGGTTTCTTCTTATCCCTAAGTTGAAACTCTAGCTACTTGTGCATGCTTTGATAATACATCCCTGCGTGAATCAAGGGTGAACAACAACCAATCTTGCGCTCCTTTTAGCCGTTGAAATCCTTAACTTATTCCTAAGTCGGATTAATCTTCACCATCAATAGATTGAATAAAGACCATACTCATTCGTTTCTTGAATCTAACTCTCCCGATATTAGATAAATAGATGAATTTACGATATCCTCTCCCAATTCACTCGCAAACAAGAATAAGAACCAAGAATGAGTAGACCTTGAATTGAAAGTGCAAACTCTTATTACCTAAACAAAATCCAATTGTTTTTCACACCAACAAAACACAATAACCCCAATCAATCAAGTTAGTTCATGGTTGGGTTCAAAAGATATACAAAGAATAATCCCCAAACCATGAATCTAATGGAAGTAAAGAAGAAGAAGAATAAATCGAACTCCCTCCCCCTTGTTCTCTTGTCGAAATTTCTCTCTTCTTACCCTATGGGGTTGTCGAAATTTTCCCTCCTCTTGCTCACTTGGAGTTGACGGCTTGGTGATCTATTTATAGGGCTAGGTCAAAGTCCTTCTTTGAGGAGGAAGTTAAGTTGGAATTAAATTATCTTTAAAGAATATAATTCTTTATTATAATTATATTCCTTCTAGAACTTCTCCTATCTTCTTCAAATTTAATTCTTCTTTAACCTCTTCATGGAAATCAAACTCCTTTGGGATTTAGCTTTGCTCCACGTCATCTTGGGATTGTTTAGTCATTAATTTCGACTACCATATCACCTTATTCATAGTCGACAATTGCCCTGGCAACTGCGTCGGCATCTCCTTCATGTACTGCCTTGGCAACTGGTTCTAGCCTTGTTTAGGCAAATGATTCTGCACACGCACAAAAACACACCAAAGCATCATCTTTTTCGAGAAAAATCACCAAGTTATGTAATCAAGCTCAACGGTGGAAAGAAACATGAATTAATGCATGAATGACTAATTATGCAACTAATATGAGCTTAAGTCTAACAATAATATGAGTAAAAAGGGTAATAAAAATAGTACTTTTGAACACTTATCAACATTCTTGGATTCAAATTGGAGAGAATATTCATGTGCACTTGGAACACACTAGATGGAATAATTTATTACTCAGAGATCCTTGATAATCACAGAAAGTAGACACTGAACTATAGTCCATTCTAGACTGATTTCAGAATCCAGAACCATATTCAAAGGAATCCAATGATTATCAACTTCATCCAGGTATTCAGGAATTATACTTCACGATTATTCAAAATTTTCATTATATCATGACTATATAGTAATTCAGATATATCATGATAGATTTTAGAAATTTGGGTAGATCAGGATCAATCAAGATTCCAAATATATGAGGAGAGTTCCAATCAATTTTGCTTGTAAGGGTATTTTGGTCATTTAACACTCAAGGGAAATAACGTAATTTAACCCCGATAGGGTTAAGTTGGTGATTTGTTGTGCTTAAGATTGATGGTGGCTTACCAGGCTTCCAAGCCACTAAACATGTCTTATGAATGCGTTACTTTCCAAGTATTCCAATAAGTATACTTCACATATGTTCAATATTTAGTTTTAGCAACGTTCTATAGCTAGACAGATCACTGTCACAATTTATCTTCAAATGAGCCTTGGATTGTTGAACATGTATCTATGTAGTAGTCTTCCATTATTGTAACAATACCAAGTGTGGTTGGTGTGCATAGGCCAGGCTTTCAACCCTTAGGGGCGTTACATTCATTTAGGTTCTATCAAAAATTTTAAAACTTTCAAAGCCTTCAATTAACTTAAGCCACGTGGGTATATCAATCATTTATGCACCCAATGGTAGTTCAATCATTATGGTTCATTTTTTCCTTCTAAACAATTTATTCATTTTAGAATTGAATGGTATATCTGTCATTTTAGTTAATTTAGTAGTTTTGGTGCCCGAGGGTATTTCAGCCATTTTTGCCAATCAGACATATTAGTATTTTCAATCCTTTCAGTCATCTCAATCAATAAAATCATTCCAACCTTTATCTATCATCTAATTAATTCAGACGTACGAGGAAACTTCTAGTAATTTATCTTTAGAGACTTATTCTGGATTCGGGAAAAATCCAAGTACTTTAGATTATCGGAGGTTTAAGTCTTATTACTATAAATTTCTAAGAAGATCGAGGTTTTTAGATGAAATATAATTTTATCGAGTCGAGTACAGGTCTCTAGATCGCATCCATTGATAGGGGTAATTAAGTCATTCTTACACCTCAAGGGTATTTTCGTTATTTCTTATCTGAGTATTTTAGAAATTAAATCTTTTAACAAGTATAGCCAGATTTAAAGTGTATCAGTCTTACCAATTATTTAATGATCTCAGAAACTTCTTACGGTTTACCAATCCTCTTAATCAAGCACCTTAGTCTTAATTGGTTTATTATTCTTTTTCCAAAATCGATTTGATAATAACCAGATACTGGCATGTTCCATAAAGATGCATGAGGTAGTAAAGTATTACCTCGTCTCTGAGCTATATCGATCGATCCATAATATTCTATTCGATCACTCTCGAACCCGAATTCAACGTCTCTCAACATCACAGATACAAGGAGCTGTGAATACCTAAACTTACCCAAATGTGTAAAACTGATCAAAAAATCATGTAACTCCGACGAGGCTTTTTCCAGCATCGGACGGACGATCAACCATAGGGATTTGACTTAACTCGGCCTGTTGAGTATAACTGTTGCCTTAGCTCTATGCCACAACATCGAACGGTGATGAAATTGGCCAAAAACGAAGACAACAACCAAGGGTTTTGGCCAAACCTTTCAGGTAACTTTCACGGCGAACGGCGGCTCAAACGAGTGAGTAGTTGCATAAGCACAGTCGCGAGGGGACGCCGATCATGCCAAAGGTGGTGGTGGCGACCACCGCCCGACGGTGGTATAGATCGGGCGATGGTTGGTTGAAGGAAAAAAAGAACCTTCTGGGTTCTCATATTTTTCGAACAAACACCATAATAAAAGGGGTAGCTGGATCGGTTTGGCATTTAATTTAATCAAGTAAACCCACCAGATTTAATTTAAAAGTAACCCTGGGACAACTTAGACCAAGAATGGTCTTGGCTCTAATTGCTAAGACCCCAGTCCACATTGCAAAAGGGCGCGGGTTCAAACCCCTTTAAAGGCACTTTCCCCCTTTTTTATCTTTTAGTATTTAATTAAAACTTGGGGTGTTACAACTCTCCCCCCTAAAAAGAAATTTTTTCCTTGAAATTTCCCAGAGTTGGGGGATTGCAGAACTACCATTCCATTCATTCACATATTGAAACTTATCCACCAGAGTATGCTAGATTCTCGGTTCTCTCAAATAATCACGTATCAATCTAGTAGTATCCCCAATTTCTCGGATCAATTTTGGACCCAAAAACATCCCATCATTCATCGTAGACTAAATGGTCAGAATATGGTATTTGAACCGATACAAAATCTCATACGGCGTCATGAATGCTTGTCATAACTATTGTTATAAGTAGACTCAATTGGGGATGATAATCCTTCCCACTTATTATAGAAGTCAATTATAGATCCAAAAGTATATCTTGTAGAATCCGTATTACTCTTCTAGGTTGACCACCGGTTTGCTGATGAAAACTATAACTGCAGTTTAGACGAGTACTCAAGGCCTCTAATAGGACCCTTCAGAATCACGATGTTACCACCAGATTTTAGTCAAAAATGATTTTAAGCACGACACCATGTTGCATTTTCAAGGAAAGAAAAAATGTCTTTCTTATAATCGATCAACGTAACCATGTCTCACTTACCTTCAGCGTAACATTCAGGCGATTGCTTCCTTTACATATAACAAAGTCATCAAAAAATTTACACTTTTGCCATACTCATGAACACCTTTCTTTTGAATTCATAATACCTTTATCAAACTTCCATCAGAATATTCTCAAACATAATTATTATCACTGAATAGCCTTACATGTAATCTTATATCGGTTACCTCACATAATCAAACAATTATTCTCAAACTGATTTAGATCTTCAATTCACATACATTAACCATCTCAAGTTCTTTTTTCCAAATTCAAATCTATCAAGCAAATTCGAATTATAGACGAATGCTACATGCATTACTTGCCATCTCAAATTGAGCACTAATAGATAGAATACTTAGATTCTCTTATTATAGAAAAGAGATTCAACATTAGAGTTTTAGCTCAGAGGAGTACGATTACGATCTAGGGGCATGCACAGACCAGACACCCTATGACAGATGATTAGCCGGTCTACCCAGAATGACACAACTCTAAGCTTTGATACCACTAAATGTAACCCCCTCAGATCGATAGAGTAACCTAATCCAGTCTAAGGTGTCACATTAGGGTCACAAGAGCGACCCACAGTAAAATTTCAAATAAACAAATTGCTAAACATTTAAAATTATAAAACAAATTCTAAATTAAAACATAAGTTCCAAAAGTCATTCGAACAATAAACAAAAATCATGGTTCAAGTTATAATACAATTAACATGCCCCCTAATTATACGAGTACCGTACTATGCAAGCAATGCAAAAAGAACTCACATACTGATGTCGATAATTGACCATGTTCAATCCTTTATAACCTGCGATGGTAAAAACAACATGAGCTTGGAAAAGCTCAGTAATACAGAGCTGCCAAATAATGTTGTAAGCCCATACATGTATATGGCAAAGCATAAAGCTATCATGGTGTTCCGAGAAACAATAGAGTCCGATTTTGACTCGATATTCCAATAAAGTGGTTTATCTGAAGGTAACAGAGTTGTTCTTTCTTCGACCACTCAAGTGAGAAGCCTATAATCTGAAGAATTAGAAGAGAGGTAGTTTACGGAAGTTGATCTCAGGATTTTAGTGTGTTCCATTGAGTGCAGATAGGAGCAATATAGAAAGTTTCAGACGGTAAATTAATTTAGTAGGGTAATTTAAAAAAAAGCAAGAAGATTTTATTTATCACCTAACTACCCTTTAACCGAACTCTAGTATGTAGTTCCCCAAAACTGCATCAATAAGGGGCATTAACCCAGACCCATTAGGCATAGGTACCATCCTAAGAGGATACCTTAGGTCCAGTAGGAATCACCCTAGCCGAAGCATAGGAACCTAAAATAGTAAGAATCATCCTAGCCGAAGCATAGGAACCTGGTACAGTAGGAATTACAGGCCGGACCATGGCTGAACATGCATTGACTTCATATTCTTTCCCAAGTACCAGTAAAGCAGTCTAGGCAATAATAACAATAATCAATAGTAAATAGTGATAACAGTAGATATACATCATATAATATATTTAGTAAATAGTAGCTAGAGAGCCTATTTTTTAGATTAGATACAAGGGTATATTTTAGACAGATAAATGTCATGATTTAGGTCAAGGGACATTGTTAGATTCAAAACAGAGAGAATATTCATTTGCACTTGGAACACATTAGATGGAACAATTTATTACTCAGAGGTCCTTGATAATCACAAAAAGGAGCCATTCTAGACTGATTTCAGAATCCAGAACCATGCTCAAAGGAATCTGATGATTATCAACTTCATCTAGGTATTCAGGAATTATACTTGATGATCGTTTAGAATTTCCATTATATCATGACTATGTAGTAATTCAAATATATCATGATAGATTTTGGGAATTCAGGTAGATCATGATCAATCAAGATTCCATATATATCAGAAGAGTTCTAATCAACTTTGCTCGTAAGGGTATTTTGGTCATTTAACACTCACATGCAATATCGTAATTTAACCCCGATAGGGTTAAGTTAGTGATTTGCTGTGCTGAAGATTGCTGGCGCCTTACCAGGCTTCCAAGCCAATCCACTAAACACGTCTCCTGAATGTGTTACTTTCCAAGCATTCCAATAGGTATACCGCACATATGTTCAATATTTACTTCTGGCAGCGTTGTATAGCTAGACAGATCATTGTCACAATTTATCTTGAAATGAGCCTCGAATTGTTGAACATATATCTACGCAGTATTTTTCCATTATTGTAACAATACCAAGAGTGGTTGGTGTGCATAGGCCAAGCTTTCAACCCTTACGGGAGTTACAGTCATTTGCATTCTAACAGAAATTTCAAGACTTTCAAAGCCTTCACTTAACTTAAGCCACGTGGGTATATCAATCATTTATGCGCTCGATGGTAGTTTAATAATCCTGGTTCTTTCGTTCTGTAGGCACTAAATTTTGTCCGAGTTTAAATTAAAATGCTCGAAATAAGATCAATCCACACCACCCTTTTAATAAACAAAACCTTAGACCCTAACCTAGTAGCCCACATCAAATATGGCTCATTATCTATAGTTTTATATAATAAAAAATATAAATATAAAGAAATTAAAATCCTAACTCCTTTCTCATTAAGAATTTACTCCCATTGGATGGATGGATGCCTCAATCCTATTAGATGAACTACTACTTAGTGAATAAGGTTTTGAACCTCATTAGTTCTATTTTATGGGATAAAAAAATAATAATATATAATCCCTCAAACCTACATTTCAATTCCATTTTGTTCCCAGCTCCAAAAACCCACGATCCCAATTCAACACACACCGCCTTTTTTTTTCAAAACCACTCCCACGACCTATTTCATTTTTTCCTTAGTTACCCACCATCCTTGATTTCCCCTAAAAAACCATTCCATTTACTACCAGCAACGACTGCCATTTCCCCAAAAAACACACCACCGAGACTGCCGCACCTTCAAAGCCTTCAACCACATTCGAATCACCAACCCTTAAATCAAGCTTTTCAACCCCATTAACAACGATACATGGATTGATTGATCGAGCATATATTTGAATTTTGGTATTTTCTTCCCCTTTTATATATTTATGTGTAATCCATTCTTATGATTTAATGGAAATATTGATGAGATTTGTTGATGATCCTCTTCATTTATTTAGGTTTCTTTCTTATATGTTTTTGTTTAATTTATTTGTTTGAGTTATGTGTTTTATTTTATTTGTTGGATGTGGTTTAATTTAGTGTTTGCTTGATAGTTTAGCTTTTTAGAATTTGTTTTAATTAATTTAAAACATGTCCTTGGCTTAATGGGTTGTGTGTTTAAATTAATTAAAATCAATTTAGTTTAGGTATTAGGTTAGACCTCTTTAAGTTAGTTTAGGGTTTAATCTAATTTAATTAATTTAAATTATGCGCTCGGCTTATTGGGGCATAATTTTAAAACTAATTAGATTAAATTTAGGATTAGATTTTTAGAGCTATAGTTAGATTTAAGGTTCGAATTAATTTAACTAATTTAAATTTATCCTTAGCTTATTGGGATAAATGTTAAATTCATTAAATTAGTTGAACATCTCTTAATTACCTTTTAGGATAAAATTGATATTCGACTTAGGTGGACACCTAATTAAAGTCATATTAATTAATTCGATTCATTTTAAATAGAATCCTTGGCTTATTGAGATACTAGTTTAAAATCAATCAAATTAATTATTTTGATTCAAGATGATCAATAAAATATTAGGTTTTCTAGTTTTTAGGATTTAATTAATTTAGGGATAATATTAGATTGACATAGTTAATAATTAGATCATTACTTAATTTTTCATAATTTGGGCCTTTTTAGGTTAGGACTTCAGTGGACATTGGGTTTAATTTCAAGCTCTTCCTTGTCATGCATTTTAACTGTCATTCATATGACTCTAATATTTTAATGGACATGCATATAGTTAATTAACTTAAATTATAAAAGGGGGTATTTATTAATTTCGATATTTGTGTCGTAACAGTCACGGCTTATTGGATGTTGACCAAATATTCGAATTAATTCTTACCGTCTAAAGGTAAATGAAATTTGGGATAAATTTTTTGACAAGTCATAACATCATACTTAAATGCTCACATCATGCATAAAGGCGATGAACGGAGTTTGACCATAATTAACACGACAGTCGGGCTTATTCGATGTCGGTTTAATCTATGGTCCGAGGTATTGTCACCCTTATTAATTAAATGCTTAATTAATTCGAATTTACCAATTTGACAAAGCCAGTCTAATTAAAGTCTAAATTCAACCGCGAACAATTTAATTAAATTCAATTTGAATTTCGATAATTTTCATCAATTAAAGGAAACATATATTTTGGTACCGATTTTCGGGCATGATGGGGTGTTAATCCTTCCCCACACGTAACCAACTCCCAAACCCATTTTTAAATGAATCTCTAGTTTTTATGGTGTTCGGCCTACCTTAGTGGCCGGTGGCGACTCTAAGTTTTTTTTGTTTTCAAAAATACGAATTTTTAAAGGACTCTCCCACTTTTTCAAACATTTTCCAAAAAGTGATAGGAAAACCGGACTATGTTCCTATTTTTGATTTTCAAAAATAGAGATCGTTATAGCTGGCGACTTCACTGGAGAGACTTTTTGTTTTTTAGAAAACAAAAAAAGAGAGTTAAGCTAAGAAAATATTTGTTGCTTTTAATGATGGAAATTTTGAAATTTAAATTGGCTTAAATCAGGTTGTTCTTTCTTGATGATATGACTTCAATTATACGGGCTTTGATAATTGGTGGTTTAGAATTAATTGCTCATTTAATTTCTAAGGAATCGCCGACATATGTTGCATCATGATCATCAAGCTTTATACCCGAGCTTTGTCCCTTAAGTGGGAGTGAAACGCCACATACCCACGTGAGTAGCCCTCCATAGGTCAGTAATTCACTTCTGAAATTCACGCCTTTTGACACTTGAGCAGCCCTTCACATCACTAGGTCGTGCTTTCACTCGAACCGAATCCAAATCGCAAGCCTGTAATGGGCCAGAATTTGGGTTCTTGTTGCCTTAGTAGGCAATAAGATAGGTTCGGGTACCCTTGATTAGAATCGAACCCACATGCGTGAGAATTTAAGAAGTCCACCTTGATTGGAGCCATTCAGATAACCCTAGCAAATTAGAATTCATGCGGTTAGGTTTTTGCTTTTCTTCCTTGGTTACTTCGCTTTGCTATATTTTTCACTTGATTGATATATTTTTGTCCATTACTAACTAGTTTCCTATCCGTTTTCTTTGTTTTTATATCTTGTCATATCATTAAGAAAACACTAATTTGAAAATAGTATGAAATTAAAGGCTTGATCAATGAGAGATTTGATACATAACAATGATGAGAAGAATTCTGAGGGATTTCTACAGAAGGATGATTGACCGAGGGGTAGATCCGAGTAAAGAGAAACCGAGGTTCAGAAGCTCAAGGACCAAGTTGCAAGCTACAAAGGGGCAATCCAAGAGTATCAGATACCGATGATAGAACGACTCTGAGATGCTTATTAGAATGTTCGGGGGCAAGAACTGAGAGATGGAAAACTTGATGGCTCAAGTACGTGGAATTTCCCAATAGCTTTAGTTTCCAGCACAAGATGCTATCAGACTTCAAGAATATGCAAAAGAGGAGTCAAGAAAGGAACAAAGGTTGTCTTGGTATGGGTCGTATGTCCAGCGGTTTTCTTTCATCGTTGTAATGGAATGATATCGCCATTAGTGCAAGCTGTTTAACAAGGATATTTGCCGAATCAGTGTTTCCCTTTGCATTCATGCATGTTTACATTATGTCGCATTTGTTTGCAAGAGTTGTAAAGTATTGAAATTGATTAAAGGTTTTCATAAAAAGGAACTATGGTGCTTCATGTTTGCATTCATTTGTGCATTTATGAGTGTTTGCTTACTATTATTTAGTTTTACCATGGATACGATGCATTGCATGCATTAATTCATGAAGCAATAAAATTAATTGTCGGGGATCTCATGCCAATGATCAAGGGTCCTATATTCACACTTCCCTGACATCAAAAAATGCAAATGGAAGAAAGTTTTGCAAAGATAGAAGCTGAACTAAGGGGCTCAGTTAGAATTGAGGGAAACCTCATCAAATCCCAGCAAGATATGATGAAAGAGACATCTCAGATGTTACAGCTCAGTCGTGGAGAGGACCCAAGAGGAAATGGTGCTGTCGAGAATCCTGATCAAAACTCGGGAGACCCTTTGTATTCCCCGATCTTTAAAAACCCTCTTCATCAATCCTATACCGAACCTTCTGTAAGGGGTATCCTCATCTCATTAGGCCGGCGCCTCTACCCAAGCTCAAATGGGCGTGACCTTTGGAATTATCAAAAATGTCAGAGACAGCATCCCAGACTTTGATGAGTTGGAAAAATTAAACCAAGTGAAGGTGGAATTCTCGAAACAGTTGGAAGAAACCAGGAAGGATCTCGAAGAAAAATTTTGGGTAAAGGAGGATGAGGAAGGTTCATATAGGCTGAACGCTAGAGATCTCAGTTTGGTTCCTGATGTGGAGATCCCGTACAAGTTCAAGACACATAAATTTGAGAAACTCGATGGAACAACCTGCCCCATTACCCATATAACCATGTTTTGTCGCAAGATGACGGGGTATACCGACAATGAGAAGTTGTTGACTCACTGTTTCCAAGAAGTTTGGTAGGGTCTTCCATGAGGTGGTATAATCAGTTAACATGGGCTCAGATCAAGTCTTGGAAGGATTTAGCCAAAGCCTTCATATAACAATACAAACATATAACAGAGATGATCCCAAATTGATTTATGCAAAGTTTGGAACAGACGCATGGCTAGGGTTTTCGCCAATACGCCCAACGATGGCAAGACGTGGCAGCTCAGGTTCAACCCCCAATTCAAGAAAAAGAAATCACTCCTATGTTTGTGGATACTTTAAATGGAGTGTTGTACAATCGCTTGATAAGACACCCTCCCGTTAGCTTTACGAAATTGGTCATGACTGTAGAGCGCCTCAAGGATGCTATAAGAAGTAAGATAAACAACCCCTACAACACCACCCCTCATAAGGGAGATGACTCTCACGTTCATATGATGGGTTCTCTCTCGACCAATCAGCCTCAAGGCCACTATCACAATCAAACATTATGGTCTGCAAAGCCTCCAAAGGTTCTTTATCCAATTCCAATCTCGTACACTGATTTGCTCCCAACGCTTGTTCAGAGGATGCTTCTGACCTCGATTTGGTCCAAACCAAAAGATCCTCATTATCCTGAGGGTTATGATGTTAATGCTATATGTGACTACCATGTGGGAAGAATTTTAGAACTTTAAATATCGCCACAACATTCAAAGGCAAGTTGTTGATCACCAGAGGATTAAATCTAAGATGCTCTTGCATCTGATATCTGGGGCATTCTATTCTTTTTTCTATTGATTTTGATTTTGTATATTAACCCAAAAAGCATCCTCTGTTGAAATGTTAATCGACAAACTGACATATTGATGAAAAAAGGGAAGAAAAAAAGACAAAAAATAAGAGAAAAAATAAAAAAGAAAGAGAAGAAAATAGAGAGAAAAAAGTAGGAAGAATTAGTTTTCTTTGTATTGTTTCAGGAATAAAATTTAGAATTCAGGGTCAAAGATGTATATGATCGACCTAACACGAAAACCTGTCATTCATCCTGAAGAGAATAATGGCAAACCTTAGTATACTACACAGTACTATGACTCAAAGTGAGTGCCTGTCATAATGTCTTGGTTGGATCGGCAAACTGAAGAATGAGTCTTATTGAAGAAATTAAAGTTTGGAGATTTTAGGGGCATGTTTTCAGCTCGACGTTGAGATAGAAGGAAGACTGTACCGATGGGTCAGGGAAAAATAACAGTCAAACCCAAAGGCGAGATGAGGTGATGCTAAGATCAAGAAGTGGAATAATGTGTCTCTATATGTCTTCAGGGATAAAGTTTTAGGTCTACATGGTCGACCTAGTTATTGTGTTGAGATTAATAGCATGGTTTTGTATGCTAGACAGTTCAGAAATTTGTAGTAAATTTCTACCATAATGTGCCGTATGGCTCAAAATAATAAAGACTCGGGACCTTATTGATAGTAAGGAAAATTTGAGGTTTTAGGGGGCATGTGTTAGCCATAATGTTGAGAATGAAGAAGACTCATCATGAAGAGTCATTGAAGAGACAACATTTAAGCCCAAGTGAAGTGAGGGCAATATTCCAGAGTTGAACTTCAGGAAATAATAGTTTGTGTTCTGACCAATTCAAGTTAGCAATACCATTTCAAGAAGGGACAGAAGATGAAGATTCTACAAACACAAAGGGCCCATGGAAGTTAAGGGTGATCGATCGGAAAGCAAGGGTTTTTCCCTAACAATTCTAAAAATGACTCCACTCATGCATCATCTGTAGTTAAACGTCCTTATGTTAGGAGCATGCTAACTCATACCATCATAGCATTTTGTTTATTTTAAACAAGTATTTGAAGATTGACAAAAGATTTGATCTACAGCTTCATTAGAGGAAAAGTAGATCTCAGCAAAGAATCAAGAGTCCTTTGACTTGCATGATTATGATTTCTAAAGGTCATCCAATCTTCAGTTATTTGAGAGCGATGAGCATCTTTTTATGTCAAGATGATCGAAGTTGGGCATTTAGTCAAGGTATTCTAGTAGTCTCTAAGTGAGACATCATTTTTATAAGCTATTTCGGTAGTCTCAAAGCAAGATACCATTTCATATTAAAACTCATATTCCTAATTTTATCAATTCTTAAGGATGTTTTTCTTAAAACATGAATTTCTTAATTTGATCCTTTCTTAAGGATGCTTTTCTTAAAACCCAAATTTCTTAATTTGATCTTTTCTTAATGATGTTTTTCTTAAAACCCAAATTTCCCGATTTGATCCTTTCTTAAGGATGTTTTTCTTACAAAGAATTTCTTAATTCGATCCTTTCTTAAGGATGTTTATTAAATCTCAGGTTCCCTGGTTTTATCCCTTTCTTAAGGATGTTTTTCTTAAAACAACGAATTTTTTAATCGATCCTCTCTTAAGGATGTTTTTCTTAAAACAAAGAATTTCTTAATTCGATCATTTCTTAAGGATGTTTTCCTAAAACAAAGAATTTCTTAATTCGATCATTTTTTAAGAATGTTTTTCTTAAAACCCAAATTTCTTAATTTGATCCTTTCTTAAAGATGTTTTTCTTAAAACGAATTTCTTAATTTGATCATTTCTTAAGATGTACCCATGTTATTGCCATGCATGTTGCTGACATAACTAGCATTTTATGCATGCTTTGGGCAATCATCATAACTATGATTCTCACCACAAATCTCACAAGAAAATATAGGACTAGCAGTTTGTTGAGCTATCTGGATAGGAGCAACTTCACTTGTTCCCTCCATATTCTTGATTTTGTTCTCCAAGGAAGAAATATGAGCCTTTAGAGAAGAAAGATCATCAAGCTCGAACACTTCCGGTGCAACTTTGAATGAAGCAGCATTGGAGATAGGTTATTGAGAATCATTTCGAGCAAATTGCTCTAACACACCAACAACGGTGCAAGTACAATCAAGTAATAGTCCATTAGATGACCCGTCGACAAGATGTCTTGAGGCTGCATTCAACCTATTATAGAAGATTTCAATATGAGTTTCTTCTTGAATGTCGTGGTTGGGACATCGTCGCAACAAAGACTTATATATTTCCTATGTAGTGTGGAAAGTCTCACCATTTAACTGATAGTAGGCTGTAATATCATTCCTTATGCACGAGTTCATTGTCGATGGATTAAAGTGCAAGACAAATTGCGTTGCAAGATCATTCATGATGTAATAGAGGCAGCATGGAGTCCACATAACCAAGTACGAGCTCTACCCTGCAAAGAATATGGAAACAATTGCATTTGTAAGGCATCATTAGGAATGCCTTGTTAGCTAAATGAAACACAAATTAGAAGGAAAGACGAAGATGCTCTCTAGTGTCTTCATCTGGTAACCCCACATACTACCCATTTGAGTTGAGCATTTGAAACATAACTGACTTCAACTCAGAATTCCCAGCCTGAATAGGAGGTCTAACAATCCTGGTTGCAAATCATCTAATTAGGGAACAACAACCTCACGGATTGTTTTGTTTTGGTCTAATGGGTCCAGTAGTGGGTTTTTAGGATCATGAGGGATACCCTCATTGTTGTTAGGTTGTCTTGCCATCCCACTATGTTCTCGAATACTTCGTTTAAAAGTTCTCTCAACTTCTAGATCTAGTACTAAGAGTGGTGTGGCAGCACTTTTGGTCATGCGACACCTACAAAACTTAAATAAAGGAAAGGAAAATAAAAGAAGAAAACTATTAGAAACAACTACAAACTAAACAAAGAAAACAAAATTGCAAGCAGAAACATAAAAACCAAATAACGCCATCCCCGACAATGGCACCAAAACTTGATCTGTGTAAAAACATCACACAATAAGTGCAAGAAAACAATGTCGATTCAGGAATAGAAACTGGAGAATCATGTTTGAATATCGATCCCACAAGGATGATGTATTCAGCTTAGTATTATGTAGCCATAAGTAATTCTATAAAAGTGGATATTTTGAGTGTAATGGTAGATGTAATAAAATAATAAAGCAAGGTTTAAATGATCAATTGTGGTAGCAAACAAAAAAGATAACAAAGTACAAAAATATTGAAATAAGGCCAAGATCTCCTCGGTTTTGCTCGACAGAAGGTCAAGTACATTCAAGGAAGTACGATGGCTCAATTGGCAAATAAGGAATAAGCTCGCTTACTAACTTCCATTCAATCTTCAACTGTTGACGCAGTAATGTAGATCGGCATTAATTCTTGTTATATGTCAAAAAGTACAATCCTTAGAATAAGTGGATCAACTCTCGTTGTATCCTCATTCAACTCTCGTTGTAAAGACTTGTTAACCTAACTTGTCACTGCATCCATCGATGTCAGTAACTAAGTTTAAAATTTTCATGCAAACCATAATCAGATCCAACAATCGAAGTATGAGAAAAAGCTGATAAAATATATTGAACTAAAAGACAAGATTGCAAATAGTTCATACAGAGCTTAAAATAGTAAACCATCATCATTAAAGCACAAAATATAATCATAATCTTCAACAAACATCTAATTAAATAAAAGATTAAGAAGCTAACAAGATATACTTCAAGTGGTGGGATGAGGACACTTCCTCAACTCTGGCATCATTCAACTAACTCCCATCTCAACAATTCGAGGCGACTTCGCCCTTGTAATCACTCACATGAGCGACTCAACACTTAACTCAGCCACTCTTGGCCACGATCATAATCATCTTGACATTGTAACTTTGGATGCACCATCAGGATTCCAGTCTTAAGGAGTATACAAACTTAATTTAAGTCATGTATTCACTTGAAACCTTATTAAAACACCTATACCACCCCGAAGTTTCCTAGAACCATCTAAACCTAAGCTTTGATACCACTGTTGTAACGCCCTCAACCCGGATATCATATTTGGGCCTCAAGCCCAATCCCAAAACTATAAAATTTCTTAAAAACATTTAAAGCTAACAGTTGAAAATATAGTTAAATAATCAAAATGGTACAAAGAAGCTCCAATTTAATTTAAAACATTTGAACATTCTATTTGATTAAAACAATTTTAAAATAAGGATTATAGACTCCACCACGTAAGGTCCAATAAATACATAGCCCACTAAACACAAGTATCATACTTTAGACATCACCACATGCTGGAATCTTGTACTGAAAGTGATCCTCGATCCCATAACCCAACGATCAACCTATGTACGAAAACAACGATTTCGAGCACTAAGTTTACAAAGCTTAGTGGTGCACATCTACTCTACTATACTTTATGCTAATCATAAACATAAGCATGCAAGCTAGTACAAGCAATAAACAAAGATAAATAAACACGTGGCGCTACCACTAATCACCTAAACACATGCTCTTAACATAGCAAAACACCATACATGGCCTACAAGGCCCAACCATACTCGGGATCACATCAGATTATTTGAGATAAAGCATACAAAGTCATAACCACAAACCTAGAGTGAGGCCCGATGCCACACAAATTTAGGAACATCCAGTCTGAGTGAGGCCCGGTGCCACATAACTTCTAGAACATACACTTTTTGGGTGAGACCTGGTGCCACACAGCTTTAAGAATGTACACCCATGATCATAATCTCTTGTCGAGCATCGTTAAATGAGACCTGGTGCCACGCATCTTTAGGAACGTATATTTGACATCTTTAACCATAGTGTTGCAACAATTTCTCATTAGGTATCCGGATCCCATCAAACAAAGTAACTCAACCAACTAAGTGTCTAAATAGTACACAGTATGGACACAATTACCACACAACACATAGTATTAGCATGATCACCAATCTCTATGGTTTCTATCAATTATCAAGTCATCATTTAGGTTTACCAACTTGTTAATACATTATGAAAGTGAACATTAATATCCTTATTTATTATCTCATTAATCTGTATTAGCTCATTAACATCCAGCGTCAATTTTCATCTTTTAATAGCATTATAGATTATTTCGTTCAGTGGGCAACGGTACTCGAACAAAAGTATCAATATGGTACCCTTAAGTACTGGTACTCACGCGCTTACCGATACTAATATAGCTTACTGGAAAATCATAATTCCCACAAGTACCAGTACGGGTTGACACGTACTGATGTGGCCCTTAAAACGCATACTGGTACAGCTAAAGCTCGTATCGATACCCTATTCACAGTTTTGTACCATTTCCCTTGAACTACGATATTATCACACTTTATTCGATCCCTAAAGCTTATGAAAGTCATTAGGGTCTATTTACTAATGCATTTAATTAATTAACATTAATTAGTAGAATTATGGCAAAAGTTTCTTTTGAGATTCCAAGCACCTAAACATAATGCCAAGCTACGGAGTAAAATCATTACTTGTAGGCAAGCTGACGATGAGACTCTATATGATGCTTGGGAGCATTCTAAGGATCTGTTGAGGAGATGCCCCATGCATGGATTTTCTACTTGGACCCATATGGAGACCTTTTATAATGGACTCAATACTCATGCCAAGATTGTTGTTGATGCTTCGACAAATGGTTCAATGCTAGACAAGAATTACACAGAGGCATTTGATATCCTTGAAAAGAATGCCACCAACGATTTTCAATAACCTACTACCAAATTGGGAACTGGAATAAAAGTCATTGGGGAAATAGATCTTGTGGCACTATCATCTATCAATGCTCAGATTTCCAACCTCACTAATATAGTGAAGACAATACAAAAGCCTACTAAAGTTCGAGAAATAAAGGCATTGAAACTATTCTGCACTACTTGTGGAGAGGATCATAATGTGGAAGAATGCCCAACAAACCCATAATTGGTAAATTTTGTTGGTAATTACAACCGCAATAATAACCCACATTCCAACACTTATAATGCAGGTTGAAAGTAGCATCCAAATTTTCATGGGCGAACCAGAGAGGTAACCAATATAATGCCCGATGTTAGAATGTGATGCCACATAGAGCACAAAATAATTTCCATCCAGGGCAGCGATCTAACCAGAGGAATACTCTAACGGAGTATATGGAGCAAAATAATGCAACAATCTAGAGTTTAGCAGTATTTATGCTAAATTTGAAGGTCTAACTAGGACAGATTGCCAATGCCCTCAGTAACAGACCTCAAGGAACTTTGCCAAGTGATACAGAGGATGCCCGGCAAAAAGGGAATGAACAATTTAAAGTAATCACCCTCCAGAATGGCAAACAATTTGAGAATGAAGCACATGTCAAATAGCCAAGTATTTGCCAAAATAAGAAGTTGGTCCCAACAGATTAAATGTGTGAGGCAGAGAAAAAGAGGCAAGAACTGATAATACCAGACCTCAATCTAATGCCGACACCACTTTGACAAAACCAGCTGAGCCAGCATTTGCCTACCCACCACCACCTTTTTCACAGAGGCTCCAGAAACACAAGCAAGATTAACAGTTTAAGTGCTTCTTGGAAGTCCTCAAACAATTGTAAATTAACATACCATTAGTATAAGCTCTCAAACAAATGCCTATCTATGTCAAATTCATAAAAGACATCTTGTCCAAAAAAAGAAAGCTGGGTGATTTTGAGACTGTCGCACTTATAGAAGGATGCAGTGCAATTATAACCAACAAATTGCCACCAAAACTGAAAGATCCGATAAGTTTCTCTATTCCATGTACAATTCGCAATAAATTCATGTGATCTAGGCGCCAGCATCAATTAGATGCCAATGTCAGTTTTCAGGAAACTTGGTATTGAAGCAAGGACTACAACAGTAACACTTTAGCTGGTAGATTGATCTTATGCACATCTCAAGGGTAAGAATGAGGATGTGTTGGTCAAGGTAGATAAATTATATTCCTATCTGATTTCATTATATTAGAATATGAGGCTGATGTTGATGCCCCAATAATATTGGGAAGACCATTTCTTGCCACGGGTAGGATCTTAATTAATGTTAAAAAGGTGAGCTCACCATGCGTATGAATGACCAGTAGGTTACATTTAACATATTTTAAGCTCTTAAGTGTGCAGATGGGCCTGAGGAATGTCAAGTTGTTGAGCTGATAGAGTCTATTTTTAATATGGACATAGCACAATTTTGCCAGGACACAGATGTTGATGCCATAGAGTAGGATGATAAAGATGTGACGAGTGAAAAATATGAAGAGCCAACCATGCTGAATGAAGTCATGAGTTATTACAAAAGGCCTGAACCACTCGAGTTGGTAGGCAAAGAAATCAAGGCACCTAAACCATCTGTTGAGGAGCCACTAGAACTGGAACTAAAGCCATTGCCAAACCACCTCAAATATGCTTACATGGGAGACAGCTCTACTTGCTAGTGATCATTGCTATTGATTTGACTAAAGACATGAGGAAAGATTATTGGAGACATTAGGCAATTACAAGTGTTAAGTGTTCAAAAGTACTATTTTATTATCCTTTTTACTCATATTATTGTTAGACTTAGGCTCATATTAGTTGCATTATTAGCCATTCATGCATGTTTGCATTGTTTCCTTGGTGAACAAGCTTGATTTCATATTTTGCTTAATTTTGTGGAAAAAGATACTGCTTTGGTGTATTTTTGTGTG
The DNA here is from genome assembly GCA_019671005.1 of Hibiscus mutabilis. NCBI lineage: Eukaryota > Viridiplantae > Streptophyta > Magnoliopsida > Malvales > Malvaceae > Hibiscus > Hibiscus mutabilis. The sequence goes on along the minus strand of CM033752.1, from coordinate 9,448,282 downwards.
CTGAATCAGTTGCCAAAGCAAGGCTGGAACCAGTTGCTAGGGTAGTGCATGAAAGTGATGCCGACGTAGTTGCCAGGGCAGTGCATGAAGGTTATGTCGAGCTAGTTGCCAGGGCAATTGTCGATAAGGGATAAGATGATGTGGCACTCAAATTGATGACTAGATAAAGCCTAATATGACGTGGAAGAAGATAAATCCTAGAAGAATTGGAGATTCGAAGAGAGATTAAATCCCAAAGAAGATATGAGAAGATCTAGAAGGAATTTAAATATAATAAAGAATTATATTCTTTTAAAGTATTTAATTCCAACTTAACTTCCTCCTTAAGAAAGACTTTGACCTAACCATCTCCTATATAAAGAACCCCTAGCCGCCTATTTCAACAAGTTTGGAGGGAGAGAGTTCGATTGGGAGAGAATTCAAGGGGGCTGATCAATTTCTTCATCTTCTTTTTTATTCTATTCGATTCATGTTTGGGGATTATTCTTTGTATATCTTTCAAAGCCCTACCATGAATTAATGTGGATTGGCTTGGGTTATTGTGTTTTGTGGTTGTGAGAAACAATTGGATTTTGTTTAGGTAATAAGAGTTTGCACTTTTAATTCAAGGTTTACTCATTCTTGGTTTTTATTCTTGTTTGCGAGTGAATTGGGAGAGGAGCTCGTAATTCTATCTATTTATGTAATATCGGGAGAGTTAGATTCAAGAAACGAATGAGTATGGTCTTTATTCAATCTATCGATAGTGAAGATTAATCCGGCTTAGGAATAAGTTAAGGATTTCAACGGCTACGAGGAGCACAAGATTGGTTGTTGTTCACCCTTGATTCACGCGGGGATGTATTGTCAAGGCATGCACAACTAGCTAGAGTTTCAACTTAGGGATAAGAAGAAACCATTGAAGAACGCTCTGCTGAACCTTGAAGTTGCTGCCCAGCCGCCCAAACAGTTGCCCAGGCAATTGTTCGATTAGTTGCCACGGCAACTGAGTTGCCCTCGCACTCTTTTACCAAGATGATCCAACTGCTATCACTCCTCAAATCACGATAACTTGGCCTATTCCCTCTCTCATTTGATTACATCTTTATTTTTATTCAATTGCTCTTTTATTTTATTCATTAGTTAGAACTCCTACAATTATCAATTGTGTTTTTACTTTTATAGTGCGATAACTAAATCAAAGTGGCCCAAACCAATCCTTGTGGACACGATACTCGATACTCAGATCACTTTATTACTTGCGACGTGTATACTTGCATCGTTTGCGTAGCACTCAATACGCACAACAAGTTTTTGGCGCCGTTGTCAGGGATTGGCAATTGGTGTTAGTTGTTTTTGTTATTGCATTTTTCTTATTAGTTCTACTAACTTTTCTTTTTGTTTGTTTTATAAAAAAAATCAGCTGTGCTACAAGTTAAGGGACATCAACATGTCGAGAAATAAAAGCCGATCTATTCGAGAGTTGATATGGGAAGATAGGAATCAATCCAATCAAGAGTTTCTTGCACCCTTCGATGATTACCTATACCAACCCAGAAAAGCATATACCGTGGAAAACTCATGCACTTGTTGTGGATAACATCATGTGTTTGAAAATTGCCCTCACATTTTCGGTGCATATGACTACATGGAGAACCATATATGGAACCAACAACAAAATCCTTCATGGTATGATGAAAAAGCTCAAAAAAATTTTTACCATAACAATTTTACTGCAACAACAGACATGCCTTGGCAATGTAGTCCTTATCAGCAGCCTAGTGTCATGGCAACAAATATGCCATAGCAATGTAGTCCTTTTCAAGGACATTCCAATTCCTTGGAGGAAATGTTGCTAGCTTCCTTGGCTAAACTTGACGAATCAATTGAAGAGATTCGAGAGCTATCAAAGAAAATTGATGCAAGGGTAACTCAATGGGATGCACCCTTGTCGGATTCAAAAGATCAATTGGGGAGATTCACATATTCCATGGATAACATGCCCCAACAATCAATTGCTAGGGATGAAATCCTAAGGGAAGATGAGAAAGAGCAATATAAGGAGAGATCCCCTATGTGTGAGGAACAACTAGAACCTCCAAGTCAAGAGGATGCCAATGAGAGAGACTGCCCAACACATGATGAGCCTGAGCAACAAATTGCCTCAGCAATGATTGAGGAGCCTGAACAGAGCAATGCCATGACAAATTTCAGAGAGGCTGTAAATTGTTCTCATCCACCTTTGCCACGGCAATTGCAAAACCACATGCAAGATCAACATGACGGCAATACTGTGTTAATGGAATATGAGCAGATGATGATTTAACCTATTGAATTCTTTAAAAACTCACCTCCTCCATTACAGGTATGTCTTGAGGAACTGATGTTGGTAGATTTAAAGCCATCGAAATCTCTACTGATGGAGATGTTTGAGAGGCCAAAAGAAAACGGTGTTTGGATACGTAAAGCTTTTCAGACAATTGTTTTTTCCCTTGACTTACAGTGAATTTTGGCAACTGATTACCACGACAATTGGCTTGAGCAGCAATTGCCACGACAATGAAATCTACATCCAACCATGATGGAGGTCAATGAGATTGAGGTAATTAAATGGTTGGGTGTTGATATAACTTTTTCTACTAATATATTCATGCCTTCAAGAATAGTAGCAAGGTGGAGAGTATACATGGACTACAAGAGAACAAGGAAGAGAGATACTTCCACCATGGTAACACAAAAGGGAGTAGCTGCGAGCACATTGGCCCAATTCTTTTTGGGCAATATTGTCACTCGATGGAATGTGTGGATGAACTATAAGAAGTATCGAAAACGACCGTCATCAAGTTTTCTCAAATATGCAGTAACATTAGAAGATGCATGAAAAATGCTATTTCTAAGAATTTTTAATTTTTAATTTTTTTTTTATTTTTGGAACTTTTTTTATTTTCGTTTTTTTCTTTATTTATTTTTGGAATTTTTAGGAGATATTTTATTTTATTTTTCTTCATTATCTTTAGTTTCCAGGTTTTCTTTATTTTATTTTATTTTCCACAACAAGACTCACAACCACCATGCTAAGGAAATTCACTACCGACTACTTGCCAAGACAACCGAAACAGAGGATGCCCCGGCAACCGCCTCGGAAACTACTTCAGCAGTTGCCACAGCAATAGAAATTGGCGATGCCCAGGCAAAAACAATGGCTTCAGCAACTACTGATGCCCAGGCAAGTGAACCTGCCTCGGCAAACATGGATCAAATCAAAGCAATGCTATTCACGCAGTACCAGCTACAAGCATTCAACCACCGACCAGAATATGAATCAAGCAAACGGCACGAAGGAAACTTATCACTCGAGGTGATGACCTCTCCGAGTAACTCATTTCATTTAGTTTCTTTTAAATTTTGTTTCACTTTTACATGCATTGAGGACAATGCTTCTCTCAAGTTTGTGGGGGTGTTGGTTTCTAGTTAGTTTCATGTTTAGCTGCATTCATCTTTAGCAATCACATATAGGTTGCATATGTTACTTGCCATGCCTTTAATTGGATTTAATTGCTTAAGACTTGTTGAATATCCAATGATGAATTTTTTGCCACTTCACTTCATTGAAAGAACCTTTAATTTTAGGATTGCATGAAAAGAACTTAGAATTTTACTATGACGCTAATTTTTTTACACGGTTGTGGCTTGTTGATTTAAAGAAACTTAGTGAACTTAGGTTGCTTAAAATTTGGGTAAATTTAAAATTGAAAATTAAGAGTTAAATTCTTGCTAGAGGTGCCCGAAACTGGCTCTAGTAGTTAATGCACATTAAAAAATCGCTAGAGGTGCCCGAAATTGGCTCTAGTCGACTAAAATAAAATGCAAAATTGCTTACTTTGCTAGAGGTGCCCGGAATTGGCTCTAGTGAAAATAAAAATAAATGCCCCAGTAATTAAATTGATAAAAGCCCAATGTTCACATAGAATCTTGAAAATCAACTTGTACACAACTATCCACACACATTGTCACAAGCATTATAGTTTGATTCTGGGTAATTTTTGTGCTATCCGAAAAATTAAAAGGTGATCATACTTTGTGCCACGGTTCTGAGGTTTGAATTCAAGTTTGAAGCATGTCTTTGATGATTAAAGTCTTGGCAGGTAATTTTTAGTTTTGCATTGCTTGAGGACAAGCAATAGTTCGAGTTTGTGGGTGTGTTAAGTGTTCAAAAGTACTATTTTTATTACCCTTTTTACTCATATTATTGTTAGACTTAGGCTCATATTAGTTGCATTATTAGCCATTCATGCATGTTTGCATTGTTTCCTTGGTGGACAGGCTTGATTTCATATTTTGCGTAATTTTGTGGAAAATGATACTGCTTTGGTGTGTTTTTGTGTGTGCATAATCAGTTACCAAAGGAAGGCTGGAACCAGTTGCCAGGGCAGTGCATGAAGGAGATGCCAACACAGTTGCCAGGGCAGTGCATGAAGGTTATGTCGAGCTAGTTGCCAGGGTAATTGTCGATAAGGGATAAGATGATGTGCCACTCAAATCGATGACTAGATAAAGCCTAATATGATGTGGAAGAATATAAATCCTAGAAGAATTGGAGAGTCAATGAGAGATTAAATCCCAAAAACGACAGGAGAAGATCTAGAAGGAATTTAAATATAATAAAGAATTATATTCTTTTAAAGTATTTAATTCCAACTTAACTTCCTCCTCAAGAAAGACTTTGACCTAACCATCTCCTATATAAAGAACCCCTAGCTGCCTATTTCAACAAGTTTGGAGGAAGCGAGTTCGATTGGGAGAGAATTCAAGGGGGCTGATCATTTTCTTCATCTTCATCTTCTTTATTCTATTCGATTCATGTTTGTGGATTATTCTTTGTATATCTTTTAAAACCCGACCATGAATTGATGTAAATTGGCTTGGGTTATTGTGTTTTTTGGTTGTGACAAACAATTGGATTTTGTTTAGGTAATAAGTGTTTACACTTTAAATTTAAGGCTTACTCATTCTTGGTTTTTATTCTTGTTTGCGAGTGAATTGGGAGAGGATCTCGTAATTCTATCTATTTATCTAATATCAGGAGAGTTAGATTCAAGAAATGAATGAGTATGGTCTTTATTCAATCTATCGGTGGTGAAGATTAATCCGGCTTAGGAATAAGTTAAGGATTTCAACGGCTAAGAGGAGTGCAAGATTGGTTGTTGTTCACACTTGATTCACGCAGAGATGTATTGTCAAGGCATGCACAACTAGCTAGAGTTTCGACTTAGGGATAAGAAGAAACCATTGAAGAACGCTCTGCCGAACCTTGAAGTTGCTGCCCAGCCGCCCAAACAGTTGCCCAGCCAGTTGCCCAGGCAACCGTTCGATTAGTTGCCAAGGCAACCCAGCTGCGCAAGTTGCCACGACAACTGAGTTGCCCTTGCACTCTTTTACCAAGACGATCCAATTGGCTATCACTCCTCAACTCACGATAACCTAGCCTATTCCCTCTCTCATTTGATTACATCTTTATTTTATTCAATTGCTCTTTTATTTTATTCGTTAGTTAGAACTCCTACAATTATCAATTGTGTTTTTACTTTTATAGTGCGGTAACTAAAGCAAAGTGGCCCAAACCAATCCCTATGGAGACGATACTCGATACTCAGATCACTTTATTACTTGCGACGTGTATACTTGAACCGTTTGTGTAGCACTCAATACGCGCAACAACAAGCAAGCCCTATGATGGACTCTAGCTAATATTCGAGGGATAAGCCCAACAATTTACATGCACAAAATTATTCTGGAGGATTACCATGAAAAAACAATCAAGGCCCAGAGGAGAATAAATCCCAGCATGAAGTAGGTAGTCAAGAAAGATGTCAGAAAATGGTTGGATGTCAAGATAATTTATCTCATTTCTGGTAGCTCGTGGATCAACATAGTGCAGTGTGTGCCAAAAAAGAATGGAATGATCATGGTATAGAACAACAAGAATGAACTGTTCCCCTCAAGAACCGTGACGGGCTGGAAGGTGTGCATGGACTATAAGAAGCTAAAAATGCCACCAAAAATGATCATTTTTCGGTGCCCTTTATTTATTAGATATTGAACAGACTGGCAGGGAAGACATTTTATTGCTTTTTGGATGGCTACTCGGGCTATAATCAAATAGCCATTGCTTCAGAAGATCAGGAGAAACTATGTTCACCTATCCTTATGGGACATTCACCTTCAAAATGATGCCCTTTGGATTGTGTAATGCTCCAGCAATGTTTCAGCATTGCATGATGTCGATTTTCTCAGATATGATCAAGAATAACTTAGAAGTCTTCATGGTTGACTTCTTCATCTTTGGCAAAAGTTTCGAGGAATGTATTCAGATTTTGGAGGTTATTCTACGAAGAAACATTGAAACTAACCTAGTCTTGAACTGGGAAAAATGTCACTTCATAGTGAAGAAGGGTATAGTTCTCGGGCACAAAGTGACCAAGAATAGACTAGAAGTAGACAAAGCAAAGGTAGAGGTAATTAAACAATTGCAACCACACATAAGTGCCAAAGGTATTAGAAGTATCTTTGGACATGCAAGATTTTATCGTTGCTTTATTAAAAACTTTTAAAAAATTTATAAACATTTATGCTTACTTTTGAAACAAAATACCACTTTTGCGTTTGATGATTTTTGTTTGAAAGCTTTTTAGGAATTGAAAGACAGGTTAATTAATGCCCCCATAGTTGTGGCACCAAATTGGAATGAGCCACTCGAGCTCATGTGCGATGCCAATGGCTACGCCGTTGGAGCTGTGTTAGGATAAAGACGTGGCAAAATTTTCCATACCATCTATTATGCAAGACGCACATTGAATGAAGCCTAACTTAACTACACAAATTTGAGAAGAAGTTTCTTGTAGTTGTCTTTGCATTCGACAAATTCATATCTTACCTTGTAGGTAGTAAACTTGTGGTTTACAGAGACCACTCAAGCAATCAAATACCTCTTATCCAAGAAGGATGCCAAACCTAGACTGATCTGATGGACACTCTTGTTACAAGAATTTGATCTTAAGATTTGAGATAAGAAAGGGAGTGAAAATCTGGTGGTTGATCACTTATATTGTTTAGGATACCACCATGAGAATAGAAACACTACAATGATTAGAGATGACTTCCCTGATGAGCAGTTTCTTGCTGACATAGTTAACTACCTAGTCAGCAATATCATGCCACCAGATTTATCAAGTAATGCCAGAAAGCAATTTCTGAGAGATATTCGGCAATACTATTAGGATGAAACGTTCTTGTTAAAACAATGTGCCAACCAAATCATTTTCCATTGTATGCTAGAGGATGAACAACGGAACATTCTTCAGCTTTGCCATGCAGCACCATATAGAGGACACTTTGCTGGGATGAAGATAGCAGCCAAAGTGTTGTAGTCAGGATTTTTCTGGCGAAAGCTATTCAAGGACGCCCATTATTTTGCCAAGGCACGTAGTAGGTGCCAGCGAACTAGTAACATTTCCAGCAGGCATCAATTGCCACTTTAGAATATCATGCATGTGGAGTTGTTTGGTGTATGGGGGATAGACTTTATGGGTCCTTTCCTTTCATTGTTTGGCAATTTATACATACTTGTGGCAGTAGATTATGTCTCAAAGTAGGTTAAAGATGATGCCCTCTCAACAAATGATGCCAAGGCCATTGCTAAGTTTTTGTACAAGCACAGTTTTACCAGATTCGATGCCCCTAGAGCCATCATACATGCTGAAGGTACCAATTTTAAGTGCCATTTAATCACTAAAGCTATGCATAGGTACGGAATCCAGCAAAGAAATGTCATTACCTATTGTTAAGTGTTCAATAGTACTATTTTTATTACCCTTTTTATTCTTATTATTGCTAGACTTAGGCCCATATTAGTTGCATTATTAGTCATTCATGCATGTTTCCATCGTTTCCTTGGTGGACAAGCTTGATTTCATATTTTGCTCAATTTTGTGGAAAAAGATAATGCTTTGGTGTGTTTTGTGTGTGTGTACAGAATCACTTGTCAAAGCAAGGCTGGAACTAGTTACCATGGCAATGCATGAAGGAGATGTCGAGCTAGTTGCCAGGGCAATGCATGAAGGAGATGTCGAACTAGTTGCCAGGGCAATTTTTGACAAGGGATAAGATGATATGGTAGTCAAAATTGATGACTAGATAAGCCCAAGATGACGTGGAGCAAAGCTAAAGCCCAAAGGAGTTTGATTTCCATGAAGAGGTTAAAGAGAAATTAAATCCCAAGAAGATAGGAGAAGTTCTAGAAGTAATTTAAATATAATAAAGAATTATATTCTTTAAAGATATTTAATTCCAACTTAACTTCTTCCTCAAAAAAAGACTTTGATCTAGCCCTATAAATTAAGGATCAAGCTGTCAACTCTAAGGGAGAGAGGAGAGAATTTTCGACAAAGAGAAAGGGAGATTTCGACAAGGCTTCAACCATTCTTCATCTTTTTCTTTCTTGTTCCATTAGGTTTATGCTAGGAATTCTTTGTTTTGTGTTTCTTTGGAACCTAGCCATTAACTAAATCTATTTGGCTAAGGTTATTGTGTCTTGTGGTTGTGAGAAACAATTGGATTTTGTTTAGGTAATAAGAGTTTGCACTTTCAATTCAAGGTTTACTCATTCTTGGTTCTTATTCTTGTTTGCGAGTGAATTGGGAGAGGATCTCATAACTTCATCTATTTATCTAATATCGGGAGAGTTAGATTCAAGAAACGAATGAGTATGGTCTTTATTCAATCTACTGATTGTGAAGATTAATCTGGCTTAGGAATAAGTTAAGGATTTCAATAGCTAAGAGGAGCGCAAGATTCGTTGTTGTTCACCCTTGAATCACGCAGGGATGTATTATCAAGGCATGCACAAATAGCTAGAGTTTCGAATTGGGGATAAGAAGAAACCATTGAAGAATGCTCCGCCGAACCTTGAAGTTGCTGCCCAGCCGCCCAAGTAGTTGCCCAGCTAGTCGCCTAGGCAACCATAGATTAGTTGCCAAGGCAACCCCGCTGTGCAAATTGCCACGAAAACTGAGTTTCCCTTGCACTCTTTTACCAAGACGATCCAATCGGCTGTCACACCTCAACTCATGATAACCTGGCCTATTCTCTATCATTTAATTACAAATTCTTTTACTTATTTGCGTTCTAGTTTAGTTGTTAGTTAAAACTCCTACAATCTTCTACTTGTGTTCTTTTACTTTTTACAGTGCAAGAGATTAGATTCTCTTGAAGTGGAACCAATCCCTGTGGAGATGATATCTTGCGACGTGTACACTTGCACAATTGCTGAGCACTTATTATACGCAATAAGTTTTTGGCGCCGTTGCCGAGGATTGGCAATAGCGACTTTGTTTTTATTTTCTTGCACATTTTATTTTTCTTGTTTAAGATTCAAAGGGTTAACAAACTTTGGTTTTGCATTGGTACATGACCAGGGCGAGACCGATTACACCAGAATACCCTTTTGATCCAGAAATCGAACGAACCTTGCAAAGACTTAGACGAAGGTTAAGAGTAGCAATGGCTAATCAAGACGACAATATGAATCAAGATGTTCCAGCAGGAGGAGGAGTGATTCTTGCACGAAACAAAACTATTCGAGACTGTCTTGAAAAAGATCTTGAAGGACTTAATACAGGAGTTGTCACACCTGAAATTGAAGCCGACCACTTTGAGTTGAAACTGGTGATGTTTAATATGATCAACACAATTGGTTAATTTGGTGGCTCAGCAACTGAAGATGCACGACAACATCTTAAATCTTTCCTCGAGATTTGCAATTCATTCAAAATACAAGGAGTCGCCCCCGATGTTTTATGACTAAGATTATTCCCCTATTCACTGAGGGATAGGGCGAAAGCATGGTTGAATAGTATTCCTACCGGATCAATAGGATCTTGGACAGATCATTGTCGTGATTTCCTTGCTCGATTTAATCCTACAAATTTGACTGATAAGCTTCGTAACGAAATTATTTCTTTTCGGCAGGCAGATGATGAATCCATGAACGAGGCTTGGGAGTGATATAGAGAACTTCTACACAAATGCCCCCTACACGGATTCCCAGTGTGGACACAAGTAACAATGTTTTACAACGCTGTGAATACACCAACAAGGATGATGCTAGATGTCTCGGCAAACGGCATACTCCTAGATAAGTCACCGGAGGAAGCAATGAAAATTCTAAACAGGCTTGCCAAAAATGATTATCAATTCCCATCTGCTAGAAGAAGAGGAGTTAGACGCCAAGCCACAATACATGAACTAGGATCATCAGATTCAATTTCGGCACAATTGGCCACTGTAACCAAGATGGTCCAGAACATGCAAAAACCAAACAACACACAAGAGGTCAAGGTAATGGATTTTTTTGTGAGTTATGTGGTGGTAACCATGATTCTTCTGAATGTATGCAGAATCCAGAATCCAGCTTTTATTTGGGGAATTACAACCGGAACAACAATTTGATGTCCAATACATACAATCCAGCTTGGAAGAAGCACCCAAATTTTTCATGGAGTAATCCCAATAATGCTCTAAACCAGAACAATCAAAATGCACAAGCATCGGGATTCCAACAGAATATGCCACGGTAACAGTTGCCGCAGCAACAACCGACAACATCTAGTTCTTTGGAAAATTCTCTCAATACTTTTATGTTGAAAACTTAATCTTATATGGCTGAGAGTAGTAACTTCATAAAAAGAACTGATGCTTTTATTAACAGGACCAAGATGAGATTGCAAAACCAAGAGGCGACAATCAAATCATTGGAAAATCAAGTCGAACAATTTGCTCAAAACCTGAATACTAGACCGCAAGGAGGTTTACCTAGCGATACTGAAGTCGCAAGAGGAACTGACCATGAGCAATGTAAGGCGATCACCACTAGAAGTGGCCAACAACTTAAAGAGGCTCAAGCTCACTCATCAAACAAAACTCCACAAAAAGATCAAGACGAACTCAGCGGCAAAGCCTTGGATGCTGAACCAAGAATTGCCGCGGCAACCAGCGATAAGCATGCCTCGGCAATCGACGATAAAAGTGCCTCGGCAACCAACGATAGGCATGCCACGGCAACCCCAGTTGACGATGCCTCAGAAACTCCAGTTGCCCCAGCAATACCATCAATCAGGTTCCAGACCAATGAAAGGATCAAAGAAATCTGACTTCCACCACCATTCCCACAAAGGTTGAAGCGAAAAAAGCAAGAATATCAGTTCAAGAAGTTCCTTGATATCCTAAAGCAAGTCCACATCAACTTGCCATTGGTTGAAGCAATTGAACAAATGTCGAACTATGCCAAGTTTCTTAAAGACATTGTGTCCAAGAGAACAAGGCTAGGAGAGTTTGAAACAATTGCCGCAATAGAGGGATGCATGGCCATGTTGCACAATCGCATGCCACCCAAGTTGAAGGATCCCGAAAGTTTCACAATACCTTGTTCCATTGGAAACCATTATGTCGGGAAAGCATTATGTAACCTTGGAGCAAGCATAAACTTGATGCCTAAATCGGTTTTCCAGAAATTAGGAATCAGGAAGGCAAGACCTACAACAGTTATACTACAACTAGCCGACAGATCTTATGTGCATCCAGAGGGAAAATCAAAGACATACTGGTAAAAGTTGATAAATTTATTTTTCCCGATGACTTTATTGTTTGGGATTGTGAAGCAGATGAACATGCACCTATCATTCTCTAGAGACCCTTACTAGCAACAGGGAGAACCTTAATCGATGTTGAAAAGGGATAACTCATGATGAGGGTGAATGACCAGTAAGTTAAACTAAATGTGTTCCAAACACTAAGGCATGCTGATGATCCAGAAGAATGCCAACTTCTTCATGCCACGACAGAGTTTAACTTCGACGAGGAATTTAGTTACCTCGACAACTACATTGCCGATCAAGAGGAACCTGAGGAGTATAAAGAACCGATCGATGAGGAACAACAAGAAGAGGCAAATTGGTTAGTCAATCGACCAGGTACATACTTTGAACCACTAGATTACTCAGGTAAGGAAGGTAAACTTGAAAAGCCCTCTATTGAACAACCACCGATTCTTGAGTTGAAACAGTTGCCAGAGCAACTAAAATATGCTTACTTGGGAACAGATAATACATTGCCTGTAATTATTTCCTCTAAGTTACAGCCTGAGCAGGAAAAGAAGCTGATCAAAATGTTGATGCTACACAAGAAGGCAATAGGGTGGACAATTGCCGACTTGAAGGGAATTAGCCCGGCAGTGTGCATGCACAAAATTTTGTTGGAAGATGATCACAAACCTTCGATTGAGGCCCAGAGGAGACTGAATCATGCCATGAAAGGCGTTGTAATGAAAGAAATCATCAAGTGGCTTGACGCCGACATTATATACCCTATCTCTGATAGTACATGGGTAAGTCCGGTACAATGTGTACCGAAAAAGGGAGGTATAACGGTGGTAAGTAATGAATACAATGAACTCATTCCAACCAGGACTGTGACCGGTTGGAGGGTTTGTATGGATTATCGAAAGCTAAACAAAGCCACTAGGAAAGATCACTTCCCGTTACCCTTTTATTGATCAAATGCTTGACCATCTTGCAGGTAAACCCTTTTATTATTTTCTTAATGGCTATTCAGGTTACAATCAAATTTCCATAGCACCAGAAGATCAAGAAAAGAAAATCTTCACATGCCCATACGGTACTTATTCTTTTCGAAGAATGTCGTTCGGATTGTGTAACGCCCCGAAAACCTTCCAAAAATGCATGATGGCACTCTTTTCAGACATGGTCGAAGACTTCCTTAAGATCTTCATGGACGATTTTTCCATTTTTGGTAATGACTTTGACAGTTGCCTCGACAATTTAGAGAAGGTGTTGGAAAGATGTGAAGAAACCGATTTAGTCCTTAATTGGGAGAAGTGCCATTTTATGGTAGATGAAGGAATAGTGCTCGGCCACAAGATTTCATCCAGGGGAACTGAAGTAGACAAAGACAAGGTGGACGTACCCCCACCAAGTTCGGTTAAAGGAATCCGAAGCTTTCTTGGACATGCAGGTTTTTACAGGAGGTTCATTCATAATTTTTCTAAAATTACTAAACCCTTGTGCAATTTGCTTGAACGGGATAAATTCTTCGATTTTGATGATTCTTGCACGCAAGCATTCGAAACCCTAAAGGAAAAGCTTGCTTCGGCACCCATTTTCGTTCCACCAGATTGGACGCTACCTTTTGATCTCATGTGTGATGCAAGTGATTTTACGGTAGGAGCAGCCCTAGGCCAACGCATAGGTAAGACATTTCATGTGATATACTACGCTAGTAAAACTCTTAATAGTGCTCAAGTGAATTACACAACAACGGAGAAAGAGTTACTAGCCGTAGTTTTCGCATTTGACAAGTTTCGATCCTATTTGATTGGTACAAAGGTAATTGTTCATACGGACCATTCGGCAATTAAGTATCTATTTTCTAAAAAGGATGCCAAACCTCGTTTGATTCGTTGGATATTGCTTTTACAAGAGTTTGACATTGAAATTAAGGAAGGAAATGAACAGAAAATCAAGTGGCCGATCACTTATCACGCTCAGAACGCAATAAGGAGGAGGACGCGAATTTAGAGATATGCGATGCATTCTCGGATGAGCAACTATTAGTTGCCTCGGCAACCATGGATGTGCATGCCTCGGCAACTCCAGACGCGCACGCCTCGGCAACCACTAATACGCACACCGCGGCAACCACTGATACGCACGCCTCGGCAACCATGAACGCTTATGCCTTGGCAACTCTAGACGCGCATGCCTTGGCAACCATGGAAGCAGTTGCCACGGTAACACATGCCTTGGTAATACCCTGGTACGCGGATTTAGTTAATTTCCTTGTTTGTGGTATTTTACCTTATGGCCTTCCTCACCAAGGGAAGAAGCGATTCCACCATGATGCTAAACATTACTTTTGGGACGAGCCTCTTTTGTTTAAACAATATGTAGATCAGGTTATACGCCGATGCGTCCCTGAAGAGGAGCAGCAAAATGTACTCTGGCAATGCCATTCTTCACCCTATGGAGGACATTTTGGAGGAACACGTACCGCAGCTAAAGTTTTGCAATCTGGTTTGTATTGGCCAACATTGTACAAAGATGGCCAAGAGTTTTACAAGCAATGTGATCGTTGCCAGAGGACAGGCAATATCTCTAGATGACATAAGATGTCGCTCCAAAACATCATCGAGGTGGAACTGTTCGATGTGTGGGGGATTAATTTTATAGGACCTTTCCCATCTTCATTCGGCAACCTCTACATTTTACTTACCGTCGACTACGTGTCTAAATGGGTTGAGGCAGCTACAGTTCCCACCAATGATTCTAAGACCGTGCAACGATTCTTGTAGAAAAACATATTTACACGGTTTGGGATGCCAAGAGCAATTATCAGTGATGAAGGCAAGCACTTCGACAACAAACTCATCACCAAGATGTTACAACGCTTTGGTGTATCTCAAAAGATTGCCACGGCATATCACCCACAAACCAATGGGCAAGCAGAAATTTCCAACCAGGAATTGAAGGGTATACTCAGAAAGTTGTAAATCCCTCTAGGAAGGATTAGTCAGTAAGACTAGATGACGCACTTTGGGCATACGCACTGCATTCAAAACACCCTTAGGTATGTCCCCCTTCTGACTTGTCTTTGGCAAAACATGCCATCTACCAGTGGAAATCAAACACAAGGCATATTGGGCAATCAAGACCGTGAATATGGATTGGGAAAGTGTCAGACAAAAGCGTTTGTTGGACCTCAACGAGATAGAAGAATTTCGTGCACTCGCCTATAACAATGCATGAATCTACAAGGAGAAAACAAAGCAATGGCATGACAAGAAACTATTGCCGCGACAATTCATGCCAGGGCAACTAGTTCTCTTATTCAATTCTCGGCTAAAACTTTTCATGGGAAAACTGAAATCAAGATGGCCAGGACCATTCGAAGTTGTCAAACCATTCTCTCATGGTGTCGTGATAATCAAGTCCATCAATGACGAACATGAATTCACAGTTAATGGACAAAGATTGAAGCACTACAACGGTGCACATGTGGAACGTAACAAAGAAGAGGTCACCTTAGGAGATGCATGAGCATGCTCTCCTTTCTATATTTTCTTTTTCTTTTTATTTTTATTTTTATTTTTTTGAACTATTTAATTCTTTATTTTTATTTATTATTTTCAGTTATTTTTCTTTTTAGGATAGATTTATTTATTTTCTTTAAGATTAAACCTACATCTTTCTTTCATATTTATCTTTTTAAGTTTAAGAATTTCTTTGCACATCTTTATTTATTTTCTTTTATTAGTTTATCCTTAATTTTAGTCCTTATTTGTTTTTGAATTGTAGGAAAAAGAGTTCAAGATAAAAGAGGAATTTTGATTCAAGAAGGAAACTTCTTCAAAAATGAAATTAATGGGCTGAATCTAAGGCTTATATTAAGCCTCCAATTTACCCTAAATAAACCCCCTAGCCGTCACCCTTCCCCTAAATCGAAACCCCTTTCTTCTTTATTCCAAAATTAATCCCACCCACCATATTTACTACCTATCTCTTCTATTTAACCCATCACCCTTAACTTCCAAAAAACTTATTCCTACTTTTCATCTTGCAACTCTTTAGTTTCCTTTGCTTTCTTTTATTTGTTTTTACCAAACTCACAACCAAGATCATCCATGGCATCCAAAATTGAATTTTTGGTTCATCTAAGTTCCTCCGAAGAACCAAGATACAAGAAGTTTGCTACACCGGTGGTTCAAGAAAGATTTCACTCCAAGTTTGAAAGCTAGAAGATTTGCGAAGAATAAGGCTTTGAATACTCCAACTCTCATCAAGATTTCGGCCTTGAACCATTCATCTTCGAAAGGATTGCACATCAAAAGTGGCAAATCTTTTTCCATCAATCAGAACCGGGTAACATCTCATGGGTAAGAGAATTCTATGCTCACTCACCTAACCCAGATAATCTTTATGTTTTTGTTCGTGACAAGGCTATACTCACAAGCCCTGAAAAACATCAACATCTTTTACGGGCTCTACATTGAGAAGGACGAGCATCAAGCCTTTGTTGATCAACTAACGCCCAAGCAACTCGACAAGGTGCTTCAAAAACTCACTCTATCGGGAACTCGTTGGAACGATGGAAAATACAAGGGCACGGTAAATCGCCTTCGACTTAAACCCGAGGCAAAATTATGGAATAAGTTTGTTAAAACTTCTTTAATGCCCACCACACACAATGCCACCGTTGATACACCTCGTCTTTTGCTCATACATTCTATCTTGTATAATCGCATCATTAACATTGGAAAATTATTTGTGATGAGATTTTTGTATGTAGCACAAAAGACAAGGGTTCTCTTTTCTTCCCTTGCTTAATTTCCAATCTTTGCAAGGAGATGCATGTCCCAAGTGAGTCCACTGATGAAAAGGCCCTACCAAAGTCCGGTTGGAATCGAGCACAAATTTGAAAGCTAATGGGAGAGGCACCGATAAAATCCCCAACGCCTTCAATTACCGCGGCAACTCCTGCCGCCTCGGTAACTCCTAATGCCCAAGCAACCGATACTCGGACAACTCAGACAGCAGCCCTGGGACAACTTGAAGCACTCTTACAACCGTTGGCGAACTATCTTAGGCAAATTGAAGACCGGAAACTAATTTTCATGCGGTACATGAAGGATCACAACAATGCCATCACCCAAGTCATCCTGGAAAAGTACCCGGACAGCCGCATGACGTTCCACATCTTTCCTGCCGAAATCCTTGTCATGGCAACCAATAAAGCAGTCACTACGGCAACCGCAACAGATGATGCTGCGGCAACCTACACCGCGCCTGCCCAAGTAGTTACCATAGCAACCAACACTGAAGATGTCACGGCAACCAAAGCTAAAGACGCCCCGGCAACCACTACAAAAGCCAAAGGTAAAGCACCCATGCCCGAATCAACTCATACTGAATCATTGTCTGATTTTTCAGATTTGGACGAGTCCTCCATTGCACCAACAAAGACCGCACCAATCGAATCCTCCAAGCCCAAGCGAAAAGCCAATGACACCGAATTCAAGCAAAAGAATTAAGACACCGATCAAAAGGAAACTAATCATCCACGACGACAAACTCTCAGAGTAAGTCCTCGTTTGCATTTTACTTTTCTTTATTTTTATTTTTCTTTGTTGCATGCATTGAGGACAATGCCTCACTCGAGTTTGGGGGGATTTTTATTAGTTAGTTACCATGCATGTTTAGTTGCATTCATCTTAAGTATTGCATTTAGGATACATAATTGCTTGCCATGCCTTTAGTTTGAACAAGAATTGCCTAGATTTGATGAATATCCGATGATGACTTTTCCAATGTACTTAATTGATAGAACTTTTTATTCTAGGATAAACATGGAAACACTTAGAATCGTACTATGATGCTAAACTTGATGAAACACTGTGTGGCTTGATTGATTTAAGGAATTCTAGCGAACTTAGGTTGATAGTTAAAAAAATTAGGGATTAGAATAAAAATTGGATGAATGCTAGAGGTGCCCGAAATTGGCTCTAGTATGTGCTAAAAATTTGATCACTAGAGGTGCCCGAAATTGGCTCTAGTATGTGCTAAAAATTGATCGCTAGAGGTGCCCGAAACCAGCTTTAGTCGAACAAATTAATTAACTTAAGAAAACTAAAAACAAAACACTAGAGGTGCCTGAAACTGGCTCTAGTTAAAACATGTTAAAAGAACCCAATGAAGTAATTTGAAAACCTCTTGTTTGCATAGAATCCGAAAAATCAACTTGCACACAACTCCGCACACACTCACAAGCATTATAGTTTGATTTCGAGTAACTCCTATGTTTTCCAAAAAATGAAAAGCCAATCATACTTCGTGCCACGGTTCTGAGAATTGAAATCAAGTTCAAAGCTAAGTTTGTGAAAATTGAAGTCTTGGCGGGCAATTATTAGTTTGCATTGCTCGAGGACAAGCAATAGTTCGAGTTTGGGGGTGTGTTAAGTGTTCAAAAGTACTATTTTTATTACCCTTTTTATTCTTATTATTGCTAGACTTAGGCCCATATTAGTTGCATTATTAGTCATTCATGCATGCTTGCATCATTTCCTTGGTGGACAAACTTGATTTCATATTTTGCTTAATTTTGTGGAGAAAGATACTGCTTTGGTGTGTTTTGTGTGCCTGTGCAGAATCACTTGTCAAAGCAAGGCTGGAACCAGTTGCCAGGGCAATGCATGAAGGAGAAGCCGAGCTAGTTGCCAGGGCAATGCATAAAGGAGATCCCGAGCTAGTTGTCAGGGCAATTTTCGACAAGGGATAAGATGATATAGTAGTCGAAATTGATGACTAGATAAGCCCAAGATGACGTGGAGCAAAGCTAAATCCCAAAGGAGTTTGATTACCATGAAGAGGTTAAAGAGAAATTAAATCCCAAGAAGATAGGAGAAGTTCTAGAAGGAATTTAAATATAATAAAGAATTATATTCTTTAAAGATATTTAATTCTAACTTAACTTCTTCCTCAAAAAAAGACATTGAACTAACCCTATAAATTAATGATCAAGCCGTCAACTCCAAGAGAGAGAAGAGAGAATTTTCGACAAAGAGCAAGGGAGATTTCGACAAGGCTTTGGAGAAATTTCGACAAGGCTTCAACCATTTTTCATCTTTTTCTTTCTTGTTCCATTAGGTTTATGCTAGGAATTCTTTGTTTTGTGTTTCTTTGGAACCTAGCCATGAACTAAATCTATTTGGCTAAGGTTATTGTGTCTTGTGGTTGTGAGAAACAATAGGATTTTGTTTAGGTAATAAGAGTTTGCACTTTCAATTCAAGGTTTACTCATTCTTGGTTCTTATTCTTGTTTGCGAGTGATTTGGGAGAGGATCTCGTAACTTCATCTATTTATCTAATATCAGGAAAGTTAGATTCAAGAAACGAATGAGTATGGTCTTTATTCAATCTATTGATGGTGAAGATTAATCCGGCTTATGAATAAGTTAAGGATTTCAACGGCTAAGAGGAGCGCAAGATTGGTTGTTGTTCGCCCTTGATTCACTCAGGGATGTATTATCAAGACATGCACAAATAGTTAGAGTTTTGACTTAGGGATAAGAAGAAACCATTGAAGAACGCTCCCGCCGAACCTTGAAGTTGCTGCCCAGCCGCCCAAGTAGTTGCCCAGCTAGTCACCCAGTCAACCATCGATTAGTTGCCAAGGCAACCCCACTGTGCAAGTTGCCACCGCAACTGAGTTGCCCTTGCACTCTTTTACCAAGACGATCCAATCGGCTATCACACCTCAACTCACGACAACTTGGCCTATTCTCTCTCATTTAATTACATCTTCTTTTACTTATTTGCGTTCTAGTTTAGTTGTTAGTTAAAACTCCTACAATCTTATACTTGTGTTCTTTTACTTTTTACAGTCCAAGAGATTAGATTCTTGAAGTGGCACCAATCCCTGTGGAGACGATATCTTTTATACTATAACTTGCGACGTGTACACTTGCACAATTGTGGAACACTTATTATACGCAACACCTATCACCCTCAAACAAATAGCCAGGTAGAAACTTCAAACATGGAGATCAAGAATATCTTGGAGAAGACTATGAACCCAACTCGAAAGAACTGGTCTTTGAGGCTAGATGATTCCTTGTGGGCATATAGAAAAGCTTTCAAAACACCATTAGGAACTTCCCCATACAAGCTTGTGTTTGGGAAGTCATGACATCTTCCGGTAGAATTAGAGCACCGAGCTTGTTGGGCGAACAAGCAATTGAATATAGAATGAAAAGTCACAAGTGAGAAGAGGTTCTTAGATTTGAATGTGTTGGAGGAGTTTAGAGAACAAGCCTATGAAAATTCCAAGCTTTGTAAAGAAAAAACGAAGAGGTGGCATGATAGCAAAATATTGCCAAGAAAGTTTGAAGTTGGGCAAAAAGTGGTGTTGTTCAATTCAAGGCTTAGTTGTTTCTAGGAAAACTCAAATCTAAGTGGTTAGGACCCTTTGAATTAGTCAAACCTTATACTCATTGAGCAGTAGACATCAAGGACTTAAAACGGAGACAACGTTTGAAGTGAATGGCCAGAGGTTGAAGCATTATTGGGAAGGAAGTCAGAGTAATGCCAAGGAGATTATTCTACTGGCAGAGATTCAGTAAATTTTTCCATCATAGTGTGATCATTGTAAATAGTTAGGTTAGTTATTTTCTTTTTAGTATTTTTGTTTAATTAATTAGTTTTTCTTTTTCTGTTTTGAAAGGTTTTTCTCAGTGTTATTACAAATAATTTTGCCAAGGCAGTATGCCAAGACTGGCTGGCATTTGGACACCCATCATCACAAGTCTATATAACATGTGGACCATTTTCAAATTAGGCTCAAGGGAGATTCACTCTTTTCTAAGCGGAATATCCTAGTCACACATCTTCAAATTTCAAACTTTGAAATTTTAACTTAATTTTAGTCGTGCCCTATTTCCCATGTCGTCACTCTCCCACTCACCCAAACTCATCATTATCCTACTCCCTCATACACGCCATAACTGCTAAACTATCATTATCCCCTAATTCCACTTTAACCCAATCCAATTGTCCTTATTTAACCCTTATTTAATTCTTATCTCCCCCATAATCAATAACCTTTCCTCTTTCCACTTTTCTTTCAAGCCGGCAAGAGAAATCAAGAACCCAACTTTTCTTTTATCTTCTACTCCGATTAACCCTATTTCCCCAAATCTTCAATGGCATCTTCATCAGTCTCGCCCCAAATCTTCTTTAACGATGAGACAAAGAAGAAGTATAAGGAGAACTACGTTGCGCGAACCTTTTACTATAAAAAAGGATTCAAATTCAAGAATAAGCCCAACTTGGGGTATTCACCAGCGATGGTTGTCATCATCAAGAAACACAATTGGGAGGTCTCTTGCTTTTAGCTCATGGAGGTCCACTCAACCATCGTCCTAAAATTTTATGCCCACCTCACCATCAAGGCTTCGCCCTTTGTATTTGTACTGGGTAAATGTGTTCAGTTTGATGAGGGGTATGTTAATCGCATGTTCAGTTTGGATGGTGCATGGGAGGAGCACTCGGCATTTGTCGAATCCATGGATGATGCCAAGAGACAGATACTATTTAAAAATTTGTGTGAACCATGCCCAAAGTGTTAGAGGATAGAACCATTTCCTAAAGGCCAATCTGATGTCAATTACACACAATGACACAGTGTTAGAGGATAGGATGACATTGCTGCACTCGATCACGACATAAAAAAAGATCAATATGTGTCGTCTGATCATTGACGAAACCTACAAGTGTGCCGATAAGATTTGTGGAAGTTTGATTTTTCCTTCACTTATATCTAAAATTTGCATACAACATAAGGTGCTAAAGCTAGATTCTGGCAACATCCAAAAATACAAATAAATCATATTTGGGGGCAATTGATTGCTAGGGAGGCTAAAGAGAAGGGTAAGGGAAAAGCTGCGCCGCCGGTATCTACTACCAAGACGCCTAAGGCAGAACCTTCCACACACATGTCAACTGATGCGATGACATTGATTTCCCATATCTATCAACCCCATGAACTTATTCTATAAAAGTTAGAGAAGGTTGAGGAACAAAACTTGGTGCTCTGACAATATGTGGAGTTAGAGACTGTGCCCTGAAGACTACTATAGAGGGCATGTCTACCAATGTTTTGCCACCATATCCAGAGTTCCCAACTGAGTTGAATATGCTGGAAGGAATGTCAGCAGCCCCTAGTCTACCCATACTCTAACCCAGTAATCTGATGCAACAATACCAGTATCATATGTCTATGTAGAATCTTCCAGAACTGAGACTCGATAGGAGTCTTATGATAACGTGCCTGCTAACACATATTTGCCACCAGTGGTCCAGCCTCTTTAGCTGCCCCTGTAGCTCCTATCGCATCTGAGCCGGTGAGGGTAATTGAGGAGGTTTTGCAAGACGTGAAGGCCTCTACTACTACCTCAAAGCCACATCTAAAAAGAAAAAAATTGGTGGCGCCAAATCGAGGATCTTACATCAAGAGAATAACCTGAGTCTCTCACCCAAAACATTTTGAAGGGGAGTCATCTTCCCCTTAACTAGCTATTTTCATATTTTTCATTTTTAGCATGCATTTCATTTGTATATATGTATTTTCATGCATTGAGGACAATGCATCCCTTTGGTTTGGAGGGTGCTGCCTCACATTTATTGCCATGACATACATTCATTTTTTATTTTTTTGTTTGCATTCTGTTATTGCCATGTAGGTAGAACCATCCATACCAAACCATTAAAATTTTTTTGCCACGGCTTGATTTTGAACTGATAATTTTGCCAACACATTGATAGCATGGTTAGAATTTGTACTAGTATGCCCTGTCCGATGATAAAATTAGGATTCATGAAACTAAACTCAAAATAAAAAAAGATATGTCAAGGTAAAAGTCAAGAATAAGGCAACAATGTTTTGCCAAAGGCAAGAAAAAAATTAGAACACTCCTCTTCCTTAGAGATAATAAGTAACTTGGGGCTTCGTGGTTTGCTCCCTCTTAGTTCTTAGGCCAACAAAAACTTTAAGTTATGAGTGTAATGGGTTAGCTTAGTGATGAAAGTCTGTTTAACGTGGGGGTTCGTGGTATGCTCCCTCTTACTTCCACGCCAAACAAAATTATGACGCGAACCCAATTTTAATGCCAGAAAAAGAAAACCTTGGTGAATAAAAAAAATTTGAGTTTGGATAGTAATGTTTTACGAAGGGAGTTGAAGGATACTTGATGCAAACCACCCGCACTTTTTGCACACTTCATGGCCCTAGGTTAGAGTTATATTGTTGACCTAAATTTGTTGATCTATTGGCATTACTGCTCTGAGATATCTGAGGATAGAACTAGGGCCAGATTTGGCTTGTTAGCTTGTGTTGCTATCAGAAAATTTTGTCGAGGTACTTTACTTTACTTTTCTTCATGTTATAATTTTTAGTTGCATTACTTGAGGACAAGCAATGAGCTAAGTTTGGGGGAGTGTTAACTCCTTAAAAGTTCTACTTTTCTCGTATATATTGTCATGTTATTGCTTGACTTTGGGTACATATTTGTGCATTTTGCTAGTAGATTCATGCATATGGATCTAGGAGTTAAAGAATGTATAGTTTTTCACTGCCAGAGTGAAGGGGTGTTTTCTTGCTGTGGTGGGCAGGTTTGGCAAATCAGGAGCAGTTAGAGCAGAAGAGAAATGTCGAGTGTAGCTGGCAAAAACATGAAGGAAGAATGCCAAGCTTGGTTGGCAAAAAAAGAATTTTGATGCTCAGTCAGTTAGCCGTGAGTCAAAGCCAGGTCAGCCCTAATTCAAAAAGAAGATAACGCGCCTACAATGGTTCGTAAAAAAATTCCAAAAACCAAACCCTAATTAGGGTTTCCATGAGCACCTATATAAAGAAGCCCGTCGATTGAGCAGAGGAGACTATGCAGTGAGAAGAAAGAGAGGATATAGGGCAAACTGCGGTTCAAACTAGGCAATGATCGAGAGCTATGGATCCATTGAAGAGCTTCATCGAAGGATCTCATTCTTTAGACCATTTCTCTTAGTTTTTGTAATATCCCAATTTTTGCTCAGTGACTAAAATGTAATTTTTGAAAGTTTAGGGGTTAAAGTGTAAACTTTGGAAAAGATCAGGGACCAAAGTGTAATTTCAAAAAGTTATGTAAGTTAACCCCGTAAATGAATAGTTTACCCCCAAGAGTGACACTTTCTTGTTACTCAATTTTTTCGTACGAGGCTTATATTAGTGGCTATAAAGCTTTAAAGTTCAAATGAAGAAAATTTGGAAATCGTATTGAGTGAAATTCGAATATTTGGATCGAATAAATGCCATGAATAAAAATATAAGATATTTTGGGACATGTCCAGTTGGATTGGAACCAATTTGGTTCAATTTTGATGGAATGGCATTTTTTAAGTTTTGTTGTAATAAAGTATAGTTGGAGGGTAAATTAGTCTTTTGTCAAGGATGGCAGTTTTGAAATATTTTGAAACTTTAAGGGCAATTTTGGAAGGCCAATTACACATGGGATTTATGATGGTCATTGATTTGTGATAAGATTAAATCTTGGCCATTGGATAAAAAAGGCAAATTAGTAATTTTACTAGTTAAATGAATTTAATATTCATTTAACTTTAAACATGTGGTTTAAATGATAAAAAGATGAACAAAATTTGTTCATCCTTTTAGTAGCCTATTCGAAATATAGAGAAAAGAAAGGGGGAAGAGAATTTTTTATTTTTTCAAGCCAAATTTGAAGAATCAAGGCTATATTCAAGCAAAACAAATCAAGGTAATTTAATCTATGCTTGATTCTCTACATTTTAATGGTAATTTTTCTTGATAAAATTTAGCATGAGTTATTTTCATGGATAAGGATGATTATGATTTTGATAGTATGTGATGGAATAGAAGTTGTATTGTGTAGAATTGATGTTAAAAACATAGAATGAAGCTTGAGTTTGTATTAATTCCATGTCCAAGGTTATAAACCCTAACCCTAAGAATTGGGGATTTTGGTTAGGGAGTTAAAATTTAGGATGAAATTGAATAGATTATGATGTTGAGAGCTTGATTTTGATGTTAGATTAAATAATTTCCCAAGTTGAATTTTTAAGGACCATTTCGAAATAATTTAAAATTATGGGAAATTATTGAAAATTTTATTTTAGCATTGGAATTGTTGATTTATGATGGAATTAGCTTGAATTGATGATTAGAGACCAAATGAAAATTTTTGGAATTTGGGAGACCAATTCGGCATTTCAAGAAAGTTAGGGGACCTTTTTGTCAATTCATAAAAATTAAAGGACTAGTCTTAAATTTATGAATTCTTAATGGATTTGATGATTCAAGTATGAAAGGGAGTTAAAAGGATTGAAATGACAAGAAAGGAAAGTTTAGGAACCTTTTTGAAATAAGAATTTTTGTAAAGGTTGATTTGATAAAGATTGGAAATTAGTGGAAAATTTCTAGAAATGCTAGAAATGAGTAAATATTTGGTTTGTACATGAATTAATTATACAAATATAAAAGTGGTGACTAAAATGTCATTTTTATAAAGTTTAGGGAATAAAAGGATATTAGTCCAAAATGAAGAGATAGTATTGGAAATTGTTCAAATTGAGCTTGAACAATTTTTTATGTCCAAAATGATCATTAAAGACCATAATGAACATTTGGTAAATATAAGAAGAAAAGTAGAGAGAAGTTAGCATAAAAAGTTGAAGTTATTTATGGAAACTGTGTAAAACTGGATTTTTGGCAGTGAGTTTGAAAATTTACCAAAAATTCTACAAAAATGGTTAGATAGTGAATTTTATACCGAAATAAAGATATGTTTGTCTAGTTTTGTTTCCAACAAACGAAAACTGATTTCGAGTTCCGAGTTAAAAGATATAAATTAAGTGACGAAAGGTCAGAAAAACAGTATGCAGTCTGTTCCGAATTTAGCACTGGAAATTGACTTTGAAAATTTTCCATAAACCGTACAAGTTGAATCTAGGCTATTAGTTTATATGGGTGAAAAGCTTATTGAATCTAGTTTCTTTCAGAACAAACGGAATCAAATTCTGAGTTTTAGATTATTTTATAGAAATAAATCTTTGAAGTTGTACAAAGCTGCCAGAAAATGAAAATTTAGATATTTTGTATCTAATGTTGGTTATCAAGTTCAGAAGAATTATTTGAAGTTCAAAATGGTTATTAAGGACCAAAATGAGGTTTTTGACAGTATAAGGAAGAAAGGAAATTTATGGAAAATTTTAATGTTGAATGATTAGATAGCTTGATAAAAATATTATTAGAGGTGAATCTAACAAATGTTTATTTATATTCATGTAATAAATAAAGTTGGATTCAAATCAAAAGATTGTTTGAGGTTCTATAAAGGAAAAGATCGAATAGAGCTTAGTGAGGCAAGTTAATAAATGGCCCAGGTGAGTGCATTTCTAAATGTTTGCATTACATTGAAATTGGCATTGCATTTCTTTATAATACATGATATGATACAATGCTCGACATGGAAAGCTCGATGGAATACCAGGTATGAATTATTGTTTGCATAAATGATGATGCATAATGCATAATGCATAATGGCAATGCATGTTTATACATGGAATATGATAATAACAAGAATAAAATGAAACAAGATACACCCTGGGGTGCAAATGGCACTAGCGAGGTGTTTTTAATATAAGGAGCAAGGAGCGTTCTTATATGAGGAGCAAAGTGCGTCCTCTTGAGTACGTACTCCACAAGGCAATATGGTGCAGATAGGCTATGGGGTTTCCATGGCCTCTAGCCAAACACGCTAATAATAATACAAGATGGTTATATGATAGATCATGAGCATGCAAAGGACTGCATGGTGATACATGAATCACATGGTAGTGATGATACTTGATATTGATGATATATAATCTACATGATACATGAAGTATATGATAGGTGCTACATGAATTATATGTAAATGATGATACATGGTATACATGATGTTGATGATATTTGATTTACATGATATACAAATGATTACATGATATAAGCATGACCATGAGATGATACATGACGTTAAGAAAGTGTGATATATGATGAAAATCATGAAAATGATATATGAAATTTATGGAATATTGATACACGATAATCATGATCATTATGTTATGTTATTATAGAAATATTTTAGGATGAAAGAATGTTCATGATAGAGAATATGTTATACAATATTAACATGAATTATATAATAGTTATAATACATGACACATGTACATTCTGATATTCTTGCCTTGTCGTAGAAAAATATGAAATGCACTCTTATATGAAGTATATATATATATATATATATCATCACTTTATGTGTAAATAAATAAGTTTAATTGCCTCACTAAGTACGTACTTAGCTTGTGTTTTATTTCACACGTAGGTTCTTCATATCAAAATTAGCAAGGAGGAGCCACTCATTTGGAGGTCAAGTTATTGGTAAGTAAAAGTACGTACATCTTTAAAATAGTCAGGAACTAGTGGGCATGTAATTATATTTTCAAGAATTATTTTTGCAAGCTTTAAAATATATAGTTTCGAAGTATGATAGTATAAGAATACATGGAGTATGAAAATGAAATAATGTTATTAGTAAGACAACAGTATAATGGTTTAACTAAATTTTAAATCTCATCGCTCAGAATTTTTATAATCAAACAAGGGTCTAGGAAACAAGCGACGTTTTCACCCTGAATAATATTTTCTTTTAAATAACTAAATTTTATGTTTATAAACTAATTCAGGGTTAAAACTAGCTATAATCGTCTATAATTGTTTTCAACTGAAATTTTATAGAAAATGGTGTTTACCGAAGAATTGTAAAAAAAAATCAGTATATGTTTTAGTAACATCTATAATGTATATTTCGTATTTCGGATATACGTTATGGGTGTTACAGTTTTATTTTCTGTTATGATGGTGATGTTTAAAAACGATATGGTTTCGCTGGTTTCCCCAGCCATGAACTAATCTTTTAAGTTGGCTTGGGGTGTTTGCGATGAACGCTTAAATTTAGGTTTTTAATAATTGAATGCCTTGGTTTTTTTGTCTATTTTGCTTGTGCTTAATTTCTTCATATTTTATGTCATACGACAGTTGGCATTCAATGCTCATATCCCCTAATATCTTAACAGACTTACGAGATAATGATTAATTTCCAAATACTAAGGAGAGAAGCTTCGACAGAAAATGTTCAAGTAGATGAGCTTACTTCAGAAGTGAATCTACCCCTTAGGAGTAAAGATTATAACTTTGTCAAGTTTATTATTTAAAAACATCACTATAGACATATGGGTGTTAAAAGTAGTTAATTTTAGAGTATTACCATCGACAAAGACAATGCTAACTTAAAATCTGCTCTGCAATAAAACCAAGATTGAACGTTGTTAATTGTTGTCATCGCTATCATGAAGTCCAAGCATCCCTTGCCAAATCTAATTGATCATCTTGACACATTTGTTTTTTAATCTGTCTGAATTTCCCACTTCATTTTTCTTTTAATAATCTTCTTAATTTGAAATCCGAAATCAATTGCTATCTCATTTGTTCCATTTCACATGTAACTATCATCGTATTTAATTCCTGTACAATCCTTGTGGATACGATACTCAGCTTACTCCTATATTACTTGTTGACCGTGTATACTTGCATGCAAAAAGACCTATTCTTGGCATTATTTACTTACATTATTACATTAAATCATCAATCATTTTCCAAGTATTAGTCAGTCGACACTTAATTACAAGAGATTAAAGAAATAAACACATTACAACTCTACTCTCTTGGTCTTTAAGCTTGGATTTCCATCATCTTGTTCTTCAAGTATCCTTGACTTGTATTTATAGTGTGGAATGAAAAACTAGCCGTTGGGATAAATTATAGTCGTTGGGGTCTTTAATTCCAGCCATAAATGCATTTCTGCAATCTTGGTTATCGGTACTTGAAAATGGGTATCAGTACCTGCCAAAACAAGAAAGAGTCATTGCATATTAATGTAGAGCGTACTAGTATGTGATACATCTATATCAGTACGGAGGCTTTCGTATCGGTACGCGATACATCTGTATCGGTACAGTACTTCGGGTATCGGTACGGAAGCTTCTATAGCGGTACGCAAAGTGCTCTCTAGAATCGTAAAAAACAAAAGTGTATCAGTACAGGGCATTGTCATACCAATACGGGCAGCTTTGTATCGGTATTGGGAGTATCATACCGGTACCGTTACCGAAGGCCTGTTTTTGACACTTAAACCATTTTGAAAATGTTTGTTCAAGTCAAAAACACTTTAAAAAGCTTTCAAATATATTTTTAAATTTAAATTGACTTTGAATTGTTTTTGCAATATTTCTTCAAATCCAAAAATATTTTTCACTTTGTAATATCAAAATAAATATCTCAACAATCTCCCTTTTTTGATATAACGAAACCACTTGAAAATTTGTTTTTAAAATTTCTCCACCTTTTAAAAATAATTTTAGAAAAAAAGTATTTTTGAAAAATATTTAAAACTCCCCCTTTTTCTTTTTGAAATTAATTTTTCCAAACTTATCTCTCCCCTCTTTTTGTTATGTCAAAAACAATTCAATCTTTAAAGTTCAAAAATAACAACAAGGTTTTTTGGAAAAAAATAACAATAGGGAGTAAGTTGATTCTTTTGAAAACAAAAGCTCCTCCTTAATAAGTGTATTCCATTTTAATTTTTAGCTTAAAATATTGACACGTGAGAAAATTATTGAATTTCAAGAAAAAAATGATCAAGTTTAAACATTCATAAAATTCAATTTATCCAAGACTTTTTAGAAAACTTTATGCATTAATATGAATAACACATTGAAAATACATATGCACAAAGCTTCAAAATTTGTTATACAATAAAATTCTTTTAACAATTATGTTTGCATAATCATTCAAAAATCATTAGAAAATAAGTAACCAAATGATCAAAGAGATTAAGCTTAGATGTTACCTATCTTTAATGTGTGAGCAAGCCACCTTTGCAATTGAGAGGAGTTACATGGTTCATCTTCGAATCCTTGAGCTTGATGTCGATGTTTCTAGCTCTTCAAGGTCAGTTGAATGTAGAAATGGATTGAACACTCCTAGGATCTCCTCAATGGTTGTTAGACCGTCGATTTGAGCCTCTCTTTGATACCAATTGATAGGCTCGATGTACTCCAACCGAATATCGCCAATGAAAGGTGTGAATGTCTCCTTTGAATTTGGGAAGCAAAATTTAAAAATGACAATTTGGCACAATCGATTTTAGAGTGGTTCGACTTTCTCAACCAATGTCTACATCCACTACCTTAGTATCCACACTAAGGATTTCCCAATTCACTAATGAATTATTTCCTTTTTATAGGCTCAAGGAAATAACATTTACATCCATATGTTTTCAAAGGTTAAGATAGAATCTCTCCCTAGTTTTTATAAGGATCAACTAGAACCTATCCCTCAACAATGAGGTCTTGACATTTGTAAACATAATACCTCTCTAGGTGGGTATTTAAACATTTTGGCTCACTAGGATTGGACTTAATTACAAGAGATTAAAGAAATAAACACATTACAACTCTACTCTCTTGGTCTTTAAGCTTGGATGTTCATCCTCTTGTTCTTCAAATGTCCTTGGCTTATATATAGTGTGGAATGAAAAACTAACCGTTGGGGACTTTAATTCCAGCCGTAAATACATTTCTACAACCTTGGGTATCGGTACTCGAAAGTGGGTATCGGTACCTGCCAAAATAAGAAAGAGTTGTAGCACATAAATGCAAAGCGTACCGAAGCGATACATCCATATCGGTGCAGTACTTCGGGTATCGATACAGAGGCTTTTGTATCGATACGCAAAGTGCTCTCTAAAATCTTAAAAACAAAAGTATATTGGAACAGGGCATTGTCGTACCGGTACGGACAGCTTCATATCGGCATTGAGAGTATCCTACCGATATAGAAGGCCTATTTTTGACACTTAAACCATTTTTAAAATGCTTGTTCAAGTCAAAATACTTTAAAAAGTTTTCAAACATATTTTTCAAGTTAAATGGAATTTGAATTGTTTTTGAAATATTTGTTCAAGTCTAAAAATATTTTTCACTTTGTTATATCAAAATAAATACCTCAACAGAAAGCAAGGTGAATCTTAGACAATTAAGAAGTAGATTGAATGTTAAGACATTTGGGCTAGAATGCAAGTTGTTAGGTTGTTAGGCCATTTGGGTTGGTATACCAAATCATAAATTGGGCTAATCATCTCAACTTTGTAAATTCTTTTTTTTTAAAATAGATTATGTTTGTTGATTCTAGTTATTCCTAAGTGCTGCTTAACTTTTCTCCTCTCCCTTCTCTCATTTTTATGATCTTCGTTCACTATCCGGTCACTATGTTTGAATTCTCACAACTGAAAGTCTTAGCAAGTAAAGAAGGATAGTGAAGGAGGAAGAAAATTTGGATGAATCTTAAAGAAGAAAGAATGATAAAACTGAAGAAAGAAGATGCATGAAGAACAAAGAAAATGTTTGAATTGTCGATGTAACAACGATCCCGCCCTACGGTGGGGCTTGACGCTTTCTTACAAAAAATATTTGGGATTGAGTGGAGTCGCCACCAATCTTTTTAATTTAGGTGAGATTGGATCACCTAAAAACCTGGTTATTTTAATAAAACATGTTTTGTCATTTTATTAAAACGAGTTTTGGTCTGCGAAACCAGAAAAACAGGTTTGGGAGTCAATTACGTGTGGGGAAGGGTGAGAACCACCACAATGCCCAAAATTGGTCGATTTTTTTGGTGTCTTAATGATGAAAATTAAGAATTCGAATTTAATTTGAAATTTGTGACCCCTTAAAATATTTAAAAGAATATTTCTTTGTATGAAAAGAATTTACACCCCTACACCCGGGGCATAATTTGCGTTAGATTCCCAAATGAAAGGAATCTATTTTAAAATTTATAATTTGAAATGATATTTTGTATTTTTTATTAGGGATTAACGGAAAGCGGCACCCATTACGCTCGAGATACGTTTTCACAATAAACCCTAAAAATAATTTAATTAAAATAAATACAGCATATATAAGGATATACATATATTAGATAATAAATATTAAGAGTATATAATGTAGCGGTATACTATATAATAATATATTTATAATAATAACAATAACAGTAAGATATAATAATATATAATAATATATAAATAATATGGTAATACTAATAATAATACATTAATAAAAAAACAAAAATTAAAAACAGTGACTGAACTATGAAAAATTGAAGTTTAAAAGAACTAAAAAGGGACGAAATTGAAACAAATACAAAATAAGGAGGATTGCGAAAATAATAAAAATAGGGAGGAAGGACCAAAGTTGAATTTACCCATTTTGTTTAAAAATGCGCGGATCTGGTCTTCGGGTTAGGTCTTATACGCGGGTTAGAGCATAAAACGACGTCATTTTGGGCCAGGTATCTGACGCCCAAAATGGCGTCGTTTTAATGGCCTCTATATTGATTTTTTGGCAAAAAAAATCATTTGTAGCCTTTGAAAATTAAAAAAAAAACTCAGACCCTCTCTCAAATTATCTCCCACTCTCGATCTTGGCTGGTCGTCGACCTCTCCGCGTCGCCACAATCCGCCGCACGCCGGCGGCGGCGGCGTTCGCCTCTGGAGGTTAGGAATGTAAAAATGTGCACTTTTTCGGCTCTTTTCAAAGCCACGAGCACGAATCTGACCTCAGATTTCTTCAAATCCTCACCCAAACACCTAAATCTATAAAGCAAGGTATGATTTTATTTTTACCTTTTTGAATCTGTTTTTTTTGTATTTATTTTTGCCCTATCTTTTTTCGATCTTGTTATCTATTTTTTTGTTTTGGTTCAAATAGAATGTAAACTTGACAACCTTTTTTGTTTTTTTATTTCGATTCAGAAATTCCCCCCGCCCTTTTTTTACATCCGAAAAACCGCCCATTTACCATACAAGCATATGGTAAACAAAAATCAAGAGAGAAACCCATGTGAAGGTTATAAAGAGGCGCTTAAAAACCTTGGGTATGGCGGCGATCGTGGAAGAGAAAGAGATCGGCTTCGATGCGTAGAGAGAGGAGACTGTAAAGACAAGTGCAGCTGTTGATAAAAGAGAGAATGCAAAGAGGAAAATCAGGTAGCGAAACTGGAAGGTTAAGAGGAGAGTCCACTCGTGACGAGTCTGAGCCGGGTCTGCTAAGGGATGGGATTCGAGTTGATTCATGATCGGATGGGTGAAAAGCGAGTGAGCCAAAATGGCAAAGGAGAGAGGGAAGATGAGAGCTAAGGTTAGGAGATAGAAGGTTTTAGGGGATATTTTAGAGATTGAAACTGATTCGCTTAGAATATCTGATAGGGACAAGAAATACATAAATTTCCACTTTTACGTTGATGTGGATCTAACATTGCTTCGAATAGTAACACGTTGCCTTTATTTCTTGTCGATCCGAAGTGATGGTAGGCGATGGTGGCAAAGTAGGGCGGTGGTGGTAGGGATAAGAGCGGTAGAGGTGCGGCTCTGCTCGATGGCGGCGGTGGCTGGAGGCTTGGATGAGGCGGTGACAGCTTGAAGGCTAGGGTTAGTTTACGTTAGTTTAGGATTTAAGGTTATGGGTAGTTTGGTAATTTAAGGTATTCTAATTAAAATGGGTATTTGGGTTTTAGTTGGGTATGGGTAATTAGGTTTGTAAAATGGGTAATTAGGTGTAATGGGTTTTGTATTTTAATTGGGCTAAGCCTGGACAAAATGGGTTACTACAGTTGCCCCTCTTTGCGCATTGTTGTGTAACAGGAATAGGGCAAAGCCAAAATAGTAACCATTTTGTCCTATCAAGTCTGGGTTCTTTTCTCTGGCCACTGTTTCTTCTTGACCTTCACTTGATCTTCTCGACCTCTCTTATAAGCAAAATATTCAAAAATAAAGGATTTGTTGGGGAAGACAAAAAATAGAGATGATCTGTTGGAAGAGACAAAATGCGTTTGGCTTGCTACAACTCTAACAACGACGCAATGCCTGGAGAAATTTTGACCTAGCTGCAACTCTGACGAAGAGACAAGGTATACAAAACTTGATCCAGCTGCCACACTGACGAAGACACAGGATCGAAAGATGAAAGTTTGGCCCCGCTACAACACCTATAAAGACGCAAGATCGGAAGTTACCAAATTCTGATTCAGAGCTTGGCTGATAGATTTCTTTTTGCATTTTTCCCAAATGCACAGGGATTAGCATATTTGAGTTACCTTTACCGGTAGTCCTTTTCTCCAGCTAGTTGTACCATTTCCCTGGGTACAATCAGTTTATAACAATCATGACATTGGATTTTTCAAAGGATTTATTTTCCTTCGACCATTCGTGAAAATGGATTTTCAATGGACATTTGAATTATCCATTATCTTAAACTTTACCATGTTTAAGCACGTTGTGACAACATTTCTGTTGGACTTGTCAAAATAGCTTTGATCCCGCTGTAATAGCAACTAAGAGATAGGATCGAAAGGGTGAAGTTTCTGATCAAGCTACAGCTGAAGAAAAGGCAGGGTCTGGAGAAGAAAGTTTGATCCGTTATAACTCTGACGAAATGGCATGATGTGGTAAAGAAAGTTTGATCCGCTACAACTTTGACGAAGTGACATGATCTAGAGAAGAAAGTTTGATCCGCTACAACTCTGACGAAGAGCCATGATCTGGAGAAGAAAGTTTGATCCGCTACAACTCTGACGAAGTGGCATGATCTGGAGAAGAAAGTTTGATCCTCGACAACTCTGACGAAGTGGCATGATCTGGAGAAGAAAGTTTGATCCGCTATAACTCTGATGAAGAGGCATAATCTGGAGAAGAAAGTTTGATCTGCTACAACTCTGACGAAGTGGCATGATCTTAAGAAGAAAGTTTGATCCACTACAACTCTAATGAAGTGGCATGATCTAAAGATGGTTTTGATTAGGCTTCCACTCTGACGAAGAGGCATGATCTGAAGAGAGTTTTGATCAGGCTTCCACTCTGACGAAGAGGCGTGATCTAAAGAGAGTTTTGATCAGGCTTCCACTCTAACGAAGAGGCGTGATGTGAAGAGAGCTTTGATCAGGCTTCCACTCTGACGAAGAGGCGTGATGTGAAGAGAGCTTTGATCAGGCTTCCACTCTGACGAAGAGGCATGATCTGAAGAGAGCTTTGGTTTTCTCTTTTTTATTTTTTTGTTTTCTTTATTTTTTTGATTTTAATAACCATATGTCAGAGAGAAAATATGAGGAAAATATCTGGTCTAGTCGCACCTTCAATGGAGAAGCAAGACATGAATAAAAATTTGACATGTTGCACTATCAACGGCAAAGCAAGATTTGAAAATGTGGGATCTACTATATCATGGCGGGGAACCACGACTTTCTTTGAAATTGTCTATCTTGTCTTCTCTTCTAAAAGAGCATAAAGCTCTCTATCTACTATTCTGCTTCTTTGGGGTAAATAAACTAGATGATTCATTCTATTGCATCCTCAAGGAGATTGGATCTATTTGTTGCGTTCGTTTCCCTGCAATTTGAAGGAGATGAACTTGTGGTCACGTTCATTTTGCTGCAACTTCAGGGAGATGAAATTGATGTCTGAGCTCATTTCGCTGCAAAATTAGGGAGATAAAATTGTTGTTTGTGCTCATTCTGCTGCAAATTCAAAGAGATGAAATTATTGTTGTGCTCATTCCACTGCAAATTTAGAGAAATAAAATTATTGTCTTGCTCGTTCCACTACAACTTCAGAGAGATGAGATGGTTAAGATGTCCATTCCACTGCAAATTTAGGGAGATGAAATTGTTGAGGTGCTCATTCCACTACAACTTCAGAGAGATAAGACGGTTGAGATATCCATTCCACTGCAACTTCAGAGAGATAAGACGGTTGAGATGTCCATTCCACTGCAAATTCAGGGAGATGAAATTTGTTGTCGTACTCATTCCGCTACAAACTTAGGGAGATGAACTTGTTGAGGTGCTCATTCCACTGCAACTTCAGAGAGATGAGACGGTTGAGATGTCTATTCTACTGCAACTTTAGGGAGATAAAATTATTATCGTGCTCGTTCCACTGCAACTTTAGAGAGATAAGACGGTTGAGATGTCTATTCCACTACAACTTTAGGGAGATGAAATTGTTGTCGTGCTCATTCCATTGCAACTTCAGACATATGAGATGGTTGAGATGTCCATTCCTCTACAACTTCAGGGAGATGAAAGTATTGTCGTGCTTATTCAACTACAACTTCAGAGAGATGAGACAGTTGAGATGTCCATTCCATTACAACTTCAGGGAGATAAAATTGTTGAGGTGCTCATTCCACTGCAACTTCAGAGAGATGAGACAGTTGAGATGTTCATTCCACTGCAACTTCAGGGGGATAAAATTTTTTGTCGTACTCATTCCGCTGCAAACTCAGGGAGTTGAAATTGTTGAGGTGCTCATTCCACTACAACTTTAGAGAGATGAGACGGTTGAGATGTACATTCCACTGCAACTTTAGGGAGATGAAATTGTTGTCGTGCTTATTCCACTATAACTTCAAAGAGATGAGACGGTTGAGAAGTCCATTCCACTGTAACTTCAGGGAGATGAAATTGTTGTCGTGCTCATTCCACTTCAACTTCAGAGAGATGAGATGGTTGAGATGTCTATTCCACTGCAACTTCAGGGAGATGAAATTATTGTTGTACTTGATCTGTTCCACCATTTGTTAGAGAGACAGGATCTATAAGAGATTAGTTGATCCGCTACACCATGTTACGAGTGAGATAGAACCTTAAAAGTTAAAAAGTACTCGGTTAAAATGAGTTATAAATTAACTGTTTCATAATGAGACTGTAAGGTTTGATTTGAATGTTTGTTCTGGTTGATCCACTCCTTCCTATCAAGAATGTTGGATCTTCTTAATGATTGTATGTTCTTTCTTGGTTGAAGACTCTAGACAATACTTGCCCCACTTTTGATGTCAATGATGTTGAAATTTGATGATGTCGATGATTTGTTCCTTCGTGTTTGGGGATGCCAGACCTGTTTTAAGGAAAATGTCCTTATGAAAGGATGGAATTAAGAAATTCCTGTCTTGAACAAAAGTATCCTTATGAAAGGGTGGAATTAAGAAATTCCCATTTTGAGAAAAATGTCCTTAAGAAAGGATGGAATTAAGAAATTCATGTTTTGAGGAAAATATCCTTATAGAATGATAGAATTAAGGCATTAAAATGTCCTTATGGAAGGACGTAATTAAGAAACTCCTATTTTTGGGGGAAATGTCCTTATGGGAGGACAGAGTTAAGAAACTCCTGTTTTTGAGAAAAATGTCCTTATGGAAGGACGAAGTTAAGAAACTCTTGTCTTTGAGAAAAATGTCCTTATGGAAGGACGAAGTTAAGAAACTCTTACTTTTGAGAAAATGTTCTTATGGAAGGACGAAGTTAAGAAATTCTTGTTTTTGAGAAAATGTCCTTATGGAAGGACGGAGTTAAGAAACTCTTGTTTTTGAGAAAAATGTCCTTGTAGAATGACGGATTTTAGAAAATTGCTTTGAGTAACAAGTACAAAGTTAGTTTTCGATAATGTATTTTTGCAAATGACAGACATGGCATGTTTTCGTGATGATGTAATGATGCATGAGATTCTTGTTGGAATCTTCAAGTTATGAATGTTTTATCACAAACTAGATGCCATGATGTATGAACGTGTTTGATGATGCAATGATGCATATGCTTCCATGTATGCCCTCATGATGAATGAAGATGCATGGAATACTTGCATAAGTCATCTTCTTCTGGCTCAACTTAATCTTCTGATTTCAACTATTGTTCAAAGTTCGCTCCAGCAAACGTTTGCCCCCCAAATTTCATTATCGTTGAAATTTGAGCTTTTGAGCCGAATGACATTTAGCGTCATCTATTTTCTTCTTCTCGAGGGAGATTGAATTTATCATTGATTGGAGCTCAGATGCCCCATTTATTCTCGGGCTTATATATTTTTTGGATATCCCCGAAGGCTTCAAGCTTTTGTTCTGAGCAGACACATGCCTTAGGTCCCTGTACTTTAAATATCTATAAAGAGTAATGCATAAAAATATTTGTTTCGTAACAGTACAAGATGCTTGTATGAATGAGCAAAGAGTATTTATTCTTTCAAAAATATGATTTTTGAAAAATAGGGGCCCCGTATATTTTGTGCAGAGGCGTCTTTGAACCCACTTATCGAGGGTCATCCCAAGCTTAGTCTGTGTCTAGAAGACCTCGAACGGTGTGTCGATGCTTGAAGATGTAGGCTGCCTTCTAGGCTATTAGGCTTTCAAGAATGACATTTCTCGCATGCCTAATTTCAGACCAATTTGGGTGGCTCTCTTTGACTCACGAACTCCCCTATTCTATTTTTCCCTCTTTTCTAATCTCGATCAAGCTTTAGAAGCTTAAAATTTTTGAAGAAATGATAGCTCCATAAGGCGGGATGTAATCTAAAGACAAACTTCTTCAACTCAGATATCCAGGTTTGATTAAGATGGTCCTTGGAGACGTACAATGTAGGCCAAAGCTTTCAATTATGAACGAAATGCTATTTCTGCAATGCCTAATTTGAACTTGTTTAGATGCATTGTTTTTTCTCTTTACTTTCTTTCTGGATTGCTCTAGACTGCTCGTTTTCGGGTTTTCACCCTAGAGTTCATTTTCTTTCTTCCATTGTGGAAATTTGTAACTTAAGCAAACTTGTACTCTGGTTGAACATCGGCGTCTGCTTCAATTTTGTAGATAAGCAATCCTCCAAATCTCTTTTAAGTAGGGATGAAAGATTATGCAGTCGCTTTTCTCATGAAGGCTTCATTTTCTCTCTTT
This sequence comes from Hibiscus mutabilis, assembly GCA_019671005.1. NCBI lineage: Eukaryota > Viridiplantae > Streptophyta > Magnoliopsida > Malvales > Malvaceae > Hibiscus > Hibiscus mutabilis. The sequence continues at coordinate 9,409,750 of CM033752.1, read as the reverse complement.
TTTAATAGAAGAGTAGGAAGTTACTGACACTTCTTCAATCTGGGAAGTGGATAGACAATAGTGGTTTTAGAATCAATCCTATCATCATAACTCGAAGATGTCTGAAGCATCACCAAACTTCATAAATTTCCCCAACTGAGATGAGTGTGGTAAATTGGAATGACTACAGATATGGCAGTGATGCTCGTATGACAGAAAACGAACAAGTTCCTGCATATCATCAGCTGAAAACCAGCATGGTCTAAGAGAAGGTGATAATGCGTTGGCCTTGTTGTTCTAATTACCCCTTGTATATAGATTTTTTAGGTTTTAGGTCTCATCGAGGAAATTTGCCGGCCTCGATGATTTGATCTAATTTTTTTGTTCAAAACTTGATTGAGTTGCGACTCACCGATTCATTGCTGAATATGATTTGTTTAACTAGGCTTCCTCTTCCAAATAACATCTCATACACAGATATCATCGAAGAAGGGTTGTCTTCAGTTGCATGGATGTTTGGAGTTATCACGATATTCAAAAATCTTAGACAACAATGCTTGAGAGGAAATGTTCACTTAAAATTTGTGTTTGGGACCTTTTCATCGCTCCCTAGCACACTCAGTTATCCTTCTGTTGGCCTAAGTAGATTGGAAGATAGGTCACATGCCCCTTTATCTTCACACTTTTCAATTTCCTCTAGACACATAGTTGCTCAAAATCAACTGTCAGATTAGAATTAATACCGCTCCTGAAAAAAATATATACATGTATGCATGTGCAAAAGACTTATGAGAAATGTATGAAAACATTTTGTGAAAAATATTTGTAGAAATGCATCATTTATTAAAAACATATGTACACCCTTTCAAAAGATTCCCTTTCTGCCTTCGGGCTTAGGCAACAGGTCTGTTTCATGCATTACTCAAAAAGAGATTTAAGGTACTAAAGTATCCTAAAAGGTTGTCTAAATTTCGGGCAGATCTAACATCATCCCCTCGTCAGTTCATCTCAGGGACTCTACTGTTGAATTTCAAAGTGCCATTTTCAATCAGATTTTGCACCTTGTTTTCAGAGCTCTACAATTCTTGGTAATGTGGCCCGTACTTCCTATATGATAATACATATAGCCTTAGCGCCATAACCTTCTGGATAAGGAGGCTTCTTTGGTTTAGACCAAACCGGGTTTAACAAGTTCTCCTCAACGAGCATCGAAAGCAACTCTGTATATGCTATCGGGATTGGATGGACAACGTTCTAAAATGTCGTAGGTTGAATTGAGTACGAATAGTTTGATTGGTGCAAGGACCAAGGTCGATGGGATGAATAAGACCCCAGCATATGAACCCTTGATCCACTTCTTCCTCTCACGATCGCACTGTTGGAATCTATAATCTTCCCTTGTCCGATGGCTTCTTCTATGAGTTCACCTGATATCACAAGGTCTTTGAAGTTCTTGGTTGTATTTCCCAGCATATACTTCAGGAATGGATCTTCTAGGGTTCTAACAAAAGTAGGCGTTATCTCACTTTCAAGTAGTAGTGGTTGTATTTGCACTGCAACATCCCTCTACCTTTGCACATACTGCCTAAAGCTCTCGTTGGGCCTCTTCTTCATGTTTTGCAATGTTAAACGGTCTAGGTCAATGTCTGTTATATGTTTGTACTACTCTGTGAAGGCTTTAGCCACATCTTTCCATGATTGTATGTTGTCTCGACTAAGCTGATTGTACCACCTAGCAGTTGACCCTTTTAAATTATCTTGAAAATAGTGAATTAAAAGCTTGTCATTATCAACATGCCTCGTCATCTTTCAGTAGAACATGTAAGGTGAGTAGACAGAGAGCTTTTTCCATCGAACTTTTCAAAGTCTGACACTTTGAACTTCGGATGTAACACCAGATTAGGGACCAAGCTTAATTCACTTGCGTCCATTTCACATACTGTATTTGCCCCTTCTACAGCTTTAAGTTTTCTCTCGAGCCATTAAAACCAATCTTCAGCTGCTTGGATAGTTCAACCTTCGGCTTACCTACTTCGTTCGAATCAAGGAAAAAGCGCTCTTTAGTTCCTCTATGCGATAAAGATCCAACCTGGAGACCTTGTTGCATTCCAACTGAATACGACACTTGCAGATGTGTCTTGTCAAAAGGATTTTCTGACTTTTGTAGAGCATCAGGGTCTATGGCCAATCATTTTCCCCTTTTTTGGATCCTTATCTACCAACATCATAGCTATCTTAGCTAGTAGATCCGCCTGTGACTGAAAGTTGAGGTCGCGAGTTGCTTATTGAGCTTTTTCCAGGTTTTGCTCCATGTCACTCTTTATATCTTCTCACGTTTTTTCAATCTTTTCCAAATGGCCATCCATTTTTAGCCTTTCTTCGAGTGAAAAACCAATGATGACTCTGCCGGAACGGATGCCCCAAAATCTCTGTGATCGCAGTTCTCTCAGAATTTGAAGCTCGACCAAGAAATGATTATGCAACTAGATGTGATATAAATGTATGCAAGATGAGATGTTAATGCAATGCAACAACAAAATAAAAGCAAGTTAGTACGGATTAAATAATCAATAATTTATTACAAAAAATTAAAAAGGTATAGAACCGATAAGTAGACATGCTTTACTTGAATAAGAGAAATCCTACCCAATCATGCTTTCTACCCACATACGTTAAAAAAAGTTGGGTCATACCCGAACATGCTTTTCTACCCGTATAACAAATATCGGTATGATACCTAGTATATGCTTTATTGCGAGAAAATAATTGATACTGAAATTAAATAGCATAATTGAAAGAAATTAAAGAAACCCCCTAACTCTCTCTACCATGCACCTATCGGATGACTCTATAAAAGGGCAGAGGTTCGGTATGACTCTAACAAGGTAGGCTCATATGGTTCACTACATGTGGTTCAGGTTCTAAAGTAACGATACCCGAATTGTCGCTAGGACATCTATTCGGGAGGATACATTTCCCTAGGTCTATGTGGAGATGAAGATCTCACGAAGACAAAGGTACAAATGTATCCCGAAAATGATCCACTATCCTGCACGGAGGAGATACCTCATGAAGGCGTAGATTCTCATTCTCACTTAAAAGGGGCGGAGCTCGGGTGCAGAGCTCGTGATATACAAAAAATCAAGGAAAAATTTTAAAAAACCTTTTTTGTAAAAAAAATTAACAAGAAAAGGGATCACAAAATAAATTAAACCGAATTTATAGTTTCTACTCATTAAGACAAAAAGTAATCGACCGGTGGCTCGACCCTGAAAGAAAGGTAGTCCCCAGCGAAGTCGTCAAGTTGTAACAACGGTCCGACCTGTGGTGGGGCTTGACGCGTTCTTACGAAAAATATTTGGGATTGAGTGGAGTCGCCACCAATCTTTTTAATTTAGGTGAGATTGGATCACCTGAAAACCCGGTTATTTTAATAAAAACTTATTTTTGTCATTTTATTAAAACAACGAGTTTTGGTCTGTGAAACCAGAAAAACAGGTTCAAGAGTCAGTTACGTGTGGGGAAGGGTGAGCACCACCACAACGCCCAAAATTGGTACCTGATCGATTTTTTGGTGTCTTAATGATGGAAATTAATAATTCGAATTTAATTTCAAATTTGTGACTCCTTAAAATATTTAGAAGAATATTTCTTTGTATGAAAGGAATTTACACCCCTACACCTAGGGCATAATTTTCTTTAGATTCTTGAATGAAAGGAAACTATTTTGAAAATTATAATTTAAAATGATATTTTCTATTTTTTGTATTAGGGATTAACGGAAAGCGGCACCCCTTACGCTCGAGATACATTTTTCACGATAACCCCAAAAAATCATTTAATTAAAATACATACAGGATATATACGGATATACATATATTAGATTATAATTATTAAGAGTGTATAATGTAGCAGTATATAATATACTTATAATAATAACAATAACAGTGATATATTGTAATATATAATAATATATAAATAATATGGTAATACTAATAGTAATAATACATTAATAAAAATTAGAAATTAAAAACAGTGACTGAACTATGAAAAATTAAAGTTTAAAAGAACTAAAAAGGTACGAAATTGAAACAAATACAAAATAAGGAGGATTGCGGAAATAATGAAAATATGGCAGAGGGACCAAATTTGAATTTACCCATTTTGTTTAAAAATGCGCGAATCTGGTCTCCGGGTCGGGTCTTATATGCGGGTTGGAGCATAAAATGACGTCGTTTTGGGCCTAGTATCTGACGTCCAAAACGGCGTCATTTTAATGGCTTATATATTATTTTTTGGCAAAAAAAATCATTTGTAGCCTTTGATAATTAAAAAAACTCAGACCCTCTCTCAAATTCTCTCCCCACTCTCGGTCTTAGCTGGTCGTCGGCCTCCCCGCGCCGCCGCAATCCTCCGCTCACCGGCTGCTGCAGTGTTCGCCTTCGAAGGTCGAGAATGCCAAAAGCCTTGCTTTTTTAGCTCTTTTCAACTCCCCGAGCGCAAATCCGACCTCGAATTTCTTCAAACCCTTACCCAAATGCCTAGATCTACAAAGCGAGGTATGATTTTATTTTTACCTTTTTGAATTTGTTTTTTTAATTTATTTTCGCCCTATCTTTTTTTCGATCTTGTTGTCGGTTGTTTTTTTGTTTTGGTTCGAATAGAATGTAAACTTGACAACCTTTTGTGCTTTTTTATTTCGATTCGGAAATTCCCCCCTTTTTACATCTGAAAAACTGCCCCTTTACCATACAAGCTTATGGGTCTTATACCCATTTTTAACACATAAAAAATACATAAATTTTCACTTTTACGTTGATGTGGATCTGGCATTGCTTCGGATAGTAACATGTTGCCTTTATTTCTTGCAGATCCGACGTGATGGTGAGCGGTGGCCGCAAAGCAAGGCGGTGGTGGCAGGGATAAGGGCGGTAGAGGCGCGGCTCGGCTCGGCTCGGCTCGGCCGCTGGAGGCTTGAATGAGGCGGCGATAGCTTGAAGGCTAGGGTTAGTTTATGTTAGTTTAGGATATTAAGGTTATGGGTAGTTTGCTAAGTTTGGGTATTTTAATTAAAATGGGTATTTGGGTTTTTGTTGGGTATGGGTAATTAGGTTTGTAAAATGGGTAATTGGATGTAATGAGTTTTGTATTTTAATTGGGCTAAGTCGGGACAAAATAGGTTACAGTCTCAAAACAATAACTAGCTCACTGGTAACCAACTCACTGATTATGTGTGTGGATACCAGCTCACTGTGCACTCATGAATCAACTCCAGCTCACTTCTTTTGCTCGGAAATCAACTTCAAGGGAAAAAATTGGAGTGGGGTGAATGTCAGAATATGTAATTAGTTAACTTGGGTTTGTTAGAGGTTGGTTAGTTTGTTGCGGGATATAATTTGGGCTATATAAGCCACATGCTTGTATCAAGCCTTAATCATCTCTAAAACCATTTCTATTTACAGTTACTAAAATTCATATTTCTCCCTTTTATCTCATGTTTGCTTCTCCAACTTAGCCATTGTCACTCTTCCCTCTCAACTCACTTTCGTTTACATCTCCGGCCACCTCATGTGTGCTTTCTTGCAGAGATCGTCCGAAAGCCACCTTTGACAAAAGTCCTACACCAACCTCAAACATAAGGATATTGAATATGAAATCAATGAGAAAGTGTTCATGAAAATCTCCCTGTAAGAAAATCCTCTGGTTTAGTAAGAAAAGGTAAGCTCAGTTCCCAATTTATCGATTCGTATGAAATTCTAGAACGAAATGACCTCAAAGCTTACATAATTACTTTACCAAATGAGTTGTATTGACTCCATAATATTGTATAGGTATTAATTTAGGTGAGATAATTGTAACATCTCTAATTTTGGTGTTTGTAATTTGTCAAAACTGATGACCTGAAAATATGTAATTGATTATTGGTAATTATTTCATGCATTGGCAGTTGAAATAAAAGAGTCAACAAGCGACTTAATTTTAGCGTTTAGGGGTTCTATTTAGAGTTTATTGGTAATTAATCCATGCATTGGTAGTAGAAATAAAAGAGTCAACAAGAGACTTAATTTTAGCGTTTAGGGGTTCTATTTAGAGTTTATGGTTTATAGGTTTAGAATTTAAGGGTTGTGATTGAAATTTGGGGTTTATAGGTTAAAACTAAAATCCTTAACATATTACCTTAAAACCTAAACTCTAACTTATAAACCCTAAATTCTAATCATAACTCATAAATTTTAAACCCCTAAATTTTAAATTGGATCACTAAACCCTAAAACTATGGTTCTTATTATTTCCACCGTTGGTGTATGAGATATTTTCCCATTGATTATTTGTTAATGAAGTGTTCGGGATTCAAACCCCCGTCAATTTTTATTTGTCAACTATTTTTTAGTGTTTTCTAAAAATTGAATCGAAAATCGAATTGATAATTGAAATTGTTGTCTACCAAATAAAAAGGAATGGAAGTTGGGGTCCTTAAATTGTGATTAGACATAACTGTTGTTAGTGGTTTGTTTTCGGAGGCCTATGAGCGATTGATCTTCGACTTAAAGTTTTGGATAGATCTTGATTGTTGGTTTCATTGATTGGAATTTCAAATTCCTTTAATCCTTCTCACTTTACTAAAGGAGGCATTTAGTCATCTCCTTCATTTTTGTTAGCCTTCGATAATGTGGTCTCAGAGGGAAAGTAACATGAAATTTGGCTCAGGGCCTTTACCTTCTACCTTCATAGCTTCAGTAATTTTTCAAGTGATAATTTTGTGAGTTAGTGGTTGTTCTTTATTATTTTAGTTGTATTTAAGGTGTCTTTTTAACAAAATAATAAAAATAATCGTTTATTAATAAAATGTTAAATTAATTATTCAAAATAATGGATATTTTTCGTTTAGGGGTTCTATTTAGAGTTTATGGTTTATAGGTTTAGAATTTAAGGGTTGTGATTGAAATTTGGGGTTTATAGGTTAAAACTAAAATCCTTAACATATTACCTTAAAACCTAAACTCTAACTTATAAACCCTAAATTCTAATCATGACTCATAAATTTTAAACCCCTAAATTTTAAATTGGATCACTAAACCCTAAAACTATGGTTCTTATTATTTCCACCGTTGGTGTATGAGATATTTTCCCATTGATTATTTGTTAATGAAGTGTTCGGGATTCAAACCCCCGTCAATTTTTATTTGTCAACTATTTTTTAGTGTTTTCTAAAAATTGAATCGAAAATCGAATTGATAATTGAAATTGTTGTCTACCAAATAAAAAGGAATGGAAGTTGGGGTCCTTAAATTGTGATTAGACATAACTGTTGTTAGTGGTTTGTTTTCGGAGGCCTATGAGCGATTGATCTTCGACTTAAAGTTTTGGATAGATCTTGATTGTTGGTTTCATTGATTGGAATTTCAAATTCCTTTAATCCTTCTCACTTTACTAAAGGAGGCATTTAGTCATCTCCTTCATTTTTGTTAGCTTTCGATAATGTGGTCTCAAAGGGAAAGTAACATGAAATTTGGCTCAGGGCCTTTACCTTCTACCTTCATAGCTTCAGTAATTTTTCAAGTGATAATCTTGTGAGTTAGTGGTTGTTCTTTATTATTTTAGTTGTATTTAAGGTGTTTTTTTTTAACAAAATAATAAAAATAATCATTTATTAATAAAATGTTAAATTAATTATTCAAAATAATGGATATTTTTCGTTCTATAGGGTTTTTTTACTTTCGAATTTTCACTTAGGATCCTAAAATGTCCGAGATGACTCTGTCTTTCGACGTTCATCTCGATTGGGTTTATGTGAGAGAGAGGCTGGAATTCGAAGATGAATATGTTGATTGATTGCCTATTTGTAATTGAAAATTTGGGTGAAATAGAGTTTAAGCTCAAGATCGGGGAGGAGTTTCGAGTGCTAAGGGGAAAGAGGAAATAGACCAAACATTGATTCATTGATTTGAAGTTTTTTTTTTCTTCTAAATTCGAGATATAAGTTAGTGCAATCGTAATTGAGTTATTTTTTTAATAGTCTTAAGGTGATTATAAGATAATATATGTTCATACATTATTAACCTTTTGACAATGCACACACACCTTGAAGACAAATCGATTTGAACCAGAATCTTCTAGGATGAACATCATCCGTTTTATCACTAAAACTACTTGTTGGGTTCGTAATTGAATTATCTCTATTTTTACTTTACTATGCGTATGTATATGTAGGTCATTGTGCCAATTATAATTTGTCATGCTATAAGTTATTGATCAAGGTATGTGATTCAATTTTGAAATGGTGTTTGTTGTGCTTCAAATATATCTAATGATCTATAATGTGAAAATATGATCCTATAGTAAATGAGATGTGATGATGTGATAAATAATGCTCTCCATTATGATAAATGTATAAATCTGAGCATTGCTTATCTTAATATTGTTACTGATATAGTTGGTATGTTATAGGGTCAGTGTACGAGTATATATTATGTATGTGTCGCTAATGATCAGACTATGTATTGTGGTGATGAGGTGTTTGATCCATATACCCATTTGGATACTAGGTAACCACCAAGCTAAAAATACTCTGAATTACTCTAAAAATTGATATTTATATGTGTCAGTTATGCAAAATATTATATTGTGGTGCTAAATTACTCAAAATTGTGAATTCGTGATCTGTTTCAAAACTCTCTGTTAGGCCTAAAGTGAAGTTGGGTTAGTTCAGAATCGCATTTATCTTAAGTCACAAGTTCGGTTTTAACACTTAGAGGAGTTCATCGGTGCAATTATATGGGCCGAACGCGACGTTGGACCGATAGATGTGTAACAATTTTATTAAGATAAATGAAAGTTTAATGTTTGTTTGGTAAAAATGGGAAGTAAAATCCATGCAATTGACAATTAAGTCACCAATTTTTAAAGCGCTATTAATTTTTCACCCAAAAAAATCCACGCAATTGACAATTAAGTCACCAATTTTTAAGACGTTATCAATTTAGTCATTGTCATTATAAAAGTTTTTGGATTTTTTTAGGGAAAAAACAGTGCTCAACCACCCCATCAATTAATAGTTTTACTAAATTATATGTCAAGAGTTCAGCGATGATGATTCAAGGATGAGGTTTTCCCAACGGACTAAATTCATATGGTAATGCCATAAAATTGGATAACCATTTGATAATTTTACCCTAGAAATAGGTAAAGAATATATATATATATATATATATGGGTTAGTATCAAGTTATATAAGGTAAAACTTATTTAGTTTTACACTAATATTCAAGACTACTATTAATCTCAACCATTCATTTTACTCATTTAACGATAAAAAAAATACAAATTAAAAACTTTTAATTTGATAACCTTACGCCTTTTTAATTTTTAAAATTCTTATTGAAAACTATAAAAAATTATAATTCTTTTTTTTTTGAAAGTTTTAACTTTTCTGAAAATATTTGTAATTTTTTTACTAACTTTCAAGTATTTTTTTTAAATATTGAACTCTTAAAATCTGTTATATAACATATAAAACAAAATTATACTAATCAGCAATAAAGTACGCATAAAGTGTTCACGCAGACTGCACATCAAGGTGATTAAAATTTAATGATTTGAAATCCTTAATTGGCCGAGATCAAAGATGTTCATGTTATCCTATCTTATATAAATTCAAATCTCGACATTTATCTTGTAATTATCTTTATTTAATCAAAATAAAGATAATGATTTAGTCTAACATTTCCATCAAAAATGCAAAATTGCTGAAAGAAAAGAACCAAAATTTTCAACGAATTTATCATTATGCATTAGCATATGAAAGGTTAATGAAGTTCACTCATGGAAAAGACCGTAAAAGATTTCCACCGAAGGGTTGAGAGAGCTCTAAACAAAACAAACCCATCCGAATCAATTTCGGACACCACAATTGATAGGGGAGAAACCAACGAATTTCTAATCCTATTAGCCATAATAAAACCTAGCATACCACCCTACGGAAATTAGGAATATCATAAACCAACACTGCTAAGCAAACCCACACCAAAATCAAAAAGGCTGGAGAAGCATTTACATGAGTTTCGAACAAGATCCGAGTTCCCATGTTTGGTTTCTGCAAGGCATGTTGAAACATCTGGTATTCTGCAATACACCAAAAAAGAGTAATTAAAAGGATGCTTTACTCAAGATTGATCCTGTTGTATGTAATTCATAATTGGGCAGGAGACTAGGGCGTCGGACGAAAAAAAAAAGAGAGTACCTTTGTGCAAAATGATTAAAATAAATAAATTTCTAGCAGCTAAAAAGAAACTAGATATATTTCTACAACTTCTGCTTTGACCTCGTCCTCCTTCCAATTTTCTCATTCTCATTTGGTTTGGGAGCAACATTGTCTTCAAGCTTTTCTTCACCTCTTTCAGGCATGTCTTCCATTAGCTACAGAACCAAAAAAAAAAAAAATACATGAACCTCAAGGATACAAAATATAGACTCAACAATACCAGATAAACCGAAAAAATTACTAACTTGCTCATAAATGGGCAATTAAAGAACCAGAGACATGAGATCCACTAATTGAACGAATTCCACTAATTGAACGAGTGGTTAAGGATGCTCATTTTGTCTCATCTTGTATGGGTTCGAATCCCAGCATTTGCCTTGGGAGTGGAATTATCTCTACTTAATAAAAAACAAACAAAAAAAGAAATCGAGCCAACCATCAAGGGGAAAAGCCAAAAAAAATCCATTGCAATCAAGAGCCTAGTAAAATGTTGTACTGTCATCTGAATGCATGATAAAGAAATATTTACAGATAGCTAGAACCAGCCGTTACCTGACAGTGCATGGTACCTTGAGAAACATTCCTCAAATATGCTTCCCCAGATTCACTATTCTCTCCTGAAGCACTTGCATGACAGTGCATTCCTCCACTTTGAGGAATACCCTGCCCTGATTCTGCTACAATATCCAGCAAATGATCTGTATTTCCTAGATTGGAAGAACCAACTACAATCTTTTTTTCATAGGTCTCTTCCAAAATCCTAGTTATTTTATCAACAATCAGCACATTAGTCTCATCAGCCTCTCCTTGGCTCTGATCGTACAATAATGCATGCAGATCTGGAGTCAAATTTGGTTCAGTTGAATTTACACTGAAAAATTACAAATGTCATTGTCAACAAACCTAGGACCTATGAGAATAAAAAAGTAATCAGAATATCAGTATATGTTTGAAAACAGGCTAAAAAAATCAATGAGGACAGAAGTAGATACCTGTGAGTACAACACTCTTCTTCCACTACAGATGCGTCTTTTGTTTGCCTCCGTTTTTTAGTGCCAAGTGAAGGCGGGTTGTCAACTCTTCTTTTCCTTCCAGCTTGACTCCTTTGTTCAGAAACTCCTTTGACCACCTCACCTTCAGAGGGAACTTCCACTATCACTTTTGGTTCCCCATCAAATCCCAAGGGCTTTCTTCCATACTGCTTGCATTTTGGCCCGTCACAGCCATCGCTTGAAAACAACTTTCCCGGGAACTTCAAACAAACATCTTCATGATCAGATATCAAACATCTTTCTTCAGGCTTCATTTGGGCCTTGTCAGGGGTATGTTTGAATATCAACTCGCTGCAGCGCTTAATCCAAGAGAAATGGGCAGAGCTAGGAGAAGCAGTATCTGGTTTTGACATTGGTGAGTTGAATCCATTGCCATTGTCAACAACAACCATATTTTTAACTGAACCAGATCCAGGATTTTGCATGACAGTTTTCTGTTTCAGAGTCTTTCTTTCAGATGCTTTCTGCCGGCTAAGCTCAACAATAGAACATTGCATTTGAGCCACCATCATATTATCTACAGCAGCTTTCAAGTCCCCCAACTTTTTTAGCTCTTCAATCTCAGCATTTATCTCTTTTCTATCAGCATGCTGTTCCCTCTGTTGCTTCAATTTGTGCCTTAGCACCTTGAGGTCCTCAATAGACTTGTTCAACTCTGCCCACTCCCTTCCACTACGGTTACGATCCAATTTGATCTCCATTCTTTCAGCATCAAGTCTTTTCATTTCTAAGGTAGCTTGTTCTAACTCGTTCTCCGCTCTTTCCTTCAGAGTATTAATATGTTGAAACTGATTTTTCTTTTCTTGCTCAAAAGCTTCCTCTCTTTCCTTCAAAGAACTTTCTATTTCTTCACGCCTCTTCTTGATAAAATTCTCCAGCTCCCTCTTCTGGGTTTCAATTCCCAGCAACAATTCAGCACGCTCTTGTTGAATCTTGTTGAACCAATCAGAATGCTCAATCACCATCTTTTTCATGAAGTCTTCTCTCTCACGATTCAATGATTCAACATCCTTGTTATGCTTCTCTCGCATCACATCACGCTCTCTTCTCAAGCTATCACGCTCATCCTTGAGAAACTTCAAAATAGCTTCTCTCCTAATGAACACGCACAGCTTCCTTCTGCAACTCTTCTCTTTTTCCATCAATCAGTTCCCACTCAGTTTCAAATTTGGCCTTCTCTAAGTGCAACCTATCTGCATTAGCCATCAGCTCCAATTTTTGAGCCCTAACCAAATCAAGTTCTTCCTTTAGTTTTAATTCTAAATTAGATAATTCATGTGTCTCACTTCTCATGGCTTGTAGTTTCTCCTTTGCACAATCAACTTGGTTTCTTTTATCTTCCAATGAAGATAATGACTTCTGAAGCTCAAGTTTCCTTTTACTTATCTCTTCCTTTTCTTTTTCTAAAAGAACTTTCTTCAACTCAAGTTCCTTTCCAAAAGCACTCATTCTCTTTTCTCTCTCATCCATGAGATTTGACTTCTCAGACACATCCTTCTCCTTCTCTGCTAAAATCTTTGATCGAACATCAAAATCATGTTCTCTTTCACAAATTAGGTCCTCCCTCTGATTGACATCCATCTCCTTCGACTCACAAGTCCGCCTCTTCATTTCGATCTCATCTTCTGCCATTTTGCGCTTGATTTCCAGCTCAGCCGCAAACTCAGATTTTTTGGTTCTAAGAGAAGTTTCATGACTAGCGATGACCTTGTGAATTTCATCCTACATCATCCATTAAAAAGAATAAGTTTTCCATAAAAAAAAGAGAAACAAATTGAAAATCATAAAATATGTACGACAATGTAACTCACAGATTCCTTGTTTGCAAGTTTCTCTTGAGAAACAAGCAGCTGTTGCTCTTTCTTGATAAGCAAAGCTTCCCGTTCAGTAACAGCCTGCACATAGAAAAGAAAATTTGAATTAATATGAATTTCAGTAATGCAAAAGTAACAAAACTGAATGAAGGTGCATCAAAGTTAGAAGTGTTATAGTCAAAAGAAATATGCAAACCTCCTCTCTTTTCGACAAAGAAGCTGAAGTTAACTCAAGTTTGGAGTTTTCACCCTTCAAATATTTGCGTTCCTTTTCAATATCCACTCTTGAAGCCTCCAACTCCTCTTCAAATCGACTTAGTTCTCGAGTTCTACTACAAATATGCTCCTCTCTCTGGTTCAAAGAAGCTTGTCCATCCAGTAGTCTTTCATGTTCTTGCTGTACAATCTTCTGCCCCTCACTAAGCGATTGTCGTTCACGAATAATCTCCGTATCTTTTGTGTCACAACTAAAACAAGAAAAATAAATAATTAACGGAATGCAAAAATGCAACCAAGCAAGCATCTGTTTCAAGCATCCATACAATATCATTCCTAATCAAGATAGAAAGCTTTTACTGGTTCACTTCCAACTAGACAGCTCAATCATGTCCGTCTATAAAAATATTTTAAATAGATTCGTATGCTACATGAATACAAAGAGATATATATGGATTAAGGCACAAGTGTTTCTTTTAGGGAAATAATAACGTCCAAAAACTGCACTGTTAGGAAAGAACAAAGAGAATAATATAATATATATAGTACAAACAACATAAAAAGGGAAATGCAATGTATATGACATACTCATTTTTGAACAGTGCAATACGTCTACTAAGGTCTTCTTCACGAGCTTCAACTTCTTGGAGCTTTCTCTCAGCAGTGCGCTGAAAAAGGCTAGCTTCTGAGTGTAAGGGCTTGGAAGCACGCAACTTTACCTCAGCCTCTTCAAGCTTCTTCTGAGCATCCTCTATCATGATACGTGCTTCAGCTAATCTACTTTCAGCTGCAACCTTAGTTTCAGCAGATTCTGCACGCATCTCGTGCAAAGCCTTCTCGATCTACAAAACCACACCAAAAAGTCCTAAGAAACATAACGATGGAAGATAAATGAACAAGAAAAACAAGTTCAATTAAAGAGAATATTAAATGATAACCATACGCTTGCCAAGCACTCTTTCTCAACTCCTAAAGCTTTCTTCAAACCATCCTCTCGCTTTTTTGCTTCTGCAAGAGCAGATATATGTGTAGCTTGATCCCGCTTATGCATTATCTCACTTGCTTCAGCAGAGGCTTCAATTTGTTCATACTTGGAAGCAAGCTCCTTTTTTTCAATATAAGAAGGCCCATGTGGTGTTGGTGCTCAAAGAGCTAAATACCATAATAAATGATTATTAAGATTAAATGCCAATGAGCTATATGGAAAAAGGCACAAAATGAATGAAACCGCAAAAAATAACAATAAATGCTCCTTAAAGCTCTCATAAAACCAAAAAATTAACAACTCAATGATCCATTTGCATGCCCAGAACATCAACACTCTAATTGGTATTGTAAGGCAAAATAACACCTCAGTCAAATAGTGGAAACAGATGAGTTTGTTCCATCAAAGCTCCTACAAGGGAACACAAATTAGGCAACCTTATCCCTGTTTAACTGAAGTACAGAACTTTTAACCAAAAGTTATATTCAAGAACCAAGACTTAAGTTGATAGCTTAGCATTGAAAATATACTCAAGGAAAGAATAAGAAAAGATAAGATCACAAGGACACAAAGGAATAGAGGTTCTACTAAAATAGCCTACATGTGGAAAGACCCAAAGGTTACATTGTTGATATTATGGATAGTTTTGTTTTAGTTTATACAAGAATGCCCTATTAATATAGAAGGTTATCACTAATTTAGAAAGAAAAAAAAAAACTATGCAAGAATATTGTATCAAAATCTCTAATAAATGACATCATAATTACATAGTAAACCCTAATATATCTAATTACATTCAGTAGTTTAAACAGAATGTCACGAATATTAAAAAATTTCTATATAAACCATGCTAGCATCTTACAAAGACCAAAACCCATACTGTTTTATGTTGAAATCGGTTGTAGATCACTTCCATTACATAAACTTTTAATAAATACCGATATATTTTCTTTTCTTTTGGTTTTAAATTAAAAAAAAAAAACCTAACTGGAAAACCATATAAAGAAAGAAGAATTGATCTTTCATTTTCTTTTGTTGAGACCAACGCAATTCGCAATTTAAAAGTTCAATATACTAATACTCTCTCTTTTACTCACGGTTCCAATGATCAAAACAAAGCCTTTAAAAAGACAAACGGAAGAGAAAAAAATAGTGTACAGATTTGAAGCAAACCTCAGCTTCAAGCTTTGCGATATAAGCAATAAGAGCAGCTTTATCCCTCTTCTTGATCGATTCCTCATCGAATCCAGCCTCCTTGAGCCGTCTCCAGATCGTTTCGTCACTAAGATGAGTCTTCACAACCCTAGACCCCGGCATTATAGACAACGCCCTACCGCTACCCGGCGTAATCGGACTAGCATCTTCAAAAACCCAATCACAACACCAAAATCCCTAGACTTCCGAACGCCTTTAGCTATTTTTGATCGGATTCTTCACTTTTTATTTCTTGGCTGTAAAGACAGAAAGAGAATCCAAGTACCGAGTCACCGACTGAGCAGTGAGTGGGGTTTAGAGAGTAGAAATCGCCAAGACAAGGAATTTCTACTGGAAAGATATAAAAGCGATGTCGTATTTGGGAATTTAGGCCGCCATTTTATGGGAAAATAATATGGAAAGGATTCAAAATTTAAATTTTGTACAAATAATATGGCAAAAAGTAGAGACAAAGAATTGACAGTCAGCGCCCACGTCCGCTAATTTGAAATTTTAAAAACGATCTGTAACGGCTGGTTTTCTAGGAAGCTAGATTAATTCTCACATTTCACTGCGAGATCTGAACTAATAATTTGTAAGGAAACATATCATTTGCAAACATATTCCTTTAAAATTAATTATATTATAAAGAGATTATATTAAGAATGTTACAAAAATAAATAATTAAATTAAATTAAATTTTAAATTTTTAGAAATTAGTTATTTTCAACGCTAGTTATTTATTAGTACAACAAGAGGGTAAACAACATAAATAATCACCACATTTTTAGGGCATTTTCATTTTGATTATCAGACTTTTAAAACCTATGATATAGTCACTAAATATTTAATTTACTTTCACTAAGGTCACCATCATTAATTATCATTAAAAATGCTGACGTGGTCATTAACTTTTCTTCTTTCCGCTCTCTTTTTCTCTTTCTGTGTTCTCTTTTTCCTCTGACTGAATTTGTAACACCCATCACCTGACCTGGAAGGATTATGTAACGACTCGGATTTCGAAATTCGTAGGTTGGGTCGACCCAAGCCGTGGGCTTCGTGTTGTGGGCCAAGAGTTTGGACTTTCAAGGGTTCAAGAGAGCTTTGGTGGGCTTCATGTTCCTTGTTGGGCTTGGGTTGTAGTTTGGTTTAGAGTTGGAAGTGTAACACTTCATTCTCATATTCGATTATCGAATATGAGTCAGAGATGTCACAGAACAATAACATGATTTTTATTCAAAAAATCCATAAATTTAAAACCTTTGAAAATATTTATAGCGACTAATACACAAAATTAGAGCTACTTTACTTTTAAAAAAATAAATTTGTCTGTTCAAAAAATATCGGACATGGAACTAAAATAGACAAATTAATCCCATTTATTCATGCCACTAAAATCAATTAAAAACCTCAAGTAAGATGTCATTTAATCCCATTTATACATGCCACTAAAATAAATTAAAAACCTCAAGTAGGATGTCATTACTGCGGCAGCTTGATGAAAATTTCTGAACTTGATACAACTCTTTGCTTCGTCCAATGATTCGAATCACCTACTTGTGCACCACACACTAAGTACGAACTTAGTGAGGCAATAAACGAAGTTAATAACAATAATTTGAACTTATTCGATTTCATGATGACGTTTATATAACATGATATATGCCAATGCATTAACTTTCACATTGCATTAGTAATGATTTACTATATGCCAATGTCATAAGACTTTCATGCTTGTGCATTTGTCATAATATGTCATATATGCATAAATGTGTCATGATCACTAGATATGTATTATCATCATGTTAATCATATATTATTATAATATAAATCGGATATAAATGTCTTACCAATATACTTGTCATTTATTCCAAAAGCTCATAAGCTTATTCACATGTTTATCTTTTATTAACCAATAAACCATAGCCCAAATATAAGCCTATGAAGACCCTGGGTACACGAGTCAAATATGCACCGAAGTGCTAATACACATAATGTAACACCCCCTTCCCGTATTTGTCACCAAACACAAGTCAGTGATGGTACAAAACAAAGTTAAAACAGTTTCCATTATCGAAACTTAAATTGGCAGTCTGCACTGTTCTTGAACAAATTTTTTTTATAAATTTTTATAGACATCAAAAATTCATTCCATAAATTTTTAATTAAACTAGATTTACTAAGCTTTTTACCCATATAAATTAATAAAAGAGATTCACTATATACAAATTATGAAAATTTCTCAAAGTCACGGAACAGTGCAAAATTTTCAGAAAATCGGTTGACTGTTTTTCTGACCTTCCATCGAATAAAAATTCATATCTTTTTGTATAGACCTCGAAATCAGTTATCGTTTGTTTTAAAAGAATCTAGACTCAATTTGTAGTTCATACATATAAGATTTACTTCCTAATTCAAATCATGGAATTTATACTAATTTTTCAAACACACTGCATCTGCATAACTCTTGGATAGATTTTAACTCTCTTTACCATGAGCACATTAATTACTAATAACTTAGTCCTTTATACCTTAAAAACATAACATCCACATCATATAAGTTACTAGACCAACCATATTTTAGTTATAAGTTAATACAAACCATAACTAATTATACATGCCATCTAGTATATCCAAGTAAAAAGGATAAATGTCATTACTATGAATATAGTGATATACTCCCAAAATATGTAGATGATGCTCAGCTACTCTCTCCTTAGAACTTCGTTTAAACGTAAAATTCATCACACGCTAAGTGTATACTTAGTGAGGCAATAATCCATAATCAAGTGCAATTTGACATAACAATCAATATAAACGAATAACAATGCATATAATCACCTTACCCTTTTTATGCATGTTAACATAAGTAGTAACAAATATAACAACATATATCAAAGTAATAAGTTTTAGTCCTTGCTAATACCGTTTCCATTTCTATCAACAAGCTTACAATCCTATTTTTCAATTTATTTAGCCCAAAGTATTGAATTAAGAGAATCTAAGTACACGAGTCATCCCCGTATACCCAAGTTTCCTTGAGTATACATATACCCAACCTTTCTTTGAGAATATATGAAATTTGCTCCGAAGTGATTTAATACTAATCAATGTAACATCCCCTTCCCGTATTTGTCGCCAAACACGAGTCGGTGATGGTACAAAACAAAGTTAAAATAGTTTCCATTATCGAAACTTAAACTGGCAGCCTGCACTGTTCTTGAACAATTTTTTTTATAAATTTTTATAGACATCAAAAATTCATTCCATAAATTTTTAATTAAACTAGATTCACTAAGCTTTTTACCCATATAAATTAATAAAAGAGATTCACTATACACAAATTATGAAAATTTCTCAAAATCACGGAACAGTGCAAAATTTTCAGAAAATCTGTTGCCTTGTTTTTCTAACCTTCCATCGAATAAAAATTCATATCTTTTTGTATAGACCTTGAAATCAGTTACCGTTTGTTTTAAAATACTCTAGACTCAATTTTTATTCATACATATAAGATTCACTTCCTAATTCAAATCATGGAATTTATACTAATTTTCAAACACACTGCATTTGCACAACTTTTGGACAGATTTTAACTCTCTCTACCATGAGCACATTAATTACTAATAACTTAGTCCTTTATACCCTAAAAACATAACATCCACACCATATAAGTTACTAGACCAACCATATTTTAGTTATAAGTTAATACAAACCATAACTAATTATACATGCCATCTAGTATATCCAAGTAAAAAGGATAAATGTCATTGCTGTGAATATAGTGATATACTCCCAAAATATGTAGATGATGCTCATCTACTCTCCCCTTGGAACTCCGTTTAAACCTACGCGTGAAAATTTATCACACGCTAAGTGTATACTTAGTGAGGCAATAATCCATAATCAAGTGCAATTTGACATAACAATCAATATAAATGAATAACAATGCATATAATCACCTTACCATTTTTATGCATGTTAACATAAGTAGTAAAAAATATAACAACATATATCAAAGTAGTAAGTTTTAGTCCTTGCCAATACCGTTGTCATTTCTATCAACAAGCTTTCAAGCTTGCTATCATATTTTTCAATTTATTTAGCCCAAAGTATTGAATTAAGAGAATCTAAGTACACGAGTCATCCCCGTATACCCAAGCTTCCTTGATTATACATATACCCAACCTTCCTGGAGTATATATGAAATTTGCACCGAAGTGCTTTAATATGTACCGAAGTACTCAAGTATACTCAACCTACCTTGAGTATACATAAATGTTGCACCATAGTGCTTAGAATATGTATACAGCTGTTTATGACTCCATGGCTAGCCAACTATACTTTTAAATCTCTAAATCATACTCGGGCTTTATATCATCCATGGCAATGTATACCAGTATATATCAACATTGGGCAATTCATAAATTCTTGGCAATGTATACCAGTATAAATCTCTAAATCATACTCGCTGCTCCCTTTAACTGATCAAAAAGATAATCAATTCTTGGCAATGGATATTTATTCTTTATCGTCACTTTGTTAAGTTGAAGATAATCAATACACAATCTCATCGATCCATCATTCTTCTTTACAAATAATACGGATGCTCTCCAGGGTGATATACTTGGCCTTATAAAACCCTAATCAGTAAATCTTGTAACTGTGACTTGAATTCCCTAAGTTCGGCAGGTGGCATACGATACAGTGCCATTGATATGGGTATTGTACCATGTAACACATCAATTTCAAATTCCACCTCTCTATCTGGAGGTAAACCTGGTAATTCATCAGGAAATATGTCTAGAAATTTTCGCACCGTAGATATATCTTCTATCTTCACTTTTTGACTCGAAGTGTCAGTCACAGCCACTCACTAACAATTTCTTTGTAGTGATGACTGAAATAACATCATTATGATAATTTAGCCTTTCACCCACAAATAAAATCTCAAATCTGTCTCGTGCCCTTAAAGTTAATCTTTTCAATCGACACTCTACAACAGCATTATATGCAGACAACCAATTCATCCCCAATATTATTTCAAACTCACATAATGATAATTCTATAAGATCAGCAGGGAAATCTACATTCTGAATTTTGATAGGAAACTTTCGACAAATTCTTTTTACCTTGGCACTCTGGCCTATTAGATTGGTTGCTACCACCTCACTCGCTATTAGTTCTATTGGAATGTTTTTTGCTAGAATAATTCTAGAACTAATATATGGATGAGTAGAACTAGGATCAATTAATGTAAAGATAGGTCTACCAAAAAGTTCAAGCATACATGATATAACATCTCGATCATCTCTGCTCTCTATAGTCTTGATATTATACACCCGAGCAGGAGCTTTTCCTTTCTAATTGGATACAATTTCATATGCGTCCTGTCTAGAACTCCAATCTCTTTTTTCTTTATTATTCTGAGGAGTATCTACCGATTGATTTTCTTGCAGTTCTGGGCATTCGCGCCTAAAATGGCATGGTTTCCCACACTGATAGCTTACTACCTCTAACATAAACCAGCATCGACCAAGATGTTTTTTCCACAAGTTTTATATTCTGGATTAATCGGAAGTCTCTCGCCTTTAGATCCACTCATTTTAGCCTGTACTTGCTTGGACTCACTAGCAGAAAAGCCCTTCTTTACTGAAGACATTGATCCAGCTGATTTTTGCTGTTGAAATCCTTTACCACGTTTAAACGGTGGTAAAGCATTAGAACCTCCAGGTCGCTTAGCTGACTGGACCTTCTTATCTGAGGCTTCTTCCTGATCGACTCTTTACAATCCTTTGACTTTGTTTACCGCTTCTTGAAATACGGACAAATCAAGAGCAACTAAAAACTTCTTATATTCGGGATCTAAGCCTTCTAGAAATCTAATGACTCTGTGTTTCTCGGTCGGAAGCAACTCTGTAGAAAACTGACAAAGTTTATTAAATTCACACTCATACTCATACACTGATCTGTCAGCTTGCTTCATACTCAGAAACTGATATCTCATATCTTCGATGAATACATCACCAATATATTTATCCCAAAATTCCTTTAGGAAGAATTCTCAAGTGATTCGTTCTCGAGGAATCTGAGCAGTAATGGTGATCCACCAATATCGAGCAGGTCCCATTAGTAATGATACAACTCCCTCAAGCTTCCCTTGATCATCACATCGAATACTATCCAACATGATTTTAATATTGTTCAACCAGAAGTCTGCAGTCATCAGGTCAACATCAGTATCACCATGAAATTCTGGTGCCTTTAGTTTCCTCAATTCTCTTGGTACAGATATTGATGCTTGTCTATTTATAATGCCATCTAATGTCTGCAGGAACAATCCACGATCCTGAATTGGCATGTCCTGTTGCCCTTGTGCAGGTGCCTCATCTTGATACTACCTTGAGGTACAATTTGGTTTACCTCGTTACTCCCGCTCTAAGTAGGAGCATCTTTCTCAAAAGCATGTCTAGAACCCCGATGTTCTGACATCTGAACAGAACACATATTCAACGATTTTTAGTAAAGAGTAGTATTACTAATTACAGAGCATCAAAGTACATACACATAATCATCAGTAATTTATGATATACTAGTGGCATGTATATAATTTTGACTCATTTAAAACTCAATTTCTATCCAGAATCGACTAAACTTCGCTCTGATACCAATCAATATAACACCCCCTTCCCGTATTTGTCATCAAACACGAGTCGGTGATGGTACAAAACAAAGTTAAAACAGTTTCCATTATCAAAACTTAAACTGGCAGCCTGCACTGTTCTTGAACAAAATTTTATTTTATAAATTTTTATAGACATCAAAACTTCATTCTATAAAATTTTAATTAAACTAGTTCACTAAGATTTTTACCCATATAAATTAATAAAAGAGATTCACTAAACACAAATTATGAAAATTTCCCAAAGTCACAGAACAGTGCACAATTTTTAGAAAATCTGCGGCCTTGTTTTTCTGACCTTCTATCGAATAAAAATTCACATCTTTTTGTATAGACCTCGAAATCAGTTACCGTTTTTTTTAAAAGAATCTAGACTCAATTTTTAGTTCATACATATAAGATTCACTTCCTAATTCAAATCATGCAATTTATACTGATTTTTCAAACACACTGCATCTGCATAATTCTTGGACAGATTTTAACTCTCTCTACCATGAGCACATTAATTACTAATAACTTAGTCCTTTATACCTTAAAAACATAACATCCATATCATATAAGTTACTAGACCAACCATATTTTAGTTATAAGTTAATACAAACCATAACTAATTATACATGCCATCTAGTATATCCAAGTAAAAAGGATAAATGTCATTACTGTGAATATAGTGATATACTCCCAAAATATGTAGATGATGCTCAGCTACTCTCCCCTTAGAACTCCGTTTAAACGTACGCGTGAAAATTCATCACACGCTAAGTGTATACTTAGTGAGGCAATAATCCATAATCAAGTGCAATTTGACATAACAATCAATATAAACGAATAACAATGCATATAATCACCTTACCCTTTTTATGCATGTTAACATAAGTAGTAACAAATATAACAACATATATCAAAGTAATAAGTTTTGGTCCTTGCCAATACCATTGCCATTTCTATCAACAAGCTTTCAAGCTTACCATCCTATTTTTCAATTTATT
This sequence comes from Hibiscus mutabilis, assembly GCA_019671005.1. Taxonomy (NCBI): domain Eukaryota; kingdom Viridiplantae; phylum Streptophyta; class Magnoliopsida; order Malvales; family Malvaceae; genus Hibiscus; species Hibiscus mutabilis. The sequence goes on along the minus strand of CM033752.1, from coordinate 9,386,578 downwards.
TAGCCCAAAGTATTGAATTAAGAGAATCTAAGTACACAAGTCATCCCCGTATTCCTAAGCTTCCTTGAGTATACATATACCTAACCTTCCTTGAGTATACATGAAATTTGCACCGAAGTGCTTTAATATGTATCGAAGTACTCCCGTATACTCAACCTTCCTTGAGTATACATAAATGTTGCACCGTAGTGCTTAGAATATTTATACAGCTGTTTATGACTCTATGGCTAGCCAACTATACTTTTAAATTTCTAAATCATACTCGGGCTTTATATCATCCAACATTTCATCCATGGCAATGCATATCAGTATATATCAACATTGGGCAGTTCATACCCGAAATAACATTCATAATATAACATCATATGTAACTAGTGATCTATGCCTTTATATTCAACTTTTGACACATTTAGAACATGTCAATATATGATCAATGACATAAATATCATGCCAACATATAATTAAGGTAGACCCATCGCAAGTCTTCGTAATGATGTATAAAACATCCATGTATCATACTATGTATGCATTGCACTCACCTGGACACTTTGTGAAAGTGAAAATTTTAATAGCCTCACTAAGCTTAGATTATACTTTTTATCTTCCTTCTTCACTCGTTTGGTCCCGGATTTGCTTGTTATCTACATGTATATTAAATACATAACACAAGCAATCTTAAGTGTATATCCAAACCTTGTTAATCCATGAACATACCAAGTTGGAAAATTCAATATTTTCAACCATATACTACTTTGTAATAACAATGCTTCCTACACTTTATTCCAACTTTGAAGTGCACATTGCAATCACCAATTTGATAATTTCACTTTAAACCCTTAAATCTCTCTCTTAGGGTTTATAATCAAAAAATTGTAAACTTTCATATATAACCTCAAATTTCAAAAATTTTAACACCATAATGATCCTTGAATAATGGCAAACAACATAACTATAATTCTTAAATATTTTGATATTTCTCACTTATATCACCCTAATTGCCAACTTCCCAAAATAATCTCGACATGATGTTTTCTTCATTCAATTGTCATAATTAAACATGGAAAACATCATTCTAATCATTCTCATCATCGAAATAATTTTTACAAAATTTTCCCTAAACTTCCCATAATAACCGAATGGTCCCTATATGCTCTTCCATGTAATTTTCATCATTTCAAGCATAAAAACAATACCACAACAACATTTCCAGCATGATTGAACCTTAAAACATGAAAATCCAACATGTCCTTCATCCACCTTAATCACCAATACCAACTTAGAAGAATGGAAACCATGCAAAACTTATACCAAATGAAAGAGAATTTCATGGAGAACAAATCTCTATTTCATGTCTTACCTCTAAAATCAACCAAATCAAGCCTAAAAATTGAAATAAAATTTTCTTACCTTGCTTGGGGAAGTTCACGGCAACTAGGAGAAAAGATGAGAGAAATTCTACACATTTCTTTAATTTAATTCCATGCCAAACGGCATTATATAATCTTAATTAAAAAAAATCCTTTTAATAGTCAAATGACTATTCTATCCCTTAGTTTTCTCCAATAACATGTTGCCACCTATATAATCTCATTTTCCATAATCAAGGGTATTTAAAAAAGTTATGCAAAATGACCATTTTGCCATTAATGAATCATCATATCTTCAAAAATGCCATTTCACATGCTACACAAAATACTGCATGCAATCGAATCTAAATTAATCGAATATGATTCAAAACCATAAATTCATGTTCCTTGGGTCTTCCTAAGACTTCCATAAAATTTTCGTAGTATTCTAAGTTCAAACGATCACCCGAATTACACACTGAAACTTATCCTTTTTATAGCTTTTCATACAAATCTCGTACTAAAAATCTGAGTCCCATAAAAATTATTATACCGAGATGAACTATTCATTTATGGAATAAAAATAATATATGGTAAAATTACCATGTTTGTCCTTGAACTTTTCTCTTCTTTTCACTTTAGCCACTAAACTTTAAAAGTTTACGTTTTAGTCACTGAACTAAAACCACCAACTTTTAATTTCTTGCCATTTAGTCACTAACCAATTATTGGGGTATTACACATAAGGTCGTGCCCACCATAATACACATAAGGTCGAGCCCACCATATGCACTAAGTGTCTTTTATATACACTATAGTATATACACTATAGTGCTAAATCGAGTATGCAGCGTATTGCTGGACTCTATGGCATGCCAACTATACCCTGTCCCTCAGTGACATACTTGGGCATATATTCCATATTTTTTCATCCATAGCAATGTATACCAACATAATTTAACATCGGAAATTGATACTTGAAATAACATTCATAAAATAACATCATATATAACTAGTGATCCATGCATTTATATTCAACTTTTGACATATTTAAAATATGTCAATCACATGCTCCATGACATAAATATAATGACAGTAAAATTTGGGTTGGCTCATCGTAAGCCATCCCAATGATGTATAAAACATCAATGTGTCATGATATGTATGCAATTGCACTCACCTTGACACTTCTTGTCCCAAACTAAATTGAATAAATTAAGAGAACTCGAAGCTTGATCCTTTGCCTTATCTATTGAATTTTCAATTTCTTGTGTTTACTTGAATGCTTCACATTCATCCCTTCATGCACAAATTAATAACACCAATAAGGTACTCATTTTATAATCTGTCAGTCTGTGCTACCTTCAAAGAAATATTTATATAAAATAATCTACAACTCGGAATTCAATTCCGTTTATTTTGAAAGAAACTAGATTTGATAAGCTGTTCAACCATATAAACTAATAACCCAAATTCAACTCGTATGATTTATGAAAAAATTTTAAAGTCGAATTCCAGTGCTGAATTTCGGAGCAAACTAGTATTCTGTTTTCCGACCTTTCATCACTTAAAAATTCATATCTTTTTATATACAAATCGAAATCAGTCACCGTTTGTTTTAAAAGAAATTAGACTGAACCAGGAATACAATGATATAAAGATCACTTTCTAATCATTTTTTAGAATTTATGGTGAATTTCCGAACTTACTGCCAATGACAAAAATTCTGGGCATATTTTATAATTCACATCTTTAACATCCTTTAACCATTCCAACACCTCAAATTAGCCTTCAATTATGTTATTCCAACATTTTTCCTTTCATGAAAACTCCAAATTCAACTTGAATTCTTAAACCCCAAATTAAACCCTAATTAACCAAATGGTATTCCATCAAGAATACATCAATTTCAACTTCAATCAAGCATGGAAATAATAGAACATCACATAATCTTCCATAATTCAATACTAATTCATTTGGATCCATAAACCCTAAATTATCTCTCTTCAAAATTCAAGAGTATCCTTCAACAATTCCATGAATTTTTTATACCAATTGAAAGACAATTTCATGAAGAACAACTTCATATTTCATAAACTAACCCTAAATCCTAGTATTTAGGGATTAAAAATGCAAAACCCTAAACTTATCGTGCTTTCCTTCTTGTTCTCTTCTTCTTGACATGAAGCATGAAGAAAGATGAAGATATTTCTTCATTTTTTTATTTATGCCATTTGGCATCTTTTATTTCCCTAAATTATAAAAATATCCTCCTAAAAGAGATATAACCATTTTACCCTTGAATCCAAAGCTCCAAACCATGCCATTTGTCAAAATATTTATCCAATTGTTAAAAATAAACCAATACATTAGTAGTTACCAACTTTACCCTTGTAATTTTCCAAAATTACGATATTACCATATTTCATCCAACGACTCATATTTAACATGGAAAATCAACTTAAATCTAAGGGTTCCTATTCTTCCAACATAAAGAAAATATCTTAGACATGTAAAATGACATATTTAACCTTGCCTTATCATCCCTCAAAATATCTTGAATATTCAATTCGATCCCATTATCCGAATATTTTTTCAAACTTTATCGCTTTATAACCATTAATACAAACTCCGTATAGAAAATCCAGATAACAAGAAAACGACATTCTTGGGGGTAAACTATTCATTTATGGGGTTAAAATACATAACTTCCAAAAATTACACTTTAGTCCCTGAATTTTGCCAAAGTTTATACTTTAGCCACAAAACTTTCATTTTATTCATTTTGGTCACTAACCAAAAGTTTAAGGTTTTACAATTCTCCCCCTTAAGAAAATTTTTACTCAAATTTTCTTTAAGTACTTGTTTAAAAACTGATCTTTCATTACTTCCTCAGTTTCCCAAGTAGCTTCTTCCATTTTGTGGTTTCTCTAAGAATTTTAACTAAAGGAATCTTTTTGTTCCTTGATTGCTTTTCTCCTCGAGCTAAGATTCTTACAGGTTCTTCATCGTATGTCAAATCCGGTTGAATTTCAATTTCTTCTGGTGTAATGATATGCGAAAGATTTGATCAATATTTTCGAAGCATAGACACATGAAACACATCATGGACCTTACTCATTTCCGATGGTAATGCTAGTTGATATGACACTGGACCAACCCTTTTAAAAATTTCATAAGGACCAATGAATCTTGGACTAAGTTTGTCTTTTCGTCCAAATCGTAATATCTTTTTCCAAGATGAAACCTTTAAAAATACTTTGTCTCCAACTTTAAACTCAATATCTTTTCTTTTAAGATCTGAGTATGACTTTTGTTTGTCAGAAGCGGGCTTGAGATTATCTTGAATTATCTTTACCTTGTCCTCTATTTCTTGAGCAAGATCTGGTCCAATGATTTTTTTATCCTTTAGTTCAAACCAATTCAATGGTGTTCGACATTTTCTTCTATATAATGCCTCATAAGGTGCCATCTTTATACTTGATTGGTAACTGTTGTTATAAGCAAACTCAACGAGTGGAAAATATTTTTCCCATGAGCCTGCAAAATTCATTATACACACTTTGAGCATATTTTTGAGCATTTGAATAGTCTTTTCTGGTTGTCCATCCTTTTGAGGATGAAAAGTAGTACGAAAGTGTAGTCAAGTTCCCAATACTTCATGTAATGCCCTCTAAAACCTTGAAGTGAACTTTGGATCTCTATCGGATATAATAGACATAAAAACACCATGTAATCTAACAGTTTCCTTAATATATAACTCCACTAACTTATTCAAGGAGTAGTCTGTTCGAACTTGTATGAAATGTGTTGTTTTAGTCAATCGATCCACAATCACCCAAATCGAATCCTTCTTACTTGGCGTCAGTGGTAAGCCTGTTACAAAATCCATAGTAACCTTCTCCTACTTCCATTGTGGAATTGAAATTGGTTGAAGTAATCCTAATGGAACTTGATGTTCTGCCTTTACTTGCTGGCAAGTTAAACATTTAGCAACGAACTCGGTGATAGCTCATTTCATGCCAGGCCACCAAAATCGACTATTTATATCTTGATACATTTTGTTGCCTACTGGATTTATAGTTAAAGGACTGTAATGTGCCTTCGAAAGTATTTCCTTCTTTAGTTCCTCATCTTTAGGAATGTATACACATCCCTTGTATTATAGGCATCCACTTGATTTTATTTCAAAGTCTTTAGATTCACACGTTCAACTTGCTTCTTCTTTTCCAAGCATTTCTCATCATTTGCTTGTAACTCTTTAATTCTTCCTATCAAGGTAGACTTAATTTGAAGTTCAACCACTATTGTACCATTTCCTAAATTTCAATTAAGCATTCAATGCTCTCAAAGCAGAAAATATTTTTTGGCTAAGTGCGTTTGCTGCTACATTAGCCTTCCCCTGATGATAATCAATAATTACATCATAGTCCTTAATCAATTTTATCCACCTTCTTTGCCTCAAATTAAACTCCTTTTGGGATAAAAATATTTCAAACTTTTATGATCCGTGAAGATGTAGCACTTTTCACCACATAAATAGTGGCGCCAAATCTTTAAAGCAAACACTACTGCAACCAACTCTAAATCATGGGTATGATAATTTCTTTCATGAGTTTTGAGTTGTCGAGAAGCATATGCTACAACCTTACCTTCTTGTATCAATACACACCCCAACCATTATGGGATGCATCACTATATATTATAAAATCCTTCCCAGATTCTGATTGTACCAAAACAGGAGCTTATGTTAATATCCTCTTTAATATGTCAAAGCTTTCCTGACATTTATCTGTCCAAACAAATGGCACATCATTTCTTAATAGCTAGTTATTGGAGCGGCAATCATTGAAAATTCTTTCACGAACCGCCGATAATAACCATATAATCCTAAGAAACTTCTCACCCTAGAGACATTCTGAGGAATTTTCTATTATAGGATTGCTTGAACCTTTTTAGTATCGACTCGAATCCCTTCAGCTGAAACTATATGTCCAAGGAAAGCCACTTCAGACAACCAAAATTTCACACTTTGATAACTTTGCATATAATTTCTTTTCTCGGAGGATCTAAAGAACTACTCAGAGGTGAGTATCATGATCCTCTTTGGTTTTAGAATAAATCAATATATCATCTATGAATACCACAACAACTTGGTCTAAATATGGCTGAAATACCCAATTCATTAGATCCATAAAAGCTGCTGGTGCATTTGTAAGTTTAAAAGGCATTACTACAAACTCATAATGCTCGTATCTAGTTCTGAAAGCTGTCTTTGGTATATCTGCTTCTTTGATCTTCAATTAATGATACCCCGATCGAAGATCAATTTTAGAAAACAATGTTGCTCCTTTAAATTGATCAAAGAGATCATCAATCGTTGGCAGATGATATTTATTCTTCACCGTCACTTTATTAAGTTGAGGATAATCCACCCATAACCTCATTGATCCATCTTTCTTTTTCACAGACAGGACTGGAGCTCCCCAAGGTGATATAATAGGTCGTATAAAACCTCGATCCCATATATAATGTAACTGAACCCTTAACTCTCTTATCTCTGTAAGAGATATTTTGTACAATACCTTTGATATAAGTTCAATGCCAGAGAAAACCTAAATCCTGAATTTCACTTCACGGTCAGATGGTAACCCTGACAATTCCTGAAAAAACACATCCTATTATTCATTAATAGTTAAGATACTTTCCAAGTTCACCTTTGAATACTTATATGTGCACAACATAAGCTAGAAAGTTCTTACATCCTTTTGATAGCAGTTTCCAAAAAACAAATACTACAGAACCACATTGATCAGAAAAATCTAATTTTTCCCTAAGCATTACAATCTCCAAACTTTCTAGTTCCTTTCAGAACTATTCGTTTCAAGCAAAAATTCATAAGAAGTAATTCCATTAAGCTTACTAAAATTCAATTTCTTTGAATTACTATGGAGTAATTCTTACAGATTTAACTTACTCTTGTGCTATGTCCCAAGAGATAAGTTACTATCACATCGAGCTTTCCTTGATCATCACAACAAAGCGCTTTTTGTACCTCTTTTTTTTATCTCAATAGTCTAGCAACATTGGTTTTCTATCAATACCCCACCTGAAGTCTCGTACTTCAAGACTTCCCAGCTCTCTAGCAATAAAAGTTTAAAGAACTTGGGGATGAATTTCATTTAAAATCATATCCAAGGTTCGAAATAATAAACCTTGGTTTAACTAGGCATTTCCAACTACACTAGCACATTAACATCATATTAAGAGGAAAACGGTTAATAATTAACCTTGTTACTATTTTTATGGGCCCCATTTCTTTTTACCCAACTGTTTGATCGTTCGACGTGATCTCTCAACTTTGTACATCTATAACTTTATACAATCAATTCAATAAGCAGTTGCATCAAGTCACTCAAGCATCCAAACAGTAATTATGACATCCTAGTGTCATGTATACACTTACTAACTGACAATAAGCTCGATTTGGATCCAGAACCGACTAAACCTATTGCTCTGATACCAATAAATGTAGCACCTCATTCTCGTATTCAATTACCGAATATGAGTCAGAGATGTCACAGAACAATAACATGATTTTTATTCAAAAATTCCATAAATTTGAAACCTTTGAAATATTTATATCGACTAATACACAAAATTGAAGCTCCTTTACTTTTAAAAAAATAAATTTGACTGTTCAAAAAATATCGGACGTGGAACTAAAATAGACAAATTAATCCCATTTATACATGCCACTAAAATAAATTAAAAACCTCAAGTATGATGTCATTACTATGGCAGCTTGATGAAAATTTCTAAACTTGATACAACTCTTTGCTTCGTCCAATGATTCGAACCACCTACGTATGCACAATCAACACACGCTAAGTAGAAACTTAGTGAGGCAATAAATGACGTTAATAACAATAATTTGAACTTATTCGATTTCATGACGACATTTATATAGCATGATATATGCCAATGCATTAACTTTCACATTGCATTAGTAATGATTCACTATATGCCAATGTCATAAGACTTTCATGCTTGCGCATTTATCATAATATGCCATATATGCATAAATGCATCATGATCACTAAATATGTATTACCATCATGTTAATCATATATAGCATAATATAAACCGAATATAAATTTCTTACCAATATACTTGCCATTTATTCCAAAAGCTCATAAGCTTATTCACCTGTTTATCTTTTATTAACCAATAAACCATAGCCCAAATATAAGCCTATGAGGACCCTGGGTACACGAGTCAAATATGCACGGAAGTGCTAATACACATAAGGTCGTGCCCACCATAATACACATAATGTCGTGCCTACCATATGCACTAGTGTCCTTTATATACACTATAGTGCTAAACCGAGTATGCAGCATACTACTGGACTCTAGGGCATGCCAACTATACCATGTCCCTCAATGACATACTTGGGCTTATATTCCATATTTTTTCATCCATGGCAATGTATATCAACATAATTTAACATCGGGCAATTTATACCTGAAATAACATTCATAAAATAACATCATATATAACTAGTGATCCATGCATTTATATTCAACTTTTGACATATTTAAAATATGTCAATCATATGATCCATGACATAAATATAATGACAGTAAAATTTGGGTAGGCTCATCGCAAGACATCCCAATGATGTATAAAACATCAATGTGTCATATATGTATGCAATTGCACTCACCTTGACACTTCTTACCCAAACTAAATTGAATAAATTAAGAGAACTCCAAGCTTGATCCTTTGTCTTATCTATTAAATTTTCAATTTCTCGGGTTTACTTGAATGCTTCACATTCATCCCTTACATGCACAAATTAATAACACCGATAAAGTACTCATTTTATAATTTGTCAGTCTGTGCTACCTTCAAATAAATATTTATATAAAATAATCTACAACTCGGAATTCGATTCTATTTTTTGATAGAAACTAGATTCGATAAGTTGTTTAACCATATAAACTAATAGCCCAAATTCAACTCGTACGATTTATAACAAATTTTTAACGTAGAATTTTAGTGCTGAATTTCGGAGCAGACTAGTATTCTGTTTTCTGACCTTTCATCACTTAAAAATTCATAACTTTTGATATACAAATCAAAATCAGTCACCGTTTGTTTTAAAAGAAACTATACTGAACCAGGAATACAATGATATAAAGATCACTTTCTAATCATTTTTGTAGAATTTATGGTGAATTTATGAACTTACTACCAATGACAAAAATCCTGGGCAGATTTTATAATTCACATCTTTAACATCCTTTAACCATTTCAACACCTCAAATTAGCCTTCAATTATGTTATTCCAACATTTTTTCTTTCATGAAAACTCCAAATTCAACTTGAATTCTTAAACCCCAAATTAAACCCTAATTAACCAAATAATATTCCATCAAGAATACATCAATTTCAACTTCAATCAAGCATGGAAATAATAAAACATCACATAATCTTCCATAATTCAATCCTAATTCATTTGGATCCATAAACCCTAAATTATCTCTCTTCAAAATTCAAGAGTATCCTTCAACAATTCCATGAAATTTTTATACCAATTGAAAGATAATTTCATGAAGAACAACTTCATATTTCAAAAGCTAACCCTAAATCCTAGTATTTAGGGATTAAAAATACAAAACCCTAAACTTACCATGCTTTCCTTCTTGTTCTCTTCTTCTTGACATGAAGCATGAAGAAAGATGAAGGTATTTCTTCATTTTTTATTTATGCCATTTGGCATCATTTATTTCCCTAAATTATAAAAATATCCTCCTGAAAGGGATATAACCATTTTACCCTTGAATCCAAAGCTCCAAACCATGCCACTTGTCAAAATATTTATCCAATGGTTAAAAATAAACCAATAAGTTAGTAGTTACCAACTTTACCCTTGTAATTTTCCAAAATTACGATCTTACCATTTTTCATCCAACGACTCATATTTAACATGGAAAATCAACTTAAATCTAATGGTTCCTATTCTTCCAACACAAAGAAAATATCTTAGACATGTAAAATGACATATTTAACCTTGCCTTATCATCGTTCAAAATATCTTGAATATTCGATTCGATCCGATTATCCGAATATTTTTTGAACTTTATCGCTTTATAGCCATTAATACAAGCTCCGTATAGAAAATCCAGATAATAAGAAAACGTCATTCTTGGGGGGTAAAGTATTCATTTTCGAGGTTAAAATACATAACTTTTCAAAATTACACTTTGGTCCCTGAACTTTTCAAAGTTTATACTTTAGCCACAAAACTTTCATATAGAGAAAGAGTTACTAGCCGTAGTTTTCGTATTTGACAAGTTCCTATCCTATTTGATTGGTACAAAGGTAATTGTCTATAAGGACTATTCAGCAATTAAGTATATATTTGCTAAAAAGGATGCTAAACCTCGTTTGATTCGTTGGATTTTTCTTTTACAAGAGTTTGACATTGAAATTAAGGACAGGAAAGGAGCAGAAAATCAAGTGGCTGATCATTTATCACGCTTAGAACGCAATAGGGAGGAAGACACGTATTTATAGATATGCGATACATTCCCAGATGAGCAACTGTTAGTTGCCTTGGCAACCATGGATGCGCATGCCTCGACAACCCCTGATGCCTCGACAACCATGGATGCGCATGCCTCGGAAACCTTCGACGCCTCGGCAACTCTTGACGTGCATGCCTCGGTAACCCTTGACGCGCACGCCTCGACAACTCCAGACGCGTATGCCTCGGTAACCACTGATGCGCATGCCTTGGCAACCCTTGACGCGCACGCCTCGACAACCACAGAAGCAGTTGCCACAACAACCATGGATGCCTCGACGAAACCCTAGTACGCGGATTTGGTTAATTTCCTTGTTTGTGGTATTTTACCTTATGGCCCTACTCACCAAGGGAAGAAACGGTTCTGCCATGATGCTAAGCATTACTTTTGGGACGAGCCTCTTTTGTTTAAATAATGTGCAGTTCAGATTGTACGCCGATGTGTCCCTGAAGAGAAGCTTCAGAATGTACTCCGGCAATGCCATTCTTCACCCTATGGAGGATATTTTGGAGGAACACGTAACGCGACCAAAGTTTTGCAATCCGGTTTGTATTGGCCAACACTGTACAAAGATGCCCAAGAGTTTTACAAGCAATGTGATCGTTGCCAAAGGACGGGCAATATCTCTAGACGACATGAGATGCCACTCCAAAACATCCTCGAGGTGGAATTGTTCGATGTATGGGGGATCAATTTTATGGAACCTTTCCCATCTTCATTCGGCAACCTCTACATTCTACTTGCCGTCGACTGCGTGTCTAAATGGGTTGAGGCAGCTGCAGTTCCCGCCAACGATTCCAAGACCGTGCAACGATTCTTGCAGAAAAATATACTTACACGGTTTGGGATGCCGAGAGCAATTATCAGTGATGAAGGAAAGCACTTCAACAACAAACTCATCACCAAGATGTTACAACGCTTTGGTGTATCTCACAAGATTGCCATGGCATATCACCCACAAACCAATAGGCAAGCAGAAATTTCCAACCGGGAATTGAAGGGTATAATCGAGAAAGTTGTAAATCCCTCTAGGAAGGATTGGTCAATAAGACTAGATGATACACTTTGGGCATATCGCACTGCATTCAAAACACCCTTAGGTATGTCTCCCTTCTGACTTGTCTATGGCAAAACATGCCATCTACCGGTGGAAATCGAACACAAGGCATATTGGACAATCAAGACCGTGAATATGGATTGGGAAAGTGCTGGGCAAAAGCATTTGTTGGACCTCAGTGAGATAGAAGAATTTTGTGCACTTGCCTATAACAATGCACAAATCTACAAGGAGAAAACAAAGCAATGGCATGACAAGAAACTATTACCGCAGCAATTCGCGCTAGGGCAACTAGTTCTCTTATTCAATTCTCGGTTGAAACTTTTCCCAAGAAAACTGAAATCAAGATGGTCAGGACCATTCAAAGTTTTCAAACCATTCTCCCATGGTGCCGTGATAATCAAGTCCATCACTGACGAACATGTATTCAAAGTTAACGGACAAAGAATGAAGCACTACAACGGTGCCCATGTGGAACGTAACAAAGAAGTGGTCACCTTAGGAGATGCATGAGCATGCTCGCCTTTCGATATTTTATTTTTATTTTTATTTTTTTGAACTATTTATTATTTATTATTTTTTATTAATTTCGGTTATTTTTCTTTTTAGGATAGATTTATTTATTTTCTTTAAGATTAAGACTACATCTTTCTTTCATATTTATCTAATTGTTTTTAAATTTTAAGTTTAAGAATTTCTTTGCACATCTTTATTTATTTTCTTTTATTAGTTTATCTTTAATTTTAATCCTTATTTTATTTATTTTTTAATTGTAGAAAAAGAGTTCAAGATAAAGAGGAATTTGATTCAAGAAGGAAACTTCTTCAACAACGAAATTAATGGGCTAAATCTAAGGCTTATATTAAGCCTCCAATTTACCCTAAATAAACCCTACATAGCCGGCCAAACCCTTCTCGTTCCCAAAATCCCCTAGCCGTCCCCTTCCCCCAATCAAACCTCTTATTTTCTTTCTTTCCAATTAATCCCACCCACCATATTTACTACCTATCTTTTCTATTTAACCCATCACCCTTAACTTCCAAGAAACCTATTCCTACTTTTCATCTTGCAACTCTTTAGTTTCTTTTGCTTTCTTTTCTTTGTTTCTACCAAATTCACAACCAAGATCATCCATGGCATCCAAAATCGAATTTTTTGTTCATCCAAGCTCCTCCAAAGAACCAAGATACAAGAAGTTTGCTACACCGGTGGTTCAAGAAAGATTTCACTCCAAGTTTGAAAGCCGGAAGATTTGCGAAGAACAAGACTTCGAATACTCTAACTCTCATCAAGATCACATCAAAAGTGGCAAATCTTTTGCCATCAACCGGAACCGGGTAACATCTCATGGGTAAGAGAATTCTATGCTCACTCACCTAACCCGAATAATCCTTATGTTTTTGTTCATGACAAGGCTATACTCATAAGCCCCAAAAACATCAACACCTTTTACGGGCTCTACGTTGAGAAAGACAAGCATCAGGCCTTTGTTGATCAACTCACGCCCAAGCAACTCGACTAGGTGCTTCAAGAACTCACTCTATCGGGAACTCATTGGAACGACGGTAAATACAAGGGCACAGTAAATCGCCTTCAGCTTAAACCCGAGGCAAAATTATGGAATAAGTTTGTTAAAACTTCTTTAATGCCCACCACACACAATACTACCGTTGATACACCTCGTCTTTTGCTCATACATTCTATCTTGCATAATTGCATCATTAACATTGGAAAAATTATTTGTGATGAGATTTTTGTATGCAGTACAAAAGACAAGGGTTATCTTTTCTTCCCTTGCTTAATTTCCAATCTTTGCAAGGAGATGCATGTCCCAAGTGAGTCCACTAATGAAAAGGCCCTACCAAAGTCCGGTTGGAATCAAGCACAAATCCGAAAGCTAATGGGAGAGGCACCAGTAAAATCCTCAACGCCTTCAATTGCTGTGGCAACTCCTGCCACCTCGGCAACTCCTAATGCCCAAGCAACCGATGCCTAGGCAACTCAGACAGCAACCCCGGGACAACTTGAAGCACTCTTATAACCGTTGAAGAACCTTCTTAGGCAAATTGAAGACCGACAACTAATGTTTATTCGGTACATGAAGGATCACAACAATGCCATCACCCAAGTCATCTTGGAAAAGTACCCGGACAGCCGCATGTCGTTCCCCATCTTTCCTGCCGAAATCCTTGCTACGAAAACCAATGAAGTAGTTGCCACGACAACCGCAATAGATGATGCCGCGACAACCTACACTGCGCCTGCTCAAGCAGTTGCCACAGCAACCAACACTGAAGATGCCGCAGCAACCAAAGCTAAAGACGTCCCGGCAACCACTGCAAAAGCCAAAGGTAAAGCGCATATGCCTGAATCAACTCGTACTAAATCATTGTCTGATTTTTTTAGATTCGGATGAGTCCTCCATTGCACCAACAAAGACCACACCAATTTAACCCTCCAAGCCCAAGCGAAAGGCCAATGACATTGAGGAAGAGGACGATGAGGACACCCTCGTACGAGGATCGATTCCACCATCGGCAACAAGGAAGCAACCATCACGTTCAAGCAAAAGAATCAAGACACTGGCCAAAAGGAAACTAATCATCCACGATGACGAACTCTCGGAGTAAGTTCTCATTTGCATTTTACTTTTCTTTATTGTTATTTTTATTTTTTTTCTTTGTTGCATGCATTGAGGATAATGCCTCACTCGAGTTTGGGGGGATTGTTATTAGTTAGTTACCATGTTTAGTTGCATTCATCCTAAGTATTGCATTTAGGATACATAAATTGCTTGCCATGCCTTTAGTTGGAATAAGAATTGCCTAGATTTGATGAATATCCGATGATGACTTTGCCAATGTACTTAATTGATAGAACTTTTTATTCTAGGATAACCGTGGAAACACTTAGAATCTTACTATGATGCTAAACTTGATGAAACACTGTTGTGGCTTGATTGATTTAAGGAATTCTAGCAAACTTAGGTTGATAGTTGAAAAAATGGGGGATTAGAATAAAAATTGGATGAATGCTAGAGGTGCCAAAAATTGGCTCTAGTATGTGCCAAAAATTGATCGCTAGAGGTGCCCGAAACTGGCTCTAGTATGTGCTAAAAATTGATCGCTAGAGGTGCCCAAAACCGGCTATAGTCGAATAAATTAATTAACTTAAGAAAACTACAAAAACACTAGAGGTGCCCGAAACCAGCTCTAGTTAAAACATGTTAAAAGAACCCAAGGAAGTAATTTGAAAACCTCATGTTCGCATAGAATCCGAAAAATCAACTTGCACATAACTCCACACACACTCACAAGCATTATAGTTTGATTCCGAGTAACTCCTAAGTTTCCCAAAAAATGAAAAGTCAATCATACTTTGTGCCATGGTTCTGAGAATTGAAATCAAGTTCAAAGCTAAGTTTGTGAAAATTGAAGTCTTGGCGGGTAATTATTAGTTTGCATTGCTTGAGGACAAGCAATAGTTCGAGTTTGGGGGTGTGTTAAGTGTCTAAAAGTACTATTTTATTCACCCTTTTTATTCATATTATTGCTAGACTTAGGCTCATATTAGTTGCATTATTAGCCATTCATGCATGTTTGCATTGTTTCCTTGGTGGACAACCTTGATTTTATATTTTGCTTGATTTCATATTTTTGCTTAATTTTGTGGAAAAAAGGTGCTGCCGATAGTTGTTTTTGTGTTGTGCAGAATCACTTGCCTAAACAAGGTTGGAATCAGTTGCCAGGGTAGTGCATGAAGGAGATGCCGACGCAGTTGCCAGGGCAATCCATGAAAGAGATGCCAAGCTAGTTGCCAGGGCAATTGTCGATAAGGGATAAGATGATATGGCAGTCAAAATTAATGACTAGATAAGACCAAGATGACGTGGAGCAAAGCTAAATCCAAAAGAAGTTTGATTTCCATGAAGAGGTTAAAGAGAAATTAAATCCCAAGAAGATAGGAGAAGATCTAGAAGGAATTTAAATAATAAAGAATTATATTCTTTTAAAAGTATTTAATTCCAACTTAACTTCTTCCTCAAGAGAGACTTTGACCTAGCCATCTCCTATTTAAAGGAGACCAAGCCGTCAACTCCAAGAGAGCAAAAGGGGAGAGATTTCGACAAGAGGCTTCAACCATTCTTCATCTATTTCTTTCTTGTTCAATTAGGTCTATGTTAGGGATTTTTTTGTTTCGTGTTTCTTTGGAACCTAGCCATGAACTAAATCTATTTGACTAAGGTTATTGTGTTTTGTGGTTGTGAGAAACAATTGGATTTTGTTTAGGTAATAAGATTTTGCACTTTCAATTCAAGGTTTACTCATTCTTGGTTTTTATTCTTGTTTGTGAGTGAATTGGGAGAGGATCTCGTAACTTCATCTATTTATCTAATATCGGGAGAGTTAGATTCAAGAAACAAATGTGTATGGTCTTTATTCAATCTATTGATGGTGAAGATTAATCCGGCTTAGGAATAAGTTAAGGATTTCAACGGCTAAGAGGGGCACAAGATTGGTTGTTGTTCACACTTGATTCACGCAAGGATGTATTATCAAGGCATGCACAATTAGCTAGAGTTTCAACTTAGGGATAAGAAGAAACCATTGAGAATGCTCCGCCGAACCTTGAAGTTGCTGCCCAGCCGCCCAAACAATTGCCAATGCAACCGTCAATTAGTTACCAAGGCAACCCCGCTGTGCAAGTTGCCATAGCAACTGAGTTGCCCTTGCACTCTTTTACCAAGACGATCCAATCAGCTATCACTCCTCAACTCACGATAACCTGGCATATTCTCTCTCTTTTGATTACATCTTCTTTTACTTTATTGCTTTCTATTTTAGTTGTTAGTTAAAACTCCTACAATCACCTATTTGTGTTTTTACTTTTTACAGTGCAAGAAATTGAATTCTTGAAGTGGCACCAATCCCTGTGGAGACGATATCTTTTATACTATAACTTACGACGTGTACACTTGCACAATTGTGGAGCACTTATTACGTGTAACAATTATAGGAAGAGTAAATATGGGCATAAGGGGGATTTCATCATTTTTTTCTAAAGGGGCGTGTGAATTGTCTTGCAAAAACCCATGTGTGGACATAGAAAAGCAAGACATGCTTTCATTACCCTCATAACTCCTCTCTTTTCTCTCTATTTTCTCTTTCACCTTGGATTCAAAGGTAAAGGTCCAAACTTTGTGTTTTTAATTATGAATCTCGAAATTCTTGTCAAGGGAAGTGTAATCTACGTTCAAGGATCTACATTTTGAAGTAAGAATCTTTAAGTTTGGTGGGGAGTATATGTGATGGGTTTTGGGGAAGTTTAGGGCTTAGGGATATTTCTCTTGGTCTAAAGGTTGTATCTTGTAGCAATTTTGCTCCATGAGCTCTAATTCAAGTTTTGTTACAGATTTCATGTTGTGTGGCAAGTGGAAGAGGTTGGAGGATATTTGAAAGCTTGAGGTTTGAAGGAAGTGGGAGAGAACTTGAGTTGAAGCTTGGATTCAGGATTCTTGCTTAAGGTTAGTACACTAATAACTCATATGCCTTCACGGGCATCATTAATTTAATGGCTTTGTTGCTTGATGTGAATGTTATGGTTGTTTGAGTGTTTAGAGACCTTTAATGGCTAAATCTGAATTTGGTATTAAAATAGTGTAAAAACGGTAAAAAAAACCCACTTAAACCACTTCTCATAACTTGTAGGTTCATTTTAGAGTCTTAACTTTGGGTTTTGGGGGGCTTGGGAGGTGATTTACGAACTCCAAAAAATAAGTTCTGGTTTGAGTACCAGTATGGGTTGAACGTGTATCAGTACCCCGTGTTAAAACTGATGAAATCAAGCCTTTCTTAAAGGGTGTGTCAGTACGCCTAAGGGGAGTATCAGTCCCCATTGTTTCATCAAATTCTAGTAGCAAAAAGATGTTTCGGTACGCTTGGGAGTGTATCGATACAATAAGGGGTATCGATACATGGCCCCGTGTATCGGTGCGGGGTTATTGTATAAACCCCTATGTGTGTGAAGTTGGATATCAATACGCTTGGTTGGGTATCGGTACTCGTTAGAGGGTATCAAAACCCTCTAAGCAATCTGCCCAAAAATTACGTTTTGAGTTCGAAGGACCTATAATTCAAGGACTAAGGCCCAATGGGTCTCTAATGGGGTAAAATCAATAGTAAAGTTGAGAAACTGAGTTTCAAACCTCATAGGTGAGTATAATGAGAAATAACATGGTAAAGCTTTGGGTGACTTGTATATAATTAAAATTGTAAGGATCCTTGGTGGATAGTGTGATGTTTCGTGCTAAGTAAGGGCACCTAGTTAGTTGAGTCCTTTGGTTGTTGGGTTCTGGATACTCAGTGAGAGAAAAAATGTGTGCAACACTATGGTTGAGGATTCTAAATGTATGATCCCGATGCTTAGTGAAACCAGGCCCCATTCGATGATGCTCGACGAGAGATTTCGAGCTTGAGTGTGTGATCTTGATGCTTAGTGGGACCAGACCTCACTTAGAGTGTATGATCCCGAGGCTTAGTGGTACTGGGCCTTACTCCAGGTTTGTTGGTATGATGTATATGTGCTGTGTGAGATTTGATGCATCTATTGATTTGTTGATTGCTATGCATTTAGGCGGCTATAGATAGCTCCATATGTTGATGTATATGCCATGTCATCATTTCTAGCTACATACTTATGTTTATGATTTTCATGAAGCTTGGTTGAGTGGAAGTTTATCCACAGAGCTTTGTTAGCTCAACGTTCAAAATTGTTGTTTTCGTTTACAGGTTAGTAGGTTTGGCACATTGCTTGAAGGAGCACTATTAGTGAAGGATTCTTGTAACACCCTCGACCAGGATATCATATTTTGGCATGAAGCCCAAACCAAATGCCATAAAATTTCTCAATTTGGTTTAGCCTAATAAGGTACATTCCAAAAACATTTAAAGCCAATAGTTGAAAATATAGATAAATAATTAAAACAGTACGAAAGAGCTTTAATTTAAAATAGTTGAACATTTAATTTAACTAATACACTTTCAAAATAAAGCTTATAAACTCCATTTCGTAAGGTCCTATAAATACATAGCCCACTAAACACAAGCACCGTACTTTGAAGATCGTCGCAAGCTAGAATCTCTTACCGATAGTGCTCCACGATCCAACGATCAACCTACGCACAGAAACAACGATTTTGAGCACTAAGCTTACGAAGCTTAGTGGTACACATCTACTCTAATATATTTCATGTTAATCATAAACATAAGTATGCAAGCTAGTATGAGCAATAAGGAGAGATAAATGAACACGTGACACTACCACTAGTAGTCTAAACACATGCTCTCATCATATAAATCATCATACATGGCACACAAGGCCCAACCATACTCATCTCATGACAATATAACATCATATAGATATGGGGCTACCTCTAATTGTCTAACCATATAGCATAGCAAGAAAGCATTATACCACAATATAGGAGTGGGGCTCGGTCCTATTAAGCATCGTGTTCATACACTTTGAGTGGGGCCCGGTTTCACTAAGCATCAAGAACATACACTCTTCAGGTGAGGCCCGATACCAATAAGCGTCGGGATACATACATCTATGCTCAGAATCTCTTATCAAGGCTTCCAATGAGTCTCGGTCCCACTAAGTATCGGGTTCATAAATTTGGAAGTCTTTAACTATAGTGTTGCAACACTCTCTCACTGGGTATCCGAATCCCATCAAATAAGGTAACTCAGCCATCTAAGTGTCCATATCAACACATAGCAAGGACACGTCTGCCACACAGCACACAACATCACACGATCCACCAAGGATCCCTACGATTGCTATTATCAACAAGTCACCAAACTTTTTCCAAGTTATTAATTATTATGGAAGTGTACATTAATCATCCTCATTAATTATCTTTATTAATCCATATTATCTCATTTATCAATGTAAAATTCAATTATTAATATATACATCAATTTCCACCCTTAATTTACATTTATTGATTATTTAGTGTATCGGGTACCGGTACACGAATACGAGTATCAATACAGTGCCATTTGGTATCGGCACTCACACGTGTACAGATACAGAATCTGCTTACTAGAAATCTTAGATTTCCAAAAACACATGTAAGGTTATCAATAACGATATGGTCCCTAAAAGCATACCGGTACGGCCAAAGCTCATACCGATACCTTATTCACGAATTCGTACCATTTCCTAAAATTACAATATTACTACACTTTATTTGATCCCTAAAGCGTATGAAAGTCATTAAGGTTTGTTTACTAACGTGTCCATTCAAATAAAATTAATTAACGGCTTCGTAATGATCGATTCGAATATTACCAATTATCAAACCATTAATATAATTTTCATCGAACATGACAATTCATATCTCGAGAAACACAACATGTAAATCAACCAATCAGATAATTACACGAATATTCAAACAACCTAAATTTGATCGTAAAGATTTGATTTCACACTATTTGAATTAAGAGTGGGAGTGGTTGTCTGAGATTTTTTCTGGTTTATCTCGTTGGCAGGAAGATTATTCACCAGGTAATCGAGTCACTTGGGTGACAAGCCATGGAGTTTCTTTATTTGTATGGAACAACTTTACGTTTAATAATCTTTTTAATAGGTGGGGCTTATCCTATTTTTTGAAGATGAACAACTTATGGGGAGAGACTTCACTATCAAAACGGAAAAATCCTTACTAACCACCTACATTTCATCGAGGAAAATGTTTCTTTTTCATGTGTGGGTCTATATTATCCATTCTTTTTAATGGAATTTAACTTTGCCTTTTGGTGAAATTCTGCAGAGGAGAATTCTTTATTAAAGCATTATTCTCTTGATGAAAATGAAGGTGAGCTAGTTGATTCGGGTAGTAGTTCCTTAGACGATAGTTTAGGCACTCTTCAGGCTAACCTCAAAACTGGTAAGGTTGATAATGTTAGACAATGAGCGTTAATAATCTAAGAATAATAATAAAATAGTAAGAATCAATAATGATAATATTATTAGATCGAACAGAACAAAATTAACTAAAAATAAATCTAAGGTTAAAAAGTAGAAAACTGAATAAAATAAATGAATAAAGCAATGCACATTCGGATTATCCCGTCGTTGTTGCTATACTTAATATGTTTACACAGCTTCTCCCACGTTATCCACTAAATACCAACACGCAGCTTCTCTCATATTTCTTTTACTGCAAGTAATAAAAATTTTCCAAGAAATTAAAGATAAAGGAATCAAATAAAGTAATTGGAAATAAACTGTAATTCGATTGAGTAGAAACGAGTTGAGGACTGTAAGACCATAGTTTTCTTAAGATAAATTTTCGGCCACTTTTGTGGTGCATGAGATATGTTGTTGTCTGTCTCCTAGGATACAACAACTAGATGATCAACTATAGTAGCACGTCTGCAGAGATCACGAACTGTAACCTTACCTTCCTCTATCACCAAAAACACTTTAGAAAATCACAAAGTAAAAATAATAGAAAATCTTTTTGTTTTTTTATGTAGTTAAACCTAGTAGGTTTCAATGCTATTTATAGGGGTAAGAGTTTCATTGGAAATAAAACTTGTGAATTGCCTGAATTTTATTTAAAAAATCATTAATTAAATAGCATTGTTATAATAATATCTGAATTAAAAGATAATATTTTATCCTTTTAATTTTAGAATATTCAAAAAATAATATCCAAATATAAAGATATTATCTTATCATTTATCCTTTTATTTGAGATATTAAAAATACTATATTTAAGGAAAATTATCTCGTAATAGGTTAAAATATCTGCAATCCCATAGAGGGCTCGACCGGTCCGGACATTCACGTTACACATATTACATCAGTTTAAGTTATTCAATAACCGCCGAGTAGAGTCTTGTATATAAACATATATCATGCTTGGTAACCCATCAATATGAGATATAAGCTTTTTCTTTTTCCTTAACTCAATTCACAATTAGCCTACTTTGAGCATTAACTTCTCATTCACCACTCACCCATTTTGAGCGTATGAAATATCGTTGTAAATGTCTCATGAGTAGAATATGAAGTTGTAACTTCATTATTCGAAACTCCACCTTTACCCATAGAAAATATGCCTCAAAGTTTTCACTTTATCATATTTTTTCCCAGCAATCCCCCACATGAATTAAATTGATTTAATCAAAAACATTTTGACTTGATGTGGTGATAAAATCTATGAACGATAGCTGCATATGATAGGTAGGTGTCCACTCTTGAACCTTCCCTTGTGAAAGTATATTTACCTCACTAGCTGACCAGTAGGCATGATGTCCTTGAACTGTTCTGCCGTTTGTGTAAATGATGATATACTTCACACAACTATTTCCCTAGCAAGAATATTAGTTCTCATAGGTAAGTCCATATAGCCATGGCCTCTTGGTTCTACAAGAGTTTGAGAGAACTATGCCCAATAGTCTCCTTGAAGCAGCCCCACTTCACTCTCACTTAGGTGACTTATGTTGTTCGGCTCACCAAAACACACAATGGTCATTAAAAGCTTTGCTTAGCCTATTCCACTTTTGATCACTATTAACATCATAGGAACGGACTTGGGAGAAGAACCCCTATAGTGACCGCACATGTCTATACAAGTAGGTTGTCCCTTTGAACCTAGATCTTGGGATCTCCAGTCAACTAGGTAGGATTTTCTTTCATATAGCGTCTTAAATTTTCCTAGCTTTAGTCACATTCCTTTCGATGTTTTCTCAACCTGATCTTGATTTCACCCTTTGGTTAGCGAATCCGCAACATTATCATTTGATATTACAAAATAATAGAGATAACTCTATTTGAGATTAGTTATCTAATGGTATTATGTCGATGACACATATATCTTAACTTACCATTATACATAAAGATTTGTGCACTACTAATTTCCACTTGGTCATTACAATCTATGCATATTGTGGGCACATGCTTTGGCTATTTAGAAATATCCTCTATGAAATTTCAAAGCCATTTGGCTTCTTCTCTATACTTATCTAGAACTACAAACTCAGATTCCATTATAGATCTGGTTATAACCGTTTGACTTGAGGATTTCTATCCACTTGTGCCTTTGATATCTTGAATATCAAATATCCAACTGGAATCGGAGTATCCTTATAAATAGTAGGATCTCTGGAATAATATAATCCATAATCTTAAGTATATCTAAGATATCTCAATACCCTCACAATCGTTTTCCAGTGATTTTCACATGGATTGGTTGTGAAACTACTTAAACTGCTCACAGTAAAAGTAATATCTGGTCTAGTATAGCTCATGAGGTACATTAGGCTGCCTACGACCCTTGTATATTCCACTTGGTCAACATTTTGACCTTTATTCTTGGAAAGATCTTGACTCGTGTCTATTGGAGTTCTGACTATACCAAAATCATCATTGCCAAATTTCTCAAGAATTTGTCCACATAGTGTGACTATATAAGTTTTTCATGTGACCGTTTGATTTGGATGTCGAAAATCGTATCGTATGGTCTCATATCTTTTATGTCAAGTCTTAAATTTAAAATGTCATCGATACGTTTTTACCATTCCAGTATGTCATTAATATATAGACATAGAATAATATATCCAATGTCGATAATTTTGACACATACACATTTGTCACACTCATTAATATTGAAGTCGTTTGTCATCATGACACTATCAAACTTCTCATGTTATTGCTTTGGTGCTTGCTTAAGTTCATACAATGACTTCACCAATATATAGACTTTCCTTTCTTGATATGAAATTACATGACCCTTAGGTTGTTCTATGTAAATTTTCTTCATCAAGATTTCCATTTAGGAAAGCTGTTTTAACATCCATTTGATGTACTTCTAAATTTTGCAAAGAGGTAATTGCAAGTATCATCCTTATGGAGGTTATTCTTGATACATGAGGATATGTATAAAAATAGTCAAGGCCTTCCTTTTGTTGGTAACCTTTTATAACCAATTTGACCTTGCACTTAACAATTATTCCATTCGCTTTCATTTTCCATTTGAAAAATCCATTTAGAATTTAATGGTTTAATTCCCTGAGGAAAATCCACTAATTCTCATGTATGGTTTTGCATGATGGAATGACATCCTTCCATAAGGTGCATTTATATAAATGTATTTCATCATTATACGTTTGAGGCTCAGCCTCTAGCATAAAGGTTAGAAAATCCGATCAAAATGATTTTTCTACCATTGCTTGTCATGGCTCTATTTCAAGCCCCTTGTTGATCATCGGAGCTATCTTCATTGATAGTCTCCAAAGTTTGTTTAGTTGAACTTTGATAACTTCCCTGGATTTACAAGGGAATACATTTTTAAAGAAAGATGTGTTCTTTGATTCTATTATCGTATTCTTGTTAATCTCATGGTTCTTTGATTCATACACAAGAAATCAATAAGTGTTGTTATTATCTACATAGCCAACAAAATTCAATCCACCGTTTTGGGCATCTATTTTCGTTTGCTTTGGTAATTACCTTTGTAAGACACCCCCTCATTTTAAGTACTTATAGAAAAATGTTTATTCCCTTCCACAACTCATATGGTGTCTTATCTTCTAATCGTGGGAAACCTTATTTAAAAGATAATTAGCTGATAGAATAGCTTCCCCCATAAGTTAGGCACATTATAGTACCAACATTACTCATATAGAGCTTCTCCATGTCTTAATCCTTTAATTAAGTTTGGGTTCTAATATCATGCTTATAGAGAATAATTTTTCTATAGCTTCATGTTTGCTTTTAAGCAAATACACACAACATTATTTTGTGCTATCATCAATGAAGTTAATAAATGTATTCCTTCAAACAACAGTTTGTCATGTCAATTGTTACGCCAATAACATTGACCTCATTTGGATGTTTTTGGTCCGAAGACTTGTTCCCCATCTTATGGCAATTGAAGCATTTCCCATGAAATTTGCTTCTTGAACACACCGTCTAGTCCGCGGCTTATTTTCTTGAAGTCTTTTATGACTTCCACTATGTTTGTCCTATTAATATTTGCCTTAGCAATATTTACCTTAGCAATATTTGAAGGTGATAACAACATTTATCTTATCCTCTCTAACAATAGGAGAATCCCCCTTCATATATTTGACCAGGTTTATTATGGTCAAATATGCAACATCTTTTGTTGTCACCTTTTGAAATTCTTTTCAATGAATTTTACTGGTTTTTCCATTGTGTCACATAGTCACAAACCAGAAACAGAAGATTATGAATCTGTTAAACGTCAGGATAGCCAAAGACTAAAACTAGAAACAAAAACATAATTTCCAACTTTTGTTAAATGTTAGAGATTTAGTAAACTAAAAACCCAAAGCAAAAGTTCACACGGTCTAATAAAAAGAACAATAATGAATAGTGCACCAGGTGGTAACTTATGAAAAGAGAGGTGATGCACTAGGACCGCTTAAATAACAAGTATTTCAAAGAATCAATCCTAACATGCACTTTCATATTGTTTTTCAATCACCATTTATGAGTTTCATTCTCTTATGCTTAAGGAAGTTCTTGAAGTCATTCCAAACATGGGCTAGCTTTTCAAATGACTAATGCCTGAACGGATTCACTTATAATTATTCATTTTACGAGAATACCGTGAGTGCTCAGTTAAAGTCACTACCCTTGATTCACAACAATTTGGAATCAATCATTACAAAATTAAGAATTTGGTAACTAAGAATTTCTTTGCACTAACACCTTCTATTTTGTATTTACAGTCCAACGACCCTCACAATTCTTTAGCCATTTTTAAACACTATACACTTCATAACGTGCAGCAGTCTAGGCTTTAAGAATGTAGTTTGATATAGAAAACAAAGTAGGACTATGCTTTGATTCGAGACCTCGGTCGGAATCAACACTCTAGATTCTATTGAACAGAATAGTAACCAATGTTACTTTCAATAACAGTTTCTGTTAAAAATGATTTGCCCATAACAAAATTTGAATAAACCAGATTTATTCAGATTGCCTCTTGTTTGAGAAAGAGATTAAGTAAACCCGTTAAAATGACATGAATTTAATCCTAAAACGAATTGTTTACGAGATCTCGATTTACAAAT
This sequence comes from Hibiscus mutabilis, assembly GCA_019671005.1. NCBI lineage: Eukaryota > Viridiplantae > Streptophyta > Magnoliopsida > Malvales > Malvaceae > Hibiscus > Hibiscus mutabilis. The sequence goes on along the minus strand of CM033752.1, from coordinate 9,360,462 downwards.
CGTTAAAGGTTCCGTTGATTCTTGTTTGGAAAAGATTCAGAAAACCCGTTGAAACAATAGAAATTAAATCCTAAAACAAATTGTTTACAAGATCTTAATTTCTAAATAGATTAAGATTTCGTCCGAATATTCTCTTCGTCTCTATAAATTTCTCATAAAAATTTATTAGTACAAAAGAAATCCCGCAGTGTTTAAAACAAAAAACACAAATAATAATTATTAAGTGTAATAATTATTAATATCAAAATATTGAAAAAGATACAAAATTTAATATGGACGAAATCTTACCAAATTTAATTGATGGCGGCAGTGATCGATCGAAATTCTTGGAAAGAAATAATCGACCAACGCTAGAGTTTAACTCAATATGTTTGACGAATCTTATTCGACTTGAAACAGTCCCAATGTGAATTGTGCCATTCATCATAGAACTTCCTCGCAACTAGAGGGTTGTGAAATCTACAACCGTATAACCTTTGTTTGACTTTGTAAACTGAAAACAAAAGTTCTAGATTAACTGTGCCGCCATTATGGGAATTTACCTTGAGATTTGAAAACAAACAATCCATGTCGAGAAAATTTCTAGGATATTTCAATGGTAAATTCTGTTCGTCTTGGATTAATACTTAAAATGGAGTTTGTCTTAAGATTGTTAGACAATGAGCGTTAATAATAAAAAATAATAATAAAATAGTAAAAATCAATATTAATAATAGTATTAGATCGAACAAAATAAAATTAACTACAAATAAATATGAAGTTAAAAAAATAGAAAATTGAATAAAAGTAACGAATAAAAGCATGCACTTTCGGATTATCCCTTCAATGTTGCTATACTTAATATGTTTCTACGGCTTCTCCCACATGATCCACTAAATACCAACACGTGACTTCTCCCATATTTCCTTTACTACAAGTAATAATAAATTTCAAAAAAATTAAAGATAATGGAATCAAATAAAGTAATTGGAAATAAGCTGTAATTCGATTGAGTAAAAACGAGTTGAGGCATGTGAGAAAACATTTTCCTTAAGACAGATTTTCGGCCACTCATGTGGTGCTTGAGATACGTTGGTAATCTGTCTCCCATGATACAACAACTAGATGATCAACTATAGTAGCCCGTCTGCAGAGATCACGAACGGTAAACTTGCCTCCCTCTATCAACGAAAACACTTTAGAATATCACAAAGTAAAAATAGTAGAAAATCTCTGTATATTTTGATGTAGTTAAACCTAGTAGGTTTGCATGTTATTTATAGGGGTAAGAGTTTTATTGGAAATAAAATTTGTGAATTATCTAAATTTTATTTAAAATAAAATTCATTAATTAAATAACATTATCACAATAATATCTAAATTAAAAGATAATATTTTATCCTTTTAATTTTAGAATATTCAAAAAATAATATCCAAATTTGAAGATACTATATTATCCTTTTATTTGAGGTATTAAAAATTCTACGTTTAAGGAAAATTATCTCGTAATGGGTTAAAATAGCCCACAGAGCGCCCGACCAGTCCAAACATTCACATCACTCATATTATATCAGCTTAAGATATTCAATAACCTCCAAGTAGAGTCTTGTATATAAACATATCTCACGCTTAGTAACCTTCAATATGTGATATAAGTTTTTCCTTAATTCACAATTAGCTTACTTTATCAATTTCTCATTCACCACTCACCCGTTTTGAGCGTATGAAATATTGTTGTAAAGGTCTCATGGAGTAGAATATGAAGTTGTAACTTCATTATTCGAATCTTCACCTTTACCCATAGAAAAAATGCCTCAAAATTTTTACTTTATCATATTTTTCCAGCAATAATATGAAAGGGCATGTGTGCCCTAGAGAAGGTGACATGCATAAGTTTACGGATTTTATGGATCCAGTGAATATATTATTACATGAGGAAAACGATGATGCCATATCAATGGGTATTCCCAAGATAGACTTAGTGCTTTGTGGTGATCATGACAATGATGCCATGTGTTACGACCATGCCGTCCAGGCTCAGGTCGACATGTCGTACGGCACTTGAAAGAGACTCATCCTAGACAAGTCAGGCTTCAACACGTCCTTTATCCAAGGAATTAACTCGAAAGGGTCATCTCATGATCCGTCAAACAACACGCGCATCAAATACCGTATCCCGCAGGGCCTAGCGAATGCTAGGTGCCAACCCCTGACTTCTACGAGGGGCGCGATATGAGCCCCTCTGGCCCCAAACCATCCTTAGGAGGTCCTCCTAGAGAGACATTGTGCCATCCGCTTGGCCCCAATGCCCACATACCTAGGCCCCACATGAGCCTAGGAGAAGGTCACTTACACCAAGGTTGCTCGGCTGCTAGCACATGGAGAGGGGGATGGTGGAGACCCAACACTAGACCACTTCCCTCTAAAGAGCTAAATAAACTTACCAAGTATGACGCAAGTAGACGTTGCTTCATCCCAAATGAGGACAATTTCTGGACATGGCCTTCATTGCCTTCCCAAAGCATCCCGACTTGCATCATTGACTTGGTAGCTCCTCAAGTATTGCTCATCATCGCTCGGTTCACCTTTTCTCGATCCCGAGTAGGCTTGTTAAGGTAGGATCGTAATACCATAAGAGACGGCCTTGATATTCTCATGCACTTCCTCTATCGATATCCTCATCGATATAGTCCAAAAGGGAATGCTTCTGACATTCTCCCCCACTTCTTCTATAGATGTCCCCATCGATGTTAACACCAGTTTTTCGTCATCTGATGAGTCGATAAAGACATATATGGTAGCTTATCTTTGATCTATAGTTGATTTAATATGTTTCTCTAGTCCTATCATCTAAACATTCAAGCGAATAATTCAAGCCTCGATCCTGGCTTCTTTTAATCTTCTCATGGCCATGTTGCACATACATGACCATCTAGACCAATCATGAACTCATTATGACTCTGGTTTCCGCTTCTTCATTGTCGATTGTAGGGCTAGATTGCTCCCCACTTCTACTCTGATTGTGGCTTGAGCAAAAGACAAGTACCGAACCATTGCTCTACTTGAACATGTGCCTTATAGTTCCTTTGCGCAACTCGATCCAGCAATAGAGCTACAAAATACAAAGTAACATACCTGCCCTTATGCAAGTGAACTATAACTTGTCATGCAATGGCTTGCTCCTCAGCATTAAGCACATTCGCCAAATGTGTCCCCTTATAGTGAGACCTTCAAAGCATAGAATGTTTCATAATATAGCTACTATCCAAGTGGATAAATACAGGCTCACGTTTCACTTAGTTGCCACCACGATACATAAATGTACTTTGTCTATTTTTCTTTCTTTATATTACCTGTCTACAAGATATACAAGCGAATATATCAGTGATAACACATTCACACAAGTCTCGAATGATACCTAGTTGGTACACATTGCCTTACGATTCACCATTTACCAACTTAATGTACACCAATACCCACTCGAACAACCTTGTCCGTGAACTCATGCATCTTGGTTTTCCAGCAATTAATAACACATTTTCCTACAAGCCAACCCTCTTTAATGTTACCCAACATTAAACACACAACTTGTCTCGCTTCTCCTCTGCTTCTATCTTGTCAGCATTTTTTCGTCGACTGAATAGAAGGAATTTTTCGTTAATTAAAGGCACATTGTAACCGCAAACACTAGCTTTCCATCTATGTCACAATTATCCACTATGTCTACTCCAATTACTAGAGCGCTTGGCATGATTTACAATGCTTTCCTACCATGCCTACTCTAATTACCAAAGCATTTGGCGTAGAGGTTTACCTACCCTACCTACTCCTCCCCAAAAGTGATTGGTGTAGAGTCATCACAATCCTACCCCCGCCTACTCCTTCCCGGGAGCGCTTGGTGTGTAGAGTCCACATAATCCTACCCCGCCTACTTCTCCCTAGAGCGTTTGGTGTAGAATCACACAATCCTACAATCCCACAACTTACCTACTCCTCCGGAGTGGAGTGCTCGATGTAGAGTCCACATAATCATACCCTACCTACTCCTCCTCCGGGAGCTCTTGGTGTAGAGTCAAAACAATCCTACCCTACGTACTTCTCCCCCGGGAGCGCTTGGTCTAGAGTCCACATAATCCTACCCTACCTACTCCTCTCCCGGTAGTGCTTGGTGTAGAGTCAGCACAATCCTACCCTGTCTACTCCTCCCCTGGGAGCGCTTGATGTAGAGTCCACATAATCCTACCCTGCCTACTTCTCTCCCGGGAGCTCTTGGTGTAGAGTCAGCACAATCCTACCCTGTCTACTCCTCCCCGGGAGCGCTTGGTGTAGAGTTACCCCTCTCTACCTACTCCACTCGTAGAGGGAGCTTTGTGTGGAGTCTCAAATATCCTACCCTACCTACCCCAATATTATGGCGCTTGGTGTAGAGTCAATCATCAAAGAGACACCATCCGTGCAAAAATGCTCAACCATTCCCAACTTAGCTCAAATAACATTGCTCATGACAATGATGCCATGTGTTACGACTATGCCGTCTAGGCTCGGGTCGACATGCCGTGACGACACTTAAAAGGGACTCATCCTAGACAAGTCATCCTTCAACACGTCCTTTATCTAACGAACTTAACTCAAAAATGTTGTCTCATGATCTTTCAAAGCAACACACGCATCAAATACCGTATCCCCCGCAGGCCTAGCGAATGCTAGGTGCCAACCCTGACTTCTCGACGAGGCGCGATATAGGCCCCTCGCCCCAAACCATCCTAAGAGGTCCTCCTACTATAGAGACATTGTGCCATATGTTTGGCCCTAATGCCCACATACTTAGGCCCCACATGAGCCTAGGAGAAGGTCACTTACACCAAGGTTGCTCGGCTGCTAGCACATGGAGAGGGGGATGGTGGAGACCCAACACTAGACCACTTCCCTCTAAAGAGCTAAATAAACTTACCAAGTATGACGCAAGTAGACGTTGCTTCATCCCAAATGAGGACAATTTACGGACATGGCCTTCATTGCCTTCCCAAAGCATCCCGACTTGCATCATTGACTTGGTAGCTCCTCAAGTATTGCTCATCATCGCTTTCGGTTCACCTTTTTTCGATCCCGAGTAGGCTTGTTAAGGTAGGATCGTAATACCATAAGAGACGGCCTTGATATTCTCATGCACTTCCTCTATCGATATCCTCATCGATATAGTCCAAAAGGGAATGCTTCTGACATTCTCCCCCACTTCTTCTATAGATGTCCCCATCGATGTTAACACCAGTTTTTCGTCATCTGATGAGTCGATAAAGACATATATGGTAGCTTATCTTTGATCTATAGTTGATTTAATATGTTTCTCTAGTCCTATCATCTAAACATTCAAGCGAATAATTCAAGCCTCGATCCTGGCTTCTTTTAATCTTCTCATGGCCATGTTGCACATACATGACCATCTAGACCAATCATGAACTCATTATGACTCGGTTCTGCTTCTTCATTGTCGAGGGCTAGATTCAGGCTCCCCCACTTCTACTCTGATTGTGGCTTGAGCAAAAGACAAGTACCGAACCATTGCTCTACTTGAACATGTGCCTTATAGTTCCTTTGCGCAACTCGATCCAGCAATAGAGCTACAAAATACAAAGTAACATACCTGCCCTTATGCAAGTGAACTATAACTTGTCATGCAATGGCTTGCTCCTCAGCATTAAGCACATTCGCCAAATGTGTCCCCTTATAGTGAGACCTTCAAAGCATAGAATGTTTCATAATATAGCTACTATCCAAGTGGATAAATACAGGCTCACGTTTCACTTAGTTGCCACCACGATACATAAATGTACTTTGTCTATTTTTCTTTCTTTATATTACCTGTCTACAAGATATACAAGCGAATATATCAGTGATAACACATTCACACAAGTCTCGAATGATACCTAGTTGGTACACATTGCCTTACGCATTCACCATTTACCAACTTAATGTACACCAATACCCACTCGAACAACCTTGTCCGTGAACTCATGCATCTTGGTTTTCCAGCAATTAATAACACATTTTCCTACAAGCCAACCCTCTTTAATGTTACCCAACATTAAACACACAACTTGTCTCGCTTCTCCTCTGCTCTATCTTGTCAGCATTTTCGTCGACTGAATAGAAGGAATTTTTTCGTTAATTAAAGGCACATTGTAACCTGCAAACACTAGCTTTCCATCTATGTCACAATTATCCACTATGTCTACTCCAATTACTAGAGCGCTTGGCATGATTTACAATGCTTTCCTACCATGCCTACTCTAATTACCAAAGCATTTGGCGTAGAGGTTTACCTACCCTACCTACTCCTCCCCCAAAAGTGATTGGTGTAGAGTCATCACAATCCTACCCTGCCTACTCCTTCCCCGGGAGCGCTTGGTGTAGAGTCCACATAATCCTACCCTGCCTACTTCTCCCCCTAGAGCGTTTGGTGTAGAATCACCACAATCCTACCCTGCCTACTCCTCTCCCGGGAGTGCTCGATGTAGAGTCCACATAATCATACCCTACCTACTCCTCCTCCGGGAGCTCTTGGTGTAGAGTCAAAACAATCCTACCCTACGTACTTCTCCCCCGGGAGCGCTTGGTCTAGAGTCCACATAATCCTACCCTACCTACTCCTCTCCCGGTAGTGCTTGGTGTAGAGTCAGCACAATCCTACCCTGTCTACTCCTCCCCTGGGAGCGCTTGATGTAGAGTCCACATAATCCTACCCTGCCTACTTCTCTCCCGGGAGCTCTTGGTGTAGAGTCAGCACAATCCTACCCTGTCTACTCCTCCCCGGGAGCGCTTGGTGTAGAGTTACCCCTCTCTACCTACTCCACTCGTAGGAGCGCTTGGTGTGGAGTCTCAAATATCCTACCCTACCTACCCCAATTATCAGGGCGCTTGGTGTAGAGTCAATCATCAAAGAGACACCATCTGTGCAAAAATGCTCAACCAACTTAGCTCAAATAACATTGCTCTGATACCAACTGTTACGACTATGCCGTCTAGGCTCTGGTCGGCATGCCGTACGACACTTAAAAGGGACTCATCCCAGACAAGTCATCCTTCAACACGTCCTTTATCTAACGACTTAACTCAAAAATGTTGTCTCATGATCTTTCAGCAACACACGCATCAAATACCGTATCCCGCAGGGCCTAGCGAATGCTAGGTGCCAACCCTTGACTTCTGCGACGGGCGCGATATAGGGCCCTCTGGCCCCAAACCGTCCCTAAGAGGTCCTCCTACTATAGAGACATTGTGCCATATGTTTGGCCCTAATGCCCGCACACTTAGGCCCCACATGAGCCTAGGAGTAGGTCACTTACACCAAGGCAGCTCGGCTGCTAGCACATGGCGAGGGGATGGTGGAGACTCAACACCTGACCACTTCCCCCTAAAGAGCTAAATAAACTTACCAAGTATGACGAAAGTAGACGATGCTTCTTCCCAAACGATTACACTTTCTGGACAACGCCTTCATTGCTTTCCCAAAGCATCCTGACTTACATCATTGACTTGGTAGCTCTTCAGGGATTGCTCATATCATCGCTCGGTCCCGAGTGGGCTTGTCAAGGCAAGATCGCAATACCATAAGAGATGACCTTGACACCATACCGGGCACGCCGACTCTCTTAAAGGAATTTATCGATTCTCCTTATATGTTGGAAAGGGGGTCCTCGATTATAGAGCAGGGTAAAGCTGGTATTGATGGTGTCACATCTCTAGTGGGCCCGCACTTGTCCACTAATTGTAGCTTGGACCCATTCAGTTATTTGCAGCAGAGTTCTGCTGAAGCTCACGGTTCCAACGGGTAGTGTCAACGCAGAACCATGATATTGATAGCAATAGAGTGATTCCCGACCCTTCGCTCCGGTGATTTGACTTCAAGGACTGAAAATCAGAAGGATGTCGATACCGATGGTTTACAAGTTGTTACCGATCAGGCTTTGATGGATGTCTGGATGATGGGGTTGCTTAACGAGAGCAACGAAGAAGATTGTGAGATGGTTCCCTACCCCAATAATAATATCTCATGGGCTGTGAGTGGAGACTTGGCAAATGGTAATCTCGATGTTGTCGATCTTGATCGTGCGAGTGTGCTAGAGTATTCGTTTTTCCTCCTTGAATTTCAAGACCATCATTTCAAGTGGAAGTTTGCTTCACTAGCCGATCTGCATGATAAAGCCTTATCGGCCAAGGTGAAGAAAATGAGAGCCCATGCCATCAAAAAATGTAATAAGGTCGATCAAGAGTCTGCTCTGATTGGTTTAGTTGAGCATGCTTCTACAGATTCTGACATAGCTAGGAAGCAGATACTCACATAGTCGGCGAGAAAAGCTCTTGAATTAAGTAAAAACCTTGGTGTGCAGATCAGGGAATGAGGAGGAAGTCGTGGATGAATTGTTAATAGGGTTCCTCTTTGGTTTCGAATTATTTTTCTACGTTGTTTGGTAGTTTGAGGTGTCTGTGGGTTGTTATTTGGGGTGTTCTTGTCTTGGTTGAAGGAGCAAGATGTCTTTATTTGGTGATAGGAGTTGCTAGCATTTTTATTTCGCAGGTAGTGTGATTTCTTCATTGATTTGATTGTTGTTGATGATGATTGCTTGCATGTTGGTAATGTGTTGTGAGATTGGTGAGGGTTGGTGCGTTTTCTGTGTGTAATTCCCTATATCAGGAACTTGTTCCTTCCTTTAACTATAATATTGATACGGATACGGAAACAAAAAAAAAGGGACAATTTTCAAAATTACAAGATACGAGTAGGTAAAAATATGAAACTATAAAATAAATTTTAAAATTGTATAACATTAAAATAACATAAAAATCATAAAAACATTAAAATTTATAATTAATTAAAAAAATAAAATTTATAAAAGACTACAATATTATTTATTTCAGCTCTTCAATAATAATAATTTAAATTCTCTTTCCTTATCTAATAAGGAATATATATTAAATTAAATCATCTTAGATTTTAAATTTTAATTATTATTTATTTACACTTTAAATAATAATTTAAATCATCTTTCCTTAATGAATAAAGAACATAGACACACACTTACATATATACTAAACTTAAATCATACTTTGCTGATAAAAGACTTTAAATCTTTTATTTTGTTTCATTATACATTATTATTTTAATTATAAATTTAAAACTTTCAAATTACATTTGAATCTAAATAATAACTAATTACTAGTTGTAATTTAAAATAATTTTATCATTTAAATTACTAAAGAGAGTCGAGAGTTTATGTTAAAACATACAATTTAGATAAGCTTGTGAAGCTTAAAATTCGCCTCCAATACGTCTCTTACCATCTTCCAGACGTACCCAATTATCTTTGGTCATATCCTTAAAAATTGGACATCTCGTGCACATACCAAAGTTGTACCCTAGCCGTCAGGACGGACACAGTACTTTAGGTTAGGGGCTGAACCTATAAATTTTTAGGGGGCAAACTTATAAAAATTAAGGGGGGCAAAAATAGATTTTCGATAGAAAATATATAGAAAAATTTTTTTAAAAAAATTAAATCGCATAGGAATTTCAAATATTTAGGGGGCAACCGCCTCCTCCAGCCCCCCTCGGTCCATCCTGCTAGCCGTACCAGTCCTTGAGACATCGTGTACATGAGACGGTCTTGGGATGAAGTGCCCACGCTTCGTATCCTTTGGGAGGCAATTAGAATAGTTTATGCGCTAGTTATGGGGTGTCGAGCGTACGTCATGGTTTCAGGTTGTTACTTAGTCTTCATGTGTCTACTTCGTGGTAACTTGTTGGGTGGCGATCTTAGTTTGTGGTGCTACCGTTGCTGGTGTTTTGTTTCTTGGGGAGTTTGTTTGTTGCACTTAGGGGGTGATGTTACGGGTAGTGTTGAATATGGGCTGTTTTCTTTGGCTCGATTTTGTTTTGTTGCTTTTTCCTCATCTTCGCCTTTTGGTACTTTTATATTATTGTAATGTATTTTTTTTTTCATTTAAGTTCAGAAAATTTTTAACGAGACACATAATAATATATGTGTAATTTTCTTTATTAATAAAATTATAATTATAAAAAATATTTAAACACTATCATTATTATAAATAATATATTAATTCATCTTAAGAAACATTAATAATAAAAATGTATATACATGAAATTAGCGTCAGCAAATAGCTAGGCAAGAATGAATGGGCAGACAAAATCCAATAATTAAGAGTAGGTTTTCTCATTATAATACCTAATCAACTCTAAGTGGCTTTCCCTTTCCTATATTTGGGTTTATTTTAATAAAATCTGAACAGCAAATTTGTCTTTCCCACAATCACCACAACTCTTCCACTTTTGTCTTTTTTCCAAATCACACAATTGATCAAATTATGTCTTTTCTTAGCATGTCACATTTGCATTGGACGATGTGGTTAATAATACAATCATTATAGATATAAAAAGCATCGTTAGAGAAAGATGCCTTTAGCAGAAAAGCATTACCACTTTAGTTGCGTGTTGAACCACTTGTCTAGTTTCACTTTCACCTTTTTATTTCTCGAATGTCAAGGCTTTTAGCTAATGCCATGCAAAATTCAACGAACATGTTCAATCCCTCGTGAATATCATCAATAATTCAACACCAATTTCGTATAATATTGCCATAGTTTGACTTCAATTATCATGGTTCAACTAGTCAGCCATCATTTCCAGCGATGTTTTTCTTTCTGATTTGTATTTTAGCATTCTTGATGGTAAAAATGAGATTGTTATGGTCTATGACATTCACCTTTATTGAAAAGCAAAGTGAACAAGAGTCGTGGATGGAGGTCCGGTCAATGGCGGATCAAGAAATATATTTGAGGGTGGACACATAAAATTTCAAAATTTCAGGTTGGGCACAAGTCATGAATTTTATAGAAATCTAAGGACTAATTCATAAAAATTAAGAAAATTAAAAACAAATATGTCAACTTTGAAAGTTCAGGGTGGACACGGGCCTACCCTAGAGTATATGTAGATCCGCCATTGGGTCCGGTGGTAGTTCCAACGGTGGTTCTCAGTCTGAACTTAAGTATCTTCTCTCCTTGGTCTGGTCTGAGTGTTCTTGGTGTGTGAGATCATATGTTTTCCCTGTTGCATGTGTTTGTTTATACCACTTGGACATGTGTCATAACAGAGTTATCGTGGCGTCATGATTAGACTGGTTATGACTTGACGTCCTAGGTTTGCATTGTTAGCACACTTGATCGCTGAAGATTGTTCGCCTGGATACGTTCGTGGCTTACTAGTTCACTCGCATATTGCTTCTACTTGTTCGCGTATATAGGGGTTCACAGGGGTAGATTACTGTCGCTGGCACGCGATGCGTGTTCGCAGGCTGCGATTCCTTGACACGTGGCGGTGGGCGTTCGCATGTACTAACAATTACCCCCATATGAGAAAAGGGTATAAAGTGACCTTAACGAACCTGGAAAGTTTGGTGGGCTTCTGTGGCGGGAATTCTTATTATAGAAAATGTTTATTTGGTGTAATTTTTTGTTTTAAATTTTGAATTTTTCTTATGGGATTTGTCCGTCTATTACGTTTGCCAAGTATGTAAGATTACTGAACTGATTGGTTTTCTTTATGAGTGGACCGTTGTATGTTAAATGCCACATATTGAGTCTTTTTATGAGCGAAGTGTTTCCTGAAAGATACAGTTCTTAACTATAAATACGTCTTGTTTCCTAGGTTTTCTTTTATCCATCTTTTTCCCTACCTATCGGTTTTAGTTCTACGAAAAGGAATTTTTTTTGAAAGATACAGTTTTTTTCTTCAATCATTGATTCACCGATTACAATTAACGATGTGTACGAGTGTGGTACCAATACCGATGATATGCGCAAAATCTGATGTGATCTCGTCTTGGAATTTACCGAGATACTTGATTTGCCCGTCGTAAATGAAGTAACTTTGTGTTGTAAAACTTGCAACAGTTTCGAATGGTTTAAAGGGAGATGGTGTGTAACGATATAGAAAGTGATGAGAATAAAGATTTTGGAATTTTAGAAGGTTAATGTGTCCGATGATGTGGTAGAATTGGATGATGGAAGATGGAAAAGTAGTTTAGGACTTGAGAATTGAACCAACACTAAAAAGTGTGATCCGAACTCTATAACGGTCTCTAAACGAAATAAGGATCTTGACCCACTAGTTAAGTAGAACTAGGAACCAAAGATATCAAAGGTTTTGATTCAACAAGCAGAACTTGAAGGATCAATACAGTTCTCAAAAGAACGAAATAGATAAAACTATCAATTTTTCTTAAATCAAAGTGTGCCTTACAATTGAAATATCAGCCTCTATTTATAGTCTTTACAAAATGAAGTGATCACCCAACATTCCTAGGGTGGTGTGAAGGGATAATGAATTAAAAAAACCTTGAAATGTGTGCCTTTACAGCCCAATTTAATCATAAGCAAGCGTATCAATTTCCATGTGAATGTAAGCGAACAGGTCATATGCAAGCACCTCTCTAGAATTGCAATCCAAACATAAGCAAGCATGTCAATTTCCATGTGAACGTAAGAAATCATATCAATTTCAATGTGAACGCAAGCAAGCACCTCCAAGCAAGCATCTCAAGCAAGCACCTCTCCAATAGTCACAATTCTCCGAATCACCCTAATGATGTGTCTATTCATTGTCCTTGCATAACATATGTAAATACGAGAAATATGATCAGAAATAAACAAGGTAATATTATTCATGCTAAATATAATAAATATATGTTATATGATTCAACGAACTTTAGTGTTGGTAAAATAAACAATAAACAACATAATAGAAAACATGTGCACACTAAAACTATAATAATCAAATGTAACATATGCATCAGAAATAAACATGCAACACGTTGCATGGACTCCCTTTCACGTTGCATGAATCTCCCACGTTGTAGGGCATTGGTTCAACGTTGGTAGCTTTAATAATCTTACATGCATGAATGCACTTGTTGCTGACTACATCTCTAAACTTCCTTGCCCTTGCACGAGTAATGGGGCCTAAGGGAAATTATTTTGGGTCCAAGGGTGGTGATGTTGGTGATGCCATGATCTCATCATCCTCCCCTTCTTAAGAGCGATTTCTCCTCAAATCGTTACCTTGCTCAAAAAGGGATAAGTCTGAAACATTGAAAGTAGCACTGACACCAAACTCTTTCGGAAGATCTATCTTGTAGGCATTATCATTGATCTTCTCTAATACTTGAAATGGCCCATCCACTCTAGGAGAGATTTAGATTTCCTTTGTGTTGGAAATCGTTCCTTCTTGAAGTGCACCCAAACCCAATCGCCAGGTTTAAAGTTGACTCATTTTTTCCCTTTATTTGCTTGTTGTTCATATTGCTTTGTTCTTTTCTCAATGTTCTCTTGAACCTTCTGATAAAGCTTTTCACGAATTCATCCTTGTTTTTTCCGTCAGTGTTTAATGTTTAATTAATGGGCAAAGGTAACAAATCCATAGGAGACAATGGATTAAACCCATATACAACCTCAAATGGTGTGAATTTGGTGGCTGAATGAACTGATCTATTGTAAGCAAATTACACATGTGGCAAGCTCTCTTCCCACGATTTCAGATTCTTGCTAATCAAAGCCTGCAACAAAGTTGAAAGTACTCGATTTACCACTTCGGTTTGGCCATCAGTTTGAGGATGACAAGTTATTGAGAACAATAACTTTGTCCCAATCCTGCTCCATAAAGACCTCCAAAAATTACTCAAAAACTTCGTATCTCGATCTGAAACGATTGTCCTCGGAAGTCCATGTAAACGCACAATCTCCCTAAAAAATATATTAGCAATATTGGAAGCATCATCAGTCTTATGACACGGAATAAAGTGCACCATTTTTGAAAACCTATCAACAACCACGAAAGGGAATCTCTGCCATTCTTTGTTCTAGGAAGTCTTAAAACAAAGTCCATGGAAATGTCAACCTATGGCTCTTTAGAGATTGGTAATGGCGTGTATAACCCTTGAGATTGAAGTCTTGATTTTGCCCTTTTGCAAGTGACACATCGCTCACAAATTCGTTCCACATCCCTTTTTATTTTTGGCCAAAATAAATGCTCTTGTATGATGTTTAACATCTTGTTAACTCCGAAATGTCCCATAAGCCCCCCGCTATGGGATTCATTCATTAAGACCTCGCGCACACTACTTTGAAGGATGTAAAGTTTCATTTCCTTGAATAAGAACCCACTGTAAAACTTGTCAAACGTAACTTTCTCACATACTTTAAAGATTTCTCCAAAATCAAGATCAGTAGCATAGAGTTCTTTAAGAAATGAAAATCCAATCAATTTAGATTCAAGAGAATAAGAAGCATATACCTCCGGGATAAGGTATCAGCAACAACGTTCTCTTTTCCCTTCTTGTACTTGATGACGTAGGGAATGACTCAAGGAACACCACCCATTTTGCATGTCTCTTGTTGAGTTTGTGTTGTCCCTTGATGTGTTTCAATAACTCATTGTCTGTATGCACAACAAATTCCTTCGACCATAGGTAATGTTGCCATTTTTCCAAGGCCCTAATCAAAGCATACATTTCCTTGTCGTATGTTGGATAGTTCAATGTTGCTCCATTTAGTTTCTCACTAAACTATGCAACGGGACGTCCCTCTTGTGATAAAACAACACCAATTCCCCTTGTGCTAAAACGGTTGGGGCTCCCACAGATTTCTCTTCAAGGCCTTCAATCTACTCATGTATGGACTCGAGTTTCTGATCTATAAGTTGTCCCAATTCTCGAACAAGTGCTTCAAACTGTAGTCTCGAGATTCCTCTTGTTTGTTCTTCATTAGACTCCCCTATATTCTTATCTGCATTCATGGCTCCCTGTTCACTTCAAAAGAAAAAGAAAAAAGAAAAAGAAAAAGAAATCACTCACTCTATTTGGCTTTTACCCTCAGATGTACTCACTCTCTCGTGCCTTTTACTGCTCATTTTATCTCAAAAGTTCTTAAATCAAGCTTACTCAAAATCCTTCAAAATACTTGCTGAATCGGCTGCAAAATAAATGTTAAGGTTTGGAAAGATATGGTGTATAAGGTAGGCTTAGAAGAAAGGGCTTACGGTTCAAAGTTTGAATATTGAAACGAACAAATAATGATTCTGAAACAAGGGAAAAAATATCTCGAACCTTGTTGTTGATTTGCTTTTTTTTTTCTTTTTTTTTACAAAAATTCTTTTCTTTTCTCTTTGTTTTTTGTTTTTTTAATAGCAAAACACAAACGCTTACTTGATTTAGCCTAAGCTCTGATTACCATATGATGTGATCTCGTCTTGGAATTTACCGAGATGCTTGATTTGCCCTATCGTAAACGAAGTAACTTTGTGTTGTAAGACTTGCAATGGTTTCGAATGGTTTAAAGGGTAATGGTGTGTAACGATATAGAAAGTGATGAGAATAAAGATTCTAGAATTTTGGAAGGTTAATGTGTTCGATGATGGTGGTAGAATTGGATGAGGGAAGATGGAAAAGTAGTTTAGGACTTGAGAATTGAACCAATACTAAAAAATGTGACTCAAACCCTATAATGGTCTCTAAACAAAATAAGGATCTTGACCCACTAGTTAAGTAGAACTAGGAACCAAAGATATCAAAGATTTTGATTCAAAAAGCAGAACTTGAAGGATCGATAAAGTTCTCAAAAGAACGAAAAAGATAAAACTCTCAATT
Source organism: Hibiscus mutabilis (assembly GCA_019671005.1). Classification (NCBI taxonomy): domain Eukaryota; kingdom Viridiplantae; phylum Streptophyta; class Magnoliopsida; order Malvales; family Malvaceae; genus Hibiscus; species Hibiscus mutabilis. The sequence continues at coordinate 9,344,767 of CM033752.1, read as the reverse complement.
TTCTAAAATCAAAGTGTGCCTTACAATTGAAATATCTTCCTCCATTTATAGGCTTTACAAAATAAAGTGATCAGCCAACATTCCTATGGTGGTGTGAAAGGATAATGAATTAAAAAAAGAAACCTTAAAATGTGTGCCTTTGTCGCCCAATTTAATCATAAGCAAGCATGTCGATTTCCATGTGAATGTAAGCAAGCATGTCACATGCAAGCACCTCTCTAGAATTGTCGTCCAAACGTAAGCAAGCATGTCAATTTTCATGTGAACGTAAGCAAGCATGTCAATTTTCATGTGAACGTAAGCAAGCATGTCAATTTTCATATGAACGTAAGCAAGCACCTCAGGCAAGTACCTCCAAAGCTAAGCAAGCATCTCAAGCAAGCACCTCTCCAATAGTCACAATTCTCTGAATCACCCTAATGATGTGTCTATTCATTGTCCTTGCATAAAACCTGTAAATACGAGAAATACGATCAGAAATAAACAAGGTAATATTATGCATGATAAATATAATAAATAAATGTTATATGATTCAACGAACTCTAGTGCTGGTAAAATAAACAATAAACGACATAATATAAAACATGTGCACACTAAAACTATAATAATCAAATGTAACATATGCATCAGAAATAAATATGCAACACGTTGCATGGACTTCTTTTCACGTTGCATGAATCTCCCACATTTTAGGGCATTGGTTCAACGTCGGTAGCTTCAATAATCTTTCATGCATGAATGCTATTGTTGCTGACTGCATCTCTAAACTTCCTTTCCATTGCACGAGTAATAGGGCCTAAGAGAAATTTCTCTGGGTCTAAGGGTGGTGATGTCATGATCTCATCATTTGAAGTGCAGGGGTTTGCTTGCTTTGGACATTTTTCGGTATAAGTTTACTTTACCGCGAGGTTCGTGCCGTTTGAGTGTGTGATCCTGTGAGGGTAAGTCATGGTGTCTTCTCCCTCTACACGCCTTCGAAGCTGGGTTCCATTTACCACAACACTTTTTTTATGGAGTGGTTGAACTGGTTTGATGTCGCATCAGGTCAATCATCTAGCGTTGGTTTCTCATATATGTAGGATAAAAAGGCGAATGGACGTTGCTACTTTGCCTCATTTTATTCTTAGAGGTGATTTTATGTTGTTATTTCTTACATTTTATGCTTATTGTTTCGTTATTTGTTTGTCATATATGTACTTGCTCTTTATGCATCTTTATTTTTTTATTTGTAGAAACTGTGGTCGTTTCTCCGCAAGCTGTTGTGGACGAGCCAATTGGTTCGCCTAACTTACTGGGGCCACCTTTGCCTCAGGTGTTTATTGGCGAACATACGAGTTTGTTCGCTTTGTCGGAGGGTACCTCTCCTCGTGTGATTGTAAGTGAACTACTAGGCTCATCCTCTTCCTTAGATTTAGTGGTGATAGAGGCCTTTTCTGTAGTTACAAGTGGCGCGAACCCTTATTTTGTGATTTCTATTAATACTCTTCTTATTTCATCCGCGATTTTTACGGCTGTGGAAATTACAAGCCCTTCGACGATGGATCCTGTAGAAGTGGCTAGGCCGTCAGTGGTTGGTTGAATACAAATATACAGTTCAAGGAGATATCTTATCTCTAGTCAAGATAAGACGTTAGGCAAAAGCCCAAAGTTGAGCATGAATGAGCCTGAGTCTTCTACGAACCCTACTAGCTCAATGTCAGTTGCTCATCCCCTTTCTACATGTTCGGTTGGTGCTGCCACGATTCCTCTTTCTGTTGGCTTAGTGAATCCTTTTCCTATTTCATCTATTCTTGCAGGTGTATTGCGTGAATTTATATTATGCTTTCTGTGTTAAGCTATTTATCGGTTGGTTTAACTTTTGATTTGGTGATGCTTTGCAGAGATTATCCCCGTAGACTCGATTGTCGTACATTATACCCTAGAGAGTGTATCTACCATTACTGTATCCTCGAGGGCTTTAACGCCTCCTGCACTTCCTTCAGTTCCCCTAGTGTCGTCTTCTTCTGGTCCTTTTCCCGGTGAAGATCTCGGACCTCTTACTCTATGGGGTGCGTTCTATTCTTGGAGACGTATTTCGAATGCAAAAAGATGATTTTATCCCAAGACCGCTTCTAAAAGGCTATCGGGCTTATTTTCAAATAGTTTTGCTTCATCTATGCTGCACCAATATTAGGAGGTCCATTGAAGGGGGATGAGGCCTCATTCAAGAGTTAGGTTGTGTGCAGTACAACACGGGGAGGAATGCGAATGTCCTTGAAGAGAAGAATCAGAGGCTACGTTTACAAGTGGATGGGTATGCTGCTCAGTTGAATGAGGGAAATGTGAAGGCTTTGAAGAGGAGAACCAAAGGCTGCGTGCGCAAGTGGATAGGTATTTTGCACGATTGGATGATGTAAGGAACAAGCGCGATGAGGAGATTACTTCGCGTTTAGAAGAGTTGAGTAAGAAATATTACGAGGAAATGGCTACCCGACTAGAGGAATTAGAAAAGATTTATTCTGATGTGATCTCTAATATAAAGGTTGCGCATTCTTTTTCTCTTAGGAGGAAAGAAGGCTTCATGAAGCGACCAACGATGCTAACGGTCGAATCGATGGCCGCTATATCCACCTCTCTTACTCGGTGCCTCCTCATTTGGTATCAAAATATTTTACAGAGGGCGTGAAGACCTTCGCAACCAAAATAACCAATCATAGTGGCTCTTCTGGTGGCATTCCTAGCACATCAAATTTTTGTGACCAATGATGCTAATGGTTTTATCGATAGCCGCAGTGAACTATGGGGATGATACTGTCACCATGCTAAGCATCCCTATTTGTATACCAACTAAGAAGGAATGGAAGGAGCAGGAAAGATGGGATGACAACTTCTCTCCACACACATTCGAGAGCTATGTTGAGGGGTTGACGGGATGACAAATTTCTGCCATACTTGTTAGTGAAGGTTTGTCATCTATTGAGGCTTTAGAACTTTTTAGAAGAAGTTAGGCCTCACCTAAGGAGCCTACATGTTCTTCCCACCACCACGAGGTGCTATTACAGTGGTCGTAATAGGAATACCTCACATACCTCGGTCACCAACAACTTACACTACATATGCGAGGTAGATTCCCATAAAGGCTTCAAACCTTGGAACCCTGATGATGGAAATCTTCAAACTTCCCTACAAAAAAGAACTAGAGTAATAACTACTAAAGAACCCATAGGGGACACTAGAAGTCATCATCTCCAGTCAGTCCACGAAGAGGCTCCTCATTCTGAAGAAGCACGCCATCGAGCAGAGAAGCCATGAACATCGATCCCATAAATGGCCTAGAACCTCTAGCATGCATAAGAAGCGCTATCAGCTCCAGCCTTTTCCTTTTCCTTTCATTTTTAATCTTACTTGTATTAAGAGATTTAGAGCTTAGACATCTCCAGAGCAGATGTCTAACAATGTAAAATATAACTTGTATGATAAAGGGTAACCATCTCCACTCAATTATTATTGTGTACATGTTATAAAAGAGGAATCACAGCTCCACAATGATCAAGTGGATGGGGGAGTAGGCACTACTTGGATTCTTCGTAGCACTTCTTCCTCAAGAGCTAACTTCTTTGTAAAGCCTCTAGAAACATAAAAACTCTCTTAATTCAAAGAACCCAAGGACATTGGCGTACTCTCTAGGAATTTAACATATGCCATAAGAAGCTCTGCTAATAGCTTAGAATATTCAGAGAGAATTGCATAAACTCTAGTAAGATATACTCGTTGCTACAAGCACCTTAAGGAACTCAAATACATCCTAGGGAGACTCGCTTAAATTGTCATATCAAAGCGTATATATATCTTAGAATGATGGATGGTTGAATGATATAATTGTATAAATGAGTGGATGCATTTTTTTGACAATAGTATGTTTGAATGAGCATTTGAGTGCCTTATTAGCTAATAGTTATTTAAATCTCTTTGCATTTTTCATTCTCCGATTCCATTTGCATTCGTTTAATCTGATGCTATGACATCGAGTTTATCCAGTGGGAGTACAAATGCCCACACTTCAATGTCTTGAGCAATACTTGATCTGTAAAAGTGTGGATGCTTGCTTATGTAGATGTACCCATCGTTGCCCCAACGATGAATACTCTGTTGCTTAAATAATCATATATGTCCCAACGTGGTCATAGACAATGTTGTGATAAAAAACTTTGATAGCCTTCGCTCAACCAATGCACCACTTTGTGTTGTAATCCAAAGGGCGTTGAGATGCATGCACTTCTATGTCTTCAAATGTCACATAATCTAAAAAAGTACGAAAGATTATGCAACATTTATGTCATAAGCGGCACTGACTTTGCAAACCACAAATGAATCGAATACCTCCACCCAACCAATGCACAACATTGTGTTATACTCCCAAGGGAGTCGAGATGCTCATACGTTCATGCCTTGAACGACTCCTGATCTGTATAAATGTGGATGCCTATTTTGGAAGATGTTGCCTCCGGCAACTGAATGTCTCGTTGATCAAACAAGCAGAGGTAACAATCTAAAATTAGAAATTATATTAGGATAAATAACCTACGCCCAATAATGCTACGGCATCAAGATTTTTTATGATATTATCTAAAGGCGTAGAGATGCTTGCACTCTTGTTTCTCGAAACAACACTTGATCCGTAAAAGTATTAAAAATCATATAACATTTATATCCTGAAGTGACATTAGCTTTGCAAAATTACTAGAAAACCATGGCATTATATGCTTATCCGAGGGATTTCAGATGCTTACACTCTCGTGTCCTGAGCGACCCCTGATCTATGAAAGTGTAGATGCCTACTCTAACATATGATACCTCTGTTAATCCAATAATAAATACATTACGATCATAACAAGGTAGAGATGCTTATGTTAAGGCACAAATGATGTTGCTATGCACATCTTCATGATCCGATAAACGAGTCTGTCGTTCATGGTAAAACATAAATGACAAAACATACTCATATTTTGGTAGCACCAAAAGAAAAAAGGCAAAGAGCAATGCTCAAAAGAACCTCTCTATAAAAGTAAAAGTCTTCAAACATTCCATGCTAGAAACATCGTTGATTAAACAAGATAAAAGTATCATTGTACATCTATTCTTTGGCAATAGAAGTAATATCATGCAAAAATACCTCTAAGTCATTCAATTTCGGATGTATCGCCAGAACAAATCAGAGATGACTCAAGTTATGGCTCTCAAGCAATAACAACGTATAATACCTCTTGTACAGGAGCTAGTACGTTGCTAAATAAAGCAAGAAAGTTTTATCCTCTGGTACAATCATTTTTGGAATGCAAAATTCATCCTCAATTTTCTTAACTAAGGCTGTAAAAATTACCCTACTAGGGTAATCGAGATCAAAGAAAAGTCATCATGCCCAAGTAAGCGCAAGACTAAAAGGGGAAACAAACTAAAAAAATAGGGACCATTCCGCTAAAGAGTAGAACTCCCCGAAAATATCATAGCAAGTATCACTTTATGGTACTCTAAATACGGGGGATATGTTTTACATCTAAATTTTTTGTCTCTGCACAATTTCAAAAATACTATTTGACTCATTCATATCTAGTAAACACCACATATAATCCACGATAGTTGTCTCTACAAAGAAAGATCCCTCTAGAGACCAATGATCTCAGAAGCCTTAGGATGTCCAAGGATAGAGCATAGCCAAACACATCTGCACGGTATCCACGTGCCCAACACGCAAAAGCTAGGTACTCAAAAGTTGAACCTATCTTTGCTAACCCATCTATAAGTCGTCACTAGGCCTAACATTGTCTAATCATCTACAGTCTGTAAGACTGTAAATACTCAGGCTAGCGAATAGAGAAGACAAGCTGGATTTATAGGGCAATACCTCATTTTTTTCATTATCTCTCCTCATTTACTCTGTGGCTCAGATCGGCATGTTATCTGTAGCTCTCTACCCCAAATCTACGGGGTGAACCGCTTGAATATGCCACAACCACCTTGGTTCACTGTCTCCGCCTTCATTGTTCAATGCCTACTAATTTTGGTATTAACAAACTCAATAATATGATAACTGAAGTTGACTCACACCCGACCTGATATGAACCTGAAATTAACCTGGTAAATATCTTATATAACCTGACTTGAAACTACCCGATATCCGATTTTACCAGCCTATTATCAACCTAACTTGTTATTGGCCCAACCTGTAAATGACTCAATTTGTTGTTGACCAAACATATAAATGGCCCTACTCGTTGTTGACCCGATATGTTAATTGACATGAGCTGTAAAAGAGTAAAGTAAGTGGTATGCTTTATATTCTTTATATTCTGTTTAACCCCAAAACTCTTAATTGTTTGGGAGAGAAACTACCCACACATAATCCAAAATTAATTTTTTATTATTTTTTCATTTTTTCATATGTCCTAAACCCTATAACTCTAATTTCCAAACCCTATAATCTAAACCTTAAACCCCAAACTCTAAACCCTTAACACATATTATTATTAAAACTAAAAAAATATTATTAATTTATTGTTAGTTGAAAAATAAATATAATTTTGTTCATGTCGTTAATTTGTTATTGTTGTTAGTGTCATTATTATTAAGCAAAAAAATATTACTTATTGTTAAAGTAAGATTACAAAGTTACAATTTACAAATTATGAAAGTGCATAGTGTCACGGCCATACCTTCGTTCACTCGACAAGTAGGTCGTGCGGCACTAGGAAGGGACGTTTCCCAACCAAGTCAGCCCTTGTTCTCGGTGTATCTTTGTTCACTCGGTAAGTAAACCGTGCGACACTTGAAAGGGACGCTTCCCGACCGAGTCAGCCTTGCTCTCTATAGATCTGTACCAGATAAAACAAACAACGCGTCAGGTCTCAAGCCACAACATAATCCCTCAAGCCATGAGTCGATACCGTAGGGCATAGCGGATGCCCATAGTCGACCCCTACCTTCCCCGAAGGAAAAAGTATTTTATTAAATAAAAGAAAATATTCGGGTTACAAAAGAAGACTCACCCACACCATCGACTTGGGCGGTAGGGGCCGCCTCGATGGTGTGTAGGATACATACCTGTACCAGTGGATCAGTCCAAACTCTGCCGACTGTCTACCCCCTACATATATGCGAAAACAATTTTATGGAAATGACCCGAGTAGACACTGAAATGCTTGAAACAGGGACATTCTTCCCTAACTATGGAAATACAGACTCTTTTCCTTAAACATAACAATGATTGAAACGAGGACAACTTATTACCTACTCAACCATGAGGCCTTATACATAGCTAGCCACAGTATATCTAATGGGTTGTGGCCCTATAGAGGGGATGGCCACAACATTCTCCCCCACCTAATTTGTCGACGTCCTCGTCGACTTGGCGGACTTGAGCTTCACGCTTCCCAGACACATCTCCTCCATCCCTGTATAATTGCATTGCTGACAACGTCTTCCCAGTAGCCTTTGGAAGAATTTTGGCCTCTGCCACTCCTGGTTGCTCCCCTTGGAAGATCAAGCAACTCACCGAAGGGACGGGGACGACTTTCGCACATATCATGAAGTCCAAACCTATGACGACATCAAAGTCATCCATAAGGACTACTGTGTAGCTAATATTTCCCTCCCATGATCCAATCTTGGTCTTCACATTCTTTACACTTCCCCATATACTTGATGCTTCAGAGTTCACAGCTTTTATTCGCCCCATATCCTTGGTCAGAGTCAGATTGCACCTTTCCGCTTCCTCTGGAGAAATGAGGGAGTCAGTTGCTCCTATGTCTACCAAGGCCTTTGTGACTTTCTCATTCAATACTATGTTCACATACATCAAGCCTCTCCTTGGTTCTGTCCTAGCCTTGTCTTGTTCTGTTTGCATAGAATATAAGAAACGGATAGAACCCATTCTAGCTGGTTCATCCCTCTTGTGATCCAATTGGTGGCCAACTTGATCCAAACCTTTTGGAGTAGTTCTCAGCGTCGATAGTGCACTCCTCTGTGGATATTCTGCCAGTCGGTGGGGACCCTGACAAAGAAAGCAGCGTAGCCCTCGCCTAGAGGAATCATTATTTTGTCCTCTATCTCTTCCCCAAGTTGAAGGTTTCTCTACTCGTGCCACTTTATAACTTGTTATCCCACTACCATTGCCGTTACCATGGTCAATGCCATTACCCGTACTATTTCCATTGACATTACCATTCCCATTGCTCCGACTACTGCCATCGCCACTTGCGGGTGTGCCCTTACGCTTTGTGGAACCTTCACTGTAATCACTAAGTCGTTCGGCAGCAGCCATCGCCTCAACCACATTTTGCGGTCTTTGTCTCTGGACCTCTGTTCTCGCCCACAATTTGAGTCCTTCTAGGAAGTAGAACATTTTGTCCTGTTCGGCCATATCCTTGATGTCTAACATTAACGCGGCAAACTCTCTCACATACTCGCGTACTACCCCTGTGTGTGAGAGATCTCTCAACTTCTTCCGTGCATTATACTCCACATTCTCCGGGAGGAATGCATTCTTCAATTCCTTCTTCATTTCCTCCCAAGTCTTGACGAAGCACATATTGCCATCGAACTTGGACCGCCACCACAACTTAGCATCCCCTGTCAAATACATCGAGGCAGTGGAGACCTTGTCCTCATCTGATGTCGTATGCACTACTCGAAAGTATTGTTCAATGTCAAATAAGAAATTCTCAAGTTCTTTGGCATCTCTGTTCCCTTCAAACCGTTTGGGATCTAGGATCTTGGCCCTCTGGCCCCTGTCACCTATATTTGAATTACCTACGGCCACTTGGACTAGGTTGACAAGACATCTGAGTTCTGCCAACTCATTCTTAAGGTCACCCATAGCTTCTTTTGCTTCATTACTAAGTTCCTTATTGTATCTGCCAGTTCCTGTTGGACTTCCTCAATTTCCCTAACACAATCGCTTGTGACCATATGAGCTCTCATGGCAGCTACTGCAGCTTCCAGCTCTTCAAATTTAGCAGGGTCAACCAACCTATTGCTTCGACTTTTAGCCATTTCAAAAGTAAGTATGCACCCTTGTATCCTGCAAGCACAGCCAAGCACCATTGTGCCAAGGAAAGAAAAATAATTGTCAGGTTTCCAATGATCAAGTTAGGCACTATTGTGCCACAAAACTAACAACATTATTCTTTTCCACACAACAAGCGCCTCTGTGTTGAACATAAATGAGCCCCATAGGGGGTTACTTTTTACGTGATATCATGCTAGGATAATCATTTTTTTTGGTTAACGACAGACACCTCTGTGCACTGTTCGCAATCTGATTTCCAAGCATGCATCAACGATTCACAAGTAGTCGGCTTCTCAATACTGAGGTAACCATAGTGATTAACGTCAGACACCTCTTGTGTACTGATTTCACTATGACGACCCATCTAAGACTTCAAGACACATTTAGTGCCTCGGCACAAAACAACCATAGTGCATAACGTCAGTCACCTCCTTAAACTGATGACACTATGTTTGAACTCGTTTGCACCTCTGTGCGATAAACGATAAGTGCCTCTTGCACAGAAACAACTATAGTGGTTAGCGTTAGTCACATCCGTGTACTGATCCCACCAAGTCCAACTCGTTAGCACCTCTGTGCAATAAGAAATAAGTGCCTCTCGCACTAAAACAACCATGGTGGTTAGCGTCAGTCACCTTCGTGTACTGATCCCACCAGGTCCAACTCGTTAGCACCTCCGTGCAATAAGAAATAAGTGCCTCTCGCACTAAAACAACCATGGTGGTTAGCGTCAGTCACCTCCGTGTACTGATCCCACCAAGTCTAACTCGTTAGCACCTCTGTGCAATATAAAGATCGAGCACCACGTATGCTTCGATCGCTATAGTGGTTACTGATAGGCACCTCTGTGCGCTGGCTCCACTATAAAACTCACATGCACCTCTGAGCCACAAATTCACAACTGAGCACCACTGTGCCAAAGGAATGAGCACCACTGCGCGGAGATAATAACCAAGCACCTATGTGCCCGAAACAACAGTCAGGCACCTCCGTGCACTAACCAACCCTCAATTTATTTCACATTGTGGACTCACCCAACCCACTCCTTTTACGAGGACGCTTGGTGTAGAGTCCAACCATCTAACGTCGTACAAAGTTTAAATTCACATCAACCCAGCTCGAAAGTCTTGCTCTGATACCAAGTGTCACGGCCATACCTTCGTTCACTCGACAAGTAGGTCGTGCGGCACTAGGAAAGGACGTTTCTCGACCAATTCAGCCTTTGTTCTCGGTGTATCTTTGTCCACTCGGTAAGTAAACCACGCGACACTTGAAAGGGACCCTTCCCGACCGAGTCAACCTTGCTCTCTATAGATCTGTACCAGATAAAACAAACAACGCGTCAGGTCTCAAGCCACAACATAATCCCTCAAGCCATGAGTCGATACCGTAGGGCATAGCGGATGCCCATAGTCGACCCCCACCTTCCCCGAAGGAAAAAGTAGTTTTATTAAATAAACGAAAATATTCGGGTTACAAAAGAAGACTCACCCACACCATCGACTTGGGCGGTAGGGGCCGCCTCGATGGTGTGTAGGATACGTACCTATACCAGTAGATCAGTCCAAACTCTGCTTACTGTCCACCCCCTACATATATGCGAAAACAATTTTATGGAAATGACTCGAGTAGACACTGAAATGCTTGAAACGGGGACATTCTTCCCTAACTATGGAAATACAGACTCTTTTCCCTAAACATAACAATGATTGAAACGAGGACAACTTATTACCTACTCAACCATGGGGCCTTATACATAGCTAGCCACGGTATATCTACTCGGTTGTGGCCCTATAGAGGGGATGGCCACAACACATAGCATTCCCTTGCGTAAATGACATTTGAACTTATTGTCTATTGAAACTTAGTAAATTACTAATTTGTTATTACTATGTTACATTAGAAAAAGTAGTTATTATTAATTACTAATATGCTTTTAATTTTGACCCAAATTAACAGGACTCGAATCATACTTGAACAAACTATAAGTCTATTCGTTGACCCAAATAAACAACTCTATTTACAAATTACATCCTTATTAATAATCAATCATGCAATTAACACAAGATGTAAAATGATGCATGTGTTGCAAATTCCAATAAAACACCTTAAGAGGGAGTAATAAATAATGACTAAACATCACAAAACTCACAATCCGACATGACTCGAGAAAAGTAAATGTCGGACTTGAAAAAAGAAACGCTAATACTACAAGTCATCTGACGTGGAAGTTAAATCACCATTTTGTCGGATAACTCAATCATGACTCGATTTCAATAATGAGCTTACCCAAACATAGCCTGAACCAAGTAAAGACTTCATTCGAACTTAACCTAAAACTGATATTACTCGAACTTAATCTCATTTGAAATCCACGTGACTTGAACTTAATTTGATAACCGAAATGACCTGGCCTGAAGTCCACAGAACCCGATTAAGACCCTACAGAAAGTCCATTCGAACCCGAGTTAACCTGATAATTAACAGACTCAAACTCGAACCGTTTTAACCCGAACTTGGTATTAATTTGACCTGACTAGAACCCAAACCCAAAACGAGTCTAAGTTGAGATCAACCTGACAATGACCCGGACTTAGATCGACCTGAACTTAAACTGAACTGACTTGAAACTCATGCAAGTACCTGATTTTACATCCCTAAGCTTGATCAATCAAAGTTAAAAGTAGTTAATAACTGTGTGATGTCTTGATAAAATCAAAAGCTAAAAGTAGAGATGGAAATTGGGTGGGGAATATCCGAAAACCGTGAGGATCTGAACTGACGGGATGGGGAACAATTGAAACCTTCACCTACGGGGACGAGATAGGAGAAGTTTTACCACTGAAGCTCAAATGGGGATGAGGACGGGGATTGCTATATCCAAACCATTGGGATAACCGAACTGCAATCGTATAAATAACTGTGAGGATCCCTAAAAAATATCCGCAAAGATCCTTGATATTTTACAAAATTTTAAAAATATTTATATATAATTAACTCTCATTTACCTGTATACCTACTTATCTTATTATAAATATTTCAGTCCATCAAGATATTTGTGTCTTTTGTTTAAACCTTATTAAGTTTGTGTGGCCTCTCTAGTAAATTACCCTTTTGTTAATTAAGAGTATATAATCTATTTATCTCCTTATTTCTGTGGTTCATGTTATACGAAAACCTTGTTCCCCTTCAACCATATGTTTAAGTGTATTGAGTATATGACTTGTAAATTAAAATCGATCATATATTTTAGTTAGTAAAATAGTAAATTTTGTTTAATTTCTTGGGAATGTGAATTTTTCGAAACCCGTGGGATCCGATGTGTATGAGAATGAAGAAGAAAAAAAATCACAGAAAATATGTAATAGAGATTATACGAAACCGTATTCGCAAGTGTTAGGACATGTGAGAAATGCAAAACCGTCCCTCAATCGATCGATTCCCAACCCTAGCTAGAAGTGGTTACTAACCGTGTGATTTCATGTGTCATCGTAATTCAATTGCTACCAACCTCAAATATTAAAAAATGTAAATAAAAAGCTTTTCAAGTAGACGTGGAAATTAATCTAAGGATAATAAATTGAGAAGAAGAGGCTCAACAAGAAAAAGAAATTTTTTTTCAAAAAGAAATAAAAATAAAATTAAGCTCAATCTAATTAATTTAAGGAGGCCAATTCATTGGTCTGTCTTCACCTATATTTGTCCCATAACAAACCAAAGAAGTAATGAAGTGAGTGAGGAAGTCAAGTACGTACGTAAGGCTAAGGAACAATTCAACCCATCTGATTTAAGTTGCAGGGCCCACTGATTCCATGATCATCTACATCATTTGATGAACAGCAGAGGGAGATGGCTAGTAAATATTATATATTATCTCAGATTCTGGAGGTAGAAGGAAAATAACAAAAATCCCGGTCGCGTGTTCTGCCACTTTGAATTTCTTCAATATTTTATGCGTAAAGCTTCCATCTTTATTCTTTTTAAATTCCCTCATTCTCCCAGGGGGGACACAGTTTTCATCTCCAACATTTTCTTCCTCTGCCATCACAGTTTCCCTCTCTTACAACCAGAAAAATCAAGAGTACGTAGCTGCTAACTTCCAAACTTGTCTCATCAATTCAGAAAATATACACATAAAGCATGGGGAGAGCTCCTTGCTGTGACAAAACTAACGTGAAGAAAGGTCCATGGTCTCCCGAGGAAGATGCTAAACTCAAGGCATATATAGAGGAAAACGGCACCGGTGGCAACTGGATTGCCTTGCCTCAAAAGATAGGTTAGCAATCAATTCTTGAACCTACCAAAACTCCTATGTTATATATATTCAATTTTCTGTACTGCTGTCTTGAACGATATTGTGTTTTCAGGGCTCAAGAGATGTGGCAAAAGTTGTCGGCTCAGATGGTTGAATTATCTTCGACCCAACATCAAGCATGGAGGGTTCTCTGTGGAAGAAGATAACATAATCTGCAGCCTTTACATAAACATTGGAAGCAGGTAAGCTTAATACAGTTAAAACCATGCTGGGGTCGATTTTTTTATAGTGGTTGCGTACATAACGGATGCTAGTGTTGTTCTTTTCACAAACATGATTGAAGTTTTAATTTTCTTTGTTTGAAATGCCGCAGATGGTCTATAATTGCAGCACAACTGCCTGGGAGAACCGATAATGACATTAAGAACTACTGGAACACGAGCCTTAAAAAGAAGCTCCTGGGCAAACAGCAAAAAGAGAAACAAGCACGGAGAGCTAGCTGGCCACAGCAGCAACAGCCGCTCATGCCCTTAACAAACGCAAATCATGGTCATCTACGATCAAACACCAGCACTGCAATCCATAATTCCATGAATTCTCCGTACCCTTTTGATTTTTCCTTTACTCAAGGTCATCTGTATGAGAATTCCTTCAGCCTGCTTTCGTCGGCATCTTCCATTACTCCTATAAACAACACTTATTCTCAAGTGAAAACAATTAGTACCCACTTTAATGCACACGAAGCTGGTGCTCCTACTGATACGTTTCAAGGGCTTGATGGTTTCCCAGGTGAGCTGATCTACAGCAATAATCAACAGATATTTGATTTTTCTGGGAGTAGCTCTGTAGAAAGTAGCAGCTGGGGAGACATATATTCTCCAGGCTTTCCTCAAATTGTCTCTGGATTTGAAGCTTGCCAACAAAGCACTACCTATGATGAGCAACGCTGCACATGGGCGCTATAGATTTGTATCTGTTAGGGAAATTAATTTGGTGTCATAGAATTTCAGAAAACTCTTTTAATGAATTCATGCAGAGATTATTGTTTTGTTTTGTAGTTTTCCAATTTCCTTTTCTTCCCATAATTTGTTAATTAGCTTCCAAAAGTTATTAAATTAATGTGAACAGATGCAGTTGATCAGTCCAAATTTGCAGTGCACTTTGAGAACTGCAGTAGTTTATTGGGATTTCAATATGATTATATTATATTTCTGCTCTTCCTGGATCAGCGCTGTCTGAGGATTTTTTTGTTATATTTCATATTTACAATGCAAAAAGTACATTTTTTTATGTAACAGATGAATTCAATTACAATATGTGCTATAATATCCGCTCCTAGGCGTTCATCAAAAAAGCAGAATAGTAAAGTTGTAAAGGTGCTTTGACAAATTGGCCTCCTCAACCTCCTAGGCTCTAGCAAATCGGATAGCCGATAATGGTTGTATTATTTTATGCTAGGTTTGGTAGAGTTGTTAGAGGGGTTTCTGGTTAACTTAAATACTACAAAGCAAGATTTTAAATTTTGGATCGAAATCGAAATTTCGGCCGAAAAATTTTGGTTTCTCTACCATCCGAAACTAGTTTGGCAAAAATTATGATGGATAATGAATTCACCCGTAGGGGCCGCAATTTAATGTTGGAATGGTGGGGAGTCAAAATTCTAGAAAAAATGGGTAAATTACATGGAATGACATTGAACTTTTTAAAGTTCTTAATTTTGGCCTCAACTTTAACCAGTATTCAAATTGATCCCTTAAACTTCCAAAAATTCTTGATAAGCCTTTAAATTTCTATTTTATCTCAATTAAGTCCTTAAATATTTTTTTTGTTAAATCTAGTCCTTAAACATTTTATTAATTTTATTTTCCTTCCACTTAATAATAAAATTAGAGTATATATTGAATATAAGTATTGGAAAAGAAAATCAAATAAATGAGAATAAAGACTTATATTTAATGTGGTATAATTGTTTATTAATAATATTATAATTATTTAATTTTTTATAATATGTTTATTGTTTATTAGTTTTTATAATATGTTTATTTAATTTTTATTATTTATTAATATTATTAATTATTTTTATTATACTAATATTTTTTTTATTTTTTTAGGTTTATTCACATGTTTAGTCATTTTATTGGTGCACATTGTTTATTTAGAATATTCATACGATTTTATTATCCAAACTAAACAAAACAAAATCACAATACAATCTAAAATTCTTTAAACAAAATTACTTTCAAATTCATATTAATAAAAGTTCATAAGTGTTAAAAAATATTCTAAAAATCATTAAAATCGACTTTTTATAATTATAATTATTATGTTTTACAATAAATTGTGCAAAATTAAAAAACAATTCACAACCGCGACACCCGCAATGACCGCAATAGTCTCCGTTATATCCGAATACGCGATAACCACGACGCGACTGAAAACGCGATCGCGGCCGAGATTTAATTCCTTGCTACAAAGGTTAAGATGTAGGTTCTATTTTTAGTGTAATTAGATGATAATGTTTAAAAAGAATGTGTTCTAATTACAATAAGAACAAAACCTATAAATTAACGATTGTATTTAGCTTAACCATGAACACCTTTAAACTTGTTATTTATTCCTTGTGTTTTAGTACGTGTTCGGAGGAAACTAACTGCACTTGTTAATATTGAGTTACTCACAGTTTTATTTGAATAAAGAGAGTAAATATTACTTATTTTGAATACACATCTATTTTACTTGAAATTTTACTTATCTTCTAATTTTAGGTTTAAATTTGTACCATTCCTTTCTTATGTTGCCGTAAATTATTGTAGAAACTCATGTCTTCCTTGTGTTAAGAATCATATATCTAAAAGTATCATTTTTCTTATCTTACTCGGTTGACACCTATTCTTTTTTAAAAAATAATTTATAAATTTTAACTAAAAATAAAAAAAAAAGTGACATCACATTAAAAATAATTAGCACACGCTGAAAAAAAAATTAACACTCATTTTTTGTTTTCTCTCACTAAATTCTGACACCATAATTTATATTTTTCTAATTTTATTACCTTGTAGAAAGGGTTGGTTTCGTTGAAATTTAGGCTTCTTTTGGGGTTGCAGTCTCCAACGCCCGTTTGGGGCAAACGATCGTCGGCCAAAAGTTAGAAAATTCGGTTGTCTCAAAACGCCCGTCTGAGTGTTAAAATAAGTGGACAAATGCCCGTTGAATGTCAAACCAGTGGTTGTTTGGGATTGTCATAACCGGCGTGTGCTTGGTTATAATAAGAATAAGAATGAATAAAAATAAAACATATTGCTCTCTCTTATTGTCTTCTGATATCTAAAACGATTATTCATTTACAAAACAGTTACTTCCACTGAGTTAAATAAGACAGATTACGTAGGAGAAAGACAAGATGCTGGCCACAATGTCCATGGTGCATTATTTGATATTTCAGTCTTTTGATATTTGTAAAATTGGGATTTGGGTTGCCTTGCTTTACTTCCTTCCTCGGAAACAAAATCTCTAAAGCCTAAAGATGAATATTTTTTGAATAATAATCAATGGTCTACAATGGGTTTTCTTTTCTTTTCCAAAACAATAAGCAGTTTTGACAACTACATAAGAAAATTTCTCAATATTCAATGGTAGAAAAGAAAATTCACCCAATAAAAAAATGAACCACATATTTAGGTGCCGTCAAAGTCAATCATGCATTAATGTTTAGCCATCAAAGAAAAACAATTCTCATTACATGAATAATCTATTCACATTTAGTTATGTAGGTAAGGTAATTATTTGATGCACTGTCAGTAAAAAGTGTTTAAACGGGTTTCTAAAGTTGTAATGTATCTTTTTTAGGAGTCTTAAACTCGAACTCCTAAATTTTACACCCTAAACTCTAAAATTGAAACCACAAAATGTATTATCAAACCTTAAAACGGATCAAAACCATGATCAAAACTTTTAATTGCTATGGTTTTAGATTTTTTTGTAAAACTTTGTTTATTCTTCGATTGTAATTTTGAGGTCCACTAATTCAAAATAATAATTTATTAATCTATTTTGGACTACATTTGATAATGATTCAAAATTATTAAATTAATTTCCAATACATTTAAATGAAATAATGATTTAATAATTTAAGATTTTACTTTGAAATCAATTAAATAATCATCTAAAGTTATTAAACTAATTTTCAAATAATTTTAATTTAAATCATAATTTATAAATTTAATATTCCATTTTTTGATAAAAAGAAAAATTATCATGTGTCTCATTAAAAAAAAATTAAACCTAGTCAGAGAAAAATAGTATACATGATAAAAATTACAAAACCTTATAAGATAAACATGACCGAAATATAACTAGAAACAACCTAAAAACAAGGCGACCTCTCAAATCGGAACCAAAGCTATTAAATTAATTCCTAAATCATTTTAATTCTTCCCGCTATGAGAAAAATATGATTTTTTAAATAAGCAATTTTCCGCAATCTATTTCTCAACCATAATTTTCTCTAAGTTCACTATTTAATCAAGCTATCTATGTCGAGTCAATTTGAACTAGCGAAGGGACCGATTGAACTTATATATGACGGGGCTAAAATAATATGTAAATTAATTCCAGACTTTTCGTCAATTAATTAATCTCAATTATTTAAGTCAAGGAGTCATTCTTCTAGCGACCCTAATATCGGGTTAGTAGTTCGGGTATTCGATCCGGTTTTTGGATATATTGATGTTGGGACTAATATGAAAAAAAATTGGAACTTGGAAGCTTAGTTTAATACAAATTTGGGGACGAAAATGTAAATGAGTAAAAGCTTGGAGCCTTAAGTGTGAACTTCAGAAAATTTGGATGGCCTTGGATGCAGTTTACACATTTTAGTCTGAATGACAATATAATGGTTAAGTTGCCTGTTTGGGGAGATTAAATATGTGCTTTTGCACAAATAAGTAGTTCTACACTGAAAATAGTTGTCAAATACTTGCAATAAAAATGCTTATAGGCAAAAGCTATAAGCTGGAAAATCCAACTTTTTGAGTTTGAAAATGCATTTGGGGTAAAACAATTTTTTACCCCTCATTTCATTCATGCTTCTATTACTTATATATTTATTATTTATAATTGTAATCAATACATATTATTTTATTTTCAAATTTACAACATAATGCATACTTAAAATTATTTTAAATTAATATTTTATATATCAAAATATTATTAACATACTATAAAAATATATTTTTTGAACAAACAAAATATTATTATTATTATAATTTAAGCTAATATATTTCTTATATTATAATGTTAAAAAAATGTATGCTTCATTAAATTACTTTATTTTTATCGGTAAACTACATCATGCACTACCAAACTTTTAATTGGTTCAAATTTAACTCTAAACTTTAGTTTTCAATTCGTTTATGTCATTTCGTTGTCAACTCCTTAATGGGGTTATGATATGACAGACGGTCTCTGACGTGGAAGCCAAACCAAAACGATACTGTTTTGATGGATGAAAATTAAAAAACTTAATCTTACGAGGGTTTGAACTTGGGACATTTGGAACTAGAAACTTAAGTTTAACCCCCAAGCCAACTTTTATTTTTATTATATTGCTAACACAAATAAAATATATTAAATTACTAATGAGATTTATTTAATTTATTTTATGATATAGTTTAATAAATATATTAACTTTATAATTTATAAATCCGATCCAAAACTGATTATAAAATAAATTCTAAAGTTTATCCCATTTCAAATAGGATCCCCACTTTGAAGTACCAAATTGATACCAGAAAACGGATAAATAGTCGTTTGAAACAATTTGACGAAAATTTTCAATTTATTTGTTTAGTTTATTAGTTTGAACAGTTTTTTATTTGGCTATAGATTTTGAATTTTTTTTTGAATAGATATATAGATTTTGAAAATTCAAACTGAATAAATTAGTTAAATTAACTTTGAGCTAATAAATTAATTATACTACATATTTAGTTAATTTAATTCAAATATGAAATAATTTAATTCAATAATTTATAATTGTAACGTTTTATTGTATAAATAAATTTTAAAAATAAAAACCATTGACTCCTAATGGCTCTCAAAAAATCTTTGACTAACCCTAATTCCATAAGTGGCGGCATCCCTCTGACGGCGGCGACGGCGACGTCAGGGAGATTGACTTTGAATCCTTATTGTTAGGATTTTTGTTTTAAAATAATAATTGAAAATTAGTTTTGGACTAATTTGAAAAGATTGCAAATGAGTATTAAAGTCCAAACAACTTAAAAATATGTTTGAAATATTTTAAGAGGCTTTTGACATGTTTTTAAACGATTTTTAATAGCCAAATTAGCCATTTCTTCAGCCTCGTACCGATATGGTATACCCCGTACCGATACGAGAAAGGGTTTCAACCACAGTGATTTTCCAATGTTGAAAACCCGTACCGGTACAGGCTCATCTGTATTGATACAGAAGGGGGCCGTACCGATACGCATTGAGGCGTACCGATACCCCTATGTTATTTCATCCTCCAATGGCTATTTCCATGGTAGGTCGTACCAATACGCTATATACCCGTACTGATACGCGCAGGCTGATCAGAGCACAACGATTATTTCTATAAGAATGAGCGTACCGATACGCACACCCGCGTGCCAATACCGACAGCTCCATATTGAAAAATTCAGCATGAAAATTATCCCCAACGGCTACAATTCATCCCCAATGGTCACCAACGGCTAGGAACTCATTCGGGAGGATAATAGGACTTTTCAAGCACCTAGAACAACTAATGATCAACAAGCCAACATTCCTTTGATTGTAAAATGTCTTAGTGCTCAAATTTCCATATTTTTCATAGACAATACTTGTGAGCTTTCATTGTAATATTTGCTCAAGTGTTTTAGGATTGGGTGAGTGAGCTTAATTGTGCAAACAATCTACCTAGTGAGGATTTCTTTGTTTGTTTTCTTTTCTCTTTGTTTAAAAAGTGTTTTGCTAGACTTTGGGATATAAGTCTAGTGTTTGTAAGGGTTGCCTCTTGAGCCCAAGAAAAAGGGAAGAAATTCATTTAGTGAATTTGGAAATCTTTAGTGGGGAAGCTAAGGTAGTGGATGTAGAGCTTGGTCAGAAGCTAGAACCACTCTAAAATTCTTGTGTCATTTATCTTTTATTGCTTCCACCACCAATCACCTAAAATCCAACTTCTCCATCAGTTGGCAACAAAGTCGGTTGAGGAAATCGAGCCCAACAATTGGTATCAGAGCGGGCTCAATCGAGAGGCTTAAATCCTATTGAGGTGATCCCAGCAAGCTCGATCAACCAAAAAATCAACCGGTGTTCATGGCACAATCAATCGACAAGCCACCATTCTTCAATGGTGAATATTATGCCTATTGGAAGAATAGGATGATGTTCTTCATCAAGGCTATCGACTACCGTCTTTGGAACATTGTTGAAGAAGGACTGTTCATGCCACAACAAGGAAGGCAAGATTCGAGTGCAGATGACAAGAAGAAGATGGAGCTAAACGCAAATGCCTTGCACATACTCTTGTGTGCATTAGGTTCAGATGAATTAGCTAAAGTTTCTTCTTGTGAAGATGTCAAGGAGGTATGAGACAAGCTTGAAGTGATCCATGAAGGTACAAACGAGGTGAAGGAGACAAAGATTGGTCTACTCAACCTCAATTATGAGAACTTCAAGATGGACCCAGAAGAAGACATCAAAAGCATGTTCGATCTGTTCTCCACAATCGTCAATGAACTTAAAGGTTTTGGAGAGGAAATTTCTGTAGACAAGCTCATTCGAAAGTTGATTTATTCACCTTCCGAGTCATAGGAGTCCAAGAAGACAATCATTATTGAGGCAAAGAATTTGAAGAGCTCAAGCTTGATGAGCTCATTGGGTATTTGCTCACCCATGAATTGATGTCCAAAGGGAAAAGAAAAGAGAAGGAGAAGAAGATCAAAGAGCAAGGAATAGAAGACCTAAATATTATTTTTCTTTAATCCTCCACAAGTCATCAAGAATATTCAAGTGAGGAGGAAAGTGAAAGTGAAGAGATGGTCCATCTCTTCAAGAAGTTCACTTGATTCATGAAGAAAGAAATGGAGAAATCAAGACATGAATCGAAAAAGAAGATGAAGGATCCCATCAAGTGTTTTGAATGTAAGAAGCAAGGACACATCAAATACGAAAGCCCTCGCTTCAACAAAAAGGGATCATCTTCAAAGAAGACATATGTGGCAACATAGAGTGATAAAGAAGACTCCACTGACAATGAGGTAGCCCACTTATGCTTTATGACCCTCCAAGAGGGCGAGGTAACTTCTAGCTCATCTATTTCTAATTCTTATACAATTGATGCGTTACAAGAAGCCTATGATGAATTGGTTTTTGAATTCAAGGTTCATTTTCTAAAAACAAGAAATTGATTTCAAAATTGAAAATATAAAATAAAATGCTTTCTAAAATCAATTTGGAATTTGAAGCAAAAATCAAAGATTTTGAGCATAAAGTTTTGAATTTACAAAATTTGCTTCAAAGTTTGGAAAAAGATCATCAAAAGGAAATAGATGATCTTAATAAAGGAAAAGATTTGATTTGTAAGATTTTTAAAAACAAAGATAATTTTAACAAATCAATTTTTTATCAAAGACAATCTAGTGCCCCTAGATTTTTGAACGGTAAATGTTTTAGAAGTATTTGGGTCCCAAAAGGACTAATTACTTCAAAGAAAAAGGATGAAATTGAAAAATGGATTTCTAAGGGGACTAAAATTTGTGCAACTAATGTCATTGGATCTAAAGCAATTTTGATACCAAAAATTACTTGATTGTCTTTTTATAGGTGTGATGGAGCATTGATCAACAAAGTGATGAACCATAGAATCTCTATGCACACAAGGAAGATCACTTGAAGAAGGAAGACTTCACATCCCACCTTTGATTCATGTGGTAAATTTAAATTGAATTTATTGTATTTTTCTTTCTTTATTTTATTGAAATTCAATTAGATAACCATGAATTATTGGACTAACAATTTGCTTTGATGCTTAAGTAAGGGGAGCCTAATTTTAAAGATTATTTTATTTGTCAAAATTTTTAAAACTCTCCATTGTTATTAAAGCTTTCAAGTTATTTTCAAACTAAGTTTGAATTCTTTTTGATATAACAAAAAGAGGGAGAATGTTTTGAAAAATTGAATTTTCAAATGAATAGGGGGAGCTTTTAATTCGTTTGAATCCATGTTCTCTTATTCAAAATTATTTTACAAAGGGGGAGAAGCACAAAAACAATTTTCAAGTTGGTTTTATTATATCAAAAAGGGGGACATTGTTAGGATTTTTGTTTTGATATAATAATTGAAAAATAGTTTTAGACTAATTTGAAAAGATTGCAAATGTGTATTAAAGTCCAAACAACTTGAAAATAGGTTTGAAATGTTTTAAGAGGCTTTTGGCATGTTTTTTAAACGATTTTTAATAGCCAAAATAGTCATTTCTTCAGCCCTTTATCGATGCGGTATACCCCGTACCGATACGAGTATGGGTTTCAACCACAATGATTTTCTAGTGTTGAAAACCCGTATCGGTACAGGCTCATCCGTATCGATACGAAAAGGGGTCATACCGATACGCATTGAGGCTTAACGATACCCCTATGTTATTTTAGCCTCCAATAGCTATTTCCATGGCAGTCGTACCGATACGCTATATACACGTATCGATACGCACAAGCTGATCAGAGCACAAGGGTTATTTCTATAAGAAGGAGCGTACCGATACGCACAGTCGTGTACCGATGCCGACAGCTCCAGATTGGGAAATTCAGCATGGAAATTATCCCCAACGGCTCCAATTTATTCCCAACGGTCACCAACGGCTAGGAACTTATTTGGGAGGATAAAAGGACCCTTCAAGCACCTGGAACAACTAATGATCAACAAGCCAACATTTCTTTGATTGTAAAATGTCTTAGTGCTCAAATTTTCATATTTTTCATAGACAATACTTGTGAGCTTTCATTGTAACATTTGCTCAAATGTTTTAGGATTGGGTGAGTGAGCTTAATTGTGCAAACAATCTACCTAGTGAGTATTTCTTTGTTTTCTTTTTTTCCACTTTGTTTAAAGAGTGTTTTGCTAGACTTTAGGGTATAAGTCTAGTGTTTGTAAGGGTTACCTCTTGAGCCCGAGAAAAAGGGAAAAAAATCATTTAGTGAATTTGGAAATCCTTAGTGGGGAAGCTAAAATATTGGATGTAGAGTTTGGTTCGAAGCTCGAACCACTCTAAAATTCTTGTGATTTATCTTTTGTTGCTTCCACCACCAATCACCCAAAATCTAACTTCTCTACCACTTGGCAACAAAATCAATTGAGGAAATTGAGCCCAACACTTATACTAATTTCAATGGTAGGCTTCTGGATCCTATACCACATATTGCTGCTACATATGTCCTCAAAAGGCGGGGTTCTCCAATTGCTTTGGAGGACCAACGTGACCAGAAAAAGACTCAGAATGAGGAGGATACGTTTGAGGATCCAGATACGACTGATGTTTCCAATATGGAGGCGGATGGGTGCGCTAATGAGTTTAATTCTGAGTTGGGTGCGATAGGGCACGACTTGAATAATCAAAAAGAGTATCTGTATAGGAAAACTAGGGTTTCTTACGCTGATATGGTATTAAATTCTTCTGGGACAAGGAAAAACGAATGAGGTTGTGGTACTAGATGAGGATTGCCTTATAGATATGTCTAGTAGTTTTTCGAAGATCAGGTTCTCAGACTTGGTGTATGATCAGATTGATCTTAGCATGAGGAACATGATCATTTTTCGGCTTTAAGGGAAAAATATTGGTTATAAGACACTGTTAATCTGCATTTATGTGATGTGGAAGCCTTTAGGTGAGCTCCAACAGATCAATTTAGAAAATAATTATTTTCTGGTTAGATTCGAAGATCCAAGGGATTATGAGATGGTATTTACTGATGGTCCATGGACGATCTATGGTAGTTACCTAACGGTGCAACCATGGGACCGTTCGTTCTCAACTTCGGAGAAACATCCATTTTATGCCAATGTGTGGGTGCGGCTTCCAGGCCTTCCGCATCGGTATTATTCCAAGGCTCTCTTTTGTCGTATTGCTGTAATTGTTGGGAATGTTGTGAAAGTTGATTACAACACTCATGCTGGAAAGAGGGGAAAGTTTGCTAGGTTGGCGATAATAGTTGATTTGAACAAGCCACTTGTCCCGTGTATTGGTATAGATGGGTTTGTTCAGAACCTTGAATATGACAGTTTGCATAATATCTGTTATGCGTGTGGAGTTTATGGACATGCGAAAGAATCTTGTGAAAGGGTTGTTTCGAAGGTGGCTGGGAATAGTGTTGGTGAACCGACTAATTTTGTTCATGGTAAGGAGACTAGCTCGGGTCAATCTGTAGAATCTTTGTTTAGACCCTGGATGGTCGTTAAAAATAGGAGATGTCGTTAGAATGGAAGTAACGGTGCTGGTAAATCTGCTGGGCAAGGAGGAAATAATCAGGTTAGGTCCTGTTTCAGTGTTCTCAATATGGATGATTCAAAAACCATGTCAGCTCAAGACGTTGAACCTTTACCTATTTCAAATGTTAGTTCTAGTGATGCAATAAGCCAGATAGTTGGAAATGAGATGCCTAAGAATACTAAACCGAGTTCACAATGCGAGATCCCAAAGAATGCGACTTATTTAGCTTCTAACTCGGAGAAGAAATCAAAAGCGACTCGTGCCAGTACGGAGAATTCTACTATGGTACCTATGGTTACGGGACAAGAAGCTAAGCTTGTGGAACATCAACTGGCGAAAAAACAAGGTGATCATAGAGCAGTTTTGATCCTTGAGAAGGGACATGGTCAACTTGCAGTTGATGGTAATTCTAGCGTGAAAAATCGAGGTGCGAAAGGAAAGATTGCTAAGGAAAATAATAAACAGGGATTAAAAGTTCGTAAGGCAGTAGACGTTAAGACAATTTCCAAGCCGGTGTTGACTGAGTGGGTGAATAATGTTAACTCTCAGTTAAACTCGATCATCGTTAGAAATGAGCTTGATCCAGTGGGTTCATCTAAAATAGTGATTAACCAGTCTAGGGCTATTAAATCAGTTCATGTTGAGAGTGTTATACTGATATGCGATACCGAGGGTGTGGCCGAGGCGTCCAGGGAGGCTCGGGATATGCTGATTGATTAGTAAGGTTCCTGTACTAATTCTATTTATTTTATGATGACGTTTATGATGTAGAATTGTCAGGGCGCAGCTAGCCCTACTTTCAGATGTGTTTTCAAAGCGTTTAAGCGGGAGCATGATCTGAAGGTTGTCATGATATTTGACCCCCGAGTTTATGGAAGATGGGTGGACCGTGTGGTTTCTAGACTGAGATTTTCTAGATTATTTTGTGTGGAGGCACTGGGTTTATGGAAGATGTAGATTTTTCACCTTTCAAACCAATTTATCAATGGTTGTGTGTGGTTTGCTGGTGGGGGAATCTGGATTCAGTTCACTGTAGTGTACGCCAGTCCAAACGCTTCAAAGTGATGATTCCTATGGAATCAACTTGAGGCATTATACCCAGGAAAGAATGTTCTGTGATTTTTGGGAGGGGATTTTAATGTGATACTCACGGCTGATGAAAAAAATGGTGGTTCTGAACAACATGTTCATGGAAGTAAGCCTTTTGCAGATTTTCTTTTTACTTTGGGGCTTTCAGATCTGGGGTTTAAGGGACAACCCTTTACTTGGTCCCGAGGTAACTTATATCAGCGGTTGGATCGTTACTTAGCTAATTCTCATTGGATTAATCTTTTCCCAGACTCGCACGTTTGGAATCTGGATTGGAATGGATCAGATCATCATTAGTTGTTGCTACGCTTGTTTGAGTTGGAATCTAATCCGGTTATATGTCCTTTCCGTTATATATATCGACTTGGCAAGATTATCTATGCTTTCAGAATTTTTTGTGTCAGGTTTGGAGTAGTGAAAATCTCTTATCCAATGTTAATAACTTTACTATTGAGATAAATATTGGAATTCGAATATGTTTGGGCACATAGGGAAAAAGAAGAAGCACTTGCTAGCTAGGCTGCGAGGGATTGACGATGCTTTAGCTCGTAACAATTCTGATTTCCTTGTGATTTTGGGATGACAATTGCATGAAGAGTTGGATTTAGTCTTGACACAGGAGGAGAGCCTTTGGAGTCAGAAAGCCTGTGCAAATTGGATACTTAAAGGGGAACACAATACGAAATACTTCCATGCAACCACGATGTCACGACGGTGTCAGAATCACAAATTTGGACTGAAGCTTAATAATGTTGATTGGTGTGACGATCAGGATGTATTACAAGGGGCAGCTTTGCAATTCTACAAAAATCTATTTACCTTTAGTTCCCCTAACATGCATGGATATGAGGTGCGTGGATGCTTCCCTAAGATTTCTTGTGAGAGCCTTGATATTGCAAAATTTCCTGTCTCGGATGATGAAATTAAGTGAGTGGTGTTTGAGACGAGTCCACTCAAAGCTCCCGGGATGGATGGTCTTCACGTTGCATTTTATCAAAAAAAAACTAGAAGATAGTAGGCCCGACAGTTTGCACTTTGGTTCGAAAATCCTTTGAAGAAGGTGCTATCCCAGCGGAGATTAATCAAACACTTTTGGTTCTCTTACCCAAGGTCACAACCCCTGAAAGCTTTCCCAATTTCGTCCAATAAATCTTTGTACGATAGTTTATAAGTTGAATCATATGAAGGCCTCTTTGCCAAGTTGGGTTTCGGCTAACCAGACGGGTTTTATGCCTGGTAGATTGATCACATATAATATTATAATTCCTCATGAGGTTAGACATTCCATACGTAAGAAATCTGGTAAGAAAGGCTGGATGACCATTAAGATAGATCTGGAAAAGGCTTATGATCGACCTGAATGGGGTTCTATCAATGATACGTTAGTAGATATCCATTTTCCAGATGGACATCGCCATTTGATCATGCATTGTGTTTTGTCGACATCAACTCGTATTTTATAGAATGGCACAGTGATTGAGCTTTTGTCCCCTCCTGCAGGATCCATCAGGGAGATCCGTTGTCCCCTTATTTATTCGTGATTTACATTGAGCATCTTGCTCAAGCCATCTAGGCGAAAGTTAAAAAGGATAAGTGGAAGGCTTTCCAAACTTCTAAACTGGGCCTGGCTATTTCACTCATTCTATTTGCTGATGATATGCTATTATTTGCTAAGGCATCCTTGGATCAACTATCTATTATTCAAAATGTTCTTCGATGGTTTAGCGATGTTTCTGGTCAAAAGGTTAGTATTGAAAAGATGATTGGTGAAATAACGTCACACTATTTGTACAAGCGTACACGGTCGATGCAAGTATAGTAGACAAATGCAAATTTGACAGATATCGATCCCATGAGGACAGTTGTTATGATGTCTACAAATGTCAGTGCAATAAGTAAGAAAAATAAGGTAAATGCGATAGATAATGTCGAAGCAATGAAAGGTAAATGATATAGGTAATGTCGAAGCAATGTAATGAAATTAAAACATAAACAAAATAATGATGGTAGTGGGGTTCCCTCGGTGATTCATCAACAGAATAATTAATGCTAGAATGAAGCAAAAGAAAAGATGATTGTCTATGCAATAAAGCATATGAATATCTTACCAATCTCAACTTCTACCTTTAATCAACGACTTATATGAGACCACTCACCACACCTTTCAGTGATGGCTAAATAAGCAAATATAAGAACATTTGAGTCAACTTTCGTTGTACTCCCATGCAACTTTCATTGTCACGATTGTTAACTTGAACTGTCACTGCGACTCTCATTGACAGTGGCTGCAATAAACACTTTCATGAATAAAAGCATTCAAACTCAAAGATCAAAAGATAGAGGAAAAGCTTAATAAGATAAACATTCAGTTAACATTCATCAATTATTTCCATACAAAATGAAATTAAACCATAATCATCGGCATTTAAACAAAAAAACATTAAGAGCCGAATAGGGAAAGCTATCACTATCTAACTAGATTGCTCCTTGATACTTCCTCTTGCCTCGCACTCGTCTCGGGTACTTAACTCTACATCAGATTCATCTCGGTTGCCCCATGGAAGTTGTAAGCCGCCATAGTCATCAAGAGAAAGCTCCAAAACCAAGGAAAAAGATGATAAAATATGAGTCTCCCTCTTATAGGGTAAGAATATATGTATATATCCTTGTCATTTTCCAATTGGGTGTTTACAAGTGTCATTCATAGATTTTCTGGATAAAATTTCATATAAGACAGATGTACTAATGGACAACTTATAATTCTTTGATCTTATTCTGATAGTTGTCATTGTAGTGATAATGAATGATTCATTGTGCCGACATCATGTCCGGACAATAGTTTTTGTAACTAACTGCCAGCTCATTATCCTTTGATCTTATCTTCTCGCCATCATCATTTGATCTTATCTGTTTGACAGCTGTCAATGCGGCGACAGTCCTGGATGCAATCCAAACAATGCTTATGTAGCAAAATTAGTATTGCAGTGACATCCCAATACGACAACAGTCCTGGCTGCAATTTTGGAAGAACTCATGTAGTGACATTAGCAGCAAAATTGTGATAAATTCAAGGATAATTGAGTTGTCAATGCCAATGCCATGGAGTTAAGAAAATACAAGTACAGAGATGAAAGTGCTAAAATGCATGCA
Organism: Hibiscus mutabilis; assembly: GCA_019671005.1. Classification (NCBI taxonomy): domain Eukaryota; kingdom Viridiplantae; phylum Streptophyta; class Magnoliopsida; order Malvales; family Malvaceae; genus Hibiscus; species Hibiscus mutabilis. The sequence continues at coordinate 9,315,721 of CM033752.1, read as the reverse complement.
AAGGATAACATGATGGGGGACAAATTAATCAATAAATAAGGTGAAAACACATGTCTTTTAAAGTACCATCACACCCCAAACTGAAGTTTTTGCTTGTCCTCAAGCAAAATAAAAATAGCAAGGTTAAACACAAATTGATGAACATTCAAGCCACTTGAATCATCTCAACTATCAATGAATCAACTACATCTATATGATAAAAGATTGCATCAACAGCTCAGGAATATGAATGAATGAAGTTGCAATGAATCAAAGCTAGCATCGTGTCTTACATCTCAAATTCCTCCAACCTAAACTACATTTATTTCATTATACTATATAACATATAATTTTTTTTCTTTTTTTTTTCCTTTTTTAAGCAGCGAGGGATATCAAAGAATGAATGCACCCCTAAGATCCTAAGAAATAAGATGTTGTTCAATGAACCCTAGGGAGTACTTCATTTCTTTGACACACGCTCATGCAGCGACAAACTTTGGCCAGATTCATTTTTCTAATGTATGCATTGGAGTGTTCCCTCTTAAGCTACTTTCACTATGCACCCACATTGGAGTGTTCTTTATTTACACATAATATGATCTATAAACATATATAACAATAGCTAAACTAGGCAGATTCAGCTAAGATCTAAGAGATATGCTTCGTATCTATTACTCAAGCACTCAAATTCATTCATAACAGAATTCTAATACAACATTCCATCACATGTATCCAACAAATTCATTGACAATCAACAAGATTAAAGATTTAAGCATCGAATGTAAGAAAAATTTTATAACACAAATGAACCTTGCGCTTTCTTAGATTTTTTTTGAAATGGGGGTGGATTTTAAACCTGATGCTTGTCGAATAGTGATGTACTTTAGAGCAAGTATACTCAACAAATCAAGTAATAAAGTGATAAGTAGAGTGTTGAACCCACAAGATTTGAATCAATAACTACGAAGTTATCAAACTTAAGAATGTGTTTGCAAGTATTGGATGGTGTCGGTTTATCAAAACTAAAAACAATTAAACTAAAGAAAGCAATGATTAAGACAAACAGATGTTGCGACAAATAACATATAATTATGGAAGCTAGGATTATTGCTAAGGATACATGCTTGATTACTTATTTCAATGCTATAGCAGCTAGAAATACATGTCTACATAAACCATTAAGATCTTTATCTACTCAATAGGATTTTCTAAGGAACTTCTGACTCTCTCGATGCCTAAAAGTTAATAATATTAAGGCTAAGGTAATACATGTCCGTGTGAACCCTAACAACTCTATTATTTGTTTGATAACTCCCTTTTAGTTATTGAAACCCTAAACTTATGTCTAAGCCGAATTAAGACTAAGTTAACAGCTTAGCCCCACTGTTTACGTTTGTATAACCTAACTCTCTTGATATTAAGCCACAGATCAATAGTTAAAAGGCCTCTCTTGATATCTATTACCATAATTATGCATGAAGAACGATGAAAAGAATAGATAAAGGGAAAACAACTATATCATTAAAATAAAATAATCAAACCATAAATTCTTGGGAAACAATAATCCTAACTAAAGTATTTAGCTCATGTCTGAGCCTAAAACATCAATAATAATAATAATAATAAAGTATGACAGTTTATCAAGCAAGGAAAAGAAAAGAGTCGAGCGTCCTCGACAAACTCTCTCTGTGTCGTCTAACTATTGCTGCAAGTCTTTCACTCTGTAGGCCTCTCTTGATGGCTTCTGTCATGAGGAGATCTCTCTAGCTTTCACCCTAGTGGTTCTCCGTAAGCTTCAGACTAGGACTGTTGTCTATAAATGAGCTCGCCTTTGAATTGGCATCTAGGGTTTTAAGGACCTTAAGTGCGCACAGCTTCATTAAAGAAGGCCACTAATTTCTGCTATATTTAATATTCCATATCATGGGGAAAGTCCACGTGGGTAAAAGAAGATTCATCTCCAATTATTTATGCCTCGTCAGCTCTAGCCATGAGATCTGCAACTAATTCGTTCCAACATTCCTCCAACATACTCCGACATCTTGCATATGCACCTCAAAACACCACCTTTCTAGTGAAAAGCACCAAAATATATAACATGAAAGTACATGCGGTGTGACTCCCTATCTATGTACAAACTATATGCAATCTATCCTAAATGCAACTATATGAGCTTGAATGCACAAAAAATAAAAGTAAAGAGGGCACATTAAATAGATCATTTACACACTAGTCAAATACCCCCAAACTTGAATTGTTGCTTGTCCTCAGGCGATGCAAAATGGAATCAAGGAAAAAAATAAAAATAGTGAACAATCTATAGTTCCCAAGGTTACACTAAGCTATGATTACAAAGATTCTTAGACAAGCTGTAGTTGTAATTCATTCCTCAGCTATATTAATGAGATATAATGCATTAGAGCTTACAGTTTTGTTCCAAGGATTAATTCTGCTGTAGGTGCAGTGTGTGCAGTTGTCACATACATTCATCACTTAATGACCTTAGAAAAACTAAAAGATTTCTCTCTTTTATTTCCTTGGCATGTTCTTTTTTTCGCATATTGTTTTACTCCATTTTTCTTTTAGGTTCAAAAACGGTATCCTTGGGGCTTTAACTTATCACACTTACTCTTCAGACCTGAAGATGAGTGGAGCAAACAACCCATCCCTGAGCCCTATGAGTAGTGTCAACCCATAAATACTTTCATTCACTCTTTTCCAGTACTATCATTCCTACCAAGGAAAGTTAAATGGAGCAAACACAACTCACCGAGTGTACTAAGATAGCAAGATGCATAGAAGAGTGTCCCTCAATAGTTTTGTTTATATTATCAAGTTTTAATTATTTACTTAATTTTTTAGGGAACTTTTAAGCCTTTATTTTTCTTCATTGAGCTTTTAGTTCATTCTCATCAATTCATACTTTAGCATCAGAGAGTCGACCTAGAATTTTCGTAAGGTTTCTTAAGCTTTTAAAATGCATGCAACATGTGTTTTAAGGGCTATAGCAGATTCAACACTAAGTTCAAAACAGGAAAGCTCTTAACACCTTGCAAAGCATTTACATACATTAATCATAGAAAATCATGATCAATATAGTAACAAGTTTTAGAATCAATGGAATCATAACAAAGGGAACCTATCGAAACATATCAGGCTATTTACAGGCTAAATTGTTTTCTAAAATTTTAAAATTTACCTTGATTTAACCTAATATATACATGTAACACCCCGGTTTTGGGCCTAGCGGTTTTGAGGTTTGTTAGACGGTCAGGTGGACCGGGTTAAAGATTCAAGTCGGATTTGGGACTGTATATTTTTGGTGAGATAAAATATGGAAAAATGGTTAAAATCATGTTTTAATATATGATTAATATTGGTGGAATCAATTTTGTAAAATGAGATTTGGAGTTATGACATTTTGGCTAGTGACCAAAATGCAATTTTTGAAAACTGTTTTTAAAGTGACTAAAATGAAAAGGGTCAAATTCTTAGAATCCTTAAGGAGCTATTTTACTAAGTTTTTGCTGGTTATTTCTCCCATCAATTAAATCATTTTAACATGTGTTTTAAAAGTTAATTAAAAGGGATTTTAGATATTAAAGTTAGTTATTTGGTTTTAATGAAAATTGACGTAACTTTTCTCTCCACTTCTTTTCTGCCAAACACTCAAATTTCATAAAAAAACAGAGGTGAGAGATCAATTTTACTTAGATTCTTGATCTAAAATTGATTATTTAACTTTGATTTACAAAAGCTTATTGAAATCTTGTGTTTTCCTAGCTTTAAACAAGCCAATTGAGGGAGAAATTACACAATAGGGGTAAGGTCTGTGATCTCCTCTATTGAATGGTTCTTTATTGATATTCTCAAGTATTTGATCCTTGATTTATGGTTTATAATCTGATTTTGTGTTTTTATATTGAATTAATTTATTTAATTGGGTAAAATTGATGAAATAGCGAAAGATCCGAATTGGATCTATTTTCCAGTGATGTAGATTGATTTTAAACATATTATGGATGTATAATAATGTCATAATTCGTTTTTAACAATGGAATCCCGAAACTCTTGAATCTCTAATTGTTTAGGTTGTTAGAATTGTGTTTTTGTGGAGTTGTGATGGCTGTTTGGTTGCTGGAGGTGTTAGGTTGTTTTGATTATGTTTTTAGATGTTATTTGATGATAAAAGTGGTGTTAGATTGATAGGTTGTGGCTGGGTTGTGTTTGGAAAGGATTAGATGGTGTTTTCGGTTGTTGTGATTGGGTAATTGTGAGGTGAATGTGTGAATCCGTGAGGATCTGTTGTTGCAGTGTTTTAAATGCATGGACACGCATTAATCCTCTGTTGTAATGTGGTTAAAACAGGGGATATGGATCCGAAAGTGATCGAGGAAGCTTTGGAGGCTTCGAACGCTTGTTTTTGCGTCGGAAAATCAAGGTTTCACATATCGGTGAATGAAAACGTGGTTAAAAGCGTTTTGATGTTTTGGAACAGAGCTTTGGGAAGTTAAGGTAGAGCTTGAAACACTTACCTAGACTTAGAAGTAAGTATAAAGTGGTTTTCTCTCTCGGTCGTGCTATTTGAAATGGTTTTATGAACTTGTTTTAATTTACATGTTACCTACTGTTTAAGCATGTTTTAAAGAATTTGATATACTGACTTTAAGCATGAAATGCTGAAGGATGCACATGGTGAGTGGTCCTTGCAAGTATGTGGTTTATACTTCTGGTTTAAAGCATGGTTGTTGCTTTGGAAAAGTGTTTGGTTAATGCTTGTTTAAAATAGTGAGGTAAATGTTAAAATGGTTAATTATATTGGCAAGTGATGTGGTTTTAAAATTGTTATCGGGTATAGTTGATCGGCCATAGGATTGAGTGCACTGTAAATAAGTCGCCTTGGATGTTGAGGGGTTTAACGGTACCGAATACTCCATCCAAGTACCCTAACGGTAGAGGGGTTTAACGGTACCGAATACTCCCGTTAGTGGATTAAGCATCTAGCCGATAAGAGGGATTGGTGTCCTTGTGGGTTGTTATTGTACCCGGTTGTTAGTGTACCGCGATTGTGATTGTATCGCTATTCTGGTTGAGATGGCTTGAAGTGTTGGGTTAACACTTGTTGAATCCGTGTATTCGATGAGCTCTTTTGTTATTGGACTTGTTTAATGATCACTTGTAAGCCAATATAATTGTTAATGTATCATTGAAAGGTTTATGTTGTATAATGTGATTTTTACATGTTACTCTTTAAGCTTTGCATATGGTGTTATGCATGGGAAGGCTTAAATTGAGGTTAGCAATGGGATTTGTTGTTGGTTAATGGTACATGTTGCATATGGATTAATATGCTGGTTTTGAAAGTGTTAAAGTGCATGGTTTTAAAGGCATGATGTTTTATATGATGATAAATATGGTTTGAAATGGGAATTTCATAGTGTTGATGGAAAATGGTTTTAAATGCATTGATAGTGTGTTGTTTTTGAGCACTCCTCACTAAGCCTAGTGTGCTTATGCTCCCTTTGTCCATCAATGCAGAGAACTAAAGGTTTGGGAGGCAGCGGGAAGCAAGGGATCTCAACAAGACTTGGTAATCAAAGTATGTTTTTGGAATTAGACTACAAGTAATAAGGGCAATGGGGTTTCCGTTGATGTTTCGGAAGATGGTTGTTAAACTCTCTGTTCGAGCAAGTTTGTTTAGTTGCTCTTGAATTGAAAATGACAATTATAGAGTGTTTTTGGTGATGGTTTGAAGTTTCATGCGTTGCTTGATTGGTGTCTAGGAAGCATGCCTACAAATTTTCATTTGATGGAAGATGCCATGAATCGATGTTGAATTTGTGATGCTTTGATGTGGTTTGATCCTTGAATATGTTGGATATATGTTTGAAGCGTGTTTGGGTGTTTCAGAAATCATAAATGGATGAAAAACCAGTTAAATTCTCATTCCAGGCCCAGAGGTTTCGAAACATGGCCCCTGATTTTGAAACCTGTAGGCCAAAATTGGCTATGGGGTACGGTACGCGGAGAGTCATACCGGTACGCATTTTAAGTTTTGGAGGCCTGGTTTCGAAACCTATAGGGGTGGTTTCGAAACCTATAATATAATTTGGCCCTGTATCAATCCGAAAACCCGTGTACCGAAACCAAGGACCGTTATTTCAGTTATATGTTTGATTTAAGCTTAGAAATCTTGTAGTTTGGTCCCTAGATGTTGTGTATGCAATTGAATGAGTTTGGATGGTTGTTTTAAGCTGAAATTTGGCATGTATGCATGAAACATGACTAATTGAATATTGGTAAATCATATTTTAGGTAAGTCCTTATAGTTTTGTATATTTACAATTTGGTCCCTAAATATTTAAATGATAATTTGAGGGTGCTATGGTGATCTGATTGCGATGAAATTTCATGAGCTTGCATGAAATGAACTTAATTGTGGATTAGTAAACTTAATTTGTTAATTGAACCCTTAACTTATGGAAATTACATTTTGGTCCCTATTTTGTAATAGTGTTCAATTGGATGTCAATTCGATGCCCGATTGAGTTGAGTTTACACTTATGATCAGTATGTACATGTAGGTTAATAATTATGCCTCTAGATAAGATAAAAGAAAAAAATGGCCGTGTTTTGAGTTTTATCTTCACGGTTTACCTCGGTAAACCTAATGTAGCTTGCTCGGTTCGGTCTTGCGACTAGGCCGGGTCGAGGGGGTTACATTTAGTGGTATCAGAGCTAGATTTGTGAAAGGTTGAGATATTGTATTTGGTCGTTTACTATTGATTGTCATGCACGATGCTTGTCTATTATGTTCGGTGATAATTGGAAAATTGATATGATTATTGTGATGTTGCTATGAACTATAATCTGATATTGATATGAACGGTGGTTGAAATATGAACGCTGAGTGTTTATGTTATGTTGGGGGAAATTTGGGGAAACCCATTGCCTTATTATTATAGTATGAAATGTATGGTTTTGAAATAAAAGTCTTGGATCCTTGCTTCAAGCTGGCCTGATTCAATTTTGTTTTGAAATGATTATCATGCCTTAGAAAATGTGTTATGTTACGACTGAGAGGAAAATTGAGATCTAGCGAGATGTTGTTGCCTTTGGGCAGTGAGTTAAGAAAAGTGTTGTGTTTTCTGGGGGTTTGTCACCTTAAAGTATGTACCACCTTTGTCGGTTAAGCCAGAGTTGGGTGATCTGATGCCTTGTTATAGGCGATGTTTTGAGCTTGTAAGGTGTTGTTGCTAGAGTGTGTGTGTTTGCACCAGCTGTTGGGCAAACGAGGTTGCTGTTGGAATATCGTTGTAGTTTGGGAGGAGTTGAGTACCGTGGGTTGTCACCTGAGACATCCGAGACATTGATGGCCAGTGTTGTTTAGGTTTTGGATCAAATGGGGTGTATTGGCACCCGTAAGATTTGGATGTGTTGAATCTCTGTTGCAAGGCGATGTTTTTAGTTGGTGGACAACTGTATTTGCGGGTGTGGAACCCAATGATATGGATTGAGAGTTTTTCCATGTTGTTTTTAAGAAGAAGTATCTGGGGTTTAGATACTTGGATGAAAAGAGACAAGAGTTCATGGTTGGGATCAGGGTCACGTGTATGTGGTCAAGTTAGGATAAAAATTGTTTGGTTGAGCCGGTATGGTCCTGAACTGGTTTTGGGTAGGGAAGTGTCGTTGTGACCGAATTCGATGTGAGTTGGTACAGGATGTTAGGGTGTATATGTTGGCTTTCGATTACACCATTTTTGACGTGTTGGTACACGGGCAAAGTGCATTGAGCAAAACCTGGGTTTATCGGTTTTGTGTGGGAGGTTCTGGATCTAGCAAAAGAATTGCAAAATCTAGTTTCGGCAGTGTTCAGTTAAAAGGAATTGTGATAAAAGATATAGCCCTGAGTTGAGGCGAGGTGATGATGGTGCTGGGTGAGGACCGCGGGGTTAGAGTATCCAAACTAAAATAATATTTAATATACGTTAAGTATGTGGATTGTGTGATCTCATGAGGCAAGATTGTCTGTATTTGTTATTTAGAGTATAAACCCCTGTGCTTGTCATTGATAACGTTTGTGGGAGCTGTGGTTTGAACGATCGTCTCGTAAGTGTTGGTTGCGGGAATACATGTGGCTAGTTCTTCTGGTGAGAAGGTTGTTGTGAGAATGATGTTTGGAAATGATCATCGATGCTTTAAGATCTTGAGGTTACGGTTGTTTTGTTGGAGTTTTTGCTCTACAGTTTTTGATGTAATCCTGAGTTTGGATAAGTGGCTGGAACACAGAGCAGTGGTTGATTTTGAATCATAGCGAGTTGCTTTACAACTTGCTGATAGTTACGAGGTGGTAATCACGGGCGATAATGTTAAATTCTTGTCTAATTCTATTTTGGCAATAGAAGTGAGTTGTTTGATGGATTTTGGTTGCAAGGCATCCCTAGCCTATGTTATGAATCCAGGGTCATAAGAAGTGCGAGCTCAGGATAGTCGTGCGGTATGTGAGTTTCTGGGTGTTTTCGAGGGAATGGTCGGGTTTACCATTGGATTAAGAGGTTGAGTTTGGCATTGAGTTGTATGAAAACACAACTCCAGTGTCTATTGCTCTTTGTGCATGGCTCGAGGGATTTGAAGAGGGTAAAGACACAACTTCAGGAGTTGCGTGATAAAGGGTTTATCAGGCTTAGTGTTTCGTCGGGGTGTTGCGCTGGTGTCATTGTAAAAAATGAGGATAGCATAACGCGAATGTGCTTTGGGTTCTAGGTAGCTAAACAAGTTGATGTTTTGTTGATCAGTTCGGGGGTGCTTCAGTGGTTGTAAGTATGATCTGAGGTTCGAGTGGTATCTGTGTAGGTAAAGGATGTAGTTGTGTTTAAATTTTCCTTTGATTAAGGGACGATAATTTGAGTTTTTGGTGATGTTGTTTGGTTTGATTGATGCATAGGTTGCGTTCATAGTTTTGTTGAATTAGGTAGTCTGAGTTTTTTGGGCAGTTGGTTGTTGTGTTTATTGATGTTTTTTTGTTTGCGGAAGCATCGAGAAGGGCTTTGATCGATAAGTATAGTTGGTTTAGGTGATTTTTGGGGAGAGGTGAATGTTGCTTTTTGTTTGGGAGGTGTGAGTTCTGGGTATGTTGCTAAGAATTATGGTTCTGAGGATGTTATTAGTAAGTGTGAACGGATAAACATGCACAATGCAAAAACACTTATATGTATATATAAATATGTCAGTACATGCATACATTCAGGCATAACATTAGAGGTTTTGCATACATACACATAGACATCTATGAGGGCATATAAGTGATAATGCATATATATGTTCACACTTACAGATGACTAATCAGAAATCAATGGTGTGATGGTATAAGTAAGGTAGTGTATGAAGGTGGTTTTGGTGTTATGGTTCTTGGGAGTTTGGCCGATGCTAGTTTTTGAGTGACCAAGGTTAGAGTTTGTAGGTTGTGGGTTTGCTAGATCCAGTTCTTAGCATCGAGGTTTGTTGAGATTGTAGCGTTGCAAGTGAAGTTGTGGCTTATGCATCTAGATAGTTAAAGGTGCACGAGGGCTTTTGTCCTACGCATGATGTGAAGCTTGCCACGTTGTTGGTTGTTTAAATGTTTTAGACATCAATACTATGATGGGGAGTGTGTTGTGTACACGGATCGCGTGTGGTTAAAAATTGAAAAGATTGATGTTTTGAGTTTTTGATAACATGGATGGTTGGGGTTGTTTAGGAGCTATAGTTTGGTGATTGAATATCGTTTGAGCTAAGCTTATAGCCGATGCTTGGGTTGTGAGAGTTGCGGTGAAGTTGAGGATATTGTTTATGCGGTTGGGTGTGATGCGTGATGGAGACTTGATATCAAGTTACAAGTGAATTCATTCAGGCCAAAATTGATTAGAGGAAGGTAACAGTGTGATTATACATCAGTATCGCATGTTCATGTTATTGGGAGGAGGAAATCCGGTGGATTTTCATGTTAAAGGTTATAGGTGTTGTGTTTTAAAGGTCGGAAGGTGGTGTCCCTTGATGTTGAGTTGAGGTGTAAGGTTTGATGGAGGCACATGCCAGTTCTTGCGAAATGAATTACGGTATTGCCAAGATATATCGAGGATTGAAAAGGGATTGTTGTTGGGTTAGTTTAGAGGGAGATATGGTTGGTTTTGTTGTTCGATGCATGGTATGTCAGCGAGGGGAAGCTGAGCATCGGTTTTCTTTTGGGTTGTTGTAACCGTTGAGGATACCAGAATGGAAATGGGAAAGAATCACCAGGGATTTTGTGTCTAGGTTGCCTTTGGTACCGACCAAAAGGATTCTATTTGGGTGGTTGTTGATTGAGTTGTGAAGTGTGTGCACTCTTGTGGCTATGCTTGTGATGTATGTTTTAGAATATGTAGCAGATTTGTATATTGATGGGTTAGTGCATTTGCATTGTGTGCCTGAGTTCATAGTTCTGGATGAAGATCCATGGGTTACAGTGAGGTTATGAGGGTGTTGCTTGAGCTTAAGTGTATGTACTTCATATCTATCCTGGTTGGATGGCGGGTTAGAGCATGGAATTCAAGTTTTGAAAGATGAGTTAGGTTGTGTATCACGGAGCTTCCGGGAAAGTGTGAAAGGCACATGCCTTTGGTAGAATTTACTTTAATGGCAGTTATTAGGCAAGTATGCAGGTGGCACCGTATGAGGTGTTGTGCGGTTGGAGGATCCGTACGCCCGTTTGTTGGGCTAAAATTCTACGGGAATTTGAGGCGTAGTGATTTAAAGTGTGTTGTGATAGTCGGATGATCATGATGGTATCGCCTTGGAAGAAGGTGATGCGTTTTGAGGACCATACGATTTTGTTGAGTGTGTGGGTCCTGTTGCTTATTGTTGAGGTTATCTCCTGTGTTGGAGGGGTTCTATGATGTGTTTCATGTGATGATGTTGCGAAGGTATCGGTTGGATTCCTTGCATGTTCTGCCGGTGTAAGGCATTGTGTTGAGATCTGAGTTATCTTTTGTGAAGGACCTGGTGGAGATCCTTGTTGCCAGCGGTAGAGTTCTGGGTGGTACATTGGTTGGCCTTCTTAAGGTGTTGCGGAGATACCGCAGTGTTAGGAAGCCGCGTGCGAATGTATGTCGTAGATGTTGGAGCAATTTCTGCTTTTATTTTTTTCTGGTAAATTTCGGGACAAAATTTCTTAAGTGGGGGAGAGTTGTAACGCCCCGGTTCTGGGCCTAGCGGTTTTGAGGTTTGTTAGACGGTCCAGTGGACCGGGTTAGATATTCGAGTTGGATTCGGGACCGTATATTTTTCGGTGAGAGAAAAAATGAAAAAATGATTAAAAATCATGTTTTAATATATGATTAATATTGCTGGAATCAATTCTGGAAAATGAGATTTGGAGGCATGACATTTTGGCTAGTGACCAAAATGCAATTTTTGAAAATTATTTTAAAGTGACTAAAATGAAAAGGGTCAAATTCTTAGAATCCTTAAGGATCTATTTTACTAAGTTTTTGCTGGTGATTTCTCCCTTCAATTAAATCATTTTAACATGTGTTTTAAAAGTTAATTAAAAGGGATTTTAGATATTAAAGTTAGTTATTTGGTTTTAATGAAAATTGACGTAACTTTTCTCTCAACTTTTCTCTCCACTTCTTTTCTACCAAACACTCAAATTTCATCAAAAGCCAGAGGTGAGAGATCAATTTTACTTAGATTCTTGATCTACAATTGATTATTTAACTTTGATTTACAAAAGCTTATTAAAATCTTGTGTTTTCCTAGCTTTAAACAAGCCAATTGAGGAAGAAATTACACAATAGGGGTAAGGTCCGTGATTTGCTCTATTGAATGGTTATTTATTGAAATTCCCAAGTATTTGATCCTTGATTTATGGTTTATAATCTGATTTTGTGTTTTTATATTGAATTAATTGATTTAATTGGGTAAAATTGATGAAATAGCGAAAGATCCAAATTGGATCTGTTTTCCAATGATGTAAATTGATTTTAAACATATTATGGATGTATAATAATGTTAACAATGGAATCTCGAAACTCTTGAATCTCTAATTGTTTAGGTTGTTAGAATTGTGTTTTTGTGGAGTTGTGGTGGCTGTTTGGTTGCTAGAGGTGTTAGGTTGTTTTGATTCTGTTTTTAGATGTTATTTGATGATAAAAGTGGTGTTAGATTGATAGGTTGTGGATGGGTTGTATTTGGAAAGGATTAGATGGTGTTTTCGATTGTTTTAATTGGGTAATTATGAGGTGAATATGTGAATCTGTGAGGATCTATTGTTGCAGTGTTTTAAATTCATAGAGATGCATTAATCCTTTGTTGTAATGTGGTTAAAACAGGGGAGATGGATCCGAAAGTGATTGGGAAGCTTTGGAGGCTTCAAACGCTTGTTTTCTCATCGGTAAATTGAGGTTTCGCGTATCGGTGAGTGAAAATGTGGTTAAACGCGTTTTGATGTTTTGGAACAGAGTTTTGGGGAGTTAAGGTAGAGCTTGAAATGCTTACCTAGACTCGAAAGTAAGTATAAAGTGGTTTTCTCTCTCGGTCGTTCTATTTGAAATGGTTTTATGCACTTGTTTTAATTTACATGTTACCTACTGTTTAAGCATGTTTTAAAGTATTTGATATACTGACTTTGAGCATGAAATGCTGAAGGATGCACATGGTAAGTGATCCTTGTAAGTATGTGGTTTATACTTGTGGTTTAAAGCATGGTTGTTGCTTTGGAAAAGTGTTTTGGTTAATGCTTGTTTAAAACAGTGAGGTAAATGTTAAAATGGTTAATTATATTGGCAAGTGATGTGGTTTTAAAATTGTTATCGGATATAGCTAGCAGGCCATAGGATTGAGTGCACTATAAATAAGTCACCTTGGATGTTGAGAGGTTTAACGGTACCGAATACTCCATCCAAGTACCCTAACGATAGAGGGGTTTAACGGTACTGAATACTCCCTTTAGTGGATTAAGCATCTAACCGATGAGAGGGATTGGTGTCCATGTGGGTTGTTATTGTACCCGGTTGTTAGTGTACCGCGATTGTGATTGTATTGCTATTCCGGTTGAGATGACTTGAAGTGTTGGGTTAACACTTGTTGAATCCGTGTATCCAATGAACTCTTTTGTTATTGGACTTGTTTAATGATCACTTGTAAGCCAATATAATTGTTAATGTATCATTGAAAGGTTTATGTTTTATAATGTGATTTATACATGTTACTCTTTAAGCTTTGCATATGGTGTTATGCATGGGAAGGCTTAAATTGAGGTTAGCAATGGGATTTGTTGTTGGTTAATGATACATGTTGCATATGGATTAATATGCTGGTTTTGAAAGTGTTAAAGTGCATGGTTTTAAAGGCATGATGTTTTATATGATGATAAATATGGTTTGAAATGGGAATTTCATAGTGTTGATGGAAAATGGTTTTAAATGCATTGATGGTGTGTTGTTTTTGAGCACTCCTCACTAAGCCTAGTGTACTTATGCTCCATTTGTCCATCAATGCAGAGAACTAAAGGTTTGGGAGGCAGCGGGAAGCAAGGGATCTCAACAAGACTTGGTAATCAAAGTATGTTTTTGGAATTAGACTATAAGTAATAAGGGCAATGGGGTTTCTGTTGCTGTTTCGAGAGATGGTTGTTAAACTCTCTGTTCGAGCAAGTTTGTTTAGTTGCTCTTGAATTGAAAATGGCAATTATAGAGTGCTTTTGGTGATGGTTTAAAGATTCATGCGTTGCTTGATTGGTTTCTCGGAAGCATGCCTATAGATTTTCATTTGATGCAAGATGCCATAAATCGATGTTGAATCTGTGATGCTTTGATGTGGTTCGATCCTTGAATATGTTGGATATATGTTTGAAGCATGTTTGAGTGTTTCGAAAATCATAAATGGATGAAAAACCAGTTAAAATTCTCATTCCAGGCCTAGAGGTTTCGAAACCTAGCTCCTGGTTTCGAAACCTGTAGGCCAAAATTGGCTATGGGGTGTGGTACGCGGGGAGTCGTACCAGTGCGTGTTTTAAGTTCTAGAGGCCTACTTTCGAAACCTGTAGGGGTGGTTTCGAAACCTCTAATATAATTTGGCTCCGTATCGATCCAAAAACCCGTGTACCAAAACCAAGGACCGTTATTTCAATTATATGTTCGATTTAAGCTTTGAAATCTTGCAGTTTGGTCCCTAGATGTTGTGTATGCAATTGAATGAGTTTATATTGTTGTTTTGAGCTGAAATTTTACATGTATGCATGAAACATTACTAATTGAAGATTGGTAAATCAAATTTTAGGCAAGTCCTTATAGTTTTGTAGATTTACAATTTGGTCCCTAAATGTTTGAATGATAATTTGAGGGTGCTGTGGTGATCTAATTGCGATGAAATTTAATGAGCTTGCATGAAATGAACTTAATTGTGGATTAGTAAACTTAATTTGTTAATTGAACCCTTAACTTATGGCAATTACATTTTGGTCCCTATTTTGTAATAGTGTTTAATTGGATGTCAATTCGATGCCCGATTGAGTTGAGTTTACACTTATGATCAGTATGTACATGTAGGTTAATAATTATGCCTCTAGATAAGATAAAAAAAATGGTCGTGTTTTGAGTTTCATCTTTACGGTTTACCTCGGTAAACCTAATGTAGCTTGCTCGGTTCGGTCTTGCGACTAAGTCGGGTCGAGGGGGTTACAATACATGGGATAGTGCTCCGCCAAACTTGAGAAGAGCATTTTCCCCTATGAAAATAAAACAGAAAGAAAATAAACATGCATAATGCTATATGAAAAAAAAGAAAAAAAAAAGAAAAACTAACCCAGGGAGTTATTGGGGAGGTGAGGCGTGTCGCGACTGGCTCTTTGTCTGTCTACCAATGTGTGGCGCTGAGGGAGCAGATGCTAGTGGTGCCCGATTGATAGTGGAGGATGCAAAGGCATCTTGTGTTGGGGGAGCTATGGTGGATTCAGAGGAGTTTGATGATGTAGATAATTTGGTTCTTCACCCCAGATGTGCTTGCAGTTCCTCAATGAGCTCCAGACCGTGTCTAGCAGTAACTTTTTTTCTGGACCTGGCAGTTTTAGCAAATAGAGTTGGAGTGGGTGATGTCCTGACAGGAGAAAGGGTGACATGGCCCGCCAGTTGTTACACTTCAATAGAGTCATCACTAACTAGGTGTACAGGGCTAGAGGGAGTTGTGTTTCCAAGGTGCTTTGGGGCCTTGCTGTAACCCCCTGGACCCAGCCTAGATGCCAGACCGAACTGAGCAAGCTACATTAGGTTTGCTAAAACAAACCGAACGATTTACATAAAATGAAGTCTATTTTTTATCTTATCTAAATGCATAATTAATCCCTAAGGTGAACACACTGGCAGCGGATAAAATTCTCAATTAAGTCGAACGTCAATTTGACATCCAATTGAGCAAAATTGCCCTTTAAGGACCAAACTGCAATTCTAGAAAACTGATGGGACTTTCTTAAATCCAAGGTTTCCAAACCTTAATTAATAAGGTTACATGCACCCCGGTTTTCAACTTAAAACAATCATCCAAGCTCATTTAATTGCATCTACAAGAAATAGTGACTAATTCGTAAAGATTCAAACTTCAGCAAAGCAACTACCAGAAATTACCATCTTGGTACTGGTACACCCCCAGCCCGTATCGATACGGGATCATTTTGCAAAGGGTATCGGTACAGTCTACCGTGTATCGATACCAGTGGTTCAATTCCAAATTAGGGGATTCTAGTAGCTAAACCGGGTACCGATACGGTTGCCCGTGTACCAACACCTAATGTGATTATTAGAGGGGCATATCGATACATGGCTAGGCGTACCGATACCCCTGTGCAATTTTGCACACCTTTAAGCCATATCAGACCCCGCATAACGATCCTTGAGGACCCGTATCGGTACAACTAAGCCTATAATGACCTCTTGGTCAATCATATAACACTTAGGCTTACTAAAACATGCTTCAATCAATATATAAACATCATACCAACTAATGAACTACATAATACCACAATGACCTTGAAGCATAGGCATCATAAAAGCAAAAGCAATCACCAAGGTAGGCCTATAGACATGACATCTACCCCACATGCTTAAATCTCCCCAAAGCCCCCAATTCAAAACATAAGCCAATCCACAAGTCCAAAACACTAAGTAGAACATGTCCAAAATAGGGAGTAACCAAAACAACCCTCCCAATTACAACTCGATCACATTGCCTTTTATTATTACTAAGCATTTATGAAACCATACATGAAATAGCTCAGCCCTTGGATTTTTTCTTGCTTGCTCGCTATAATCACTCATTTTTATCCGGTGCATAGATATTGCATTAATCCATGTTAGCTTAATAATTAATATGTTATTATTGCATGTATACATGTAGTATTATTAGGTGTTTATTACGTACATGTGACTAATGTGCATGTAGTATGTGCGTCGTATGTGTTTGCATGTTACATATGCCTTGATTGTTTGTGTGTGTATAATGTGTATATTTATAATAGTTATATGTGATCAAATACATGTGTTTATACTATGTATTTGAGTGTGTGTGTGTTATGTAAATATTTGAATGTGTGTATGTTTATAATAATGTGTGATCAAACGTATATGTTTGTGTTAAGTATTTTGCATGTGTATGTGTCATCGTATTGCTATAGTATAACTACCATTATTACTATTATTATATAAACAAATATGAAAATAAAACCCAAATAAATTAAATGACCGATCTACAATTACATAGCCCAAAATTAAGTTTACATGGCCCAATCGGCCAAGCCCAAATCCTATATCTGAAAGCCCTAAATGTCTAACCCTAATGTTTCCTTCTACGCAGCCAACTAGGAGCCGTTGGATCAAATTTTGATCGAACGACCACAATCAAAAGGGGAGGGCTATCCAACTGGCCACGTTTGTTACACGCCCAGACCGTTCGACTGCCACACGCGCGTGTGATCCACGCGCGGACCCTTCGATCTCCCACGCGTGCGTGTATCCCACGCGTCAGAACTCCTCGGCTGCTGAGCTCTACGTGTCGCGATCTGGCGCAGTCCCACCCGTTCGAGATTTCATCTGAACCATTTATTCTTCAAGTTATCTTAGCCGTTGGATCAAATCTGATCCAACGGCCAAAGATGCGTCTGCGAAAAGATCAACTCCACCATGCCGCCGTACCAACCACCAGACGTGCAAGAGAGACAAAAAATAGATTATCGGCAACCAAGTCTGAGAAATGTACTTTTATTTTAGATCTACCAAAAAATAAAAAAAAGATAGCATATATGTAATAAGATCTACCCACTTTTGTATCGTTTTTACCAGTTTCGAAGAAAAAAATAAAAGTTTCCATTGGTAATTTTCTCTTCTTTTCTCTCACTCATGCATGCATGAAAAGTAAAAAGAAAAAACATAGAATAAAAACGGAGTTATATACCTGAGTGGTTCGAGTTTCGCCGGCGATAAGCCCTGAAGGGATGAGCCACGTTTTGTTTTGAAATAACAAAAAAGGGTTCTGTTTTTCTTTTGGTTTTAAAACGAGAAGGATCTTTGTTTTTTTGGGCTTTGCCATTGAACCGCCGCGGTCGGGGATGGCTTGAGGTGGCCGTACGGCCGAACCTCGCCTGAGACCGGCGGAGTGCGGCGGTTCATGTTCTTTTGGGCAGTCGTTTTCTAGAAAAACCGAGAAGGGGGAAGAGCTCTCTCTTTAGGTTAGGGAAAAATGAAAGAGGGGGCTGATTTTTGTGTTTTATAGTTGGAAAATAAATCATTTTTGGTCAAATAATCTAATAAACCCTCCCTTGCTCCCAGTTTTTTTCATTTCGGGCATCCCCTTGGTATATTTACAACATTAATCCTCTTTTCTTTGCCAAACCTTTCAATATGGTCCCCGAATTAAACTAATTCTGAGTTTAAATGGTGAAATTATGCCTTAAACCACTCCGCGTTTTGAATTTTATACTTTGGGCTTGCCCCTTGGGTATTTTACATCATTGGTCCTTTCAAGTTTCATTCGGTTTGCAATCATGTCCCCGCTTTGTTTTTATTGTTTTTGATTTGGGTTGTCTGTTTCCTTTCTATTCTATTTCAATCCCTCTGTCTAATTTAAATTACTATGTTTTTTTCTTTGTATATGTATACTGCCATGTCATATTGCATGTTTTATATAAGTTTTTTCCTTGTATTTCGTATATTTATGTTTTATAATACGCTCTTTTTGTGATTTCATGCTTTTGGTTATTTATTTATTTATTTCGTTCGTATAGGTTTATTTTATACATTGTGTTTAATTTAATTTGCATACCACGTCCGTATGTTAGTATGTTTTTATTTGTTTTGCATAGTATGTTACATATCAATTCATAGTATGTCTAGTTTTTATATCCATATTTTTCTTTACATTTTTATATGCGTTTTTAGCCATGTTTATTAATGTTTATTTTCCTTTATGTGTATTTTATATGTTTATCTTTGTTTGGTTGTGATAAAATAAGTGTTTTTTTTATGTTTGCCTTGTTTCCTAGGTTACATGTTAGTATGAAAATTTGTTAATCATGTCATGACATGTTTATATTGTGTATGCATATTTTGTGTTACATATTAAGTTTTAGTTTTATGTTTATAGGTTGCTTTGTTACTTGGGTATTATACTTTGTCATATATATATGTGTGTTCTAGTATGCTTTTTTTCTTGTTTTTGCATTTTAGGTTATATGATAAAACGGGTGTTGTTTGTCACATATTAATGTCATGTTTTTTTTTATTTTAAGTTGTGTCATATGTTAAGTATTAGTATTTTAGAAGCATGTTTCTTAGATTTATTTAGTTTAATATCATGTTACATATATGTCATGCATATTTCTGCTTTTTTATGCATTTTAACATGTAAATATTTGATTTATTAATTTCTCTTTGAAATATGTTTTCTTTTCTTTCAATTTGGAAGTATTTTTTTACTTGTTTATGCTTTATTTTTTGTTGTTGTTATAATATGTCATATAAATTATGCTCATGCATTTTACTATTCTTGTCCAGTTTTACAATATCCATGTTTTTATCTTTGTACCGTGTCAATGTGAGTGTTTTTTATTTATCCAATTCTTCTAAGGTTGCATAATGGAATATATAATGTCAATGCGGTGCCCTTTTATCCGAGCGTAAACGGGGCCAGTATCAGGCGTAGTGATGGTGGTTGGGCGTTTACTCTCGGATAACGGGGCCTTCAAATCTACTCGCACTTATAACCAAATCTTAATTTAATCGTCACTTTAATCCGGGAAGTCTATATTAATAAAGCGGTAATTATTAAAGTACCAATTTTGGGCGGTGTGGGGGTGCTAATCCTTCCCCATCCGTAACCGACTCCCGAACCCAACATTTTTAAAATCTCTGGTTTTATGGTATCCGGCCTACCTAAGTGGCCGGTGGCGACTCCATTTTTAAATAAAATACGATTTTTGCAAAACCCCACGGAAGACATTACTTTCAAAACAAAACAATAGATAAAACACGTTTTTTAGCGAAATGGACATCTCTACAGATGGCGACTCTGCTACATTTTTTTGTTTTTTCAAACAAAATAAAGTGAGTCGAGCTTTTTAAATAATTACCGCTTTATTAATATTAGAAGTTTTGGATTAAAGTGACTATTAAATTAACATTCAATTATAATTGAGTGTTTATTTTAACGCATTTAAAATTTGGCATATAAATTCATCCTTTTTAAGTGGGGGGAAAATGCTAATGCTTTCGTGAGGATATCGTTCCTCTGTGTAGGCCTAGCAAGTACCTTCGGGGCTCGAGTACCTTATGCTTTCGTAAGGATATCGTTCCTTCGTGCAGGCATAAGTGAATGGGTCCCCCTGAATTGAACCCAATTGAAAGGAGCCTATAATGGGTGATGATCGGGGGCCTTGCTACTCTTAGTAGGGGACAACAAGGACAGTTCGGGTACCTTTTAGCACCAAAACTGCATATAGAGAACATAGAAATCCACCCCTTTAGAGCCATGCGGATAACCTTGGGTGTTTTAGACGGGATAAATAGGGTTGTTTTGCGTGTTTATCCTATTTAATTCGTCCTTTTATTTATATATTTATTAATTTTATCCGGTACTGACTTGTTTTCTTTTTGTTTTTTTCATACATTATTGCATTTGCATTACATAAAGGTACTGAATCAAGTGGTTTACCCGATCAAAAAGTCTTTTACCATGGAAAAAAGGTATCTTAGGAAAGAAGAGCTTAACTTGTCAGTCAGGCATTGGTCAGAGGTCAATCAGAAGGCCCAAGGGGACAATTTGCCGAGCGAGCGCATAGTAGCAGGGTACACCTACGTGATTCTTCAACAGAATGACTTATGGGATCTTCAAAGCATCTGGGAAGGATGGGATCGAAGACTACAAGAAATGTTCTATGATAGTTATGGCGACATTGCATAGCTATTATACGTTCGAGTCAACCAGCCCTTACTCCGAGCTATTTTTCAGTTCAGGAATCCTGCTTTTTGCTGCTTCACCTTCAATGGACAGGACATGATGCCTACAGTAGAAGAGTACACTGCCTTACTTAATCAGAAGAACGTTCAGGAAGATTGGATCTATGCAAAACCGCCGAGGAATCAAAATTACACTTCGAAGCTCAAAACCTTTGTCGGGATGAGTGACGATTGGGTTAATGGCCTGATTTGACTTCGAGGAGACAGTACAGTCTTTGCATGGGAGAGTATTCGAGACATCATACCCGCACATCCAGATGAGGGGAAGAAGATAGACCTATTTGCCTTGGGAATATACAGTTTGGTAATCTTTCCGAGAACTCTTGGAAACATTAATGTAGGCATTTTAGATCTGTTTGAGCGTATGAAATAGAGGGCGAACCTAGTACCAGCAATCTTGACCGAGACCTTCATTTCTTCAAATGCCAGTCGAAAGCACGAAGAATGACGTTTTCGAGGATGTGCACAGCTGTTACAGGTATGGATTCAGAGCCACATGGGGAAGACATCGACGAGGGCATGATATCAGCAGAAATGTTGTCCTTTTGGCCCTCGGTTTCAAAAAAAGAAAAAAGAGAAAAAAGAAAAAAAGAAAAAAAGAAAAAGAAGAGAGAAAAAAGTGAGAGAAAAACAAAAAAGAGAAAAAAACAAAAAGAGAGAAAAAAACAAAAAAAGAGAAAAAGAATAAAGAATAAAGAAAAGAAAAATGAGAAAAAAGAAAAGTGAAAAGAAAAATGGCAAAAGGGAAAAAGAAGGAAAAAACAAGAAAAAGAAAGAAAGAAAAAACAAGGAAAAGAAAAAGAAAAAAAAGAGGAAAAAAAGAAAAAAGAAGAAAATAAAGAGAAAGAGAAAGAGAGGAAAAAGAGAAAAAAGACGAGGAAAAGAAACAAAAAATGAGGAAAAAGAGAAGGAAAAAAGAAGAAGAAGAATAAGAGAAACAATTCAAGTTGCCAGATTGAAAAACAAGATAGACCAACTTTAGGCTCAAACGAGAAAGATTTATAGTTTCAGCGTCTCCTATTGAAGCACTTAAAATTTTGATGATATACCCAAATTGTACATTTTTACAATTAATGTTAGAAGATTAATGATAATTTGACTTTTGCATGAATAGAGGAAGATTGATCAACATAGAAAGAGAAACAGTAGATGAGATCCCATATGAGCTTTTAATAGAAAGATCAAGATACCTTAGACAGAAAAGCAATGACATCAAAGAACTTAGAGCTTCAAGCGAGAAATTGAAAATCTTTCATGGTATTTCAGATTGAATTTGAATTAATCGATGATGTTTCTTTTTGCAGGATCAATTGTTCCCTAAAAGAGAGGAAAATTAGCACTTCCAGCAAAGAATCCAGAGTGCTCAGTAAGAAGAGCTCAACCAGCAAAGAATTCAAAGTTCATAATAAGAAGAACTCGCCGGCAAAGAATGAAGAACTCATAATAAGAAGAGTTCGCCCTTTTGAAGAAAGAGGAGGTTCATAATAAGAAGAGCTTGCTTATTCGACGCCTTTACAGAGATGCAAACCAATGTTTGAAGAATTTCATAATAAGAAGAATACCTTCAAACCTCGGAAGATGAAGAATTTCATAATAAGAAGAACAACTTCAAATTCCACATTTTGGCAGAAGATTGAAGAATTTCGTAATAAGAAGAACAACTTCAAACTTCAGCATTGTTCGTAAAGAAAGATTTGCTTTTTAGAGGATGACCAAGAGGTCTGGACAAAATTTGTGTATTTTCGATCTTTGCTCTATCCATGTTCCACAGCAATGAGCAAAGAGGGGCAGCTATAATACTCGAATTTTGACCAAGCTAATAAATAATAGATAATAAATAGCAAATAAATAAATCCCATAAATAGTCCATAAACAAATGTCCAAATGTCCTTTTACAAATCCCAAATGCCCAATTATAGTTCCGAAAGCCTAAATCCTCAATTTGTTACAAATACAGCCTAAACCGGTTAAACAGATACAAAAACCCTTTTCCCGCTCATTTTAATGCCCAAGAAACACAATCTAATCTGAAATTCAAGTTTTCCCGCTTAAAACTACTATGTGTCAAGTTCTAATTGGTCAAAATCAGATGACACAGATCTGTGTTTCTTTAATCTTATCTGGATCCAGCTGTTGATGACATCATTGGGATGACGCCATCCATGACATCAAAGTGCTCAGCTCCTATAAATACCAAAGAGAGAGAAAAATGTCAGAGCAATTAATAATAATCATTAAAAAATATAATAATAATAATAATAGAAAACTAATAAATAAAGTAATTAATAGAAATGAGAGAGAGAGGGTTTACCAAGAGTTGAACCGTCTGCAATTAAAGAGGCTAGCTACGCGAACCGTCGCTGGGAGTTCAGATCGTCACCGAAAAACAAACTGTCGCCGCGGAAGCGCGACCGCCGCCGGTTGACAAGAAGGTACATCTCTTTCCAATTTGTTTTCCTGCAAAAAGAGAAGTAATTTTGTTAGTTTTATAAAACTGAACTAAAGAGCAAAAATGGAAACATAAAAAGAGAGAAAAGGGGGGCGGCCGAAGTTTTTGAACATACGGAGTTGAATATGGTGGTTATGGATAGATATAAGTTTAGATTTGGGGAAGAATAGGTGTTTCTGTTGAAACGGGAGTTATATTTAGGTTTAGGTTCGGATTCAGAGAAATTTTAAGGTTTTTAGGGTTCTGGCCGGCCGGAGGCGAGGTGTTAGCCGGAGAATATAACGGTGGCCGACGAACACCTAAAGACGATTGGAAGTAGGCAGCGACGGATTGAACGGCGGTTTAGGGCTGCGGTTGACCGTGTTCTTCATTTTCATGAAGAACACGATGGGAATTCAAGAAAAAAAGGGGATTTTAATCTGAGTTTGGGGATGGTTTCTGGGTTTGGAGTGTTTGTAAGAGAGAGAGGCAGAGAGGATTTGAGGGATGATAGAGAGTGTGAATCTGAGAAAATGATTTTTAGGGCAAATTCGGGCTTTCATAGTCCTTCTAGAATGGTGTCGTTTTGGCACCGGGTTGGGAGGGGATCCGCCTGCATTATCCGGGTCAGACCTTGACCCGCGCATCCTTATACATATAGTATTTGGTTTTTGCCCAATATTCTGCCAACTCTTAATTTGGTCCTTAAGTCTCCTAATTTGACTTTTAGAGTTTGCAATTAATTCAATTCAGTCCCCCATGTAATTGATATTCCAGATTTGTAACCCTTTTTAATTTGGTCACTTGGGATCTTTGTAATTGGACATTTAGATTTGTAATTTCTTCATTTTAGTCCCCATATTAATAAAAGTCAATTTTAATTTTCAATTTGTTTTGTTTTAATTATTTAATTGTTTCAATTAAATGTTATTAATTTATATGTGTGCATGTTTTAAAATCAGCATATAGTATATTTTATTAGATAATTAAATGCACTTAGATATTAATTAATAGAGCCTTTAGTTTAGGTTTCTTTAATTAGGGTTCAATAATTAAATAGGATAGATAATTGTAGATATTAAAAGTATATTAAATATGATTTTAGAAATATGGATGGTGTTCCATTGTTTACAATGGGGTGTTATCACATGGATTTCTTTAAATTATATTTAATATATTTCTTACTTAAAATTGATTATTAACTTAATTTTTTAGCAAAAATCAAATAATTAATAATTAATACATTGTAGTTAATTAAATGTATATCGAATAGAATTTTTTAGGTTCAAATCTGGATGGTGTTCCATTGTTTACAATGGGGTGTTATCTCAGCCTCGGTCATAAAGGTGTATATTCAATATACATTTTCACTTATAAATTTGATTAAATAATTTGTTAGAGTCTTAATTAGGACTAGAACTTTAACTAATTAGAGGAATTAATTAATTAGGAACGTGATAAATTTAAAGGCTTTAAATATATGGAAGGTGTTCATGAAAATGACATTTTCTCATAAAAGCCATTAAATTAATTAGCATTCATAGATTTAAATAATCGATTAAATAGAGCATTTTTAGGAATAGAACTTAAAATTGACAAGACAATAAAATATCATTCATTAAAAACTTTTTATGTTGGAAATTCATTTTTAAAATACGAATGGGGGAGCCACTTAACGGGTGCCTTTAATCTCGTATTCGAACAAAATGAATTCCTTATAAAAGGATATCTGCATTCGGAATTTAAATTCAATTAATAGTTATTGGAATAAATTAAATTCAAATTATTATTCAAAAAAGCCAAAATGCCACGTAAAATTAAAGGCACCGATAACGGGCATTCGTAGGGGTGCTAATCCTTCCCTACGCGTAACTGACTCTCGAACCCAATTTTTCAAGACAGAATCTCTGGTTGATTTTTCGGTGTCCGGTCTACCTCGAAGTGATCGGTGGTGACTCCAAAGTGTTTTTTAAGATAAATAAAGAAAAATTCGATTTAATACGAAAAACCCTAATTTTCAAGATTAAATTAAAAATGGCCAAAAATCCTAATTTTTTAAAAGAACAATCGTCAGGTTATTTTCACACATTTCCGATTTTTTTTCAAAAAAAATGGCCGCGACAGCTTCATAAAAAACGTTATATGTAAGTGTTTATTTTCTTTTATTTCTTTGATCAAAGATTGGAAGGGGGAAAATTTTGGAGATAAATTATTTTAATATGTTAAGTAAAAGATGTTGTGATTGAATCTCTAAGGTACCCATCTTAATAGTTTCTTAAGGTTAAAACTTGCTATATTTGGTCGTTTAGCGTTTTAAGAATTAATGTTCAAATTAAAGTATGTGATTGTTTGTTTTTGAATTAAAATATGAATTATGTTTGATATTAATATTCGGATATGGTTTTGAGCATATTCTCTTAATTTTAATCATTAAGTTATTATGGATATATATTAAAGTTTAATGTGATCGTTATATGAATTATTCATTTATATGATACTTCTGATTTTGAATTTTAGTTAAAGATTGATTGTTTAGAATTTCAAAATTTTAATTTTGGTAAATGTATGCTTAAAGAATTTTTTGCGATTCAGTCAAAGATTTCGGTTTTTCGAGTTCTGATAGCCCCATTTAGACAACCTTATTTTGGGTTATTTCGGAAACTTAAATGTTATCAGAAATTTCAGTTTTGATTGTTACAAAATTTTAAATTTGAATGTCGGTATATTTATATTATATATTTCGAGATAAATTAATTGAAGCATTAAGTCATCAAAATGACCTCTATTGCAGAAATTATTTTATGTTGAAATGTAGAAGGTTTTGCGCATGTAGTTCAGTTTATGTTGGTATTAATGTAACACCTGCAAATAAATAAAGAAATAATAAGAATATATACATAATTTATAGCATGAAATAAGTGTAAAAAGGGGGAATGGGGTTTTGAAGGGGTGCAGGTTGCGGAATTTGAAATCGCAACCTTAGGAATCCTTAATCGGTAACCCAGCCAGCTGAGGTAAGGTAGCTCTTGCTTTTAAGCTACGTTATTTTCTCTTTATGCCATGCCTCATATTTGTTCTAGAAATATTAATAAAACCAATTTGAGACCTTTCACCTCCCCTTTATTTCGAATCATTTTCCAGAAAACCCCCAAAATCTCTCTCACCTACCCCCTAAACTGTCGTCGTTCGTACACCTTCACCGTCGCACCATGTTGTAAAACTTGTTCTCACTCACCGACAAGCAAAGCCTCGCTTGCCGATACAGTAAACACGCATCTAAAGCTTCCAAAACGTTTGTTCAAGCTTGAGGACCAACTTCTCCTATTTTATCCACACAAAAATGGAGGATTCAATGCATCAAAATGCATTCAATAACCCAACAACATCAATTCACATAAATCCTCAACATCCAATACTCAATTTCACTCCACAACAACCAAAACCAATATCTAACATCTTCCAAACTTAACCCAGCCAAAACCTAATGTTTTAACCTATCAATTAACATCTAAAAACACAATAACACCATCCTTATACCTCTAGCATTCATTAAACCTCCACAACACCTATGTTATATTTTGACTTAAATTCTAATTGGTATAAGTTGGTTTTCATTGTAATTCTAGTGGTTGAAGATTACTTGGTAATTAGGATTTACTTTAATGAGTAAATATCTATTTTAGGTAGAGATCTTATTGAATAAGGTTTCTTGGTGACCAAGTATTTGGGTCTATAAATATAGACTAGGTTTAACCTCTTGAATTATGAGAGAACAAGAGAATGAGAGAGGGGGGGAATTACTCTGGAGAGATGTAACCACTTTTAGGTTCTCTACAACTATTGTGCTTACATTGTAGAGATGGGTATTGTAGGGATGTTGGGAAGAGTGTTTTGGTTCCACCGGGTCATGGGATTTGTACACCGGGTTTTGGGATTACATGGGTTATCATGTATTTGTACTCTTCGGGTTCTCTACGTTATTAGTGGATTGTTCGTTTCTCTCGTCCATGGAGGTAGGCTATGTTGAACCATGTTAAATCTTGTCTCCTGTGGATGTCTTGGTCTATGTCGTTATCGCTTTGGTTATTTTGCCGCATACCAAATTCGTAACACATTTTTTATCAGGACATAAAAGTTCTAGCTCTCAAAAGTGGACTGAGAAGAGTATAATTTAAGCAAGACAATAAATTTTAAGAACTTGTCTAATTACCTTACGGTGCAAACTAATTGGTTGTAAATGGATATTTAAAACCAATAGGGATGAAAATGGTAATGTGGATAAGTATAAGGCATGTCTTGTATCTAAAGGATATACTCTAAAAGAAGAAATTAATTTTGTAGAGACTTTCTCTCAAGTTTCATTGAAAGACTCTTTCAAAATAATTATTACATGTGTTGCTCATTTTAATCTTAAGCTACATTAGATAGATGTTAAGCTTGTTTTTCAATGGCGACATTGAAGAAACTATTTATATGGTACAATCATAGAGTTGTGTCTTATGATACAATATTAATGATATGTAAATTAAAGAAATCCATCTATAAGCTTAAGTATACCTCTCGTAAATGGTATTACAAGTTTCACCAATTGATTATCTCATCCGATTTTAGATTAATTTGGTTGACAATTCTA
Organism: Hibiscus mutabilis; assembly: GCA_019671005.1. NCBI lineage: Eukaryota > Viridiplantae > Streptophyta > Magnoliopsida > Malvales > Malvaceae > Hibiscus > Hibiscus mutabilis. The sequence goes on along the minus strand of CM033752.1, from coordinate 9,288,165 downwards.
TATGCTACAAGTTCAGTGGGAATAAACCAAGTGATACTCATATTGCTAAAGAAGACAAATGTAGTTTTACTCAATGCCCTAAAAGTAACCTTGAAATTTAAAAAATACAAATGATTCCATATGCATAAGCTATTGAGAATCTAATTTATGTTCAAGTATGTATGTGTTTGGATATTACGTACATTGTTGGAATGTTAGATAGATATTTAAGAAAATCTAGTATGGACCATTGTATGACACCTAGTAGGGTTATGAGATATCTTTAGAGAACAAAAATTACATGCTTACATATCGAAGTTCTGGTAAGTTAGAGATCATTAGGTTTATAGGCTTCGATTCTATTAGAATATTGATGCAAAAGATTCTATCACATGAGTTGCTAATTGTAGATTGAATAGAAAGACCGCTTAAGTTATTTTGTGACAATAAATATGCATTCATTTATTCTATAAACAATAGGAACACTTCAAATTTGAAGCACATAAATATTAAGTTCCTAGTTGTTAAAGAAAATTCATAGTGGTTGTGCGTCTGTAGAGCATGTTGGTACAAACTCCATAATTGCGCGCTTATTAAGAAACCATCACCCTAGGTCTTTCATGAGCACACTACTCATGTGGGTATAATGTTATTTAAGGATATTCAATTTTAGTAGGAGTTTGTAATTTTGTAAAATGCCCATTCGTTTTAACCACAATTTTGGTTACTTCATTTAAGGATATATTAAGATTTTTTTTGCAGAAATAAAGTTCTTTTGGTTTATGCACACTCTGAATTCAGTAAAGTTTGATCTCACTAAGGTTTAGGAGGACAAGTTAGAAATAGACATGTTCGGTTCACATTTCATATAATTTTCCATGCTACGCATCCATGATTGATCTGTGTCATTTGACTATATTTGTATATGTGACCATTGATGGGTCTAGTCATGATTAATATGGCAAATGAGGCTTTATTCCTATATGAATATAGTTGATGGACGATATTGTTATAGAATACCTATTATATACTAGCAAATTTTTGAGCTCATAAAGTTGTACATTTATCAGGAAACATATGTGGCCCAAGTGGGAGATTGTTGGATTAAAATCCACAATTGTGGGCACATATGTAAAATGTATGATGTTATTATAAAGTATGACACAAAATCAAATGACCAATTATGTTAGGCGTGTCATAGGTATTAAAGTTTCATGGAAATAAAAATGTAGATACCATAAGATGTATTTATAATTCAATGAGGGGCAAAGTTATAAATACTTAATAGTTGATTTATTAAATTAACTATATCATTTTGGAAGATCACAAACACCTTCTAGGCAATATTCATCAAAAGATTTAAGATTTTTAGTCTATCAATAAATTTAGGTACGCTTCTGCATTCAATTTATTCTTGATGAATTGACATGATAGATCATAGTTATTATGTTCCATATTTAATTATGATTTGGTTCTAACAACTATTAATTCGATTTTATTTAAATAGTTTAAAATTATAAAAAAAATCAAATCGGATCGAGTTTTACCACTCCTAATTTTCATACCGTATGTTTGGTTCGTAGGAAACATGTGATGACTTCATTGCCACAACCCAGCCGACCCCCGCTTACTTAATTTAACGAACATGCACTGTAAATAAACACTTCAAACTAATTAATAATCCAACTCTATTCGTAAGAATCTCTAATTTTATTGTGTTGTAAAAAGGCAAAGTAAGATATTAATTTAAATTTAAACATATAATAAAATGATAATAAAATTTATCATCGATAATCTGACAACTTTGATTGCGGCCAGATTAAAAATTGTATATTTTTATATATAATTCTTATGATTAAAGAATAATAATATTTCAAAGGACTATAATTTTCTTACCATACAATATCCCTTCAAAATCGAATCTTGAAATTCATAAAATCGAAATATGGACCACTCTAGCATTAGTTAGAGATTGTTTCCTACTTGAATCATTTGTTGGAAAAATTATATCATGAGTCATTTCCGCCACGTCATCCATGGGACCAACCAATAAAAATCTTCTATCGTATTATTTTTTTTTCATTTCATATTTTTACCAAGTAAATCTTCACTTCGTAAAAATTGTTTTTAAAATTGATTTACAGTAAATATGAGTGAAGATTCACTTGGTAAAAATATGACATGAAAAAAAAATAATGAGATGAGAGTTTTTATTGGTTGGTCCAATGGATGATGTGACGGGAATGACCTATGATATAATTTCTCTTGTTGTAGAAATTATATCATGAGTCATTCCTGCCACGTCATCCATGAGACCAACCAATAAAAACCTCCCATCTCATTATTTTTTTCATGTCATACTTTTACCAAGTAAATCTTCACTTCATAAAAACTGTTTTTAAAATTGATTTACAGTAAATATGAGTGAAGATTTACTTGGTAAAAATATGACATGAAAAAAAAATAATGAGATGATAGTTTTTATTGGTTGGTCTCATGAATAACGTGACGAGAATGACCCATGATATAATTTCTCCATTTGTTCATAGTTTTTAATATAAAAAGTAGAAAAACCTTAACGAAAGTGCATAAGTTTTAGTTACATAATAAATATTATTGCAATCACTGTGGGTATCGCGGTTGTGATTTTTTTATAACAAATATTATTACGGCACATAATAATTATGAGTAATACGATTTTGAACAGTATCAAAATCATAATATAACGACCTTGTTACAGTTGCGGATCGCTATTTAAATATAGGTCTATTACTAATACACATAACATCTTTACTCCTTTAGGATCTGACCCAAACCACAAAAAGCTACAACAAAAAGCACTTATAAAGTAGGAATTTAGAATTCCCGATGATAGGGTCGGTCGAATAACCATCACAATTAATGGAAGGCCGGCAAACGTCGGCAGCTGATAGTAAGCGAGTCGCCGTGTATAATCGGCCGTGCCAGGAAAACATGCATACGCGTTATCAGTTGCCTAACTTTAAACTAATACAGGCAATTAATAAACAGATTCTAGATATTTGAAGAAGAATTGTTTATATGTAAATTGATCATATGGAATCTCGTATCAAGCTAATTATTTACTATAATCATTTTGAAGAATCCAATAAGATTTCCATGTCAAGTGGAAATCGTAAATTTTACAAGTGAAACTAAACACACTTCAAATTCCCACATGGGCTGAGTGCAGTTTCTCTCTCTACTATTAAATATAATAACTTTGAATGAAAAGAAAGAAAAAAGTTTTTCGATGTGTTCACACTTGTAAATTTGACCAGGCTTATCGTTCTTCTTGCTTCCGATCATGGAATGATTGGACGACAGCCGAAAAACCCAATTGTTGCGGTTCTTTTTTCTCGTGTTTTTCAACTCCTGATGGCCCTGGTTGTTAATGGTGGAACCAACGAAGGACTTCAGTCGTTGCATGGCGAGGTTTAGTGTGTCTTCGGACATGTTAGCGAAGCAAACTCGGAACGACCCCGGTTCAGTGCAATGGCACGAAGTACCGGGCGAAATGTTCAGTTTAACTTCGTAAACAATTCATTTCCAAAGCTCGATTTCGGCTTCGAATGTGTTCGAGCTCAAAAGGTGCCTCATGTCGACCCAACAGAACAACCCGGCATTGCTCTCCAAGCAACTGATCCCGGCCTTTTCAAGGCCGGACACCAGCTTGTTCTGTCGCTTCTGAAGCCTCTTGTGGTTTCTGGAAAGGTATTCTTTGGTGAACTTCTTGTCGGATAACATGGTGGAGAGAAGGAATTGAGTTTGTGAAGAAACTAAGCCGAAGCTGGACATTTTTGTGGCGGCGGCCACAACAATGGGATCGTTGGAGTAAATTGCACCAACTCGAAAACCAGGCAGGCCTAGATCCTTTGAAAGGCTATAAACAACATGAACTCTTTCCCAAACTGGACTATAATTCTCAAGCTTTCTATCTTTCAAAACTTCCATGATACTTACGAATGCCGGCGAGGTAAAAACCGTGCTAGAGTAAATTTCGGCGCTGATCAAATGAATTTCTTTGTCGGTAATGAAGTTAACAAGTATGTCCAATTCGTTTCTCGACATTGTCGTGCCCAATGGATTTGATGGGTTGGTGACTAGCAGGGTTTTAAAAAGCGGTCCGCAACCGCGATTGCGGCCGCTATATAGTGGTAGCGCCGCCGGCCGAAACCGCTTTTTCAGAAAAACGCCCTGTACGCCCTGTGAATCGCATTCACACCAAAAACGGCAGAATGCGGCTGCGATTTAACGGGTAGAGGACGATTGCGGCGATAACGGACCGCTATTACCGCTTTAAGAACATTTCACGGATGGTTCGTCGATGAAAAAGGGTGGTGGCCGGAGATGAAAAGGGGAGGAGGAGGAAGAAGAAAATGTTGCAGAGGTTTGCTCGGGATGAAAAGGTGAGTAAGATGAGTTATAAACATTAAAAAAGGATAAATACGGTAAAGAGGATTCAAGTTTTAGTAAATATTTGGAGAGGCTTAAAGGTTTTAATATGCTTACAATTTAGTCCTTTAAGGCAAATTTTTAGTTTAATTAAGATGTTTTATTTTATTCCATTTCCAATTAAGAAACTTCCAATTGAGCCTCTAAGTCTTATTTTCTTTCAATTAAATCCTTTTATAAGTGTTAGAAAACACTCTAAAATCATTAAAAAGTAAATTTTTATAATTATAATTAAATTCACTCATTGTTGATATTTACCTTGATCATTTTTTTAATTTAAGTATTGACCGATAGAACAAATATATATATTATTTTTGAGTTTGCCGGTAGAAAAGAACTCTTTGATAAAATCGTAAGAAATTCTCACAATTATAATACATATTTTTAATCAATTTTAATTTATTTATGTTCATTTTTATTTAGAAAATACTCTAAATATATTAAAAAAGACTTTTTATATTATTATTATTATTATTTACAATAAGTTGTGCAAATTTAAAAAAAAAAATCACGACCGCGACACCCGTAATGACCGCAATAGCCTCCGTTATGTCCGCAACCGCGATAACCGCGACGCGACCGAAAACGCGACCGCGAACGCTATTTAAATCTCTTGTTACTAGAACACCTTTCACCCTCAGCTTCCTTCTTTGAGCTTCTTGGTAGGCTTCTTCAAGTGCCGATTCTGTGATTTTGAAGCCATTAGAGCTAGTGCAAACAATCGGTAAAATCTCAGCACCAGTTCTCCACTTGAGATCTCTATCAAATCTGTAAGAAAAAAAATAATACTTTTTATTGTTTTGTTTCTTTACATTACAGTCACAGGTTGTTAATGTAGAAAGCAAAGATAAAACATACCCTGGGTAATATGGCGTAGGAAGAAGAAAAGCGTCGCCTTTTTCCACCAGACAAAACATGAGCGTTTCATTAGCGGATGTTGCACCGGCGGTGAGGACTATGTTATTTGTATCAAAAGTCACTTTGTTTCCTCTGATTTCAGCCATGAAATCAACCAATGCCTTTTTGAATGCGTGCAGGCCGTGATAGTCTTGGAATAGAGCAAGCTCTTTGAATATTGATTGCCCATCTCTCTTAAAACTAGCTGCCTCAGGGTTTTTGGCCAACCAAGATTCAAGAATATCAAAGGAGAGCTGCAAAAAATATAATAACAGAAACTATAAGAAAATGCATTTCAACCCTATCCGATCCAAACTCAATTTTCTCTTTTCACAACGCCAGAAATACATGAAATATATTAATGAAAAGTAGTGTGTATATTACCTGATTCTCTGCAAGACCCATCTGAATAATTCCTTTAGGATTCTTGACTTCATCATAAGGGTTCTTCTCATATTCCTGCCATCCCAAGAAATAAGAAGAATCTTGTCCATGAGAGTTACACGTGACTTTCCTTGACAACAGCCCCATTTGATTCTTTTGCTTTCTGCAGATGATATTAACCTAATCGAGTATAAGCTTTTTGCCCAGAAAAATACTGATTACTTTGAAGAAAACCAGAGAGACTAAAGTGATGGTTTTGTTGAAGAAGGTTGTTGACTTGTTGTTGTTGGTAATGGCGATGGAAATGGAAATGGAAATGGAAATGGGATATATATAGCGTAGGGGATTTTAAAATAAGCTGTATTATTTCCCCACCTAAAATAACTATAAATGTATAACAGCGACAACTTCAAAACGACGCTTTTGACGATTCAGACAGGGCCTTATTTAGACAATTCATACTAACAGATTTTATTATTTAAGAGATCATGCTAAAAAAATTATTTGAGAGATGATGCTCAGAAAAAATTATTTAAGAGATAAAATGTTTGTTTGTAAACACTTTCTCCACCGTCTAGGAGATCATAATTAGGGATGAGTATTAGACTCGACCCGATTTTTGTTGGTTCGGATTTTTTTAAAAATTATTAAATGTCAGGTAGGGTCATAAGGTAAGTTTAAGGTAAAAATTTTTGATCTAACTTGGCCTGAGATGTTTGTATAACATTTTATATATTTAGAGGTAATTATTATAACACCCCTCTCTTTGTATATATTTTTTACAATTACATCCTTATTTTTATTGAATAAAAAAAGAATAAGGATAATTACTATGAATAGCCCTCTTTATATTTTTTTATTACCCCCTTTATTTCTAATAAAAAATGGATATATATATATATATATATATTGTTTTGGGTTGAGACGTGACGTAATAAGTTTTAATACTAAAATTTGGTCAAGTTCGAGTCTGATGAAAATTTATCACATATCACATTAGATAAGGATCAAACGAAACCTTTAAAATTTTATATCTGATTCGGGTTGACTTAAAACCCGACCCGACCCAACCCTACCCGTACCATCATTCGCAAAGACATCTCCATCTTCTATACTCAAAAATTAATTTTACAAGCATTAATCAAAGTGGGGTAATCGGGCAATTATTTTTTCCCCTTTTTCTCCCGAGATTTTTCTTTCATTCTCTTCCTTTGATGCATTTGTTGTGCACAAAATTTGATTTGTTTGAATTTTTTTTCAATATTTTAAGACATTCTTATAAATTTAAATAATATATTATAATAATAATACCAATCAAATGTGGTTTTTAATGAGACACGTAATAAATTTTTCTCCTTTTCATCAAAAAATAATAACAATCAAATTAATATTTTATTTATAAAATTGAAAAATATATTACGACAATAATATCAATCAAAATCTGATCCATAAATGTAATGTGGGTTGTCGTCGTCTGATTCTCGAGACGGACTGTTTGGAGGCGACACGGCTTCTCGGCAAAAGCATGGATCTATTGCTCCTTTCACAATTGTCGCACATATTCGTCGGCTCTTAGCTCTACGTTGGGAGGTCTCTATTCGTAATGCTCGTCGACTTTGCAACCAAGTAGCTGATGGTTTAGCTAAGTTTGCTCATTGCTCACCCAGTCTACTGCTAGTTTTTCGGGCTCCTCCTGATTTTATTCTACATAGCCTTCATAATGATCGTATTGTTCCTTTGAGCTAATCACTGGCTCTTCTCCTTTGTTCATCAAAAAATCTTAACATTTCATTTATAAAATTAAAAAATATATTACAATAATAATATCAATCAAATTAACGTTTCATATAAAAAATCAAAGCCTAAAAACTATATCAACATATCATCTAATATAAAACAAAACAACTGAGTCACAAGGCATGGACGAACACATGATTTTATGTAAGATGTGCGAACTATTAGAAAGCTATATTAAAAACATGAGGTGCAAAATTATAAAATTTTAAGAGATGGAATTAGATTATCAATAGAACAAACAAAGAAAATATTTAAATTATATGATAATTAAAATCTTTAAGGGGTGCGACTGCTCCTACAACACCCTCGGTCCATCCTGTCACAAGGTAGATGTTCCATTGGACTATGTAGTGTGCAACTATGGTCCATATGTTCCCTTTCCTAGGTTCACCAATTGAACGCATGTCTGCCACCCAATCCAACACTTTGTTAGGTCATGCCGGTACACCCCATGGCACAACAGAAAAATTATCATGCGATCACCACCAGAGATCCATGTACGAGGAACGAATCAGGGTGAAAAAAGGTGAAGAATTACCTGTTTTAAATTTGAAATTCTTAATTTGGAGAGGATAGATATCCAATCATGATTCCATGATGTCGATTCCTAAGCCACAACGATAATGCTCTGACCTCTATGTAGTTCACCCAGTTAAAACGAGCATATAAAACTCTCTAAACTATTTAGAGGTTTTTTTTTCAAAAAGCATTAATGACTGCTAGATCTCTCATGCCTTTACACAACCTTTGTAATCCTAGTTCAACTCATATTAAGATTTCAAGATCATACGATAGAGGTTGGAGATAATGATGCAAGACGGGTAATGTTCCTCCAGTTATTACTCTACTTCCATCAGTTTTACAACATACGTTGTCGCCACAATGTCCAATGTCGGCGCAATAGGCAGATAATCATTCTCCACCTTTTCCTTAGAGATTTAAGAAAACTAAGTCGGATAATCAATTTCAATTCTTTCATGATACTTTGCAACAACTTACTGTGCAAATTCCTTTGATTGATGCTCTTACATAGATTTTGAATTATGCAAAGTTTATGAAGGATATCTTGTCCAAGAAAAATAAGCTTAGTGCAATAGAAACCATTGCGGTAACAGAGGAGTGTAGTGCATTGATATCTACCCCTTTACTGAGAAAGATAAAAGATTCAGGCAGCTTCATCATTCCTTGCTCTATTGGTAATCACTACATTAGCAAAGCTCTTTGTTATCTGGGGGCTAGTATCAATTTAATGCCATTATCAATTTTTCAAAAGTTAGGCATTGGAGAAATGAAACCCACTTGTAACCCCCTCGATCAGGCCTAGACGCCTGACAGGACCGAGCAAGCAACATTAGGTTTGCAAAAGCAAATCGGAGAAAGATTTCAAAAATCGGTCCATTTTTTTTACTTTTATCTTGTCTAGATACAAATTATTAAACATAAGTGATCATGCTTGCAGCGGATGAAGTTACAAAGGAAACGGACCACGGAAATGCAACCGATTGCATACAATACGTTTTAGGGACCAAAACATAAAACTGGTCAATTACAAGGCCATTAATGAAATTAGGGTTACCAAACCTCAATTAGTCAGTTTACATGCTTTCATACCAATTCTCAGATCAATCTGACCATCCACGCATACACAATTTTCAAAACAAGATTCAGGGACTAAAACGAATAACCCATAAACTTTCTAAACAGCCGAATAACTAAATTAAATGCATATTGTACCGGTACACATTCAGGTGTTTCGGTACGCCTAACAAATTTATAAAACTCAGATTCTAGTAACTCAAAATTGTACCGAAAACACTTTCCCGCGTATCGAAACGCTAAGCCTAAAATGGCTTAACCGTATCGAAACACTTCCTCGCGTATCGAAATACTATCCCTGAAATAGCTTACCCGTATCGAAACACTTCCTCGCATACCGAAACGCTAAGCCTGAAATAGCTTACTCGTACCGGTACGAGGGGAAGCGTTTCGATACGCCTAGGCCTGAAATTTCCACTTTTGCAGGTTTAACTTACATTATTGGACTCCAAACCTTTTAAACATGCCCCAAACATGCATACAACATTACCAAGGATCGATCCTAACCATATTAACGCGGAACCACCCTCAATTCATGGCAATCATGCTTTTAAGGTAAACTATAGGAATGCTTCCTAAAACCACAATTCCAATTATACCAAAACACTTATTTACACATTTTCCAGCACATGCAACATACCAACAAATCTCTAATATCAACATCAAATTGTTAGAATCAACAAAGCATGGCAATCATCCAATGCTAACTAAATGCATACCTAAGTAACCACTTAGCATCAACCATAAGCAAAAACCATCAACATGCTTATCAACATCAATCAAACTCCAAATCACAGCATTACACATTCTCAAATACCAGGGGAAAAACAGAATTACAAATCCCAAAAACTTGGCGAGCACATTGCCTTATTAAACGAAACTTAAACCAAGTTCATACTCAAAAGAAGTCTTTGTTCTTGGATCACTTTAGACCTTGCCTTTGCTGCCCCAAACCTTAATGCTCTGCATCATTAGGAAAAAGAGAGCGTAAGCACACATGCTTAGTGAGGATGCTCGTAAAACAATGATGCATTTAAAACCCCTTTGAAATCTAAACGCTTGTTTTCAAACCATACTTTCGACCTAAGCATTTTCATTGATTCCAAATCAAAACATGCATATAGACCATAGGCAAAACATTTATAAATCACATGCTTAAATCCCAAAGCATTAAATCATCTCATGCTTAAATCCCAAAGCATTAAATCATATACCATGCTTAAATCCCAAAGCATTAAAAAGTAGATTCAACACATAAGCTTTCATATATTGGCAATTATAGTGACCCCGGATAGTCGACCACTATCCTTGATTAGCCAACCGCTAACCAGTGGTTAACCGACCGTTAGCCTTACATATCGAATACACGTATCTCTTATGATGACCGACCGCCATCAAACCAATACCATGTCGACCGCATGATATGACAACCTTGCCGACTACAAGACTAACATCAACAAGGGGAACCGACCGCTCAACCCAAGTGATAACATCAAAGTCTGAGTAGCCGACCGCTATACCTCAAAAACCTCTAACCAAGATCGATTTTAAACATATTATAGTGAACTTTATCCTATGGCATGCCAACTATATCCAAATGTTTCCTTATCATGTCACATAGCCAATATATCATTTACAAAACCATTTACTCACTGTTTTACAATACATTATACAAAACCACCACATATGCAAACCCCATTGCCAAAGCAATACCACATTCCCGATAGGAATGAAAACCAATGCTCACTAGAATTTCATATACTTTTAAACCACTGCATATGTACTAAAAATCTTGCATTTACAGTAAGTAAAACAAACCATGTTTACGGCCAAAACATGAATTACATATGCTCATATTCGAACCGATATTAAAGAGCAAATGAGGGAAACTTACTTCCAAGCTTAGGTAAGTGTTTCAACTTAACCTAAACTCTCAAAACCACTTTCAAACCTTTGAAAGACTTTTAAAACTGTTTCCACTCACCAATTACACCTCGCCTTGCTCGCCAATGAAAATTGAGCTCTCGGCAAGCAACAAACCACCTCAAGCTACTTTGCCTCGATTATCCCCCGTTTTGACCACACAAAACTAGAGGAAACATGCATCAAAATGCATCCAAACCACTACCTCAAGCAATTACCCGCAACTCACAAATTGCCCACTCAAAAACCATCCAAAACTTATCAAAATCAACCTCAAATACCTTCTAATCTTAACCAGCCACAATTAAACAATTCGATACATCAAACCTCAATAATTAACATCTAAAAACACTTTAACAACATCCTTTTACTTCCAGCAATGATTAAACTCCATTCACATCACAAAACCCTTAACTAACAACCTTTAACATTAGAGATTCAACTAGTTTCGGGATTATATTGATAAAACCAAGCCTTCAACATTGTTAAACATTAAAATCATGATCCAATCTGATCAAAAACCCAGCAAAATAGATCCAATTCGCAAATCTAACAATTTCATCAATCAAAACACAATTAAACCAATTTTCTTTAATTAAACTATCAAACACATTAGAAAACAATTGTAAAGGATCAATAACTTGGGAATTTCAGTAAAAAATCTTTCATTAGAGGAGAAGAACGAACAATACCTCTAATGGATGCTTTCTCCTTTAATTGGTTGAATTTACATGAGAAAATAAAGTTAAAACAAAAAGGTTTTGCTTAGAAACCATTGAGAATCCATTAGAAATCAAAAGATTTGGGAAAATAAGATTTAGCTAAAGATTTAGAAGAAGAGAATAGTGTTTGGCTGGAGAGATTTTGAGAGAAAAAGTTTTGAGAGAAAGTTAGTTACGTAACTTTTGTTTAAAAGAATTAATTATCAAATTAATTATCCCCAACCTATTTATATTTTCCAAAACACTTTAAAAATATCCAATTAAGGGATAAAGTCTGAGATTAGAATTTGGGAAATTAGCTCCTTAAAGATTCAAAGTTTTAACCTTTTTACAAAACAGTCACTAAAAATAGTTTTCAAAGTTTACATTTTGGCCACTAGTCCAAAATGTCCGATTTCCAAAACTCATTTTCCAAAATTGTTTTCACCTCACTCATTAACATATTAATTAATGATTTTAGAATATTTTTAACACCTTCAAAAAAATTTAAGCCAATTAAATCCCGAAACCAACTCAAATCTCTAACATCAGTCCACCGGACCCTCAAAACGAACTCCAAAATGTCTAGACCCAAAACCAAGGCGTTACAACTCTCCCCCACTTAAGAAATTTCATCCCCGAAATTTACCTAGAGGAAACAAATGCATAAATTACTCCAACATATCCGCCTTGCATTGTCAAGTGGCTTTCTCGACACCACGATGTCGCCACAAGACCTTAACAAGCTCAATCGTCTTACCACGAAGAACTTTGCTACTGGAATCCAGGATTTCCACTGGCTCCTCATCATAGGATAAATCCAACCTCAACTCAATATGCTCCACTGGCATAACATGCGAGGGATCCGACCGATACCTCCGCAACATAGATACATAAAACACATCATGTATTTTCTCTAGCTCAGGAGGCAACCTCAACCGATAAGCCACAGGACCAACATGATTCACAACCTCGTATGGTCTAATAAACCTCGGAGTAAGCTTACCCTTATGTCTGAACCATATCACCTTTTTCCATGGTGATACTTTCAGGAACTCACGATCACCAACCGCACATTCAATCTCCCTACGCTTTAAATCCGTGTAAGATTTCTACTGATCCGCAGCTACTTTCAAGAGATTACACACAAGCTTTTCTTTTTCATCCGTGCCTTTCAACATATCCGGTAAGAAAACATGCTTTTCCCCTACTCCAGCCCAACACAAAGGCGTACGACACTTCCGGCCATACAATGCCTCATACGGTGCCATCTGTATACTTGCTTGATAGCTATTGCTATAAGCAAACTCAACCAAAGGTAAATGCTTCTCCCATGTTCCTTGGAACTCAATAATACAACACCTTAACATATCCTCCAAAACTTGGATAACACGCTCTGACTGTCCATCCGTCTGAGGATGATATGCGATACTGAACCTCAATCTCGTACCTAAAGCCCGATGCAAACACTCCCAAAATATTACTGTAAACCTCGGATCTCTATCCGAAACAATAGACTTAGGCACCCCGTGCAAACCCATAATCTCAGCGATATACAAGTCTGCCAACTTATCTAAGGTATAAATCGTATGCACTAGCAGAAAGTGTGCACACTTCGTAAACCGATCAATAATCACCCAAATAGAATCCTTTCTAGCCGGTGTCAATGGCAACCCTAATACAAAATCCATGGTGATTCTCTCCCATTTCTATTCTGAAATTCTCAACGGTTACAATAACCCAGATGGAAACTAATGTTTAGCCTTAACCCACTGACACACCATACACTTAGAAACAAATTCTGCCACATCTTTTTTCAAACCAATCCAATAGTACACTCCCTTTAAATCATGATACATCTTGGTACTACCAGGATGTATAAAAAAAGAACTAGAATATACTTTAGTCAGAATAGTATGCCTCAACTCAACATCACCCGGCACCACTATTCGACCCTTAAAACACAAAACCTCATCATCATCAAAATGAAATTCTGTCGAATTACCATCTGATATGTCATTAACATGAGGGACAAAAGTATCATCATACGGTTACTTAGCTTTAATCATTTGTGACAATGTAGGCTTAACTTGCAATTCAGCCATCAAACCACCTTCCTGTGTCACACTAAACCTTACAAGCATCTCCCTAAGCTCAACCTCGACCTTACAACTCAACACATCTGCAACTACATTAGCCTTTCCAGGATGATACTCGATCGTCAAGTCATAATCCTTAAGCAACTCCAACCATCTACGTTGCCTAAGATTCAAATCCTTTTGAGACATCAAATATTTCAAACTCTTATGATCCGTAAAAACAACACATTTTTATCCATAAAGCTAGTGTCTCCAAATTTTCAAGGCAAACACCACAACCGCAAGTTCCAAATCATGAGTCGGATAGTTACGCTCATGAACTTTCAACTGTCTTGACGCATAGGCCACAACCTTACCATCTTGCATCAGCACACATCCCAAGCCAACATAAGACACATCACTATAAACCACAACCTCCTTTCCTGACTCAGGTTGAATCAACACATGAGCATGTGTCAAGACTTCCTTCAACTTCTCAAAACTTTGTTGTTGCTTCTCCGCCCATGCATAAGGAACATTATTTTGCAAAAACCTCATTAACGGAGTTGTAATACTAGAAAACCCATATACAAAACAATGATAATACCCAGCTAAACTGAGGGAACTTCATAATTTCGACATAGACTTAGGTTGCTTCCAATTGAGAATAGCCTCAATTTTCTGTGGATCAACCTGAATACCTTTCGCGGAAACCACATGACCAAAGAACATCACTTCATTCAGCCAAAACTCACACTTAATTAGTTTGGCATACAACTGATTATCCTTCAAAGCTTGTAACACGATCCGCAAATGCAGATCATATTCCTTCTCGGTACGAGAGTACACAAGGATATCGTCAATAAACACCACTATAAACTGATTGAGGTACTCATGGAACACCCTATTCATCGTATCCATAAAAGCCGCTGGATCATTTGTCAAACCAAACAGCATCACCAAGAACTCATAATGCCCGTACCTCGTACGAAAAGTATTCTTATGCACATCCACATCTTTAACCTTCAACTGATAATACCCTGATCTTAAATCAATCTTCAAAAACACTGTTGCCCCGCAAAACTGATCGAACATATCATCTATCCTCGGCAAAAGATATTTATTCTTCACCGTCAACTTATTCAACTGCTGGTAACCAATGCACATGCGCATCGTACCATCCTTCTTTTTTAAAAAAAGAACTGGAGCCCAAGGCGAAACATTTGGTCGAATGAACCCATGATCCAACAACTCCTGAAGCTGTGTCTTCAACGCTTTCAATTCTTTCGATGCCATCTGATAAGGAGCAATGGACACCAGAGTCATACTCGCGTACGTCTCAATACTAAATTCCACCTCTTTATCTGAAGGTAAACCTGACAACTCTTCAGGAAAAACTTCTGGATAATCACAAACAGACTGAATGTCCTGCACTCGAACACCCTTGGACTCCAGATTCATCAAGATAGCCAAATAAGCTTGGTAGCCACCAAACATCATCTTCTCCGCTTGAGTAGCTGAAACAACGTTAAGAATTTCACATTCTCATCAACCACCACAACTTTGTAATCCTTGGCTAACCTCAAGAAAATCTTTTTAGATTCACAATCCACCACCGTCTTGTGCTCACTCAACCAATCCATACCCAAAATAACGTCAAAACCATAGAATGACAACTCCATCAGATCCGCAGCAAACTCATGACCTTGCACTACCAAAGGACAACGCCTATACAACCTTCTAGTCATAGTCGTCTCCTCAAAAGAACTAGTTGCTAACATGCCAACATCTAAGATCTCAACAGGAACATTCAGCAAATGTGCATGCTCACTCAATATGTAAGAATGCGTAGACCCCAAATCAATCAAAGAAAATAATGACAAAGATTGCAAGGTGAAGGTACTTGCGATCACATTAGTGTCATTGTGACCCTCACGATAAACATAGATCTGTGTTGGTCCACCATTCTCTGGTTGTACAACAACAGCACGAGCCACAACCCTCTGACCATTATCATGCCTTTGGAAATTACCACTGCCCTAACAGGTGCAGCAGCCCGAACCGGTATATCCCCTCTGGCACGAGGACAATCACGCTTCATGTGATCAAGAGATCCGCAAATCCAGCAACTCATGGTATTTCCCCAACACTCACTCGTGTGGCGTCTACCACATCACCCACACTCAGCTGCAACACGAGCTCCAAAATTACCCTGACCAACCTGCCACTACATTTATAATTTGGCTTATGCCTCTTATTATGAGACCTCCTATTCTGCTTTCCCGAATAGCCAAAATATACTGCTCTCTTACTCGAGCCCATGCCTGAAACCTATCCTGTCATACCTAGGTACTGCTCAATATCCTTGGCATGATTAACCAAAACATCAAAATTTGTGCAATATGTAGCCAACAAATACGCCTTAAATTCCTTCACAAGACCATAGTGAAACCTATCGCACCTCTGTTGATCATTTAGAACCAACTCTGGGGCATACTGACTTAGGCGAACAAACTTCACCACATACTCGGCAACTGACATGCCACCCTGTGATAGTGACATAAAATCGCGCTTCCTTGTATCCAGATACTGATAACCAAGATACTTCCTCTTGAAAGCTCTCCGAAAGAACTCCCAAGTCACATCCGCCTCTGGGACACCCGCAATCGTGGTCACCCACCAATGATAAGCATCATTGCAACAAGAACATAGTGCAACCCAACTTGGGCTCATCGTTGCAACCCATCTAATTCAAGATACGTATTGTCTTTTCCAGCCATCCCTCGGCTGCTTCAGGGTTCAGACCCCTGAATTCCTTGCCTCCCAAACTATGAAGACGCTCCAAAGGTAAACCTTGATTAACCACCATAGTAGGTGTCGGTGCTTGCACTTGTACTCCAGCTATCGCTGCCTGGAAAGACCCATCATCGCTTGGATCAACGAAGCCAAATCACCAAAAATTGGCCCTTGCAGAGCCTAAGGTACATCACCTACCTCGACATCAACGGAAGAAACCGATGAAGGAGGAGAAGGTAAGACATTACGAGGATTTCCTTCCTCAATATTCCCCTGTCTAGATCCGACATTAACAGCCATAGAACGAGTCTCACGCTGAGCCATGCTAACAAAAGCATCAAAACACATTAAAGTTAGGCTAGCATTCAGCAAAGGATCCAAGACAACCTTATAAAACATTTTAAAACCTCGGTAATAGGCAACGTGTCCCCAATTCACACCAAAACATGATATAAAATAATCACCGTATATATACACAATCACCATGCATATCAAACATTAGTACTCAAACAAACAACATCCCAACCTTTAGAAACCTGGCACTAATACCAATAAATGTAACCCCTTTCGACCTAGCCTAGACGTCCGACCAAACCGAGCAAGCTACATTAGGTTTACCGAAGCAATCTGGAGAAAGATTTCGAAAATGGTCCATTTTTCCTTTTATCTTGTCTAGATGCATAGTATTAAACCTAAGTGATCATGCTTGCAGCGGATGAAGTTATAAAAGAAACGGACCACGGAAAAGCAATCGATTGCATACAATACGTTTTAGGGACCAAAACATAAAATTGGTAAATTATAAGACCATTAATGAAATTAGGGTTACCAAACCTCAATTAGTTAGTTTACATGCTTGCATACCAATTCTCAGATCAATCCAACCATCCACGCATACACAATTGCCAAAACAAGATTCAGGGACTAAAATGAAAAACTCATAAACTTTCTAAACAGCCAAATAACTAAATTAACTGCATACCGTACCGGTACGCATTCAAGTGTTTCGGTATGCCTAACCAATTTATAAAACTCATATTCTAGTATCTCAAAACCATACCGAAACACTCTCTAGTGTATCGAAACACTAAGCCTAAAATGGCTTACCCGTATCAAAACACTTCATCGCGTATCAAAACGCTATGTCTAAAATAGCTCACCCATATCGAAACACTTCCTTGCGTATTGAAACGCTAATACTGAAATGGCTTACCCGTACTAATACGATGTGTTCCGATATGTCTAGGCCTAAAACGTCCACTTTTGCAGGTTTAACTTACATTATTGGACTCCAAACCATTTAAACATGCCTCAAACATGCATAAAACATTACCAAGGATCAATCCTAACCATACTAACACAGAACCACCCTCAATTCATGGCAATCATGCTTTTAAGGTAAACTATAGGCATGCTTCTTAGAACCACATTTCTAATTATACCAAAACACTTATTTACACATTTTTCCAGCATATGCAACATACCAACATTTCACTAATATCAACATTAACTTGTTATAATCAACAAAGCATGTCAATCATCCAATGCTAACTAAATGCATACCTAAGCAACCACTTAGCATCAACCATAAGTAAAAACCATCAACATGCTTATCAACATCAATCAAACTCCAAATCACAGCATTACACATGCTCAAATATCAGGGGGAAAACAAAATTACAAATCCCAAAAATTTGACGAGCACATTGTTTTATTAACCAAAACTTAAACCAAGTTTATACTCAAAAGAAGTCTTTGTTCTTGGATCACTTTAGACCTTGCATTTGTTGCCCCAAACCTCAATACTCTGCATCATTAGGAAAAAGAGAGCGTAAGAACACATGCTTTGTGAGGATGCTCGTAAAACAATGATGCATTTAAAACCCCTTTGAAATCTGAACACTTTTTTTCAAACCATGCTTACGACCTAAGCAATTTCATTGATTCCAAATCAAAACATGCATACCGACCATACGCAAAACATTTATAAATCACATGTTTAAATCCCAAAGCATTAAATAATCTCATGCTTAAATCCCAAAGCATTAAATCATATACCATGCTTAAATACCAAAGCATTAAAAAGTAGATTCAACACATAAGCCTTCATATATTGGCAATTATAGTAACCCCGGATAGTCTACCACTATCCTTGATTAGTCGACCGCTAACCATTGGTTAACCGACCGTTAGCCTTACATATCTAATACACGACTCTCTTATGATGACTGACCGCCATCAAACCCATACCATGCCGACCGTATGATGTAACAACCTTGCCAACTGCAAGATTAACATCAACAAGGGGAACAGACCGCTCAACCCAAGTGATAACATCATAGTTCGAGTAGCCGACCGCTATACCTCAAAGACCTCTAACCACGATCGATTTTAAACATATTATAGTGTACTTTATCCTATGGCATGCCAACTATATCTGAATGTTTCCTTATCATGTCACATAGCCAATATATCATTTACAAAACCATTTACTCACTGTTTTACAATGCATTATACAAAACCACAACATATGCAAACCCCATTGCCAAAGCAATACCACATTCCTGACCGTAATAAAACCAATGCTCACTAGCATTTCATATAATTTTAAACCACTGCATATGTACTGAAAATCTTGCATTTATAGTAAGTAAAACAAACCATGTTTACAACCAAAACATGAATTACACATGCTCATATCCGAACCGATATTAAATAGCAAAGGGGGAAACTTACTTCTGAGCTTAGGTAAGTGTTTCAACTTAACCTAAACTCCCAAAATCACTTTCAAACCTTTGAAAGACTTTTAAAACTGTTTCCACTCACCAATTACACCTCTCTTTGCACGCTAATGCAAATCGAGCTCCTGGCAAGCAACGAACCAGCTCAAGCCACTTCTCCTCGATTATCCCCTATTTTGACCACAAAAAACCAGAGGAAACATGCATCAAAATGCATCCAAACCACTGCCTCAAAGCAGTTACCCGCAACTCACTAATTGCCCACTCAAAAACCATCCAAAACTTATCGAAATCAACCTCAAACACCTTCCAATATTAACCAAGCCACAATTAAACGATTCGATACATCAAACCTCGATAATTAACATCTAAAAACACTTTAACAACATCCTTTTACTTCCAGCAATGATTAAACTCCATTCACATCACAAAAAGCCTTAACTAACAACCTTTAACATTAGAGATTCAACTAGTTTTGGGATTATATTGATAAAACCAAGCCTTCAACATTATTAAACATTAAAATCATGATCCAATCTAATCAACAACCTAGCAAAATAGATCCAATTCGCAAATCTAACAATTTCATCAATCAAAACACAATCGAACCAATTTTCCTTAATTAAATTGTCAAACACATTATAAAATAATTGTAAAGGATCAATAACTTGGGAATTTCAGTAAAGAACCTTTCATTAGAGGATAAGAACGAACAATACCTCTAATGGATGCTTTCTCCCTTAATTAGTTGAATTTACATAAGAAGACAAAGTTAAAACAATAAGGGTTTGCTTAGAAACCATTGAGAATCCATTAGAAATCAAAAGATTTGAGAAAAGAAGATTTACTTGAAGATTTAGAAGAAGAGAATAGTGTTTGGCTGGAGAGATTTTGAGAGACAAAGTTTTGAGAGAAAGTTAGTTACTTAACTTTTGTTTAAAAGAATTAATTATCAAATTAATTCTCCCCAACCTATTTATATTTTCCAAAACACTTTAAAAATAGCCAATTAAGGGATAAAGTCTGAGATTAGACTTTGGGCAATTAGCTCCTTAAAGATTCAAAGTTTTGACCCTTTTACAAAACAATCACTAAACATAGTTTTCAAAGTTTACATTTTGGTCACTAGTTCAAAATGTCCTATTTCCAAAACTCATTTTCCAAAATTGATTCCACCCCACTCATTAACATATTAATTAATGATTTTAGAACATTTTTTCATATTTTTAACACCTTCAAAAAAAATTAATCCAATTAAATCTTGAAATCGACTCGAATCTCTAACACTCCACCGGACCCTCAAAACGAACTCCAAAACGTCTAGACCCAAAACCAGGGCGTTACTCTACTGCAATCACATTACAATTGGAAGACAAATCTTTGACTCATTCGAATGGTTAAATCAAGGATATTCTTGTTTGTTTAGACAAGTTTGTTTTTCCAGTAGACTTTATTATTCTTTACTGCGAGGCTAATAAAGATGTCTCTCTCATTCTTGGTCGCCCATTCTTAGCTCCTAGGAAAGCAATCATCGATGTATCAAAAGGAGAACTTATAATACGGGTGGACAATGACCAAGTTACTTTTGGGATGTTCAATGCCGATATTGGAAAAAAGTCTAAGGAATGCCATCATATCGATATTCTTGACAATATCATTCAAGAAGACTTGAATCATCGTGCTATACTCATTTCTGAGGATATTGAGCTAACAATGGTAGAAAAAGATCTCCGAAATCATGACCACATTGGTGAAGTCCTCACTACGATAGTTCACCACAAATGGCAAGTTGAATCTTTGGATCTTGCTTATCAAAAAATTCCTACTTTTAAACCATCTATTGAAGAAGCTCTTACTCTAAAAATTAAGCCATTGCCAGCTAATCTTAAGTATGTATTCCTTGGAGATGCATAAACACTCCCAGTCATTGTCTTGCAACTCTGGAAGCAATAAAAGAATCTAAGTTGATAAATATTATAAAACAGCACAAGCGTGCTATTGCATGGACTATTGCAGATATTAAAGGCATTAGTCCATCTTTGTGAATGCACAAGATTACAGTGGATGATGAGAACAAACAGTTTATTGAGCCATAACACCGACAAAATGAAAAGATAAAATAAGTGGTAAAGAAAGAAATCCTCAAGTGGTTGGATGCATGAATTATCTATGCAATTTCTGATAGTTCATGGGTTAGTCCAGACCACTGTGTTCCTAAGAAAAGTGGCATCACTATAATTCAAAATGATGCTGATGAATTGAATCCTACTCGCATTCCTACTAGTTGGCGTATTTGTATGGACTACAGGCAACTCAATGCAGCCACAAGGAATGATCATTTCCCTCTTCCTTTCATTGATCAAATGTTAGATCGACTTGTGGGCAATGAGTATTACTTCTTTCTTGATGGATATTCTGGCTACAACCAAATTGCTATTACACCCGAGAACCAGGAAAAGACCACTTTTATATGCCTATTTGCGACTTTGCTTTCTGTCGCATGCTTTTCAATTTTTGTAATGCACTAACCACATCTCAAAGGTGCATGATGGCAATATTTTCAATTATAATTGATGATTCCCTTGAAATCTTTATAGATGATTTTTCAGTGTATGGGAATAACTTCAACCACTACGTCGACAATCTAGAGAAAGTATTGCAGCAATGTAAAAACACTAATCTGGTTCTGACTTGGGAAAAATATCATTTCATGGTCACTGAAGGGATTGTTTTGGGTCGCAAAATATCGAAAGCTGGAATTGAGATTGATAGAGCCAAGGTGGATGTGATTGAAAAATTGCCACTGTCAATAAATGTTAAAGGAATAAGAAGTTTTGGGGGGCATGCTAGATTCTGTAGAAGATTCATTTAGGATTTTTCGAAGATCACCAAAACTCTATGCCTTTTTTTGGAGCAAAATAAAAAAATTGTTTTTGATGATGGATGTCTAGATGCATTCAATAAAATTGAAACACAGCTTGTGAACGCACCGATCATTGTTGCATCCAACTGGGAGCAACCATTTGAACTAATGTGCGACACTAGTGATTTCACTGTGGGAGCATTCTTAGGGCAACGCAGAGACAAGGTATTTCATGCAATCTACTACGCTAGTAAGACTATAACTGAAGCTCAAATCAATTACACTAGCGAGAAAAAGATATTAGCAGTAATTTTTTTCTTTTGATAAATTTTGTTCTTATCTTGTGGGTGCAAAAATTATAGTTTTTACTTTTCATTCTATATTGTGATACCTTTTTGTGAAAAAGGATGCAAAGCCTAGATTGATTCGATGGATTTTATTGCTGCAAGAGTTCGATACTGAGATAAAAGACCGTAAAGGGTCAAAAAATCAAGTTGTCGATCACCTTTCAAGGTTAAATGCGGGCAGCAAAGATAGAAATAAGTTGTAAATTGTCGACGTATTTCTTGATGAAAAGCTTTTCATTATGGATGCAACACCATGGTACGTTGATATTGCGGATTACTTGGTTTGTGGAAAGGCTCATTTAGGTGTAACTAGCACAAGAACGCAAGATGTTTTTTTGAGATGCAACGAAATATCATTGGAATGAACCTTATTTCTTCAAGGTTTTTAATGAAAATATAATTCGGTGTTGTGTCCCTGAGGAAGAAATGACATCGATATTACTGCATTGCAATGCTCCATATGGAGGGCATTTCGGTGGCACGAGAACTGCTGCAAAAGTCCTTCAATCTGGATTTTATTGGCCTTCATTATACAAAGATGCTCATGAGTTTTCCCAATGTTGTGACCGTTGTCAGCTCACTAGGTTAATATCCTGGAGAAATGAGATGCCACAATAACCAATAATGGAAATCGAGCTATTTGATGTTTGGGGATTGGATTTCACGGTTCATTTTCCTAATTCTTTTGGCAATCTATATATCTTGGTAGTTGTGGCAGTGCCTAAAGATGATGCAAAAATGATATTGAAGTTTTTCACAAACATATACTTACTCAGTTTGGAACACCAAGAGAATTGATCAACGATCAGGAAAAGCATTTCCACTATAGCCAGATGGTTGATGCATTGAAACGCTATAGAGTAATCATAGATGGCCACAATGTACTATCCAGTCCAATGGACAAGCAGATATTTCTAATTAGGCAATTAAAAAAATCTTGGAAAAGTGGTAAATACCACTAGGAAATATTGGTCATCTCGCTTAGATGATGCATTGTAGGCTATACGTACTGCATACAAGACTCTTTTGAGAATGTCGTCGTATCAACTTATTTTTGGAAAACCTTTTCATTTTCCTGTTGAGCTCGAACACAAGGCCTTGTGGGCTCTAAAGCATGTTGATCTTGATTATGAGGCTACAGGGAAGAAGTGATTGTTGGACATTACTGAATTAGAAGAAATTCTCCGCAATGCCTATGAAAATGCCTTTATTTACAAGAACAAGAGCAAACATTGACATGATAAGATTATTTTACAGTGACAATTCGAATTAGCACAGTTAGTTTTGTTATTCAATTCGAGACTAAAATTGCGGTCATGTTGGTCTGGATCGTTTGAAGTTGTGAAAGTATTTCCACTAGGTGCAGTCACAATTAAAGATACTAAAGGGGGAATTTCGTTCAAAGTCAATGGACAACGAATCAAACTGTATTTTGGTGACTTTGATTCTAGGAATATTGAGACCATTAAGTTGGTCAATTTTTTTTTAAATTCTTTTTAAATGCTTTATCAGATTTAGATTTTATTTTCCTTATTTTTCTTTTGATTTTCTTTATTTCCTTTTTTACAGAATAATTTCTTTTTGGTTTGTTATGGAATCTTCTTCTCTAACAACTTATACGACAAGGAGGCTCACAAGATATGCATGATACTTGGGGTAGTTAGGTTAATTCAATTGCACCGATTAATCCCTAAAATCAAAACCTTTCATCATAGAGAGCGAGAAATGCAGCGAATGGGTGTGATTATTATGCCAAGAACAGACCATC
This sequence comes from Hibiscus mutabilis, assembly GCA_019671005.1. NCBI lineage: Eukaryota > Viridiplantae > Streptophyta > Magnoliopsida > Malvales > Malvaceae > Hibiscus > Hibiscus mutabilis. Next base: position 9,263,822 of record CM033752.1, on the reverse strand, counting down.
AATTCTCATCGCATCAGACAATACCAATTGTACCTATCTATTTCCCTCTTTTCTTATTTTTTATTAAGCAACTCTGGACTTCACTGACCACTCATTTAATTTTCTAATTTGTCTGACTTTTGAAGCTTTAAAGTTTAACTTTTTCTTTTCAAAAATCTTTTCTTTTCATCTTCTTTCTGAATATATCATGGCCAAGACCAGAGTAACCCAAAAAATCTCAATGGGACCCCATTTGAAAGATGTTCAAAGCTTAGAATCCAGCCCTTCATCCGAGGAACATGTTGCTCAAGAAGAAAATATAAAGTATAAGGTGCTTCAAACGGAGATTGCAAGTGAGCATTTTAATCCTAAAGACAAGCATCCACCTAGAACAGGAGTTTAAGCTTTCTTCTGAGGAGGAACCTAGAAAATCTATCCATAACACTATCATACTTAACAAATGGAGCAAGTTTTGCACTCACCCTGGTAAATACAGTGCTACCTTGGTAGGAGAGTTTTGTACAAATCTTTACATCCCTCATTAAAGCTAGTTTTTGTGAGGGAAAATTCTATTCCTTGGAGTGCTACTACTATTAACAAGTTATTAAAGACTTGTGTGAGTGTGGATGAGCATGCTTTGTTTATCGTTGATATTACTGGAAAAAAACTGGATTTGTTAGTTGAAGATTTATGCCTTGCGGGTGCATTTTTGTCGGGGACCAATGTTGGAAATATTTATGTGGGTGCAATCATTCACAAGGAGATATCGGGTTTTGCTACGAAGAAGAATGGAATATTGGTTTTTCCTTTATTGATCATACAGTTGTGTAAATTGAAAGGAGTAAAACCCCTAAAAATGAGGAAAGAATAGCCAACAAAGGGCCAATAAACAAGGTTGACATTAAGAGAATGGCACGAGCTACTGAGGTTCCTACGCTGAAAGTGGGCACTGCGACGAGGGGGAAAAAGGCAAGACAAAGATGGACACTGTAACCGAGAATTTCCCTATAAGTGATGAAGTCTGGAAGAAAGTCCTAGCTATAGAGAAAAAGCACGATGCTATAGCGAGTACACTAGGAAGAGTTGCAGCCATAATGCAAAGAATAGAGTTGGCACAGAATTTATTCTATGTCCATGTAAAGGCGTGGCATAAGTGTGCTCCTTCTGGCTTGAGAATGATCAATCCAGTTGCTTTGCCAGAATTTCCAGAGTTTTCTCCTATCATCCATAGCTATGATTTATCCTCTGATGCTACCACAAAAGAAGTACCAGCCAAGTCTGTTAACTCTCCTGACAATGTAAGCGAGGCTGATGATACACCAAAAAGAAGAAGCATCATGCAAAATCATAAAGAATTGTCTTCTTGACTTGAATATCCATACGGATATCGATGCAACACCTACTTCTACTGATAATGTTGAAGTCCTGGTTGAGGACATTGATGAAGATGAAGAAGATAGTTCTTATGCTGAGAAGACTATTGCTTAGAAGATTTTTGTAGAAGAAAGTTCAGTTGCATCCAAGATTGTGGATATAACCCTAAAAAGAGCAAAAATTAAGCTAGTTACTACGAGACTGATAGAAGTTATGGCTGTAGGCGATGAACAAGATGCCAACTCTCTTGTGATGGTGCTATACAAGGTACCACTACTGTTCACCCTCACTGTGAATAGGCCGTTGATGTCGATGAAAGAGAGGAACCAGAGCAAGAAGAAGAAGCTGAACATGATGAGGAAGCCTCCCTTCAAAAGAAAGAGAAAAAGAGAAAGCACTCGAAGTCCAAGGAGAAAAGCAAGAAGAAGCACAAAGAAGAGAATGAGAGCAAAAAGAAGAAGCGACACTCCTCATCCTCTCAAGAGCCTGAGAACTGAGTTAGTTTGTTTTTATTTTTTTATGCATACATTTCATATACTGTAATTTCATTTTATATTTATGTATTGTCATCATAGTTGCATTATCATTGTAATAACATTTAGTTTCAATAACATTGCATTCATCATTGTAGCCAAATGTTGTCATTGCATTCTGTCATTGCAATCTATCATTTCATTTTCTTTTCTTTTGCATTAGGGACAATGCAATCTTTAAGTTTGGGGTATACGCTTAGGATTTGAAATACACCCCTATTTTATAATTTTTTTAAGCAAATGTAAGGTTCTTTTTATTTCGCTTGCATTCGATGTATAAATCTTGAATTTTTCTGATTATTGATAAATTGGTTCGATACACATGATGGATAATTGCATTTTTAACTTTGTATTAATATATATGTTTGTTTGATTAGATAATTGTAATCACTCATTTTTATTCGGTTTGTAAATATTGTTAATATATTAGTATAATAATTAATGGGGAATTATTATTGCATGTATACATATTACATTATGTGTTTATTATATATGTATGATTAGTATACATATAGGGTGTGTGATGTGTGCATGTATGCTATAAGCCATGTATATGCATTAGTAATTAGTATGGTGTATGTGGTCACGTATGTTTGCATGTATATATTAATTGATGTGTGTATTCGTATTAATTATGTATGTGCTACATGAGAGTATCCAAATGTGTGTGCATATGATATATATAGTTTGCATGTATGTTTGTATGTGTGTACGTGTATGATTATTATTATCATCGTTATTATTATTATTATTAATATTACTTTTGGGCTAATTTAAAATAAAATCCAAGAAGTTTTATTAATAAAGGCCCATTAATTAACAGTCCAGTCCAATATGTATTACAGACCCAAAATATGTTACAAGTCCCATATTGGCTTGACCCAATATCTTAAAAACCTTAAAAACCAAGTCTGATAACCCTCCTTTATCTTGCAGCCGTCGTCATCTGGGTCGTTGGATCAAGTCTTGATCCAACGGTCCAGATCAGTCCAAGATAATCCAGTTGGCGCGCGTGATGTCACTCTCCAGACTGCTCGCCTCCCACTCGCGCGTGCAACGCACGTGCGAAAACCGTTCATTCTCCCACCCCCCACGTGTCGAGATCAGAGGCAACTTTACCCATCCCAAGACCAGATCTAGGCCATTCATTTCCCATGCAATCACAGCCGTTGGATCGGATCTGATCCAACGGCCGTGAGTGAATCTGGCCGAAGCGATACTGCCACCAGGCTGCCTCCACCATGCCGCCGTACAGCCCTCCCTCAACCACCAGACATGCCAAGCGAACACAGAAAGCAAAAATGTCAGATCCAAATCAATAGCAGTATTTACATTTATTGTAACTTGCTTGTGTAAACAAAGAACGAAAAAATAGGGTATGCATATATACAAGTGTAACCCACCATTGTGTACTCAGAGATATCAGATCAAAAATAAAAAAGCAATAACGATCAGTTGAAAAAAAAAGAAAGAAGAAACTTCCAGTGGTAAAATTTCTGGTCTTTCTTACATACATGCATGTAAAAACAAAAAGAAAACAGAAGGGGAGGTTTTTTTTTTACCCGAGTAGTTCGGCTTCCTCTCCGGTAATAATCTCCTCCTTGAGTGAACCAGAGTAGGATCCGATGCTCGAAAGGGAAAGGGTTTTATTTTGGATTCCGAAATAAAGGTTTATGGTTTAAAAAGGGGGTTTCTAAAGTTTTTAGGGTTTTACGGTTGGTTTTGGTTGTCGAAGTTATGGTCGAGGAGGGCTCGAGACGGCCGTTACGACAGAGCCTCGCCCGAGACCGGTGCTCCGCGGTGGCCGGAGTTTCTTTTTTGGGTGGTTATTCGGTTCAGTTGAGAGAATAAAGAGAGGGATAGTTTTTTTAGATCCAAAAATTTTAAATGACCAAAGTTTGAGAACCGAGCCATTTAGGCTGTTATATAGAGGTCTAATATTTTAAAAGTGGACTAATTAATTCATAAATCCTCCCGCGTTTCTGCACTTTTCAAAGTGATCTTTCCCCTTGGTTAAATTGCAAACCCGGTCCCCCTCTATTTTTGAAATTTCTCAATCTAGTCCCTAAACTAAACGAGTTTCGAATTCAAATGGTAAAATTACCTCCCTAGTCCTACCGCGTTTTTGAACTTTTCACTTCAAGCTTGCCCCTTGGGTTTATTGCAACTTAATCCTTATAAGTCTATTTCAGGCTGTAATTAAGTCCCTAAATCGTGTCTTTATTATTCCAATTTTTGTCATTTCTGTTTCACTTTCTTTCATTCCAGTCCCCTGTTTTAATCATTTATGTCCATAATTTTTTATTTTGTGTTTTAGCATGTTATGTTGTTCATTATATTCGTATTGGATTAATATTATGTTTTATGATGTGTTATATCATGCTTTATTTCGCTTGCTTGGTTTGTCTATGTTTTTCATGTATTTTGTTTTAGTATAATGAATGTATCATGTTTACCTATGGTTTGTATGTCCAATTTTTCCTCTATGTTTCTACGTATTTGTTGTTTTCATCATGTTCATGTATATCCTTTTTCATATGCATTATCGTACCAATGTGTTTAGCTTCGTCTGTTCGTAACATGTTTTAAAGTTAGCTTCTTTATGTTCGTTTGCATTTTAGGTGGCGTGTTAAAAATAGATGATATGTGTCGTATATTAGTGTTATATTTCTACCTTATTTTAAAATGTCACATATATTAAGTACTAGTTTTCATGTCCGCGCTTTGCTTTGATTCGTTACTTTAATACCATGTTACATGTGTATCATGCATATGTTGCACCTTTATATGTATATATTTGATCTATTAATTTTTGGAGCGTGTTTTCTTTTCTTTTAATTTTGGGGTATGTTTTCTCACTTGTTTACGCTTTTGTTTTTATTGTGATATGTTTCGTTAATCATGCCAATGCATTTTGCTATCTTTGTTTAATTCTATGATATATGTGTTTTTATTATCTATTTCGTCTTTCACCATGTCAACATAAATTGTATGCTTTACAATTTGTTTTCCAAGGTCGCGCAATGGAATTATATTTGTCAATGCGGTGCCCTTTTATCCGAGCGTAAACGGGCCAGTATCAGGCGTAGTGATAGTGGTTAGGCGTTTACTCTCGAATAACGGAGCCTTTAAAATTTACTCGCAATTATAACCGAATTTTAAACTAATCGTTACTTTAACCCGAAAAATCCAATATTAATAAAGCGGTAATTATTAAAGTACCAATTTTGGGCGGTGTGGGGGTGCTAATCCTTCCCCATCCGTAACCGACTCCCAAACCAACAGTTTTTTAAATCTCTGGTTTTATGGTGTCCGACCTACCTCAGTGGCCGGTGGCGATTCCAATTTTTAATAAAATGTGGTTTTTTAAAAAAACCCCACGGAATAAACGTTTTATATCCGAAAAATCACAAACACTTCGAAAACTCATTTTTTAGCGAAAGCGGACATCGCTACAATAATATCTAGCATCATTCCTTTGATTTTTGATGACTTCTACCTGTTCTAGCATGTGCTATATAAGTTGTTATATCTTATTAAATATAAATAAAAGGCATTCCAATGTGTGTGCAATAAAATAAAAGTAGCTTTAAGGGGGAACACTCCTCTGTATGTGTTAGAAAAATTAAGCTAGCTAAAGGTTGTCGTTGCATGAGTGTGTGTCGTTGCAATGGAGTACTTCCTGGGGCTTCTTTGCACAACATCTTACTTCTCAGGTTTTAGGGTGCATTCATTGTTCGATATCCCTCGCTACATAAAAAAGAAGAAAAACATGAAATATATATATACATATATATATTTGATATTTGTATCTTGTTATATGTGGTACTAAATAAATGCTGATAGGAGGAATAAATCTGAGATGATAGGGATGATGTTAGGTATTCTTGAATTGCTTGCTTATTTATTGATGTGGAGTTGTTTATGCAATTTTCTCTCTTGTCGATGCAATGGATTTATTGGTTGATTGGAATGATTCAAGTATCTAGAATGCCTCTAAATTGTTGTTTGACCTTGCTACTTTAATTTTACTTGAGGACAAGTAAAAACTCAAGTTTGGGGGTGTGATAGCTCTTTAAAGAGTATGTATTTTCCCTAGATTTATAGATCTAATTGTCCCCACATCTGTGTTTATTGCATCTATTTTTGTATTTTTATATCCATTTTCTACATTTTATCTAACTTAGTCTCACATGCTCTTATTTCACATATTTCTGCCTATTTTGCATTGTTGTCATTGTATTTCTAATGTCACTGTAGAGGAAGACTAACCACTACAGCCAGTTCGACACTTTATCTGCCAGCTGTCCAATCTGCTAAAGGATAAGGACGACCCTTCCAGCTGTATTTTTTGTTGTAACAAACTTTGTACGACCTTGGCTTACGCAAAACACCTGAAGGACAGGTGTCCTTTATTGGGCATCCTATAAAAGGACAAATTCGGTAAGAGAGAGAGTCACACAAATTCTATTTTGATATCATTTTCAACCTTCGAGCTTTCTTTATCCCCCATGGTGGCTTAAGCTCATTTCTAGAGATCTGAGGTAAAGTGAGGCAGAATTATTCGAGAAGAAGAGGATTCAAGTGCTAGATCGAGGAAAATACTTTGTTATCTTCTTAAACTCTTATTTGTTTAGATGTTTGTTGGAGATTTCTTTAGTATTTTGTGCTTAATTGACAATGGTTTACAATTTTGAGCTTTATGAACTTGTTGAAACTTGCTCTTCTGTTTAATATATATTTATATTAGCTTGTTCTTAAGCTTTAATTATTGGATCTGATTTTTGTTAGCATGAGAATGTTAAACTAGTCACTAACGTTGATGTATGCAGTGATAAGTTAGGTTAACGAGTAATACAACGAGAGTTGAACGGATGAAACAAAAGTTGATCCGCTCGTTCAAAGGGTTATAGTTCTGACTCATAACGAGAGTTGTAGCCGATCTATGTACCTACATCAACAATTGAAGATTAAATGAAAGCTAGTACTCAAGCTCGCTTTCTATTTGCTAATTGATCCATCGAACTTCCTCGAAGTGTACTTGATCTTTCTGCCGAACTAAACCAAAGAGATCCAAGCTTTATTCTATATTTCTCTACTCTTTACAAATTCTGTTATTGCTACCATAATTGATCATTTAAACCTTACTTTATTCTTTTATTGCATCTATCATAACACTCACAATATCCACATTTACAGAATTATTTGTGGCCACAAAATACTTAAACTGAATACATCATCTTTGTGGGATCAACATTCAAACAGGATTTCCCTATTTCTATTCTTGCATCAATAATGTTGCTTGCACTTAGAGTGTGACGTTTTTACACCGATCAAGGCACTACACCATCCAAGAGAAAAAGATGACCATCATAGAGCATTCCTTGCGCACATGGAGACACTATGTGTTGGGTTATAGGTTTATTGTCTTCATTGATAATGTTGCAAAAAGTTACTTTCTAACCCAAAAGAAACTATCTCCCAAACAGGCTAGATGGCAGGAGTTCTTAGCCTAGTTCGAGTTTTCCATGGAGCACAAACTAGGAAAGGACAACCCGAGGAGAGTTGCTAGAAAGCATTAAATAAGGACTGTCTCACGACCCTACTAACAAGGCATTGATCGACTATGCCAAGGAGGGCAAATCTTGACAATTTTGGATCGAGGAAAACTGGTTGTACAAACTAGTACACCACATTTTACATCCCACAATTCAACAATTTACACATGCAACTCATGAAGGAGTACTTCTATTCGAAGTGGACGGATTATCAAGGAATGCACTACATATTTATACTGTTAACAGAGCGGTTCTAGTGGCCACACATGGCCAACGATGTCGAAGCCTATGTCAAGACATGTCTTGTGTGCCAACAAGATAAAGTGGATGCCGAGAAGTCGATGGGTTTGCTACAACCATTACCCATCCCAGAGAAACCATGGGAAAGTATTTCTTTAGACTTTATTATTGGTTTGCCTAACGTTGACAATAGTTTGAGTATTATGGTTGTAGTTGACAGGTTCTCGAAGTATGCAACCTTTATACCAGCCAGCAAGATATGCCCACCCGAGGAGGCATCCTGCCTTTTCCTCAAACACATGGTAAAGTATTGGGAGTTCCAAATATGATCGTGAGCGATAGGGACACTCTCTTTTTTCGGCATATTTTAGACCGAGTTTTTCAAGTTAATAGGATCAAACCTGAACTTTTCAACTAGTTTTCACCCATAAACTGAGAGACTGAATGCACTACTAGAGATCTACTTGAGGCACTATGTGAGTTCCATGCAGTGAAACTGGCCAAAGCTACTAGAACTAGTTTTCATACAACTTGCAGCAGAGTGAGGCAATCAACCGAAGTTCATTCGAGATTGTGACCGGAAAATAACCACTCACACCCAATGTTGTTGTGACCGGTTATGAGGGGCCAAATCCAATAGCCTTTAAGTTCTCAAAGGCTTGGCAAGAACATCACGACTTAGCCCGAGCTTGTCTACACAAGACCGGGAAACAAACCAAGAAGTAGGCATATCAAAACCACAAAGACAGAGTTTTAGGTGGGAGACTTAGTCCTTAAAAAATTAAATCTAAAACTTTGTAATTCTTATATCCATAGGGCTCTTGTGAGGAGATACGAGGGTTCATTCTGAGTCGTGAAGCGAGTAGGCCGGTGGCCTACAAATTATAGTTACCGCCAAATCTACAAGCCCATCCTGTGTTTCACATTAGTATGCTCATACCGTTCTATGAGGATGGGGATGACCCAGAGTGGAGTAGATCAAGTACAGCACTAGTAGGAGTGAAAGTCTCCTATAAGAAGGAGGCACAAGATATCCTGACGGATTGAGTGATACGACGACCAGACCATTGGTAGAGGCACGATTACTTTGTGCTTTGGAAGGGACTTCCCGAAAGTAAAGGTAGTTGGGAACTCATCGAGGACCTATGGCAATTCAAGGATAGGATTACCGAATTCCACCAACAACAAGCGACGATGTCACTAGATCCAATTGTGGAGAATGTCACTGACTGCTAGCCCACAACCGAGACGGACGCACACCAAGGGTCTCAAATAAGCACAACACGTGCTTCCTAACACAAAGGGGCCTAAACCAACACCATCTACGCGCACCAAGGGGCCAAGACGAGAACCCTTTATGCTGCCCAAGACTATGAGGCCCAAACCAGCACCCTCTATATTGCCCATAAGGTTTTGGCCAAGTTGCTGGGCCTGCCCAATGCCAATCCGCCCAAAAAAGTCCACCACTTGGATGAATCTCATCTTGTCTACCAAGACACCTATGAAAAGTATCCTTGCCAACATGTGGGCAATGATCCTGTTAGAATAGATATGATTGAGGAGTGATTATTTCCTAACATTTTAGGCAACCTTGTAAGATAAAGATAGAGTTTCCTTAGATAGATAACATGAATATATGGATTATCCTTAGCCCTTGGATCGTTACATTCTAGACCATTAGATGTAAGAGGGTTCGCCTATAAATAGAGGCTCACCCTCACCCATTGTAACCATTCAACTTTCTTTGAGCAATACAGAGATATTCACTCTCATCTTCTTTCTCCAACGTTTTCCTTGCCTTAGCCATTTTCCTTCCCCCAAGCTTCCGCCTTCCTAAGCTTTTAGCTTAGTATTAGAAGGTTGACTTAGTCTTTGACGAAAGGTCATTGACTAAGGCCGTACGGATCAGCTAGTCAGACTCTAGCCCCATGAAACTATGCACCCCTACCAACAATCCAGTAATAAAATCCATTAAAATACCATATGCCTAATTTTCTAAACCTTAATCCAAAACTATAATCCTAAACAATACCCTTAAACTCTAAACTTATTTTTTTATGATGGGGGCGTAATAAAGGGCATACTAGGGGCAAACGATTTCCACCCTTAAAACAACTAAAAAATCATTAAATGGACACATGGATGCATCTTAACTTTTCTTGTGGAGTTTCTTCATTACACTGGTGGTGTACAGGACAATTATTCAATTAGTTATACACCAATATCAATAAGGGTTGGTGTTGTGTATAATAAGAAAATACGTTTCACTTTAAGGAGATAAATTGTTTGTTAAACATTCAACGATGGGAAGAAATATAAATTTATATAACATTCCAATTAACGGGGAGACAGTTCTTAGACTTTAGGTCATGTGTTCTAGATCTACTAGGAGTATCCCTCTTTCCCTTAGAGTCTATATTTCCCTCCCCTTTAGGTATGATTAGGATTAGATAGAATTTATTAGAAAAGTTTAATAGATTATCACCTTTCATAATATTTAATTCTAATTTCGTCCTTGAGCGGGAAGAGGGCGGTTGGTTTGGTGAGTGAAAGTCAACGAGAATACCATTGAGGTTGAAGTAAAATTGGGGTTCTAACAAGACGAGGAAGAATGGGAATTAAGAGAAGATGAGGTTTGTATGTCATTAATATTTTATATTGTATCTAAGTAAACTATAATTAATTCTCTTTACTGATGATCACGTGGATTAATGTTAAATGGAATGTCAAGCGTTGACGAAAGTGACAAATTTCTTTATGTCTTTTTTTTTGTAATAAATATATGTCTTATAGTTTATGTATAGAATGCGAGGCTATCACTTCCGACGAACGTTAATCTTTCTTTTAAAAATTAGCATTGACAAATCAGTTACACAAATAAAGAAAAAGAAAACCCTACCCAAATTATTACATTGAAAGTTTGTACATATGGCAGCTGAATTTATAATTCTAATATTTAATTCAATGAAATATCATGCGAGAATGACGTGTTGGGCATATAAAAATCCTAGTGTCGATTAAAACCAAAACATAATTTAATATAAAATTTAATTTAAATTTATTATGTCAAATCATCAAAAATAATATATTAGATACGAAAATGCATCCGGACATATATGTAAATTGAAAATCTTGAATATTGATGTTTAAAGTTGGAATCAGATATGTTTTTTCTTTGGACCATTAACTATTTATATAACCGACTATTACATCAATTTTTAACTATTTATAATTCTACTCTTAAACAAATTATAAATACAATTTATGATATCTAAACTTTTATTTTTATGTCGCTTTAATACTTATAGCACGTGTAACATAATTTGTCACTTAATTTTGTATCATATTTTACGATAACATTTATACATTAAATAATTGCGAATTTTAGAACATTGATGAGCATAAATCATGGATAATGTAATCAGGTCCATCAATACTTATTTCAATCCAGCACATGGGACCTGGAAAGGGCTACACTGATCTGATTGATTTCGATTTCATAAGCATTTGGTTTAAGAGACATAAGCATGGCCATTGAACGACAGGAGAAAACATGACGCGAAATCCCGAAGCTAATAATGTAATGTCGTTTATATGTATATATTCACAGTACTCATCTTTGATTATCAATGTACTTATATACATCAGTACCATTAGCAATAAATGACCAAGGGCGGAAAGTAATAGGGACTAGAGGTAATGTCTTTCCAAAATTTTTAAAAATTAATTTGACTCCTAATCATTTTTAAAAATTCATATTAAGCTTTAAAATTTTGAATATTTTTAATTAAATTTTCTTTCATAATTTTTAAAAGTTCTGATTAAAACTCTAAAAATAATTAAAATTTTAATTAAACCCTCAATTATTTTGAAAATTTTAGTTTAAGCCTCCTTTTAAAAAAATTAACTTACCATCCCACACTCTTACACCAAATTTCGTCAGTGATGATGATCTTTTAGAGAGCAATAGATGAACTGACCTGGTATAGTCCTTCACAAGGGGCAAAACGGCAATAAATTTTGAGTTAGCGATTTTGGTTTGGGTTTAGAATTATGTAGAAAATAATTGAAGGGCACGTGGTTTGTTGAAGGATGTTATTAGGGCATGTGAAAACCTTGTTTCCATGCCCCCACCCAGTAGGCAGTCGGTAGCTCTTCCATTGGTGACAAGCAACATGACGCTGCACGTTTAATCCGAGGAGACAACCATGGACCAATCCCCCCATTTACTAAACTTTTCTTCTTTCGCGTAGGACCCCTCTCCAACTCTCCTTGAATGACCCCTTTTTCTCTTCTTTGTAACTTTGATGCTGACTTGGGACTTTTTTTTAACCAAATATACACTTTTGATTAATTATTTACTGAATTAACACTCTCAAAGATTAATTCTCAAAATGAAACTCATTTGTACTGTTGAGAACAAAGGCACGGTTTTCTGGAAGAATTTTATAGAAGACACGTTTGACAAGGCGTGTCTTTTGCCTATGTGACACCGAGAAGTAAAGCATTTTTCCCAAAACGTGCCTTTGTTGAAGAAATCCACTTCCGGTTATACTATTATTTTGTATGACGATGAAATGAGAGTGTACAGTAATATTGGGATACAATAACACTTCGGTACAATTGGTGGTTGCGAAATGCTAAAAGAGATAAACATGTTTCCTATTGTGGCTTGGGTGCCTACAATATCCATAACTTTTAGGTTGTTTGGTCTTCTCTTTGAGCTCAATATCATTACGAATCCTGGTTGATGTCGGCCTACCTAAAGGGTCTCTATGTAATGAGAGATTCGATAGAATTGTAGGTCAAGTTTGGACTTTATTTATTCTCTTTCGTTACCAATGAGGAAGAACTCAAAGTCGTAAACCTTGAAGATTTGCTAAAGGAAGTATACATGATCCACTATATCATGTGATCGATTGTGTGAACATGCTGCCATGACACGGACGCATGATACTTGAATTGCAATTGCACAACATGTATCGCAAATTCACCCTGAAAGAGTTTTCTTCAATACCTTCAAGAGGTCAAGACTTCTTATGTACGTGAAAAACTTAAACTAACATTTGGTTAGAGTCCTCAACTTTCTTATTAAGTTCTCCTTGTAACTTAAGGTTAAAATGTGGTTGTTATTCATCCAAACACGAGCTTGCTTCCTATGGTGGTATATAGCTTATTCAAACAATAATATGTTGCATTAAGAATGATATATTTGGGTAAATGACAAGTTTTCTTCAAGGATGAAATGATAATTTCGACCAAGTTGGTGATCATATGACCATATAAAATCTCTATTGTATAAATTCATTCATGTTTCCTTTATGATTCCAATGATAGTTACGGCCGTCAATAATTGTAGCTTTCAAATCTTCCAGCATATTGTCACGGGGCTTGAGTTTCATCTAGCGAACCGTTAGGTCTTAGACGCCTCTTGAGTCTACTTCGTCAGTTCTGCGCTTAGGTCAGCCTTAAACCACGCCTTGCGAGAACACATGTTCGGCAAAGGCTCAGACAAGCCCTCAAGGCTTCGATGGATGCGAAAGCTTTAAACACCAAGGTGGCTAATATAGCCACTACGAGAGGCAACGAGAACAGACACTACAGCAAAACAGGTCTTCAGCGGCGTTTTTTTAGTTAGCGCTGCTAAAAACTTTCTCGGCGCTTACCCCTAAAACCAGCATCGCAACAGTTCGTGGCGTTTTGGGCAAAAACGCCGCAAAAGGTCAAGATCTATAACGGCGTTTGTGTTTACAAATGCCGCCAATAAATGTTCTTTAGTGGCGTTTGTAAAAACAAACAACGCAAAAAGCTTGTTATTTAGTGGCGTTTGTCTTTACAAACGCCGCTAATAACACCTTGCTTCGAAAAAAAACTCAAATTCCTACTACATATTTGGGACTTCCACTGGGATGCTCGAAAAATTCTGCAGCTTTATGGATGCGGATTGTGGAGAAAATTAACAAGAAAATGGCACCGTGGAAAACAAATTTTGTCTTTTGCTAGTAGAATAACATTAGCAAAATCGGTCCTTTCAAGCTTGTCGATTTACTTCTTATCACTCTTTAAAATGCCTGTAAGTGTCGCTACAGAGCTAAACAGAACTATAGCTAGATTTATTTGGAATTCCATGGAGGGGAGGAAAATTCATTGGGTTAAGTGGGAGCAACTTTGCTTACCTCGTGAGTTTGGTGGGCTAGGACTAATTGATTTCAAAGTAAAGAATAAAGCACTCCTTTATAAGTGGCTCTGGCATTATGGATCGGAAAAGGAATCGTTGTGGAGAAGAGTTATTAAGGCAAAATATGAAGGAGAGAATAATGGTTTATTGCCTTCAAATGTATCTGTCCGAAATAAATCATGGATTTGGAAAGAGATTGTTAGGCCCCTTAGTCCATCTAAAGCGAAAACATATCCTTTTGTCTCGAATATACAATTTTGGGTGGGGGATGGATACTCCTTGGATTTTTGGTCTGATAAGTGGGTCAACAATGTCAAATTGAAGGAGGCATTCCCTAGAATCTTTGCATTGGCAGTAAAGAAAACTGAAAAAGTGGCAGAATTTGGTCAGGGGAAGATGGGGAGTTGGCGTTGGCAAGTTCAATTAAGAAGAGAAATTTTTGATTGGGAAAAAGAGGTTTGGGAGTCATTCTCACGTACGCTTGACGGGTGCAGGCTGGGTCTCTTCCCCTCAGATTGCATGAGATGGGTGAAATCATCATCGGGGATATTTTCAACGAAAGATATTACCTGGTTAGAATTTGCGGAACACCAAAGTGAGAATTTTAGATGGAAACTTATTTGGTCGGGGTTGGCTCCTAGTAATGTGGAACACTTCCTTTGGAAATTGTTGATGAACCGGATTCCTACAAAATTTGAACTGATAAAAAGAGGAGTGTCACTTTCTGAGAATACTTGTCCAATCTGTAAAATAGAGGAGGAGAATGTTGATCACCTATTTTTTTCTTGCGTACCTGCTTGGAAGATTTGGGGTCGATGGTGTGAGTTTTAGAAGGTCCAATTGGTATTCCTGAAAAATGCGTGGAGTTTTTTCCTAGCCTAGCTTGATAGTTGCCCATTGTTGCAGATCGAACCTTTATGGAAAATGGCATTCTTTGCAATTGTTTGGACTGTTTGGGTATGCAGGAATGACGTCGTATTTAGAGGGAATTCGTGGGATGAAGAGAAGATTCTTGATCTCATTTGGCTCAGACTAGGTTGGTGGAGCAGTGCAAAGTGGCCAGACTTACCATTCTCAATCAGCGACTTCATTTTGAATCCGAAGATCTGGCCTCTTCCAAAGTCATCTCCAATGCGTGGTAAGGGTGGCAAATGGTGTCCGCCTTGTAGGGGTGGTTTAAAATTCAATACGGATGGGGCTGTATTGGGAAGTTTTGGGTATGGGGGTATTGGAGGAGTACCTAGAAACCACAATGGTAAAATTTTGCTTCAATTCTCTAAATCTATTGGAAGGTCAGATCCTCAATCGGCGGAACTGCTTGCGATCAAGGAAGCTTGCCTGTTATTTTCAGAGTCGAGCTGGAATACTAATACAAATATTGTGGTTGAATCTGACTGTAATAATGTTATTTCCTGGATACAAAATCTTAGTCCTGCGCCGGCTGTGTTTAAAGATTTGATTGAAGCATGCAAGGATGCTTTGAACAAATGTGGTGGAACGCTAAAATTGATCGGAAGGGAGGAGAACAGTGTTCCTGATAGTTTAGCAAAGAAATGCATTAATAGACAGGCATATTTGGTCATTGTATGATCAGCTCTCGTGTGGTGGCATGGTGGGTGAAAAAATCAACTCTGAAAACTGAGTGGCATGTGAGCTTGATAGGTTTTGGTTTGAGTAAATTATAGCAAGGTAAAACAGTATATGGGTGTACTGGAATTGTTTTGACTCTGAGTTAACACATATTTGACATTGAGTTGGTGCACTCTTTTTCCTCCAACTAGGTTTAGGGAGGTCTTTTAATGAGGCCTAAATCTTTGTCGGTACTGCATGGTAATAATTAATAAAATCATACAGTTTTACCTTTCAAAAAAAAGAATAATACTATATTATATAATAACCGATCAACCATGGTGACCCATTCCTATAAGGAGTTAACGGACCAAAACTAAGTTTTCAGAATGATTATTCTTATATACTATAATATATCAAACTGCTTGTGATCCCATAAATAGAGTTAACAACATTGTATTTGTCAACTGTCAATTTTAATTATTATCATGAGCTAATGACAGCCAACAGAACACAAAATGTTTGAAGTTTCAGTTGTAGAAAAGGCAATAAACACTAATCCTACAATAGTCTAGGTGGAAATGTATCGAATTTCATTGTCATTAAATCAACTTTGAGGTGCAAATTCTAAAAGATTGGTAATTACAGAAACAATTTTGAGTTGATATCAATGTTATATGGCTTTTTCAGCATTTGAGAGAGAGAGCAGACCAGAGAATACAAGACTGAGAAAATTAAGCAAAATCAGAGAAATAATCGATATTCCAAAGATACAAAGGTAAATAGTATAGCTTCTGTATGTATGCCCAAGAAAGCACTACAGAACTCCCTTACTCATGGAAGTTGACTGCTAGATTAAGCGAAAATATAAGCAAGATAAAGAATCTTGGAAATTACAAACCTCATGCAGCCGCTCACCACTTTCTGCAACTTTTAAAGATTCATTCATGGAGTGGTCCTCATCAACAGCAGGATTAGATTCATCTGTTAGGGGAATGGAAATGTGGACAAAGGAAATTAATAAATAGAAACCATTAAAAAGCATATCAATGACTAAGGTAAATATGATTCAAGATGTACCACATCCAAGGCAACTAAAAGAAGAAAATTATAATTTACCAAGCGAAAATCTCACAGTTAAAATCCAATAATAATAAATTAAGAAAAAAATATTTCAATGATAATTTTTTTACAGTAAAACAACAGGTAAAATTGACCCATATGTTGGTTATACTTCAAAAGCGAAAAAAAAAATACTGCCCGAACTGATTAGTTAACACAACCAACAATGTGCTGCATTTGTTGAACTGATTAGTTAAATGGGTATGTATATCAAATATAAATTTGTATCTCTAATGCAATTCATGTATTCAACTGTACAAGGAATTAGGCTTCACTAGCTATACAAGCCAAAGCATGAAAGTAGGAAATCCCATATAACAAGGATGAGCAAGAGTTCCGAGAAGCTGCCAAACGGTCAGCATGAGTATGGAAGGCATTAGGATAGGGATCTTAAAATTCTACATCTTGCAGCAATGACTTGAAGATCTCTGTGGAGTAAATCCTCCAGGATATTAACAGGCAAGACCAACCAAAAGCACTAGACAAGTAGACATTAGCAATTAGCATAAGCATCAAGAGTTTCTGCGGACTGTCAACTGAAGCTCAGGTTTATTTCCCTTCGCATAATCAGATAATAAGAATTGTCTCACAATCACAAGAATCTTCAAATTCCAACATAAATTTCGAAAGAACAAGAATTTTTAAAACGAACTAAGATAAGAAGACTACAGATCAAAAGCATGATTTCTAAAGCTTGACTACAAATTAGCCAAGTATTTATATGCATCAAAAGAGAAATATAACTTCCCAAACAACATTTTAACATGAAATTTCAGCCACGAATGCTTTAATACCTCTAAAGTTAAAGAAAACATACAATGATGCAGTCAAAACCAGGATTACTTCTTCAAAACACTCCCTTTTGATTAAGTAAACACTAATTGCAACTTGCAAGCAATCCTTCCTTACCCCTAAAATCAACAGCACCGCCAATTTGTGTCGACAACAACAAACCTATCATGTTGCTGCAGAAACACAATCCCTAGAGGCAAATTTCCGGCAGATTTTAGTAACTGTAAAAAAACCTAGCGGCAGATTTCAAGAGCTTTTGAACTTCTGGTGTTGGCTTGCTTGCTGGTGCGACAGAGCGACCTGAGGGACGATCGACGGCGAGGATCAACGACGATGAGCAGCACGGCGAGGAGGAGGAGTTAGGGATTTTGCACGATAGATTTTGGGATGAAAGTGTCTGAGATTGGAAGATATAATGATGTGTTTTAAGTATTGCGGCGTTTGAAAAACCAAAGGCCGCTATAACGAGACCTATCGCGGCTCGCGGACACGACACGTATTGTAGCGTTTAGAACAAATGCCACTAAATGAGACCTATTGTGGATTTTATAAACCAAACGTCGCTATAACGCCACGAAAAGCGCCGCGATATACTAAGCCTGGTATAATGAGAGAGCTCAAGAACAATAGAAAGGAACAAGACAAATAAAGTAAATATCTCAGAGTCTTATTACTTTTTTTAAAGTGAAAATAGATGGAATGAGATGATACAAATGAGGTGGGAGGTTCTCTATTTATAGTTGAGACTCCACTCAATCAATGGCCTAGATCAATTTACATTGACGGCTAATTAATACAAGATCCCCTAATCTAAGGAAAGAATTACCAAATCCTATCTAATCACATCAATTAGTAAGAAACTTTTCTTCAATAGTGTAAGGAAAGAATTACCAAATCCTATCTAATCACATCAATTAGTAAGAAACTTTTCTTCAATAGGTCTTCACATCGGATATAGCAAAATTCCTCCACAATCTTCTCTGATTTGTTGTCTCTTATCATTTCCACAGAACCAATGTGAACGGGCTCTCTAGCATTCTCCAAGTAATGTCTAAGTCTAGTGGTCTTGGCAAGCCCAGTACTCCGCACCGAACCTTTTTTCGCTGATACTTGTACTATTGTCGTTGATCCAAATGCACAGGTCGTGACAATATCCTCAAACTATTATGATATTAGTTTGTATCCTAAAAATTAAGTATCAATTAGTTACATGAAAATGATTGTAATATTGATATTAAAAATACGATCTATACCCATGCGTATAACAAGCTGGCATTGATCATCCTTTTTTTTATTTGTCATGATAGTTTGCTGCAATACGTCAAACACAATAGTAATGTTTTTCATGTGGGGATTCCCACATTTCTCCGAAAGAGTTGACTGTTGTTTTGACCTCAGTCCGTCGATCTGAATTTAGTCATATCCATCTTGTTTGACAACGAGCGCACGTAAGTTTTTAAACAAAAAAGCCCATGATTCAGTATCTTCCCCATCAACAAAGGAAACTGCAAATGAGTATGTTACTGTTGTCATCTTGCATAACTATCAGTAACAACCTTGCTTGTATTTTCTATATAAGGTGTCATCGATTTGGACAACTTACTTGTAGTATTCGAAAGCTTTAACGCATGGTGTAAATGTCCAAAACAATATATAGATTTGGCATGCACTGGGAATTACTTTATCGTTGCATTAGGTAGGTTGAGTTTTAGTTACACAATTACATCATGGTAAAAATTTTGAATGACATGAAGCGGAGACGGAGCCAGGATTTGGGTAGGGACAAAACATAAAATTTAAAAAGTTAAAGGGCAAATTCATAATTATTTCAAAATTTTCAAGAAAAATATAAAGAATCCAAAGTAAAAAAAAATCCCCTTCTTGGGGGCAACAACCCCTAGTGTTGTACCTCCGTCCCTGTATGAAGCCAACTTGGCAGTCGTTACAAGAAGCGTCTCACGATTCATTCAATTTTATAATGGTATTTTCTTTCACATTCCATGTTTTTTGTATGAGACAATGTAGCCATATTACAATTGTACAGTAGCAATCAACACGAAAACAATAACCTTAGGGTTGACTTTAACAAGGGGCATGGTGGATTTTGGAACCATCCTTATGACAGAAAGATTTAAAAAAAGGGGTCACCACTATTTTTTTATTTAAGTGTAATTGGATCAACTAAAACACAACTATTTTAATAAAAAAATATTTAATAAAATTCATTGAAACAACCATTTTCGGTCTATGGAATAAAAAATGAGGTTGTGTGTTTGTTATGTACAAGGAATGATTAGCACCCTCACGACACCCATAAATCATTTTTAGCCTGTTGGATGAAGCTCGGAACATGATTCACCATCCCAAGCCCAGTAGCAATGCCACGATCAGACCCAATCGCAGTATGAGCAGCATGCCCCAAGTCCTCAACAGCCCCCTCATTACCGGATATGCCGCTCAATGACCCACTTGAATAGAAATCTTAAAATGTAACATTACTTAACAAATTACTATGAATGTTGTATTATTTTGTTAGTTTTAATCGACGAGAATGTAAGATGACAATGTTTAGTTGGAAATATTGGATAGTCTGAAAGTAAATTTGATCGAATTGTCCTTATGATGTATTTGCTTTTAATCATGCTAAACTTCCAATATTAAATTGAAAATATTTGAACAGAAAGTCATTTTTATATAATTTTTGTAAAAATCATATTTATTTATAGGGTAAAGTACCAAATGGTCAATAAAATATCCCTAAAATAAAAAATGGTCACTAAACTTTCAAAAATTACATAATGGTCATTAAATTTTAGTTTTTATTACAAAATGGTCACTGGACCGTTGACTATCATTAACTGGGAGACGTGGCAGTTACGAAAATTTATATAATAACATATTTAATCCTCAATATTTACACATTCAGTCAATTTAGACATCAATAATAAGGGTTAAATTAGGAATAAATTGATTAAATATGTCAATATGGAGGATTAAATGTTACATTATTTAAATTTTTGTAACTGTCACGTCACCCAATCAATGATAGTTACTGGCTCAGTGACCCTTTTGTAACAAAAACTAAAGTTTAATGCCTATTATATAACATTTGAAAGTTTGATGACCATTTTATATCTTTAGAAATAGTTTAACGACCATTTGTGTACTTTACCTTTATTTATATTTGAGATATAATATAACATATGTGGTCTTGAGTGCACAAAGATCTTGTTTTTACTTTATAAGCGGTAGATTCATCTTGGGATTGCAAAAGCACAATTGTCATTCACCTACAAAAGAAAAGATATAATCCTAAAAAAATCTTTAAAATTTGATTGAATGGTATTTTGGCCCCTATTTTTTTTGAAGTATTTTAACCATTAACGTTTTAATTTGGGTCAAAATAACTCCTCCGTGGATGAAAACGGTTAGTTAACTAACATTAAATGGCTTGAAATAACGTGACAAACTTACATAACAGTTCACACCGACATAGCAGTGTCATATAGACAAATGTGTAACTTTACAGAATGACACATTAGGCAAAATATAATTTTATAAAATATAGGCTAAAGGGGTTTTTTTGCCCCGAATTCGACCCAAATTAGCAATGTCACCTTTCGCGCAAAAATGCATTCAATTAGGTCCTCTAGTTCACACATTGTAGCAAATTAGACCCTTGACCAACGCTGACCGTTATAGTGCTGACGTGGCAGTCAACTATGTTGACATGGTAATGCATGTGTGATGATGATATGGCAGAGGGGCTAAATTGTTTTTTTAAACCGAGTTCAGGGGCATAATTCATTTTAATTGAAAGTTTGATAACTTATTTAATATTTAAGCTAAAAAAAATAAGAATTTAAGAAATTATTAAAATTTTAAAAATAGATAAATAATTTGTTTAAAATTTAAGTTATTTTAATCGGTTTATGTAGTTTTTGAATAAAATTAGATAAATAATTTGTTCGTCAAGTTGAACTTTTACAAATAGAATATATTAAAAATCGATTAACAAAAAATATCCTTTAGGTTCCTAATAATTTTAAAATTAGTAAAGTGAGAACTTTCGCAAAAAATCAAAATATTTTTCAATTAAAAAAACATAAACTTAATAAAAATAAATAAAAAATTTTAAAAAATTATTGAAAATAAAAACTAATATAAAAAATTAAAATGTATTAAAGATTAAAAATGATAAAATATAAAAATTAAAAAATATTTATAAAGTATTAAAAATCGAACACTTTCATCGAAAAAGTCTTTAACTTCGCTAGTCTGAGTATTACCATTCGTTAAACAAATTTTCAGTGGAATCAACCTTGTATTAAAGTAACAATAAAACTCAAATTTTCTTTCACTTTTCTACATCAAATTGATTCCATTGAAAATATGCTCAAAGAATATTAGCAGGCTTAGCATGGCCAGAAATAGTCGAAGACTTTTCTGATGGTTTATAAATATTTTAAAATTTTGAGTTTTATATTTATAAATTTTCATATTCTAATTCTATGTTTTTTACTTAATTTTTTAAATATATTAGAGTATTTTTATTTTTTAATATTTTATGAGTATTTAAATATTTTTAAATTTTTAGTAATTTATTATTTTTTAGCTTAAAGATTAAGAAGTTATCCAACTTTCAACTAAAATAAATTATGCCCCTGAACTTGGCAAAAAATTTAATTATGCCCTCGAATTCGATTTAAAAAATCAATTCAGCCCCTCTGCCACATCATCATCACACATGCACTGCCACGTTAGTTTCGTGGACCGTTATGTCAGCATAGTTGACTGCCACATCAGCACCATTAACTGCCACGTCAGCACTGTAACGGTTAACGTTGGTCAAGGAGCTAATTTGCTATAATGTGCGAACGAAAAGACCTAATTAACATTGCTAATTTGAGTCGAACTCGGGGCAAAAAAACCCCTTTAGCCTAAAATATAAAATCATTTTTCTAATTATATGTCATTATGCCAAGTCATTTCAAGTTATTTATCTTCAGTTGATTGACAGTTTTCATCTACATATAGACTTCTTTGACTCAAAATAAAATGTTGAAAATTAATATTCTTAAAAAGAATAGAAGCCAAAATAAATATTTAATCGAATGTTAAGAATATTTTTTTAACATTATACCGCAAGCAAGATAGGATGTGTCGTCCTACCTAATAATTGACAACTTGGGAATGCATAATTGCTTTCTCATTAATGGGAGGATCAGGGACATAGCTAATATCAAATATTGAGAGAAATTAAAAATTAATTAAATATTTAAATTTAAAAATTAAAAAGAATAAAATATTTATTTGAATAACATTTAAATTAAAAGGACTTAAAAAATCGTTATACTAAAAAAATTTGGGTCCCTGCTCATCTTTTTCTTCATTTGTAATTACTTGAATGGGACCAGAACTTTAATTTGCATGCAGCCAGCAGGAGGCTAATCTCGATCGGGATGCTTTCTGGTTAGATTACCACATGATACTTTTTTTTTTTTGAAATCATTACCACGTGAAATTTTATACTAGTGATAGCAAAAGAAGTAAAACAAATCAAAAATCGAAACGAATTAATTTGAATTATAGTATTTGAATGGTTAAAGTCCACTAGAGCTCCTTGTACTACATTAAAAATTTATTTTAGTCCCTCTACTATTAAACAGAACATTTTAGTCCCTGTACGTTTAAAATGAGAATATTTTAGTCCGAAATTTTAAATTTATTATTAATTTAACTGAAATTTTAGGCTTAAATACCTCTTAGGTCCCCATCAATTTAAAAATTCAGCAAATTAATCATACTAAACAAACAAAGTAATTTAGCCGATAGATATTTAGAAAGTGAGAAAATAAAAAAAAGGAAAAACTAATAAAATTTTTAAAATATTATTTAGAATAAAAAAAATCTAATTTTTAAAAATACAATAATCTTCCAAAAAATTAAAATATAACACTATATTCTGGAGTTAAAAATAAAAATTATAAGAATTAAAATATACAATATTCAAGAAAATTATAAAAATGTTTCGAAAGAATTCAAAAAAAATATGTCCGAGCCAAAAAAATCAAACATAAGATTAGCATGATTATAAAAATATTTTTTTATAATAAAGATAACTACAATAAGTAAAATTAAGATGAACACAACTTATATTCACTAAGGTAATTTTATTTTTTTAATATAATATATAATATTTTTTTTAGTCTTCACTTTTTTAAAATTCTTAGATAGTGTTCCGTAACTTTTTCATTTTTTGAGGATTTTTTAACCTTCTGTAATTTTTTTAATTTCTAAACTATATTTGTAAATGATTATTTTTAAATTTCATCTTTTATATATTTTTAGATTTTTAATGAGTTTAGTTTTAAATTTGTTTTAATAATTGTTTTGAATATTTTTTTAATAATTTTTAGTTTTATGTTTTAATAATAGTTTTGAATTTAAAAAACATCATATCACAATTACACTGGTACTGGAGGAAAATTTTAATTGTGATGAGTCATCCTTATTTGCTTACTTTTGAAATATATATATATATATATATATGGATCAAATTACACCCTCGAGAAGGATCAATCTGGTCATTTATACATAATAGGGACCTAAGGAGTATTTAATTCCAATATTTTGGTTTAACTAATGGTAAATTAACATTTTAGATTGAAATATTCAATTTTTTAAATGTACATGGACTAAAATATTCCTTTTAATAATAAAGGGACCACAATAAATTTTTGAGTGTAGTACAAGAGTCTTTAGTAGACTTTAACTGTATTTGAATGACTAAAGTTGACAATTTTAAAGATTGTTATTACGCCAACCGAACTGTATTGTATTTTTATTTGATTTATAGTTTTTATTTTTTATAATATAGAAATAAGCTTTCTTTTAATCTAAAATAATGAAAACAACTTGTAATACTATATGAGATTTATTAACCGTTTTCTAAATATTTATGAAAAAATGTATTAAAACTTTAACAATTAATGTAAAAAATATAAACAAGTTATTTTGTCAAAATAAAATAAAAATAAAAACTCAAAATTAATTTTAAAAAATAATAATCGAATCAAATTAAGAGGAACAATTCAAAAATTTAAAAAGTTCAACTGAATCGAACAAATATTAGTATATCACCCCTAATCGTTAGAAGCCTACAAGCTATCGAAACTTCCTTATTAGCCCATGTTTTTACCTAGCAATGGCCCCAACCTCGTACACATTAAAGAAGGATGAATAGATCCAGTATCATGGTTTTTACAAGGTAATTTACATTGTAAGTTACTCGACAATAATTTTGTAAATGTTGGAAAATACGATAAAGTAAAAATTTAAAGGCATATTTTCTATAGGTGAAGGCGACTATTTGAATAATGAAATTGTGGCTTTATATTTTACTTCAAAAGACCTTTACGATGACATCTCATATGCTCAAAATGGATGAGTGGTGAATAAGAGATTGATGCTTAAAGTAGGCTTATTGTGAATTGTATTAAGAAAAAAAAGCTTATATCTCATATTGATGGGTACCAAATATGAGACATGTTTATATACAAGACCCAACTTGATAGTTATTTAATAACTTAAGCTAATATGCCATGAGTCACATGAATGTTTGGATTGGTCGGGCCCTTCGCGGCTTGTGGATATTTTAGCTTAATACGGTATAATTTTTCCTTAAATATAGCATTTTAATATCTCAAATAAAATGATAAATGATTAGATATTATCTTTAAATTTGGATATTATTTTTGAATATTCTGGAATTAAAAAAGATAAATATCTGACAATATATTAGTTTTTAATTTAGATATTATTGTGATAATACTATTTAATTAAATAATTTTATTTCAAATAAAATTCAGATAATTCACAAATTTTATTTCCAACGAAACTCCTACCAGTATATAAACCGTGTAAACTCCTAGGTTAAACACACAAAAAATCACACAGAAAATTTTTAATTGCTTTTGCTCTGTGATTTTCAAATTGTTTTTTGGTGGTAGAGCAAGACGAGGTTATGGTTCGCTAAAATCGTTGCAGACGTGCTACTATTGTGTTTATTTCGTTGTTATATCATAAGATATAGACGTCCAACGTTTCTCAAGCACTATAAAAGCAAACGAATATATCTTAAAAAATTGTGTAAACATGCCTCAATGTTTCTATTTAATCGAATTACGGTCTATTTTCAAGTATTTTATTTGATTAGTTTTCTTTACTTTTTTGTCAAATTTTAATATTTAAACTCAAACGAAATATAGGTGGAGCTACATATTGGCTACTGGAATGATGACATCCATTCAATTTATTTCTATAATTTGAGTGTTGATCGTGTGGAAGAAGCATAAGCGGGAGAGATAATTCGAATATCTGATTTTATTTGATTTTCTATTTTTTAAAAATTTATTTGAAATTAATTTGTTTATGTTCGATCTAATAATTTTATCAATATTTAATTTATTGTTTGTTATTATTATTATTATTTTATTAGATTAACACTTATGCTAACAATCTTAAGGCATAATCGTTTTTAAGTTTTAATCTAAGGCAAACAGATTACCATTCTAAGACAGTGGTCCATACTACCACAATGTTTAAACTTATTATTTATTTTCAAGAATTTTGGCCACTAAATTAACACCGTTAATTTTGGTAAGATTTCGCCATGTTGTTTAGTTATTTATTCATATTTTAAAAGTTTGACTTTTATAATTAGGAATTTATCATAGAATATTTTGTCTTTTACTAATAATTTTCTTTGAGAAATTTTATAGACACGATCAAGATACCTAGGTGAAATCTTGATTAGTTTGGAAACTAAGATCTCGTAAATAATTTGTTTCGAAATTTAATTCATGTCGTTTCAATGGGGTTACTTGATCTTTTTTTCCGAACAAGAATCAAAGATGTCTTTATCGGTTTGCAAACTGAAATCTCATAAATAATTTGTTTCAAAATTTAATTACCGCCGTTTCAACGGGTTTACTTGATTTCTTTTTCCAAACAAGAGGTAATATGAATAAATTTGGTTTTATTCAATTTTTTCGTGGACAAATATGTTTTAAGAAAAATTGTCATTGGAAGTAACATTGATTACTAATTTTATTTTAAAATTTTAATTCTGTTGGATAACAAAATCAAAATAACTGAGAATCGATTTCCTGGTTATTACAGAATTATTGTTAATTCTGGTATGGAAAAAGGAAAATTCTTAAACAGATAGTTAAAAATCTATTTGAGATTGCATGTCTAGGATTGGTTTATTGAAAGACATGATATTTAAAGCATGTCTAGTTCACCTCCTCTCTTTCATGCTAACCTACCTGGTGCATTGTTCATTGTTGAGATTTCTATTATATTGTATGAATTTTGTTTTGGAGTTTTTAGTTTACTAAATTTTTGTCGTCTAACAAAAGTTGATTTTGTTTTCTGGTTTAAGTTATGACTTTAAGTCGTAATAGAGGTGCGGCAAAAAAACTTAACAAAGGCGCCAACTCTAATATTGCCAAGGCAAACATGATGAAGGTTAATAAGGACTTCAAAAGAGGCATAACGAATAAGGTCAATGTTATGGAAAAAATTTCCATGCAAGTATCCGATATGGATATATATGATGTGATTTATAAAGTTAACATGGTTGACTCAGATCAAGGGGAAGAGAACCGTAGTTTTGAAGATGACCTTGGGCAAAGAGCTAAAGTTTTAAAACGTATTGTATGTACCTGACATACAAAAGAACCTTGTTTATGGGACACTCCTAAGTATGCATGACTTAAGGATAGTGTTTGAATCCTAGAAGTTGATTTTGTCAAAAGGAGGAATATTTGTGGGAAAATGATATGTATCGATTGTCATGTGGAAACTCAATGTTATCTCTATAAAAACAAAAACAATGAATAAGAAAAATGTTTCATCTTCTGTTTATATAATTGAGTCACATGATATATGGTGTGGTAGGCTCAAAAATGTTAATTATGATACCTTGTGTAGGTTAGATAACTTAGAGCATATTCCTACGTTTCACATTAATTATAATCATAAGTGTGAAATTTGTGTTAAAGAAAAATTAACAAGGTCTTCATTTCAAACTATTAAAAGAAGTATATAACCTCTGGATCTAATAAATAACGATGTTTGTGACTTAAAGTTTGTCCAAACTAGATGAGAGAATAAATATTTTATTACCTTCATTAATGATAGCACAAAATACTGCTATGTATATTTAGTTAAAGCAAATATACAACTATAGGGAAATTTATACTCTATAAGAAGGAAGTTGAAAACCAACTTAATAAAAAGATTAAGATGGTATAAAAATCATCATTGTGGTGAATACGTTGAACCATTTGGTGAATTCCCCGCAGAAAAAAACAAGACACCATATGAATTATAAAAAGATCAAAACCTTTCCTACAACCAATTGAAAGTGTGGGGTTGTCTTGTGAAGGTAATAAACCCGTTAACGAAACAAATGAAAGTAGGTCATAAAACTATGGATTGTATTTTCATTGGCTATGTAGAACATAGCAACATATATCGATTTCTAGCGTATGAATCGAAGATCCTTGAGATTCACAAGAATACGATAATGGAATCAAAGAATGCCTCTTTCTTTGAAAATGTATTCCCTTGTAAAGTTAGCGAAGTTGATCGAAGTTCAGCGAAACAAACTCTGGAGACTATCAATGAAGATAACTTAGATGATCAACAAGGGGTTGAGCATGAAATAGAGCCACACAAAAGTAAACGAGCAAGGATAAAAAATCCTTTGGATTAGATTTTCTAACCTATATGATAGAGGCTGAACCTCAAACATATAATGATTTTATACGTTCGTGTAAAGATGCCTTATGGAAGGATGTCATTAAGAGTGAAATTGATTCTATCATATAAAACCATACGTTGGAATTAGTGGATCTTCCTCTGAAAATTAAACCATTAACTTCTAAATGGATTTTCAAACAAAAAATGAAAGCATATTGTCGACTGACTAACGCTTGGCAAACAATTGAAGAATTAATGTAAATATACCAGTAAATAATGGCAAGTTTAGGTCTTTTTGCATGCAATTATACACGGTCAGCAAGTAATACAACAATAAGCTAAGTATCCTATCCACAGGGATTGTCCAGGAATTAAATGCCATAATATTTACTTGTGAATGGGAATAAATGAGTTTGAATTGGATTTCGGATTTTTGATTAAGAAAAAAGACTAAGGAAAATAAAATGAAAATTCAGGTGGATTGGCAAACAAATGTATTCAGGTGGATGGTTGGCGTTGGCAAGAGACGCTTGGATTTACGCTTAGCGAAGACAACAAATAATAATTTCTAGCCTTGGTTTTATTGCTGAGCAGATTTTAAAGGTAGTATTGCCTCTATCGATAGCAATAATCTAAGTTAATTACGAATAACCCCTATATGCCTATAGTGATGTTTTTTAATAATTAACTTGGAAAAGTTTTAATCTTTACTCCCAAGGGGTAGGTTTACTTCTGAAGTAAGCTCATCTACTTGAACATCTTCTGTCAAAGCTTCTCACCTTAGTATCTTGCAATTAATCGTTATCTCCTAAGTTTGTTAAAATATTAAGGGATAATAGGCTTGCAATGCCATCTGTCGTATGGCAAAGAATTTAAGAAAATAAAGCACTACCAGATTTGACAAAAATGCCAAGGCATTCAATTATTAAAAGCTGAAAATAAACTAAGCGTTCATCGCAAAAACATCCCTAGCCAACTTAAAAGGTTTAGTTCATGGTTGGGTAAACCATCAACAAAATATCATTTTGTAACATCACCATCATAACAGAATTACAAACTAAAAGAAATAGACAAAGAAGGGGATTCACCGATGCAACCCTTCAATGGATCCAGAGCTCTCGGTCTTAGCCCGATCCAACCACAGTTTGCCTTCTACTCTCTTTTTTCACTATAGTGTAGCCTCATTGGCTCATCGATTAGCTTCTTTTATATAGGTACTTGTGGAAACTCTGGATTAGGTTTTGAATTTGAAAGTTTATTTGTAACACCCATTCCAGTTTGGTAAGAATCTGAGTCAAAAAGCATTACCGGTGAACAATACGGTGATTGGTTACCGAAATCAATGACTTGGATTATAAACAATAAATTAATAACATTTATTTGGTGTAATACTTGACTATGGTCAATGCAAACTCATGTAAGTTAAGTCAGAGACCAATTAACAACTTGTGCAAGTTTAAGGACCAAATTGTAATTTTTGTAAAATTTAAGGACCTATTGATAATTATGATTACCAATGTGGAATTCTATACTTGATTGTCTTGTATATAAAATTTCAAAGGTTTTGGAGTCTAATTACACATTCAATTAACCCAATGTAAATCAGTGACCATTTTGTAAGATTTCCAAAACCAGTAACTAATTTACCTGTATCGGTACCGGTACTCAAGAGGTCGTACTAGTACGCCCCTTAATTAATTTCTTTCGAACCTAAATCTCGTATTGGTACTCAACGTACTATGCCGATACAAGGATCCAGTGCCTTCGTATCGGTACGGGACTATTACCGTACCGGTACGTAATCCCTAATTCCCAAATTGAATCGTTATTGGGTATTGGTACGACACCACTCGTACTGGTACCCGAGCTACAGTAAAATTCCAATGTTGATTTGGCGTATCGGCACCCTTGTATCAGTATCGGTACGCCTTAAAGCCTTATACCAATTCTACATGGTTGTACCAGTCGACATCACCCGTATTGGTACGCTTGGGTTATTATGGCCCCAAAGATGCCTTGCAGTACCGGTACGACACCACCTGTACCGGTACGCTTGAGCCTGTAATGTCACATTTTATCTATTTTTTTATCAAATTTAAAGGCCTTAACCATGTCCAAAGTTTACCAAATTTTACCAGCAAGCTTATAACCACTAATTCTATGTGTATGTCAAATTTCATGTCAATACGAATCCATTTACCATGTTTTCTCTTATTGATGCATCTTAGGCCATTGTTCCCAATTTATCCAAAACATTAGCATACCATATTTCAAGTCTTGACTCATTTAACATGGTAAACCTTATATACATACAAAACATGGCTAAACTAACTTGTCTAGACCCTATGTCACCTTTCTAGGAGTTTAAAGACAAAGTTTACATTGCATGTAACTTGGTGACTTGCTTCAAAATGTCCTTGCTCCGATCCTCGATCCAACTAACCCTTAACCTGATAATGCATGGAAATGAGATGCATTAGGCTTACATAGCCTAGTGAGGTAGTCAATAACAATAACATGAATGTCAATGATAACAATAACATGTATAACAATGTAAATGCATCTCAAAACTTGTTTTAACAATACTTGCAATACTTGTTTATTTTCCTTGGATCGACATGTAATGTGGATACGCGAATTCCCAACCAACATCGCCAACAATAAATGGTCAATATCCTCCAACATAGCCAATAAGACCAACACTAACACATCCCGCCAACATCACCAAATAGAGCCTTAGTTCAAGGACAGTAGTCCACTCCATACCAATGAGCTCATGAATTCTATGGCATGCCAATTATATTCCATGTCCATTCGTATCCAAGGATTCAATACTTAGGCCAATATCAATAACAATAGCAATATCAATAACAATAACAATAACGGTAGACATGACAATATCAATGTAGCATTAACAATATACCATGATCAATGTGGCCTTTCTCAATATTTCAATGATATCAATGACAATGCAATGATTCAATAATCAACTTGACGATGTAATAAGCTTACCAAAGCTTACCAATGATACCTTTAGCAAGGTTTTCATATATCCATACCTTGATTACAATGTTGGAAATACAATAGACCAATACAATGAAATCGAGATAGGCACCTAGCCAATCTCGAGACTTCGACTACACTTACCGATACTTTCGAGGCTCTCAAGGCTCCCGAATGAAAATTCCCTTGTTCTTGAGCTTGGTGGAATTAGAAGGATTTGATGATTCTTCACCTTGATTCATTTAGCTACAAAGAAATAAAGATTTCAATATCGATAATCGATTTATAGCAACTTTTTAGCTATGAAAAACAATAACAAATAGGCTATGATATCCCTAGAGAATTTCTAGGGTTCCTTAATTCTTAAACTTGGAATTAAACATGAATTTGGTCATGGAATCGATGAATCGATGGAGGGATTTTGCTTACCTGTTTGATGGCAACACTATAGCATAAAGAAATTGAAGAAAAGAAAAGCTTGGGTAGCTCTCCAATGGAGGTGCTTGCTTGTTTAAAGGAAGAGGAAAAAGATGATGAAGATGATAGGTAGAAACAAATCCCGGTAAACTTTTCCTCTTTCAATTTTAATGTTTAGCTTTCCCTTAAGTGAAGTAAGCGTATCCCAAGTGACCACATAGGTCGTGACTAACATTGAAGAGGGGCTAATTGCAAGGTTAGTCCCTCGACTCTTCATTCTTTATACTTTTATCATCTAACTTTCAATTTTCTCAATTCAGTCACTAAAAAAGGTTTCAAAGTTTACAATGAAACCCTTAATAAATATCAATACTTAATTGGGATTCAATAACTCAATAATTGACCACTTGGTTAATGGTTAAAACTATAATTTGACTATTCGATGCTTAATTTCTAGTTGCCAAAATTAAATTCTGACTAGGCTCAGTTTCAGGGTGTTACATTATTACGCACCAAGATAGGCGCATTATGTTCTTATCTTTTTTTTGAATTTTAGAGCTGACCTGGCTCTACAGCTATTAATCGGGCATCGGCTATCCTTTTTTTGCCAACTGAGTTTGGCAATCTTCATTATATTTTTACCATCGGCACTCGTCATTTCTCTTCTGCTTCTCTTACTTTCTGCCAACTGTTCATGTCCTACTCTGCCAAACTACTCTTGTCCTACCACAACAAGGAAAATATCCCTTCATTCCGGCAATAAAAGAATTCCTTAACTCTTGGATGCAAATGCATGAATCTACTAACTAAATGTACAAATAGGTACTCAAAGTCAAGCAAAAACATGGCAATATATACATGAAAAATAGTACTTTTAAGGAGTTAACACTTCCCCAAACCTAGCTCATTGCTTGTCCTCAAGTAATGCAACTAAAAGCTATAAAAATAGAAAATAAAGTAAAGTACCTCAGAAAACTTTTCCTAATTAACAATACAAGCTAGCAAGCAAATTCTGGTCCTAGTTCTGTTCTCAGAGATCCTAGAGTAGTAATGCCAACAAATCAACAAATTCAAGTGCAGTAATATAACTCTAACCTAGGGTCATAAGGTGTGCATGATGTGCGGGTGGTTTGCATCAAGAATCGTTTAACTCCCTTAGCAAAACTTTACTGTCCAAACTTAATTTTTTTATTATTTACCAAGGGTTTCTTTTTGCTGGCATTAATTAGGGTCCGCATGTCGCTGTTTGGCATGAGAAATAAGAGGGAGCATACCACGAATTCCCATGTTAATCCAAACTACATCACTAAGCTAGCCCATTACACTCATACCCTAAAGTTTTTTTTGGCTTGAGAACTAAGAGAGAGCAAACCACGAAGCCCCAAGTTACTTATTGTCTCTAAGGCAAAGAAGTGTTCTAATTTTTTAGCATGTGGCAAAATATTGTTGCCTTATTTTTCACTTTTTACCCTAACATTTTGTTTTTTTTTATTCTGAGCGAGTTCAGTTCAAGAATCCTAAGTTTGTCTTGGGACTTAGATGCATG
Source organism: Hibiscus mutabilis (assembly GCA_019671005.1). NCBI lineage: Eukaryota > Viridiplantae > Streptophyta > Magnoliopsida > Malvales > Malvaceae > Hibiscus > Hibiscus mutabilis. The sequence goes on along the minus strand of CM033752.1, from coordinate 9,230,738 downwards.
CTAAATGTGTAAGTGAAACCAAATTTCCAAAAGCTGGAAATCAATTGCCTAGCTACGTGGCATTAGTAATCTGCTGGCTCATGCTAACTAAAGATTCTAATTTCATCATCGGATAGGGCATACTAGTGCAAATTCTAACTATGCTAGCGAAAAGTGTGGGCAAAATTATCACGGTAAAAGCATGCCGTCGCAAAAAAAATTAATGGTTTGGTATGCATCATGGTTATACCTAATCTATATGGAAAAAGCAATATGAAAATAGAAACATAAAAACGCATGCATGTCATGGAAATAAATGTGAGACAACACATACCCCAAACCAAAGTGTGCATTGTCCTAAATGCATGAAAACATATATATACAAATGCTATGCATGAATAAAATGAAAAATACAGAGTTAAGGAACTAGGGGGAAGAGAACTCCCTTTCGAAATGCTTTGGATGAGAGGCACGGGTCATCTTTTTGATAAAGCTCCCTTGATTTGGTGCCATGTGCTTCTTTCTTTTTAGTTGTTGCTTTGAGACAACAGTGGAGGACTTCAAATCATGGAGGACCTCCTCGATTATTCGCATAGGCTCAGATGCAATAGGGGATACAGTAGCGGCCGAAGAAGTAGGTGCAACAGGTGGCATATTGGTTTTGGCAGGCACTTCGTCATCAGACTCTTGTGAAGTCTGGATCTTGGTATATTCAACTTGGATAGGCAAAACAGGTACGATGGCAGCAAATTGCTGGGTCAGAGTATGAACAGAATGAGGACTAGCTGGCATTCCTTTGGGTGCATAAAGCTCTGGTAGGAACTCTAGAAATGTTGGTAAAGGATTGGTGGCGATGCCCTCAAGATTTTTGTTTATGGCTCATTCTCTAGCACTAGTATTTTGCCAGAGCACCAAATTTTGCTCCTCAGCCTTTTTCAATTTTTATAAGATGAGTTCCTATCGTTGATAAATTTAAGAAAGTAATACTAAGGCATCAGCTAGCATTGGTGGGACAAGTTCTGCATTAGGCAACTTGGCAGCAGACACTAGCTCAGTAGCCTTCTTTTGCCCTTCTCCCTTACTTCCCTGTCAATCAATTGTTACCATAAAGCTGGAGTGATGGTCCTTTTACACTTCTGGACGTTATCAGAGTTGAGCTTTGGCACCTTATGTTGTAAGCAAATTCAAGATATTAGTGAAGGAAAAATTAAACTATCAGAACCTTACCGCAATATTTGTAGGTTTCGTCCATAATTAGACGACCCGTGTTGTTTTCTTTCTCACCAAGATAGAGTGCAGCAAAGCCATTCTTTTCTCTGAAACGGTCTTGTTATGTGTGGTCAACATAAGATTTGCTTTTAAGAAGTGGTTCTATCCCTTCGGCTAAGGTTTCAATGCCAGCCATTTCACAGTTCTATTTCTCTTGGAAGAGACATTCCATTTTGTACCTGTCTCGTACAAATCCTTCAGCAACAATTGTCTTTTGGTAGCATCCATGGATTCTATGAATATTAAATTCTCTTCTCCTGCACCATCTAAACTAAACATGCCATTAACATATCCTTCATCAAATCAAACATAGGTACCTTACACAAACAGAAAAGGCGAGTTCTTGGTTGTGAGGTGGGCATAGAATTCTAGAACACTGGTAGAGTAGACCTCCCCCAGTTGTTGGCAAAATATCTCCCAATGATGTTTCTTGACTATTTCCTTCACTTCCAGCGAATAACCCAAGTTGGGTTCATTCTTGAACTCAAAACCTTTCTCGTAACAAAAGTTTCGAGCAGCATAAATTTTTCATACTTTTTCTTGATCTCGTTATTAAAAAAGATTTGAAAGATGTCATTGCAAAAGATTAGGGAAAATAAGATAATGATAAAAAAAAGATTGGTTCTTCATTTGCTTGCTCATGCGAGGGAATGAAAAGAGAAACTTTCTTGCTGAGGGAAATTGGGGGTTAAATAAATTGATAAGGGAGACGGTTGGAATGGTTTTAATGGTGAGGTTTGTGGAGATAATGATGGATGTGGTAGTTATAGGAAGTGGGATAATGATAGGTTTAGAAGTTATGAGAGTTAACGGCGCGGGAAAAAGGGTAAAAGCAATAGGGTAAATTTTCAAAGTTTGAAAACTTTAACCTATGCGGCTAGGGTTTCTCACTCAGCAAAAAAATTCACTCTCCCTTAGGCCTTATCTAAAAATGGTCCACATTTTACCATGCTACGTGATGATGGGCATCCGATTGTCAGCCTGTCCTAGCATACTGCTTTGGAAAAATAGCATGTGCTAACACTCACAAAAACTTTTCAAAATAAAAAAGAAAAATTAAAATAAACAAACAAATTACTGAAAAGAAAATAACTAACCTAACTATTTACAATGATCATACTATGATGCAAAATTACTTAATCTCTGCCACGAGAATGGTCTCCTTGACATCCTTTTGACTTCCTTCTCAATAGTGCTTCAACCTCTAGCCATTCGCTTTAAACGTTATCCAGTTTTCAAGTCCTTGATATCTACTGCCCTATAAGCATAACGCTTGAAAACTTCAAAGGGTCCTAACCATCTAGATTTGAGCTTACCTAGAAATAATTTAAGCCTTGAATTGAACAATAGAACTTTTTGCCCTACTTCAAACTGTCTTGGCAAAATTTTGTTATCATGCCATCTTTTTGTTCTTTCTTTATAAAGTCTGGCATTTTCGTATGCTTGTGCTCTAAATTCCTCCAACTCATTCAAGTCTAACAATCGTTTCTTACCTATAGCCTTCTATTCCATGTTCAACTGTTTGGTTGCCCAATAAGCTCGGTGTTCTAACTCCACTGGCAAATGGCATGACTTCTCAAATACAAGCTTATTCCTAATAGAGATTTGAAAGCTGTTATGTATGTCCACAAGGAATCATCTAGCCTCAAAGACCAGTCATTCTGAGTAGGGTTCATAGTCTTTTCCAAAATATTCTTGATTTTCTTGTTCAAAAGATCTATCTGGCCTTTTGTTTGAGGATGGTGGGCAGTGGAAATTCTTTGTTGGATTTCATACCTGCACAGAGCTTTAGTGATTAAATGACATTTAAAATGAGTACATTCATCATGTATGATGGCTTTGGGGGCACTGAATCTGGTAAAGATGTGCTTGTATATGAATTTGGCAACTTTTTTAGCATCATTTGTTGGGAGAGCAACAACTTCAACCCACTTTGAGACGTAGTCTACGACCATAAGTATATATAAGTTGCCAACTGAGAGGGGAAAATGACCCATAAAGTCTATCCCCCAAACATAAAATATTTCTACAAGCATGATGTTCTGAAGTGGCAATTGATGCCTGCTAGAAATGTTTCCAGTAGCATCTATCGCATGCCTTGGCAAAATAATGGGCGTCTTTGAATAGTGTAGGCCAGAAAAATCCTGACCACAATAATTTGGTTTCTGTCTTTTTTCCAGCAAAGTGACCTCCATATGGTGCTGCATAGCAGAGGTCAATAATGTTTTGTTGCTCATCCTTTGGCACACAATGACGAGTAATTTGGTCTGCACAATGTTTGAATGAGAATGGCTTATCCCAATAATATTGCTAGATATCCCTCAGAAATCACTTTCTGGCATTACTTGCCAAGTACGGTGGCAAAATGTTGTTGACCAAGTCTTTGACAATGTAAGTATACCATGGCATGGTATTGGTTTCAAGCAAATATTCATAAGGGAATTCATCTCTAATGGCAGCAACATTGCCATCCTCATGGTGGTTCTCTAAACAAGACAAATGATCAACCACCAAGTTTTCACTCCCCTTCTTATCTCGTATCTCAAGGTCAAACTGTTGTAACAAAAGTGTCCATCAAATCAGTCTGGGCTTGGCACCTTTCTTTGCCAAAAGGTATTTGAGTGCTGAGTGGTATGTGTATACCACAACTTTACTACCCACCAGATAAGATCTGAATTTGTCAAATGCAAAGACAACTGCAAGGAAGTCTTTCTCAGTTGTTGTATAATTAAGCTAAGCCTCATTCAATGTGCGGATGGCATAATAAATGGTATGGAAAATTTTGCCACTTCTCTGTCCTAACATATCTTTGATGACATAGTTACTGGCATCACACATGAGCTCGAATGGCTTATTCCATTCTGGTGACACGACTATAGGGGCATTAACTAACCTGTCTTTCAATTCCTGAAAAGCTTTCAAACAAGAATCATCAAATGCAAAAGTGGTATTCTGTTCCAAAAGTAAGCATAAAGGTTTAAAAGTTTTTGAGAAATCTTTTATAAAATGACGTTAAAAACCTGTATGACCCAAGAAACTTTTAATACCTTTAACACTTGTAGGTGGCGGCAATTGTTTAATTACCTCTACCTTTGCTTTGTCTATCTCTATTCCATTCCTGGTCACTTTATGTCTGAGAACTATGCCCTTCTTTACCATGAAGTGACATTTTTCCAGTTCAGGACCAGGTTGGTTTCAATACATCTCCGTAGAACAAGTTCCAAACACTGAAGGCATTCCTTAAAACTTTTGCCAAAGACAGAGAAGTCATCTATGAAGATTTCTAAGTTGTTATCGATCATGTCCGAGAAAATTAACATCATACAATGTTGAAACGTTGCTGGAGCATTACACAATCCAAAGGCATTCTTCTAAAGGCGAATGTCACATATGGACAAGTGAACGTAGTTTTCTCCTAATCTTCTGGAGCAATGACAATCTAATTATAGCCCGAGTAGCCATCCAAGAAGTAGTAAAATGCCTTCCATGCCAATTTATCTGACATCTAATCGATGAAGTGTAGTGGGAAGTGATCTTTTCGAGTGGCATTATTTAGCTTCATATAGTCCATACACACTCTGCAGCCCAACACGGTCCTCGAGGGTATCAGTTTATTTTTTTGTTTTGAGCCACAGTCATTCCACCCTTCTTTGGTACACACTGCAGTGGGCTGACCCACGAACTATCAGAGATAGGATAAATTATCCTGACATCTAGCCATTTTATGACTTTCTTCTTGACCACCTCCTTCATGCTGAGATTCAATCTCCTCTGGGCCTCGATTATTTTACCATGGTAATCCTCTAGAAAAATTTTGTGTTTGTACATGTAGATTATTGGGCTTATCCCTCAAATATCAGCTAGGGTCCATCCCAAGGCTTTCTTGTGATTGTCCAACGTCTCCAACAATTTTTCCTCCTAGACATCAGTCAAATCGGCAGCAATGATCATTGGCAAAGTTGAGTCATCACCCAAGTAAGCATATTTGAGATGCCTTGGCAAAGGTTTCAGTTCCAGTTCTGGTGGCTCCTCAATAGATGGTTTAGGTGTCTTGATTTCTCTGCCAGCCAACTCAAGTGGCTGAGGTCCACTGTAATAGCTTATCACATCGTTCAACATGTTCGGTTCTTCAACTTCTTCGCTCATCATATCTTCATCATTTATAGCTCCATGGCTTCATCATTTGTGTCCTGGCAAAAAGTTTCTATGTCCATATTAAAAATGGACTACATCAGCTCAAGAGCTTGGCATTCTTTAGGTTCATCTTGTAATCACTCATGTTTGTCCGGGTTGTAATATTAGAATTATTAATTAATATTGGTATGCTATTATATTTATTAATTTAATATGTTTACTAGTATATTATATGTACGCATGCATGTAATTGTATGATTAATGTATTAATGATGTACGTTGACTGTATGTATGTATATATGTAAATGTATGTACGTATGTATTTATGTATATGTATAAATCTATTTATTGTAAATGTATTATTATTATTATTAATGGGCTATATATTTATATAAATTAAAAACGGATCAAATATAAAACCCAATTAAATTTTACTAGTTCAGTCCATTTACATATCAAAAACCCAACTTTAAATTTAAAAGACCAATCGGCCCAAACCCAAGTAACTAAAAACACTAAAATATATATGATATAATAACCCTAATATATCATCTTCTTTTACAATGGCCAAAGGAGAGCCGTTGGATCATATCCAGATCCAACGACCATGATCAAAGTAAGACTCCCTTCCAGCTGCCTTACGTGAGGTTCATGCTCTGGCCCGTTGTATGCGTGGGCCCTTCAGATCCCTTGTGCCAAGTCGCATCATCTCGGTCGTCCAGTCCATATAAGATCTTAGCCGTTGGATCAGATTTGATCCAATGGCTCATATTGAATCTGGTCGTAAAACTCTTCATCTCCACCACGTGCCATTTTTGCTGCCAAATTTTTCGCGATCATCGTACATCCGATCTCCACCAGTTCAACCACCATTTCAGATCAACAAATAAAAAAAAGAGGGCATGTCAGATTAATCATCATCGATAGCAAAATCCTTAAATGTTTTGCTTATCTTTGTAAATAAAAGAAAATAGGAAATAAGAAAAGAATATATATATGTGTGTGTATTAGATCCATCAATGTACCAAGATTTCATAATCAAAAATAAAAACAAAAAAAATCCTTCACAGGTATCTATTTTTTTCTTGCATGCATATTTAAGCACAAAAAAATAATAGTAACATAAAAGTAAAAAAGAGAGGAGGGTTCGTAGTTTATCGAGGGGGTTAGATCGTTCCTTGCACCGGTGAAATGCCTTCGATCTCCGGCCGAACTTGGTGAACCGGTTAGGGCTGATTCTCTTGGTAAAGAGGGTATGTCTTAAGTTATGAGTTTCGAAAATAAAAAAAAAATAAAGGTTTTAAAGAGGGAGGGATGTTTTTTTGGTTCAGTTTAGGTTTTAAAAAAGGAAAACAAAAGTTTTTGGGGTTTTGGGATGTCACCGGTGTCGTCTAGCAGCGGCCGATGACGATTTGTGGCGGCCGACATAGCCTGGCATTGTCAGTTTTTGGGTTTTTCCTTTCGGATGAACACCCAAAGGATCTGGGTGAATATTTTTAAAATGGTAAAAAAGCCAAAGGATTGAAAATAATGTTGGTGAGGGTTATTTATAGTGTTTTAGTTTTTTTTAAATGGTTTAATAACCTTTTAATCCCTCAGAGTTTTCACTCTTTCACCGGCAACCCTTCCGCATTATTTAATTCTATCCCTGGTCTTTCAAAGTTTCAAACCGTTTTCAATTTCGTCCCTAAATCAAGCTAAGTCAGATTTAAAAAGGGGTAACTTACCTCATAAATCCTTTCGCCCCTTTTATCAATTTTCATTTTTGGTCTGCCACATGGGTAAATTGCCCAAATAGTCCTCTATTGTTTCAAACGGTCTTCAATTAGATCATCTAAATGGTTAAAATCAGTTTTAATGGGTATAATCCTCCTTATGGTCCCTGTAATAATTCTAAGGCTTTCATTTAGGTTCTTTTTAGTAGTTTAATTGAATATTTTTAAGGTTTAATTAGTTTTTGGTCCTTGTCTTGATTTCTATTTTTTTATTATGCTCTTCTATTATTATTCATGCATAAATTATCTCATTTTATTTATATTTGGTGATTATAAATATTGTTATATTTGAAATATGATTTGTTTGTTGTTAAGGTTGCCTATTTAATTTATTGTTAAATATATTTATGCCATGTTAGATTTTAAGTATATATTACTTACCTATATCTAAATATTACTATATATGTAATATGAAATGGTTATTTATGTATTCATATTTTAAAGTGGTATGTACATTAATACATATATGTATATTTTGTCACATATATTTTTATCATCATATTTAAAATACCTTAATGTATATCTTGTATAATATAGTTTGCATACTAGGGAAAGTGGTATTTTTATGTGTAGAATGTACAAGTGTAAATTCATGTATGTTTTATTTTATTTTACTTATTTATCTCGTATGTCATTTTAAGTTGCATTTGATATATAAATTGTCAATACGGTGCTCCATTTTTTGACGGTAAACTTGGCTACCAGTTTAAGACGTAGATGGTAGTTTTCGTTTCTCCCTCGAACATTGGAGCCCTTTAAAATTAACTTACATATGTAATCGGCCCTTAATTAAATTATCATTTTAATTTATAAAATCCTTATATTAATAAAAATAAAAAATTGGGTACCAATTCTGGGCGGTGCGGGGGTGCTAATCCTTCTCCATCTGTAACCGACTCCGGGACCCAATTTTTTTAGAAAAGATCCCTAGTTTTTGTTTTTACGTTGTTCGGCCTACCGAAGTGGCCGGTGGTGACTCCCTATTTTCTAAAATACAAAATTTCAAGAGAAATACCCCTTTTAAATCAATTTTCAAATAAAAGCAAAAATCCTCCCTTTTAAATATAATAATTAATTACTTTTGTAGTGGCGGCTTTTGGAAAAAAATTAGTCGCTACAGCATGGCGACTCCGTTGGGGACCATTTTTGTTTTACAAAGGGGAGGCAAGCCTAAAATTTTTGTTTTTGCATTAATATTAGAATTTTATAAATTGAAGTGACAATTTAATTAATGACCGGTTATATATGCGAGTTTATTTTAAATGCTTTTAAAATTGGACATCTAAACTCGATTGTTTAAGTGGGGGGGGGGGAAACGCTATTGCTTTCGTGGGGATATTGTTCCTCCGTATAGGCCTAGCAAGTACCTTCGGGCTCTAGTACTCTATGTTTTCGTGTGAATATCGTTTCTCCATATGGACATAGAGGAATAGGTTCCCCTAAATTGAACCCGGTTGAAAGAAACCTATAATGGATGATGATCGGGGGCCTTGCTACCCTTATTAGGGGACAACGAGGACAATTCGGGTACCCTTTTAGCACCAAAATACATACAGTGGCTCGTAAAAGCCCACCCTTTTGTATGAGCCATGTTGTTATGCTACCCGTTTAGAATTAACCCTTTTAGGTTTTTTGTACATACCTTTTATTCATTCCAGATTGATTGCTTTATTTTACTATCGAGTGTTTCATTTATTGTTTTGCTACTAACTTTTTTTGTTCTGTTTTTTATTATTATTTTTCTTTTTGCATCCAATTTGCATTTCATATCATACATAAATGTTGATTCGAGAACAGTCCAATTTAGAAGACCATCGAAAATAAGATATAAGTCTGTGATACAAGAGCTACAATGCTACAATATCGAGTTGGGTCGAACGAAGACCAATGAAAAAGAGGTTCAACAACGAGAGTAAGAAGGCGACGTAACTTGGGCGCACGGTTTGAGATTCAACTTATTTACACCCAAATCTACCAAGGAAGAAACTTTTGTCTACATTCTACCACCACAAGCAAGCAATCTTTTAAAGGCCCCTAAGTATATAAATGTCACTATCGTGAACCTTTCGGTTAGCAAAAGAAGAAAACCATGGGATCGCTACTCAGACTGAAGACAACGACAAATAGAACACAGTTCTTCTTTCACTAAGTCAAGCCGTCAAGACAACCATTATCTGTAATTCATTGTGTCAACTTCTTGTAATTAGACATATTCTCATAAACGAGGATCTTGATAAGGACTGTTTAAGAATCAACGCACGCATATGCATTCCTTATTACATTTATCATATTTGTTAATGTCAGATATTAGTTTGTGCATTCTTATGACACATATCATGCATTAATTAATATAATCATGAAATTAACTGGGACAATTTCATGTTAGAAAGATTGACTTTGGACTACGGTCATTCTACACTAGTACGATATTTGTTTGTGAATCAAGACGATGGAAGACAATGTTTAATCTAGAGCAAGGATAGAGAAATCTCGAGACCTGTTTGGATAGATCTGAACAAAGAATTAATGATCAAATTGCGCAATCATAGGCCGAAATTATGGCCCAAATAACTGCTCTATTGAAAGGAGACAACAAGGAAGAGACCTTTAGTGTCCCATCCAAAGATCAAGAGGGAAACATAGCCCGCACAGAAACATTGAATCCTGAAGGAAAAGTTTACATTGATACCGCTAGGGCATCTATATCCTACCTGGTGGAGGTATCTACAAGTCAGCATGTTGGTTTAGGGGCAAACAGTGAGAATGAGGTGTCTGACCTGAACATGATGGATAAAATAAAGAAGATTAAAGCTGAGGCAAAAAAGAAGAGCAAGGAAAAATTTCATTCTTTTGAAGAAAGACTTGAAGCCATGAAAGGGATGAATGAACAAGGAGATGAGACTGTCGATTAGAGCTTTATGGAAGATTTGGTTTTCCCACCAAAATTCAGAGTAACCGACTTCAACAAGTATGATGGGACCACTTGCCCCTCAGCACATATTATCATATATTGTCGAAAAATGATGACCTTAATAAAGAATGAAAAACTACTCATCCATTGTTTTCAGGAAAGTTTGACAAGAACAGCAATTCGTTGGTACACTCAACTCTGTCGAGCTGACATTAAGTCATGGAAAGACCTCTCAAAGGTTTTTGTGGACCAATACAAGCATGTAACATATATGATTTTGAGCAGATTCTTACTGCAAAGTTTGGAACAGAAACCTAACGAGAGTTTTCACCAATATGCTCAACGATGGCGAGACTTGGTAGCTCAGGTTCAATCCTCGATTCAAGAAAGAGAAATCACTCCTATATTTGTGGATACTCTAAAGAGAGTTTTATACGATTGCTTGATAGGTCATCCTGTTGTTGCCTTTAAGGAATTGGTCATGACTGGAGAGTGCCTCGAGGATACCATTAAAAAGGGAAAGATAAATGATCCCTACAACACAGTTCCTCATAAAGAAGAAGATTTTCATGTCCATACGGTGGGTTCTCACTCCACCAGTCAGCCTGGAGGTCATCCATGCAACCAATCCTCGCGATCAGTGAAGCCTGCAAAGACGCTTTATTTAATTCTTATGACTTACGCTGAGTTGCTTCCAACACTTGTTGAGAAAAAAGTTGCAGAACCCTGTACAGTCTAAGCCAAAGGAGCCTACCTACCCTGAGGGCTATGATGTTAATTCCGTATGTAGCTACCACGTAGGTAGTACGGGTCATAGGACAGAGAATTGTAGAGCCCTGAAGAACAAGGTCCAAGGTTTAATTGAGGACGTTTGTAGAAGTTTTAAGAAAAAGATGGTAGAAATAAATTTTGGGGAGATGCTAATTTCCCGATTTAGGTGTTTGTTTGTTGATTCCTTGCATTTTGAATTTTTCTTTTGAAGTAATGCATCGAATCAACTTTGCTATTTTTGCCTAGAAATAGCAAAGATCCTTTTATATGGGGTATATGATATGCTTGTAAATTTTCATTCTAATGAAAGTTGCATATTGCTTAACATACAATGGCCTTGAAAGCACGTATATGTATATCCCTTCTTGCCTTTGTAGGTCACTGGATATCAATTGCAAGATGCGATATCAATTCTGTGATCAGTTGAATGTTGTGAAAACAATGAGGTATGATCCCGCTAACAGACTCTGGCTAGCAAAGCAAGACTACTACTCCTTTGATGATATTCGATGATGAAAAATCTCTAAATTTTAACCGAAAGAGTTGCTTGAAATTGAAATTCTAAGCGTAGTCTTTTGTGCCTTAATGGGTTGTAATAGAAATATATACATATATTAAAAAAGAAGAAATTAACTATGAAATAAATAAATCTCGAATCACTCTGATGGAGCCATGTGATTGACAAATCTAATAAGGAAGCTTTGCTCTACCTGTTCAAGACCCTGGCATCAGAGATGAATCTTTGAAGATACGATTTCGATTATTATTATAATAATAATAACACAACAGTGATCGAAAGCATACACTTACACCCAGAATGTTATTCTTAGAATGATATTTTTGCACTTCTATAGTTAAGCAAGTCCACTTTTTTCGGGCGGAGTAAAAAATGAGAATTGAGAAGAAGTAATCTTCAGTAGCAACGCGGTAATCATAAGGATGAACCGAGTCACATCAAAGGGATTTTGCGACTTCAAATCGCCACAATATTCAAAGTCTTCATAGACACAAGCTATACTTGAAATGATCACCGAAAGGTTGAATCTGATACTCTCTTACACTTGATATCCAAAGATTCTATTCTATTTTTTTCTTCTTATATAGATTTTGGTTTCAAGGTCTTGTATGTTAATCCAAAAAGGCACCTTTCATTAAAATGCCGATTAGCAAATTGACATTTTTGAGCAAAAAGATTTTCTTGTATTGCTTCGGAGAATAAATTTCTAAATACAAGGTCGATGCAAATAATTAATCGGGCATAAATGATAGGCATCACGTGACAAGAGACGATAAAATACTTTTTGTGGTTAATGGGGCATCTTTGCCCGTAAATCAACAATGATCTTCTGTACATAGGAATTCAGATCAAGATGGATGAGAGATGACTCAATCTTGATAGAATTTGAAAAAGTTAAACGCTTTCTTGAATAAAGAGATGTTCTCGACCGAAGTCACTTGACCTGAAAGGTTGAAAAGAGAATGAGCAACAAAATTTTGGGGGCAAAGTCTGTTGGAGCATAAGAATGGTGAATGGTTGTATTCCCAAGACGAAGCCTACCTAACCAGAAAAATGATGATAAGACTTAAGAAAAGCTTAATAAGAATTGCATTCATCTTTGCATGGACATGTACATATTTGCACCATAAAATATGCTCATGCATCAATTTTTTAGAAAAAAGTATTTGTACAGGAAGTCAAACAGGTAGTTTTCAAGAGGATGACTTCAACAAGGATTTTGTGCACCTTTGCACCAATCAAGAAGACATGCACTTGAGTGTCATATGCCTTGATTATTTTGAAAGAGAAAGAAAAGAGAAGAAAGAAAAAGAAAAGGAAGGAAAAGAAAAAGAAAAAGAATAGAAAGGAAATAAAATAAAAAAAGAAGAAAAAGAAAAAGAGAGAAAGATTATCTGACAGTTTCAAATCAAGATGTCACTATTTTAGACTTTCAAGCCATCACCTTTGATGGATTTCTTTTGATGTCAAGACGAATAGAACCGGGCCATCATTATAAAGGATATTTTTCTTGAAATCTATTTCTTAATGTGATCCTTTCATAAGGATGTTTTGCTTAAAACCCAAATTTCTTAATTTGATCATTTCATAAGGATATTTTCTCCCCTTAATAGTCTCAAAGCGAGATACCATTTTTATTAAAACTCAAATTTCTCAATTTTATCCTTCCATAAGGATTTTTTTTCTTAAAATCAATTTCTTAATTTGATCATTTCCTAAGGATATTTTTCTTAAAATCAAAATTTTCAATTTTATCATTTCATAAGGATATCTTTCTTAAAACTCGAATCTCTTAATTTGATCTTTTGATAAGGATATTTTCTCCTCTTAGTAGTCTCAAAACGAGATACCATTTTTATTAAAACTCAGATTTCCTGATTTTATCCTTCTATAAAGATATTTTTTTCTTAAAATCAATTTCTTAATTTAATCCTTTCCTAAGGATATTTTTTTTAAAATCAAAATTTCTTAATTTTATCCTTTCATAAGGATATCTTTCTTAAGACTCGAATTTCTTAATTTGATCATTTCATAAGGATGTTTTTTTCCTTTTGGTAGTCTCAAAGCGAGATACCATTTTTATTAAAACCTAGATTTCCTAATTCATCCTTACATAAGGACATTTTTCTTAAAAAGCAAATTTCTTAATTTTATCCTTTCATATGGATATTTTTCTTAAAATTCAATTTTAATTTAATCCTTTTATAAGGATGATTAGCTGTAAACAAATTGCTTAATTTAATCCTTTCATAAGGATGTATTCTCAAGACTAAGACTTAAGTGCATACAGGTCAGAGAGGTGGCCGAGGAAAAGTGAAAAGTTCCATAAGAACTCGTGATTCTGAGACCACAAACAAGGAAGTAGGACAAAAAATGAGTGCTTGTGATCTTTGCTTTGTTCTCGTTTCACAAGAACAAGCAAAGAGGGGCAGCTGTAATCTCTCATTTTTGTCTAAGTTGTAATATTGGAATTATTCATTAATATTGATATGTTATTATATTTATTAGTTTAATATGTTTACTAGTATATTATGTGTATGCATGTATGTAATTGTATGATTAATGTATGAATGATGTACGTTGATTGTATGCATGTATATATGTGAATGTATGTACGTATGTATTTATGTATGTATATGTATAAATCTATTTGTTGTATATGTATTATTATTAATGGGCTATATATATTATATAAATTAAAAAAAGATCAAAAATAAAACCCAATTAAATTTTATTAGTTCAGTCCATTTACATATCAAAAACCCAAACTTTAAATTTACAAGACCAATCGGCCCAAACCCAAATAACTAAAAACCCTAAAATATATCTGACATAATAACCCTAAAATATCTTCTTTTGCAGCAGCCAAAGGAGAGCCGTTGGATCAGATCCAGATCCAACGGCCATGATCAAAGTAAGATGCCCTTCCAGCTGCGCACGTGAAGTTCACGCTCTGGCCCCTCATCTCCCACGCGCGAGTGCAGTGCACACGTGGGCCCTTCAGATCCCTTATACCACATCGCATCATCTCAACTGTTCAGTCCATACAAGATCTTAACCATTAGATCAGATCTGATCTAACGACTCATATCGAATCTGGTCGTATGACTCTTCATCTCTACCACGTGTCATTTTTGCCACCGAATTTTCTGCGATCACCGTACGGCCGATCTCCACCTGTTCAACCACCATTTTAGATCAAGAAATACAAATAAAGAGGGCATGTCAAATTAATCATCATCTACAGCAAAATCCTTAAATGTTTTTCTTATCTTTGTAAACAAAAGAAAATAGAAGACAAGAAAAGAAAAGAATATATATATATATATATGTATCAGATCCATTAGTGTACCAAGATTTCAGAATCGAAAATAAAAGCAAAAAAATTATCCACATGTATCTTCTTTTTCTTGCATGCATATTCAAACAAAAAAATAATAGTAAAATAAAAGTAAAAAAGAGAGGAGGGTTCGAAGTTTATCGAGGGGGTTCGGTCGTTCCTTACGTCGGTGAAAAGCCTTCGGTCTCTGGCCGAACTTGGTGAACCGGTGAGGGCCGATTCTCTTGGTAAAGAGGGTAGGTCTTTAGTTTTGAGTTTCGAAAACAAAAAAAAATTAAAGGTTTTAAAGAGGGAGGGTTGTTTTTTTTGTTTCAGTTTAGGTTTTAAAAAAGGAAAACAAAAAGTTTTTGGGGTTTCAGGAAGTCACCGGCACCGGCTTGCGGCGGCCGATGACAGTTTGTGGCGGCTGGCACGGATTGGTTGTGTCGGTTTTTGGGTTTTTCCCCGGTGTTCATCCGGAAGAATGAACACCTAGAGGATCTAGGTGAATATTTTTAAAAGGGTAAAAAAATGCCAAAGGATTGGATTAATGCCGGTGAGGGTTATTTATAGTGTTTTATTTTTTTTAAAATGGTTTAATAACCCTTTAATCCCTCCGCGTTTTCACTCTTCCACCGGTAGCCCTTTCGCATTATTTAATTCCATCCCTGGTCCTTCAAAGTTTCAAACTGGTCTGTCCCTAAATCAAGCTAAGTCAGATTTAAAAAGGGGTAAATTACCTCATAAATTCTTCTGCCCCTTTTTATTTTTCATTTTTGGTCTGTCGTATGGGTAAATTACCCAAATAGTCCCCTATTGTTTCAAACGGTCTTCAATTAGATCCTCTAAATGGTTAAAATTGGTTTTAATGGGTATAATTCTCCTTTTGGTCCCTATAATAATTCTAAGGGATTTATTTAGGTCGTTTTTAGTAGTTTAATTGAATATTTTTAAGGTTTAATTAGTTTTTGGTCCTTGTCTTGGTTTCTGTTTTACTATTATGCCCTTCTATTATTATTCATGCATAAATTATCTCATTTTATTTATATTTGGTGATTATAAATATTGTTATATTTGAAATATGATTTGTTTGTTGTTAAGGTTGCCTATTTAATTTATTGTTACATATATTTATATCATGTTAGATATTAAGTATATATTACTTACCTATATCTAAATATTCTTATATATGCAATATGAAATAGTTATTTATGTATTCATATTTTAAAGTGGTATGTACATTAATACATATATGTATATACTGTCATATATATTTTTATCATCATATTTAAAATACCTTAATGTATATCTTGTATAATATAGTTTGCGTACTAGGGTAAGTAGTATTTTTATGTGTAGAATGTACAAGTGTAAATTCACGTATTTTTATTCTATTTTACATATTTATCTCGTATGTCATTTTAAGTTGCATTCGATATATAAATCGTCAATACGGTGCTCCCTTTTCGACGGTAAACTTGGCTACCAGTCTAAGACGTAGATGGTAGTTTTTGTTTATCCCTCGAACATTAGAGCCCTTTAAAATTAACTTACATATGTAACCGGACCTTAATTAAATTATCATTTTAATTCATAAAATCCTTATATTAATAAAAATAAAAATTTTGGTACCAATTTTGGGCGGTGTGGGAGTGCTAATCCTTCCCCTTCCGTAACTAACTCTCGAACCCAAATTTTTTAGAAAAGATCTATGCTTTTTTGTTTTTACGATGTCCGACCTACCGAAGTGGCCGGTGGTGACTACATATTTTCCAAAATACGAATTTTCAAGAGAAATCCCCCTTTTAAATCAATTTTCAAATAAAAGCAGAAATCCTCCCTTTTTAATATAATAATTAATTACTTTCGTAGCGGTGGCTTTCGAAAAAAATAGTCGCTACACATCTGCACACTTAAGAGCCTGAAGCACGTTAAACGTAACATGTTGGTCATTCATACGCATAGTAAGCTCACGATTTTGTACATCAATTAAGGCCCTACCCGTGGCAAGAAGTGGTCTCCCCAAAATTATTGGGACATTAACATCAACCTTATATTCTAAAATAATAAAATTAGTTGGGAATATAAATTTATCTACCATTACCAACACATCCTCAATATTACCCTTGGGATACGCATAGGATCGATCTGCCGACTGGAGTGTTACAATTGTAGGCCTTGCTTCAATGCCAAGCTTCTTGAAACTTACAATGGCATCTTATTGATGCTGGCTCCCAAGTTGCATAGTACTTTACCCATGAATCTATTGCCAATTGTGCAGGGAATATTAAAACTTCCCAGATCTTTGAGTTTTGGTGGCACTCTATTGGTTATCATTGCACTATATCTTTCAGTGAGGGCAACAGTCTAGAATTCACCCAGCTTCCTTTTTTTGAAAAGAGGTCATTCATGAATTTGACATAGTTAGGCATTTGTTCGAGAGCTTCCACTAATGGTATGTTGATCTGAAGTTGTTTAAGGACTTCCAATAAGCGCTTAAACTACTGATCTTGCTTATGTTTCTGAAGCCTTTGGAGAAAAAGTGGTGGCGGATAGCCAAATGCTGGTTTTGCCAATTTTGCCAAAGTGGTGCTGGCATCAGTTTGAGGTCTGGTATTGTAAGTGCTCGCCTCCTTTTTCTCTGCTTCCTTAGATTCATTTTTTGGCACCAATTTCTAGTTCTGGCAATTAGTTGACTGTTTGATAGGTGCTTCATTCTCGCATTGTTTTCTACTCTAAATAGTGACAACTTTACATTGTTCTCTCCCTTTTATCGAGCATCTTCCGTATCAATTGGCAAATTTACCTAGGGTCTATTACTGAGTGCGTTGGCACTCTGTCCTAACTAGACCTCCAAGTTTTGCATAGATGCTGCTAAACACTGGATAGTTGCATCATTTTGCTCCATATGTTCTGTTAAAGAGTTCCCTTAGATAAATCTCTACCCTGGATGGAAATTATTTTGTACTTTCTGTGGCATCACATTCTGATTGAAACCTGGCGGTATATTATTGTTCTGACGCTGGGCATTAAATTGGTTACCGCCTTGATTCACCCAAGAAAAGTTTTGACACTGCTTCCAACCTACATTATAGGTATTGGCATGTGGGTTAAAATTACAATTGAAATTGCCAACAAAATTTATCGATTCAGGGTTTGATGGACATACATCCACATCATGATCTCCACAAATTGTGTAGAATAGTTCCAGTGCCTTCACTTCTTGGGTTTCATTAGGTTTTTGCATTGTCTTTACTATGTTAGCGAGGTTGAAAATTTGAGCATTGATAGATGACAATGCATCAAGTTCCAATTTTCTAGAGACTTTTGCCCCGGTTCCCAATCTAGCAGTAGGGTACTGGAAATTATTCATGGCAATCCATTCAAGGATGCCAAATGCCTACGTATAGTTCTTGTCTAGCAATGAACCATTTGCCGAAGCATCAACAACAGTCCTGGCATGAGCATTGAGTCTGTTATAAAAAGTCTTCATCTGGGTTCAGGTAGGGAATCCATACATGTGACATCTTCTCAACAGGTATTTGAAACACTCTCAGGCATCATACAAAGTCTCATCATCAGCCTGCCTAAAAGTAATGATTTCACTTCACAGCTTGTCATTAAGTTTATGTGGCTAGAATCTCAGCAAAAACGTCTGGCATAATTCTGCCCACGAATTAACTAAACCAGGTGGCAAAGAACTTAGCCACGTTTTTGTTTTGTCTCTCGAAGAAAATGATAATAGTCTCAACTTCACTATCTCTTCAGCTACACCAGGTTGTTGATATAGTTGGCAAACCTTCATGAATTGCTCCAAGTGTTGCCTTGGGTCTCCAGTAGGTGATCCATCAAATTGACATATATTCAATAGAGTTATCGATTTAAGTTCAAAATTAACTTTATTTACCTCTAGACCAATCAGTCCTGGCATCAAATTGTCCATGTTCGGTGCCAAGTGTTCTCTAATAGGAGCGTGTGGTATCCCATCATGTATTGGTGGATTCTCCTCATGGTTTAAGACACCATTTATTCCACAATTTTCATTTGAGACATATCTCGAAGTTTTCTTTTTAACCTACGTAGGGTTCTTTCAATCTTTGGGTCGTATAACAAATTTTCTTTTGCAATGTGGCTCCTGGTCATACTCAAAACTAAAAAAATAAATAAAATCAAGTAAAAATCAAAATAATAAATTCCATTGCAATCCCAGACAACGCCACCAAAAAACTTGTCGACTGACTAGTGCTTGCAAACAATTGAAGAATTAATGTAAATATGCTAGTAAATAATGCCAAGTTTAGGTCTTTTTGCGTGCAAGTATACACGGTCAGCAAGTAATAAAACAGTAAGCTAAGTATCGTATCCATAGGGATTGTCCAGGAATTGAATGCCACGATATTTACTTGTGAATGAGAACAAATGAGTTTGAATTGGATTTCAAAATTTTGATTAAGAAAAATAACTACGGAAAATAAAATGAAAATTCAGGCGAATTGGCAAACAAATGTATTCAGATGGATGGTTGGCGTTGGCAAGGGATGCCTTGGATTTACGCTTAGAAAAGATAGCAAATAATAATTTCCAGCCTTGGTTTTATTACCGAGCAGAGTTTAAAGGTAGTATTACCTCTATCAATAGCAATACTCTAAATTAATTACGAGTAACCCCAATATATCTATAGTAATGTTTTTCAATAATTAACTTGGCAAAGTTTTAATCTTTACTCCTAAGGGGTAGATTCATTTCCGAAGTAAGCTCATCTATTTGAACATCTTATGTCAAAGCTTCTCACCTTAGTATCTGGCAATTAATCGTTGTCTCCTAAGTATGTTAAGATATTAAGCAATAATAGGCATACAATGCCAACTATTGTATGGCAAATAATTTAAGAAAACAAGCACTAGCAGAATAGACAAAAATGTCAAGGCATTCAATTATTAAAAGCTGAAAATAAACTAAGCGTTCATCGCAAAAACATCCCCAGCAACTTAAAAGGTTTAGTTCATGGTTGGGTAAACCATCAACAAAATATCGTTTTGAAACATCATCATCATAATAGAATTAAAAACTAAGAGAAATGGACAAAGAAAGAGATTCGTTAATACAGCCCTTCAATGGATCCAGAGCTCTCGGTCTTAACCTGGTCGAACCAAGGTTTTCCCTCTACTCTCTTTTTTCACCACGGTGCTGCCTCCTTGGCTCATCGATTAGCTTCCTTTATATAGGCACTCGTGGAAACCCTAGATTGGGTTTTGAATTTGAAAGTTTGTTACGCACCAAGATAGACGCGTTACCTTCTTATCATCTTTTTGAATTTTAGGGTTGACTTGGCTTTAACGGCTATTTACCGGGCATCGACCACCCTTCTTTTGCCAACCGAGTCTGACAATCTTTGTCCTGCTTTTGCCATCAACACTCGGTATTTCTCTTCTGTTTCACTTTCTTTCTACCAACTGCTCTTTTCCTGCTTTGGCAAACCTGCTCTTATCCTGCTACAACAAGGAAAATACCTCTTCACTCTAGCAATAAAAACATTCCTTAACTCCTAGATGCAAATGCATGAATCTACTAACTAAATGTACAGATATGTACTCAAAGTTAAGCAAAAACATGGCAATATATACATGAAAAATAGTACTTTTGAGTAGTTAACACTTCCCCAAACCTAGCTCATTGCTTGTCCTCAGGTAATGCAACTAAAAGTTATAAAAACAGAAAATAAAGTAAAGTACCTCAGCAAACTTTTCCTAATTAACAACATAATAATATGAAATAATATTTCTTCTTTATTTCATGGACCTCTTTAGTGACACTTGTTTTTTAAGGTTGAGTTTGTTCTTCTGAAACAATTACCTTATCTTGAATGAGAGTTGTTCAACATTATCTTGTTGAGGTTCTGGATTCACTTCTTGATCAATGATAGGTATGAAAACCTAAAAATTGTCAAAAGTGATAGCATGAATTTAATTATAATTTAATTCATCCTCACAAGCAATGTATCTAACTTCATTTCTCCCTCCAAACTCAACATCCTAAAAATGTTATAGATCTCTCCTTAAATAATTCTTAATTGTGGGATCATAAAACTTACAGCCCATGGATCACTCAAAATAACCAAAGTAGTTGCTCACTTTTTGAAATTTAATTTCTTCACATGTGTCCTAACTTGTTACAAAATAATCAACCTTTTGTACGTTATTGTTGTTTCTTTTGAGTTGGACCCTTAGCAACTTTATTCTAATATTTTCTTTTATTGCCCTTATTCTTAGAAACACTAACTCAATAAGCACTATCCAAATGAGTACTTTTGCACTTATAATGCTTCAACTTTTCTTCTTCTTTAACATAATGAGAAATAAGCTCGGTTAGAGCATATTTTTCCTTTTTTATAGTTGTAATTTTTTAAAATTGGTTAAACTGTATAGAAAACTGTACCATAAGAACAAACAATTGTTAAAAAAAACTTGATCGTATGTATCTTAAGTTTTGAAGAAAAAATATTATTATTTTCATAATGCACTCCCTCACATTTCCTTGGCCCTTATACTTCATAGACATCAAAGAAGACATAAGTGATGTCATCTTAACCTTAATGTTTTGGGTAAAACATTTCTTAATTTCGTTAAGGAACCTTAATATGAGTAATCTCTTTAGATTTGTGCTCCTAAAGACATCTTGAATGTTGTACTTTATGATCATTAGACTCATCGTTTCGAACAATGTCATCTCTCAAAATACCTTTTATTGGTTCTTACCGTAATGAGAGGTGCAAGTTGTTCTTTCCTTAGCATAAAGTCTATGTTCATACAACCATCAAATACAATATGTAAGTGCCTTTTCTATTCATTGAAATTAGTTTCACTAAACATGAGTGTAGAATGTATATTAACATATATTGTGAAAGAAAATGATAAATTACCAAAATATAGAATAAAAATAAATAAATAAAATAGAAACAAGCTCACATAAATATTTATAAGTAAACAAATAAATTCAAATAAAGGCTAGTTCCCCTTAAGATACCAAGCACAATATTAATATCAAGTCTTTGGACAGTAATATTAACTGTAAGTGGTACTCTTATTGTAGCAATCAAACATTGACAATAAATTATGTCAAATAATAGATTAATCTTTGGACTAACGTATTGCTCACATAAAATACCATATAATTGTCACAAATTTATCGCCACAGTTGTCGTTGTAATTATGCTAAATATTAACTTCTCTTTGGGCCAATTAATAAATGAATGAATTACAAAAACTCATAATCATCTTGATATTTTCAATAAACTAATCTACATAAAAACGGTCACTTTGATGACATTATGTTTCAATTAATCTATTAAAATATTAGACATCTGAAGCCAAAATATGAATTAATTTGATTTAAAATATTTTCCTTAATTTTATCTTTCAATAAAATTAAAAGATAACCAAAACAATAATAAACTTGAATAAAGGTAAACCTCATATCAAGATACCAGACACTCTATTAATATTTCATCTTTGGACAAAATATTAACTTGCAAGTAATATCTTGATATAATAATCAAACAATGATAATAAGAACATGTCAAACAGAAATCTTCCTTTGGGCCGATTTATTGCTCACATATAAAACTGGATAATTATCACATGTTTATTATCACAGTTGCACATGTAATAATGTTAATTATTAACCTTGCTTTGGGTCGATTAATAGTAACATAATCTGACTTACATGCACAAAACCTTCTATATTTTAAAATATAATAATTTTCACAATAGAGGTTACTTTGGTGACTTAATGTTTCAATTAATTTATCTTAAAATATATAATATAAGTATGGCGATATCCAAATCTAAAATTTTGTAACAGTAA
Organism: Hibiscus mutabilis; assembly: GCA_019671005.1. NCBI lineage: Eukaryota > Viridiplantae > Streptophyta > Magnoliopsida > Malvales > Malvaceae > Hibiscus > Hibiscus mutabilis. Next base: position 9,208,200 of record CM033752.1, on the reverse strand, counting down.
AAACTGAAATTTATGATAACACTTAAGTTTTCGAAAAAAACCCAAAATAGGTTGTCTGAATAGGGCTCTCATAAATCGAAAAAACTTAAATCTTTGACTATTTCTCAAAAATTCCTTAAACATGCATTTACAAAAAAAATCGAATTCAAGTTATCTGTCTTTTACTAAAAGTCAAAATCAAAAGTATCATATAAATGAATAGTTCATATAATGATAACATAAAACTTTAATATATTCATAATAACCGAATAATCAAAATTAAATTTTTTGATCAAACCGAATTGAATATGAATTTCATAAAATTAATGACATGTATTAACAATTGGTACCCAAAACAGAGAACGTGAAAGTAAACTTACGCCCATCTGAACGAATATAATTTAAGGCATAAGGAGATTGACGGTTGGTTCAATTTATATGTTCGATGATAGATTAAATATTATCGCACAACCTGATTGATTCAATCTATTTTAACATAAAAACCAAAACTCAATCCTTAATTAATCAAAACCTAATCTTTAATCCAAATACTAAACACCAAATCAATATATAATCAAACATAAACATTAGAGTGATTCAATACCAAGCAGAATTAATGAAATATTAATTCTCAAATATGAATTCACATGAAGTCAACGAACTTTAGCCCCCTTTTTTGATTAAACATGATAGAATTAATCAAAGTGCATAAGGACCAAACTGAACATACTAAAATTAACGGTACTTTGACACATAATTTTCCCCTAGAAAAAAATACTGCCCAAATATGACAATGACAGACTTCACGTAGCCCTTTTAATTCAATTAACATAGGTTAAAGAAAGTTCACAGCAAACACAACGGCAAATCATCAAAAACAATAAATATAGATTAATGAAAGATCACCGAATCTATCCATTGATTAACTTTTTTTTAATGCAGAAGTTAAAGATTAAAAAACGTTAATCAATCGAAATAAAACCCTAAATTATTATAGAAAGCAATCAAAGTTGACGAATCGTAAAAAAACAAACAACAAATATCGTATATGTATAAATTCACTTGAACATGAAAGCATATCGATATCGAAACTTTGTACTCCAAACAGTTAAAAGAACCCAACTCAAGCCATCAATTAGACAGAAATTAATTATTATATGATTGAGATTTTCCATAATAAAAATTAATCGATTCTCAATGATTCAACATATCGACGAGGCTCTGGTGCCACTTGTTAGAATCAAACCATAAATTAATATGAAACCTACTAACCAGGATCTATCATGTCAAATCATCAAGAACAATAAACTGAATGCGGAAGCATACCTGAATATGTTTGTAAACTAAAATCCTTGAATCTCTTGATGAAGATGAGCTAGAAGGTGATTGTGATCTTCCAAGAATATAGCTTAGCTCTTGCCGTAAAAACTCTTTGACGGGACAAGAGTAATACAACTTATCATCAGGGTTTTTTTTACCACCAAATTTTTTTAAATATTATCATATTCACAGCATTACACATGCTTAGAACAAGTGAGAAACATAATTACAATTCCCAAAATCCTTGGCGAACACATTGCCTTATTAAACGGAAACTAAAACCAAGTCCATACACAAAAGTCTTGTCATTAGATCACTTAATCCTTGCCTTTGCTGCCTCTAAGATTTAATGCTCTGCATCATAAGAGAAAAGAGAGTGTAAGCACACTTGCTTAGTGAGGGTGCTCTTAAAACAATGATGCATTATAACCCTTGAAAACCAACACTTGTTTTCAAGCCATGCTTATGACCTAAGCAAGTTCCAATGATTCCAATTCAAAACATGCATATCGACCATATGCAAAACAATATATATATATATAAATAAACTTCAGATGCTTAATCCCAAAGCATCAAATACAAAACCATGCTTAAATCCCAAAGCATTATAAAATAGGTTCAACATTAGAATTCTCATATATTGGAAATTATAGTGACCCCGGATAGTCGACCACGATCCTTGATTAGCCGACCGCTAACCTTTAGTTAACCGACCATTAACTTTACACATTGGATACACAGATCATCCTTAATGACCGACCATCATCAAGACAACCCCATGCCGACCGCATGACTTTACAACCTTTCTAACCGCAAGCTTTACATCAACAAGGGGAACCGACCGCTCAACCCAAGTGATAACAACATAGTCCGGTTAGCCGACCGCTATACCTCAAGGATTTTTAACCACAATCAATTTTTAAAAATATTATAGCGCACTTTATCCTATGGCATGCCAACTATATCCGAATGTTTTCTCACCTTGTCACATAGTCAATATATCGTTTGCAAAACCATTTACTCACTGTTTTATAATGCATTACACAAAATCCCCACATATGCAACATTACCATAGCAATATCACATTCCCGACCGGAATAAAAAAACCAATGCTCACTGGCATTAAATATACCCTTAAGCCTCTGCATATGTACTTTAAAATCATCCATTAACAGTAGGTAAAGCAAACCAAGTTTACGACTAAAACATGAACCACACATGCTCATATCTGAACTGATATTGAAGCGCAAAAGAGGAAACTTACTTCCGAGCTTAGGTAAGTGTTTCAAACTTATCCTAAACTCCCAAAACCACTTTCAAACCTTTGAAAGACTTTTAAGATTTTTTCTACTCACCAATTTCACTTCTCCTTTTTTGCTACCGCGAAACAAGCTCCCGGCAAGTCTAGGACCACCTCAAGATGCTACGCCTTGATTATCCCTGTTTCGGCCACATAAAACCAGAGGAAACATGCATTAAAATGCATCCAATACTCAGTTACAACTTAAAATCCCGTAGCTCTCAAGATGCCCACTCAAAACTCATCCGAAACTTACCGAAATTAACCTTAAACACTGCTCAGTCTTAACCCAGCCAGACTATAACGATTCGAAACATCAAACCTCATCCATTAATATCTAAAAAACTCATTCCCAACATCCTTTTACTTCCAACAATGATTAAACACCTTAAACATCCCAAAAACACTTAACTAACAACCTAACAATTAGAGATTCAACAAATTTCGGGATTCCATTATTAAAAACAACTTATCCACATTACAATACATCCAAAATAAGATTGAAATCAATCTACAACACTGGAAAACAAATCCAAATCGAAAATCACAAGATTCTTCAATAAAACCTCAACAAAGCTAAAATCCATAATTAATTACTCAAATCTTATTGAAAATCATATGTAAAGAGCCAAGAACTTGGGAATTTCAGTAAAGAACCTTTCATTAGAGGAGAAGAACGAAAATTACCTCCAATGAATGAGTTTTCCCTTAATTGGATGGTTTCTCCTCTTGAAAAGTAGATAAATTCAATAAGATTTGTGGAAAACAATTTAAGAAAACATTTAGCAAATCAAGAAATTAAGATCATTACCTTAAATATCTGATGGAAAAAGAGTGTTTGGTTGAGAGTGTTTTGAGAGAAAATGTGAGAAAAGAAAAGTTACATCAAAATATGTTTTAGAAAAATAACTACATTTTTAACTAAATCCTTTTTAATTCTTTTAATTAAAACCATTTTAAAATAATCCTAATTAAGGGAATACTCTTATTAGACCAAATGGTAAAATAGCTACTTAAAGATTCTACGTTTTAACTCTTTACAAAACAACCACCTTTTTAAACAGTTTTCAAAAATTACATTTTAGTCATTAGCCAAAATGTCACCCTTCCAAAGCTCGTTTTTCAAAATTGCTTTCACCAATATTTTTAATATAATAAAATATGATTTTTAAACATTTTCCATAATTTTATCTTTCAGAAAAATGTTTTCTCCCGAATCGACTCGAATCTCTAACCCGATCCACTAAACAGTCTAACCATCCCCAAAACTGGGGTGTTACAACTCTCTCTCTCTTAAGAAATTTCGCCCTCGAAATTTACCTGGAGGAAAAAGATGTGAAAATTGCACCAACATATCCGTCTTGCTTTCCCAAGTGGCTTCCTCAACACCTCGATGTCACCACAAGACCTTAACTAGTTCTATCGTCTTATCCCATAGAACCTTACTGCTGGAATCAAGTATTTCCACCGGTTCTTCATCAAAAGATAAATATGATCTCAACTCAATATGCTCCATCGGCATAACATGCGAAGGATCTGACTAATACCTCCGTAACATGGATACATGGAACACATCATGTATTTTCTCAAGCTCGGGAGGCAACCTCAACCGATAAGCCACAGGACCAACTCGCTCTACAATCTCATATGGTACAATAAACCTCGGACTAAGCTTACCCTTATGTCTGAACCGCATCACCCTTTTTCCACGGTGACACCTTCAAGAACACACGATCGCCCACCGCATATTTAATTTCCCTACGCTTTAAATTCGCATAAGACTTCTGCTAATCCGTAGCCACTTTCAAACATTCATACACAAGCTTAACTTTCTCATCCATGTCTTTCAACACATGTGGCAAGAAAATATGTTTTTCCCCTACCTCTGCCCAACACAATGGAGTACGACACCTCCGACCATACAATGCCTCAAATGGTGCCAACTGTATACTCGCTTGATAGCTGCTATTATAAGAAAATTCCACCAACGGCAAATGCTTCTCCCAGGTTCCTTGAAACTCAATAATACAACACCTTAGCATATCCTCCAAGACCTTGATAACACGCTCAGACTGCCCATCCGTCTGAGGATGATACGTGGTGCTGAAACTCATCATCGAACCCAAAGCCTAATGTAAACATTTTCAAAACCTTGACGTGAACCTCGGATCTCTATCCGAAACGATCGACTTTGGTACTCCATGCAAACGCACAATCTCAGAGATAAACAAATCTGCCAGCCTATCCAAGGTGTACATCGTATGCACTGGAAGAAAATGTGCACAATTTATAAACCAATCGACAACCACCTAAATGGAATACTTTTTAGCCGGTGTCACCGGCAACCCTGAAACAAAATCCATGGTGATTGTCTCTTATTTCCACTATGGAATTCTCAATGGTTGCAACAATCCAGATAGAAACTAATGTTCAGCTTTAACTCGCTGACACGCCATACACTTAGACACAAACTTTGCCACATCCTTCTTCAAACCAACCCAATAGTATATTTCCTTCAAATCACGATACATTTTGGTACTACCAGGATGCATAGCAAAAGGAATAGAATGTGCTTCTTCCAAAATAATATGCCTAAGCTCCGGGACTTTTAGCACCACTATTCGACCCTTGAAGCACAAAACTCCATCATCATCAAAATGAAAATCCGTCGGATTACTATCTGTTGTGTCCTTAACATGAGGAACCAAAGAATCATCATATGGTTGCTTAGCCTTAATCAACTATGACAGCATAGGATTAACTTGCAATTCAGCCAACAACCCACCTTCCCGCGTCACACTCAACCTCGCAAACATTGCCCTAAGCTCAACCGCCACCCTACGACTCAATGCATCCGCAACAACATTGGCTTTTACAGGATGATACTCAATTGTCAAGTCGTAATCCTTAAGCAACTCCAACCACCTTCGTTGCCTAAGGTTCAAATCCTTTTAAGACACTAAATACTTCAGACTCTTATGACCCGTAAAGACCACACACTTCTCTCCATAAAGGTAGTGTTGCCAAATCTTCAAGGCAAACACCACAACAGCAAGCTCCAAATCATGAGTTAGATAATTGCGCTCATGAAACTTCAACTGCCTCGACGCATAGGCCACAACCTTTCCATCCTGCATCAGCACACAACCCAAACCCACATAAAATGCATCACCATAAACCACAAACTCATTTCCAGATTCTGGTTGAACCAACACAGAAGCATGTGTCAAAACCTCATTCAACTTCTCAAAACCCTATTGTTGCTTCTTCATCCAAACAAAATGAACATTCTTTTGCAACAACTTTGTCAATGGTGTCGCGATACTAGAAAACCTTTCTACAAAATGTCGATAAAATCCTACCAACCCGAGAAAACTACGCACTTCCAACACGGTCCTAGGTTGTTTCCAATTGAGAATAGCCCTAATTTTCTGTGGATCAACACGAATTCCCTCCGCGGATACCATATGTCCAAGAAACATCACCTCCTTGAGCCAAAACTCACACTTGCTCAACTTGGCATACAACTGATTATCCTTCAAGACTTGCAACACAATCCGCAAATGCTAATCATACTCCTCATCGGTAAGAGTACAAGAGTATATCATCAATAAAAACCACCACAAACTGATCAAGGTACTCATGAAACACTCTATTCATCATATCCATGAAAGCCGTTAGGGTATTTATCAAACCAAACGGCATCACCAAAAACTCATAATACTCGTACCTCGTACGAAATGCCTTCTTATGAACATCCACATCCTTAACTTTCAACTGATAATACCCTGACCTTAAATCTATCTTTGAAAACACTACTGCCATGCGAAACTGATCGAACAAGTCATCAATCCGCGGTAACAGATACTTGTTCTTCACTGTCAACTTATTCAATTGACGATAATCAATGAACATGCGCATCGATCCATCTTTATTTTTCAAAAAGAGAATCAGAGCACCCCAAGGAGAAATACTCGGTCGAATGAACCCATGATTTAACGACTTCTAAAGGTGCGATTTTAACTCCTTCAGTGCCATCTGATAAGGAGCAATGGACACTGGAGTTGTACCTTCATAAGTTTCAATGAGAAACTCTACCTCCCTATCCGGAGGTAAACCAGGCAACTCTTCAGGAAAAACTTCTAGATAATCACAAACAGCTCGAATGTCCTGTACTCGAACACCCTAGGCTTCCAGATTCATAACAATAGCCAAATAAGCTTGGCAACCATAAAACATCATCTTCTCTGCTTGGGTAGCCGAAACAACATTGGACAAGAATTTAACATTCTCACCCACCACCACGACTTCATAATCATCGGCCAACTTTAGAGAAATCCTTTTGGACTCACAATCCACCACCATCTTGTGCTTATTTAACCAATCCATACCCAAGATAATGTCAAAACCATGGAATGGAAACTCCATCAAATTCGCGGCAAACTCATGACCTTGCACCGCCAAAGGACAACGCCTATACAACCTTCTAGTTGTAACCGTCTCCTCAAAAGAACTAGTTGCCAACATCCAAGATCTCAACAGAAACATTTAACAATGATGCATGCTCACTTAGGATGTAGGGATGAGTAGACCCTAAATCAATCAAAGAAAACAACGACAAAGATTGCAAGGTGAAAGTACATACAATCACATCCGTGTTGTTGTGCCCTTCACAATGAGCATAGATCCGTACCGGTCCCCTATTCTCCGTTTGTACCGCAACAACATGAGCCACAGCTCTTTGACCATCATTGCGCCTCTAAAAATTACCCTTGCCACGGCCTCGGCCCCTAGCAGGTAAACAGCCCGCACCGGTGTATCACTCACAGCACGAGGATAATCATGCTTTATGTGACCAGAAGATCCACATATCCAGCAACTCATAGGATTTCCCCAACACTCCCCCGTGTGGTGTCTACCGCAATGCTCACACTCGGCTACAATACGAATATCTTGGTTACCATGGCCACCACCACGCCTGTGATCCAGCTTGTACCTCTTATCTCGAAACCTCCTATTCTGCCTCCTAGAATAGCCAGAGTTAGCTCCTTACTTATTTGGGACCATGCCCGAACCTTGTCCTGACACCCTCAAGGACTGCTCAATGTCCTTAGCTTGGTTTATAAGCACATCAAAATCTGTATGGTCCACCGCCAACATGTATGTTTGATATCCTTCACTAACCCATAGCGAAACCTGTTGCACCTCTCAAGATCATCCGGAACTAACTCCAAAGCATACTAACTCAAACGAATGAATTTTACCTCATATTCTGCCACAGACATGCCATCCTGAACCAAAGACATAAACTCTCGTTTCCTCACATCCAGATACTGATGACCAAGATACTTCTTCTTGAAAGCTCTTCGAAAGAACTCCCAAGTTACATCCGCCTCCGGGACACTAGAAATTGTTGTCAACCACCAATAATATGCATCACCATGTAACAGCGTCACTATACAACCCAGCTTACACTCATCAATACAGTCCATTTGATCCAAAATACGGACCGTACTCTCCAGCCAATCCTCGACTGCCTTAAGGCTCAAACCCCTAAACTCATCACCTCCCAAACTGCGGAGATACTCCAAAGGCAACCCTGTGTTAACTGCCACAGCAGGTGCTGGCGCTTGCGCATGTACTCCAGCCATCGCTGCTTGAAAAGCTCTCGTTATCGCCTGGACTAACAGAGTCAAATCGCCAAATACTGGCACTTGATGAGCCTGGGGCACACCACCAATCCCAACATTTACTGGCGGAACCAACGGAGGAGGATGAGGTAAAACATTAGTGGGATTCTCTTCCTCAACGTTATTCTGCCCGATTCCGGTATTACAAACCATAAAACGTGTCTCACGTCGAGCCATGCTAACAAAAGCAACAAAACACATTAAAGTCAGGCTACGCAAGGCAAAGGATCCAAGACCATCTTATAAAACATTTTAAAATCTCGGTAATAGGCAATGTGTTCCTAGTTCATACCATAACATGATGTAAATCAATCACCGTACATGTACACAATCACCATGCATAACCAACAATGATATACAACCAAAAAACAACATCCCAACCTTTTGTAACCTGGCTCTGATACCAACAAATTTAACCCCCTCAACCCGGCCTAAACGCCCGACCGAATCGAGAATGCTACATTAGGTTTGCCGAAGCAAACTGGAGAAAGGTCACAAAAAGTCGGTCTATTTTTTTTACTTTTATCTTGTCTAAATACAAATTATTGTTCCTACATGTTCATACTCGCAGCGGGTAATTTCTCGAAGGAAACGAATCACAAACAGATAACTAATTGCATCTTAACCAAGATTGAGAGCTAAAACGTAAATACTTTAAATTACAAACCAAAATTGAATTTAAGATTACCAATCCCCAATTAGTCCATTTACATGCCCACATAATAAATTTCAGGTCAAAATGATCATCCATGCGCATTCAATTACATTTTCTAAACTTAGGGACTAAAATGCAAGAAGCCAAAAACTGATTTCCATGACATTACCTGTAAAAACTGCCTCACATACCGATACGTACATAGCCGTACCGATACGGAGCAGCCATGAATACTAGTACACAATGTACCGTATCGGTACGCCATATCAGCATGTACAGTATTAAATCTGTACCGGTACACACTATCTCGTACCGGTACGCCAAGCTTGAATTACTTAACAGTACCGGTACTCGTATACACGTACCGATGCTGTCTGCCATAGATTGCATTTGCGTACCGATACGGTCTCTTGTGTATCGGTACTCAGAGGCCTGTAATATCATTTTCTACAGATTTTTCACCTAAATCTAGATGCATTTAGATCCTAGCAATTTGCACACTTGGTTACAAACATTTAGCAATACCTATATCAACCCTTATACCATGGTTTAACCACCATACAAGCTCATGTTACCAAAAGAGTCAATCTAAAGGCATGCTCCCTAAAGCGTTTCACCAAACATACCAAATAATCAATTAACAGCAAGAACACCATACCAACAACACATCAATACCACACTCAATAGGATTAGCATATCAGAGCATACCATCAAAGAAACCATCTAGATGCATACCTAGAAGACCTCACAACATCAATCAAAGGTAACAACGCACAACGAACTTAACAATACCAATCAAACTTCAAAATCACATCATTACACATGCTTAGAACAAGGGAGAAATAGAATTACAATTCCCAAAATTCTTGGCAACACATTGCCTTATTAACCGAAAACTAAAACCGAGTCCATACTTAAAAGTCTTGTCTTTAGATCACTTAATCCTTGCCTTTGCTGCCTCTAAGCTTTAATGCTATGCATCATTAGAGAAAAGAGAGCGTAAGCACACTAGCTTAGTAAGGGTGCTCTTAAAACAATAATGCATTATAACCCTTGAAAACCAACACTTTTTTCAAGCCATGCTTACGACCTAAGCAAGTTCCAATGATTCCAATTCAAAACATGCATATCAACCATATGCAAAACAATATATATATATATATATATTCCACATGCTTAATCCCAAAGCATCAAATACAAAACCATGCTTAAATCCCAAAGCATTATAAAATAGGTTCAACATTAGAATTCTCATATATTGGCAATTATAGTGACCCCATATAGTCGACTACTATCATTGATTAGCCGACCGCTAACCTTTAGTTAATTGACCGTTAACATTACACATTGGATACACGGATTTCCTTTAGTGACCGACCATCATCAAGACAACCCCATGACGACTGCGTGACTTTACAACCTTGCCGACCGCAAGCTTTACATCAACAAGGGGAACCGACCGCTCAACCCAAGTGATAACAACATAGTCTGGGTAGCCGACCGCTATACCTCAAGGATTTTTAACCACAATCGATTTTTAAACATATTATAGTGCACTTTATCCTATGGCATGCCAACTATATCCGAATGTTTTCTCACCTTGTCACATAGCCAATATATCATTTGCAAAACCATTTACTCACTGTTTTACAATGCATTACACAAAATCCCCACATATGCAAAAATCACATTGCCATAGCAATATCATATTCCCGACGGAATAAAAAAACCAATGATCACTAGCATTAAATATACCCTTAAGCCTCTCCATATGTACTTTAAAATCATGCATTAACAGTAGGTAAAGCAAACCATGTTTACGACTAAAACATGAACCACACATGCTCATATCCGAACCGATATTGAAGAGCAAAAGAGGGAAGCTTACTTCCAAGCTTAGGTAAGTGTTTCAAACTTATCCTAAACTCCCAAAACCACTTTCAAACCTTTGAAAGACTGTTTCCACTCACCAATTTCACTTCGCCTTGTTTGCTACAGCGAAACAAGCTCCCGGCAAGTCTAGGACCACCTCAAGATGCTACGCCTTGATTATCCCCTATTTCGGCCACATAAAACTAGAGGAAACATGCATTAAAATGCATCCAATACTATGTTACAACTCAAAATCCCGTAGCTCTCAAGATGCCCACTCAAAACTCATCCGAAATCAACCTTAAACACTACCCAATCTTAACCCAGCCACACTATAACGATTTGAAACATCAAACCTCATCCATTAATATCTAAAAAGCTTATTCCCAACATCCTTTTACTTCTAGCAATGATTAAAAACCTTAAACATCTCAAAAACTCTTAACTAACAACCTAACAATTAGAGATTCAACAAATTTCAGGATTCCATTATTAAAAACAACTTATCCACATTATAATACATCCAAAATAAGATTGGAATCAATCTACAACACTGGAAAAACATATCCAAATCGAAAATCACAAGATTCTTCAATAAAACCTCAACAAAGCTAAAATCCATAATTAATTACTCAAATCCTATTGAAAATCATATGTAAAGAGCCATGAACTTGGGAATTTTAGTAAAGAACCTTTCATTAGAGGAGAAGAATGAAACTTGCCTCCAATGAATGAGTTTTCCCTTAATTGGATGGTTTCTCCTCTTGAAAAGCAAAGAAATTCAATAAGATTTGTGGAAAACAATTTAAGAAATCATTTAGCAAATCAAGAGTGTTTTGAGAGAAAAAGGTGAAAAAAGAAAAGTTATGTCAAAATATGTTTTAGAAAAATAACTACCTTCTTAACTAAATCCTTTTTAATTCTTTTAATTAAAACCATTTTAAAATAATCCTAATTACGGGAATACTTAGATTATACCAAATGGTAAAATAGCTCCTTAAAGATTCGAAGTTTTGACTCTTTACAAAACAACCATCTTTTTAAACAGTTTTAAAAAATTGCATTTTAGTCACTAGCCAAAATGTCACCCTTCCAAAGCTCATTTTTCAAAATTGCTTTCACCAATATTTTTAATATAATAATATATGATTTTTAAACATTTTCCATAATTTTATCTTTCATAAAAATATCTGCTCCCGAATTCGACTCAAATCTCTAACCCGGTCCACTAGACCGTCTAACCATCCCTAAAACCGCTAGGCTCAAAACTGGGGCGTTACAAAATTGAAAAGATTTCAAAAAAAAGGTTTAAGTCCAAACAACTTGAAAATAAGTTTGAGGTATTTTCAAAAGGTTTTGGAAGTGTTTAAAATGTTTTAAAGTAGCCAAACTCAAGTAATCAGCACGACCATACCAATACAGTTACACCCCGTATCGATATACTTTAGGGTTTTAGCTACAGTATTTTTCCAGAACCGAAAACTCATACCAGTACAGGCTTACGCATTTTGATACGAATACCGTTTGTACTGATACACCTATAGGCACACTGATCCTTGCTTTTCAAATCCCCAACGACTAGTTCAAAACCCCACAACGGCTATTTCCATGCAACATACTGATCCACCATTTCGATACAGACTGCAGCGTACCGATACGCTCTAAAGACGTATCGATACACTAAGGATGTGACGTGCATAACGGCTAGTTTCTGAAGAACAAGTATTGATACGGCTACCCGTGTATCGATACAGTAATCTCTAGAACTGCATTTATTGCGGGAAATAAAATCTCCAACGCTCCAAATCATCCTCAACGGTCTCCAACGGCTAGGAACTCATTTAAGAGTATAAAAGGACCCTTCAAGCACCTGGAACAACTAATGATCAACATGCCAACATGTATATGATTGTAATTAAGTCTTTTGTGCTTTAATTCCCATTCTTTTAATAGACTACACTTGTGAGTCAAAATGTTTATGTAAGCTCAAGTGTATTAGGATTTGGGTGAGTGCTTAAAGAGTACAAACATCTACCTAAGAGGGATTTTCATTTGCTTTTCTTTTCTCTTTTAAAGAGGGTTAGCTTGGCCTTGGGTATAGGTCAAGTGATTGTAAAGGTTTCCTCCTAAGCCAAAAAAGGGGGAAGAGATTTTTTATTGAATTTGGAAATCCTTAGTGGGGAAGCTAAGGTAGTAGATGTAAGCTTTGGTTAGAAAGCCGAACCACTCTAAAATTCTCGTGTAATTTTTCCTATCTTTTTGCTTCCACCAACATCACCCAAGAAATTACTTCTCCACCCCTTAGGGACACATTTCGGCTGATTCATCGAGCCCGACAATTGGTATCAGAGCAATGCTCAATCGTGAATGATTAACATCCTATTGAGGTGATCCCGGCTAGCTCGACCAACATTCTATCAATCGGTTTCCATGGCACAATCCATCGACAAGCCACCCTTCTTTAACGATGAACATTATGCCTATTGGAAGAATAGTATGATGTTTTTTCATAAGAGCCAAAGATTACCATCTTTGGGATATAGTTCTCAATGTATCGTTCGTACCACAACGAAGTAAGGTGGAATGGAGTGCGGATGATCGCAAGAAGATGAAGCTTAATTGCAAGGCCTTGCACATTCTATTTTGTGCAATGGGGCCGGATGAGTACGCCAAAGTTTCTTTTTGTGAGAGTGCCAATGAGGTATGGGACAAGCTTGAAGTGATCCATGAAGGTACAAATGAGGTGAAGGAGATAAAGATTGGTCTACTCAACCTCAACTATTAGAACTTCAAGATGAACCCGGAAGAAAACATCAAGAGTATGTTCGACCATTTCTCCACAATCGTCAACGAACTTAAAATCTTGGAGAAGAGATTTCGCAGGGCAAACTTATTCGGAAGTTGATTTACTCACTTCTCGAATCATAGAAGAGCAAGAAGAGGACTATCATTGAGGCCAAGAACTTAAAGGATCTCAAGCTTGATAATCTAATTAGGTCTCTTCTTACCTATGAGTTGATGTCTAAACCTTTGAAAGAGGAGAAGGAAAAGAAGATCAAAAAGCTCAAAATCAAAGGTCTAAACATAGTAGCTCTTCCATCCTCCACAAGCCATCAAGAAGATTCTAGTAAGGAGGAAAACGAGGATGAAGAGATGGCCTATCTCTTCAATAAGTTTGCCCGATTCATGAAGAGCGAAAAGGAAGAATCCAAGCATGAATCGAAGAAGAAGATAAAGGATCCCAACAAAAGTCATGAATGGAAGAAGATGAGGCACACCAAATACGATTGCCCTTGTTTCAGAAAAAGGGATCATCTTCATAGAAAGCATATGTGGCAACATGGAGTGATAAAGACTCCACCGATGAAGATAAGGTAGCCCACCTATGCTTGATGGCCCTCCAAGAGGAAGAGGTAGCTTCTAACTCATCTTTTTCTAATTCTAATACTTTTGATGAGGTACAAGAGGCCTATGACGCATTGGTTTTTGAGTTCAACGCTCCATTTTCAAAAAATAAAAAGTTGATTTCAAAATTGAAAACTGAAATAATTTGCTTTTTAAAACCAATTTGGAATTTGAAGCAAAAATAAAGGATTTTGAGCTTAAAGTTTTAAATTTGCAAAATTTGCTTCAAAGTTTAGAAAAATATCATCAAAAAGAAGTGTGTTAGGATTTATGTTTTGATATAATAATTGAAAAATAGTTTTGGACTAATTTGAAAAGAATTCAAAAATGTTTCAAAGTCCAAAAAACTTGAAATTAAGTTTGAAGAGTTTTTGAGAGGTTTTTGGAAATGTTTTAAATGCTTTTAAGTAGCTAAACTAACATTTTCAACACAGGCGTACCGATAATGTATACCCCGTATCGATACGGTCCAAGGGTTTCAGCTGCAATATTTTTCTAGTAACCAAAAACCGTACCGATATGCCCCTAAGCGTACCGATACATAGTGGATCGTTTCGATACGCCATGTGGAGTACCGATCCAGTTTTCAACCTCCCCAAAGGCTATTTCCCAACGGCTATTTGAATTGCAGGGCGTACCAAAATAGACCAATACGTACCGATACAGTTTACCAAACAAACCAAGGCATCGACATGGCGTACTTATATAGCTCAAGGTGTTTCAATACGCTTAGCAATTATGAGTGTAACGGCTAGTAGTTGTACCGATACGGGTACACGTGTACTAATACGGACAGCACCAGAACTGCATTTATTGCAAGAAATAAAGCCTCCAATTAAATCCCAACGGTCTCTAACGGCTAGGAACTCAATGAGGACTATAAAAGGACCCTTCAAGCTTCAGCAACAAAAGATGATCCTCAAGTCAACAACATTATGATGCCAAAATTGTCTTAGGGCTTTAAATTCACATTCTTTGTATAGACAACACTTGTGAGCTTAATTGTTATATTTGCTCAAGTATTTTTAGGATTTGGGTGAGTGCTTAAAGAGCTCAAACTTCTATCTTGTAGAGATATTTTCTTTGTTTGAGAGGATTCCCAAAGCTTGGGTTGTATGCTTTGGATGCTAGACTTGGTAATTGGGTCTAGGTTGTAAAGGTTGCCTCCTAAGCCTTGTTAAAAAGGAAAGAAATCTTAGTGGATTTTGGAAATCCTTAGTGGGGAGCTAAGGTAGTGGATGTAGAGCTTGTTAGAAGTTTGAACCACTATAAATCCTTGTGTTCATTGTCTACTTTTTTACTTCCCACCATTAACACCCAAAATCGACTTCTCCACCACTTGGTAAGCAATTTGGTTGAAGGAATTCGAGCTCAACAATTGGTATTAGAACGAGGCTCAATCGAGAGGAATTAACATCCTATTTAGGTGATCTGGGAATCTTGATACAACAAAAAATCAACCGGTGACCATGGCGCTATCCATTGACAAACCGCCCTTTTTCAACGGTGACAATTATGCTTGTCGAAAGCATATAATGATGTTCTTCATGATAAGAAAAGACTACCATCTTTGGGACATAGTTGAAGATGGACCATTCGTGCCAACACGAAGCAAAGCGGAATGGAGCGTGGAAGATCTCAAGAAGATGGAGCTCAATTACAAGGCCATACACATTCTATTTTGTGCATTGGGCCCAAAAGAATATACGAAAGTATCTTCTTGTGAGAGTGCCAAGGAGTTATGGGACAAACTTGAAACAATCCATGAAGGGACAAAGGAGGTGAATGAGACAAAGATTGGTCTATTCAACCTCGA
The DNA here is from genome assembly GCA_019671005.1 of Hibiscus mutabilis. Classification (NCBI taxonomy): domain Eukaryota; kingdom Viridiplantae; phylum Streptophyta; class Magnoliopsida; order Malvales; family Malvaceae; genus Hibiscus; species Hibiscus mutabilis. Next base: position 9,192,163 of record CM033752.1, on the reverse strand, counting down.
ATACGAAAACTTCAAGATAGACCCAAATAAAGATATCAAGAGCATGTTTGACCGGTTCTCTACAATCGTCAATCAACTCAGAAGTCTTGGAGGAAGAAAAGCTTGTTCAGAAGTTGATTTATTCACTTCTCGAATCATGGGAGAGCAAGAAGACGGCCATTGTTGAAGTCAAAGACTTGAAGAAGCTCAAGCTTGAAGAGCTCGTAGGGTCTCTTCTCACCTATGAGATGATGTCTCTACCCTTGAAGAAGGAGAAGATAATCCAAGAGCAAGGAATCGATGTTAACATCATTGCTCTATAATCCTCCACAAGCCACAAGAAGAATCAAGTAAGGATGAAGAAATGGCCTATCTCTTCAAGGAACTTTCTCGATTCATGAAGAGCAACATATAAGAATCAAAGCATGAATCGAAGAATAAGATGGTGGATCCTACCAAGTGCTCAAAATGCAAGAAGATGAGGCACACCAAAAACGATTACCCTCGCTTCAACAAAAATGGATCATCGTCAAAGAAAGCATATGTGGCAACATGGAGTGATGAAGACTTCACCGATCAAGATGATGTAGCCCAGCTATGCTTGATGGCCCTCCAAGAGGGAGAGGTAGCTTCTAACTCATCTATTTCTAATTCTTATACTTTTGATGAGTTGCAAGATGCCTATGAAAAATTGGTTTTTGAGTTCAAAGCTTTATTTTCTAAAAACAAAAAGTTGATTTCTAAACTGAAAAATGAAAATGATTTGCTTGTGAAAACCAATTTGGAATTTGAAGCAAAACTAAAGGATTTTGAACTTAAAGTCTTAGATTTACAAAATTTGCTTCAAAAGAAAGAAAAAGATCATCAAATTGAAGTAGATAATCTTAAGAAAGAAAAAGATTTGATTTCCAAAGAGCTTGAAAAGAAAAACAATTTAGGAAAATCAAATTTTTATCAAAGGCAATCTAGTGCCCCTAGATTTTTAAATGGAAAAGTTTTTAGAAGTATTTGGTTCCCAAAAGGACTAATTACTTCAACCAAAAATGATGAAATTAAAAAATGGATTCCTAAGGGGACTAAATTATGTGCTACTAACGCCTATGGATCCAAAGCAATTTGGATACCAAAAATCAAATGATTGTCTTTCGTAGGTGTGATGGAGCTTTGATCAACAAGTGATAAGATTGAGGTGGAGCTCTATACACACAAAGGATGAACACTTGAAGAAGGAAGGCTTCACATCCTCCCTTTAATTCAAGTGTGGTAAAATTAGTTGAATTTTAGTTTATTTTAATTTGATTTATTTATTTGAATTCAACTAGTTTATCATATATGTTGGACTAACCATTTGAATGATGCTTGAGTAAGGAGGGGCCAACTTTTGAACAAAATTTATTTTTGTCATTTAAAAAAAAACTCTCCATTGTTATTGGTCTTTAAAGTTTAAACCATTCTTTATATAACAAAAGGGGGAGAGATAGCTTTGAAAAATTGATTTTTCAAATGAATAAGGGGGAGCTTATCAGATTTTAACAAATTAATCTCTTATTAAATTTCATTTTTACTAAGGAGGAGAATCTCAAAAATAATTTTTCAAGTTGGTTTTATTATATCAAAAATGGGGAGATTGTTAGGATTTATGCCAACGGCTATTTTCCTACAGCGTATCGATCCACCGTTTGGATACAAACTGTAGCGTACCGATACGCTCCAAAGGCGTATCAATACACTAAGGCCGTGGCGAGCATAACGGCTAGTTTTTTAGAATAAGTATTGATACGGCTACCTGTGTATCGATACGACTGTCTCTAGAATTGCATTTATTGCAGGAAATAAAGTCTACAATGGCTCCAAATCATCCAAACGGTCTCCAATAGCTAGGAACTCATTTGGGAGTATAAAAGGACCTTTCAAGCACATGGAACAACTAATGATCAACATGCCAACATGTTTATGATTGTAATTAAGTCTTTTGTGCTTTAATTCATATTCTTTGTATAGACTACACTTGTGAGCCAAAATGTTTATGTAAGCTCAAGTATATTAGGATTTGGGTGAGTGCTTAAAGAGTGCAACATCTACCTAAGAGAGGGATTTTCGTTTGCTTTTCTTTTCTCTTGTAAAGAGGGTTAGCTTGGCCTTGGGGTATAGATCAAGTGATTGTAAAGGTTTTCTCCTAAGCCTAGAAAAGGGGAAGAGATTTTTTAGTGGATTTGAAAATCCTTAGTGGGAAAGTTAAGGTAGTGGATGTAGGCTTTAGTTAGAAAGCTGAACCACTCTAAAATTCTTGTGTAATTTTTCCTATCTTTTTGCTTCCACCATCATCACCCAAGAAATTAATTCTCCACCGCTTGGTGACATATTTCGGTTGATTCATCGAGCCCAACAATATTATATATGTACATATATATACATTCACTTTTTTATTTCATACAAGTTTCCATTCTTTGTCCAAATACATATTTGTTCTATTCTTCAATGTAGGGTCCTTACGGGTGACTGTATGAATAATTCTGAATCTGATCCCAAGATAGATTTTGATTAGCCTATATGTTTGACATAGGTAGATGAAGAAGAAGAAAAAATAAAATACGAAGTCCTAGAAGAGTTGTTAAGGATGATGGCAAGTGAGGAAAAGCAAATTTTACCCCACCAGGAAGAGGTAGAGACTCTAAATTTGGGGACTAATAAGGAGATAAGAGAAGTAAAGATTGGTGCCACCCTCTCCCAAAAGAACAAACACAACTTGATAGCTATGTTTCAAGAGTTTAAAGATGTGTTCGTCTGGACATACCATGACATGCCAGGGTTAAATACAGACATTGTGGTGCATAAATTGCCAATAAGAACAAAATTCAAACTGGTCCAATAGAAGCTCAGAAGAATGAGGGCGGACATGCTATTAAAAGTTTGAGAAGAAGTGAGGAAGCAATCTGATGCCAATTTTTTGAAAGTTGCCAAGTACCCAGAATGGGTCGCAAATATTGTCTCAGTACCAAAGAAAGATAGAAAGGTTCGAATTTGCATAAATTATAGGGACCTTAATAGAGCAAGCCTTAATGATAATTTTCCTTTGCCCATATTGACACCTTGGTTGATAATACAGCGGGACATTCATGGTTCTCTTTTATGGATGGTTTTCCTGGATACAATCAAATAAAGATGCACCCAGGGGATATAGAGAAGACCACGTTTGTGACCCTATAGGGCACGCTCTACTACAAGGTAATGTCTTTTGGACTTAAAAAAGCCGGGCAACTTATCAATGGGCTATGGTGACCCTTTTCCATGATATAATGCACAAGGACATCGAGGTATACGCGGATGATATGATTGCCGAATCTCGAACTAAGGAGGAACATATTCAAAACTTGAGAAAGTTTTTCCAAAGACTGATAAAGTATCAACTGAAGCTCAATCCAGCTAAATGCACATTCGTTGTGACATCTGGCAAGCTCTTGGGTTTTGTAGTGAGCCGAAAGGGAATTGAAATCGATCCTGACAAAGTGAAAGTCATACAAAATCTTTCACCACCTCAAACATAAAAAGAAGTTCAAGATTTCTTGGGAAGACTAAATTATATATCTCGGTTCATTTCTCAGTTAACCGACAAATACAACCCGATCTTCAGGTTGCTACGAAAAAATAACCCATGAGTATGGGATGAGTAGTGTCAAAAGGCTCTAGACAAAATTAAAAAGTATTTGACGAATCCTCCAATTCTAGTGGCACAAATACTGGGTAGACCATTGATTTTATACTTGACAATCTACGAGAATTCAATGGGCTGCGTACTGGGACAGCATGATGAGTCTAGAAAGAAAGAAAAAGCTATATATTATTTGAGTAAAAAGTTTACTGAGTGCGAGACACGATACCCGCCTATTCAAAAATTGTGTTGTACTTTAATGTGGGCTACAAAATGACTCAGACAGTACATGCTATATCACACCACTTGGTTGATATCCAAGTTGGACCCATTGAAATTCTTTATAGAGTCTCCAGCGCTAACCGAAAAGATGGCTCGATGGCAAATGTTATTGTTTGAGTTCAACATCATGCATGTGAATCAGAAAGCCATAAAAGAAAGTGCTATAGCTGGTTCCTTAGCAAGTCATGCCTCGAAAGATTATGAATCCCTGAATTTCAATTTTCCAGATGAAGACCTAATGTGCATCACAACTGGAAAAGAGATTGCCCAGGAGGAGAAATCTTGGAAGCTTTATTTTGATGGGGCTTCCAATGCTTTGGGCCATGGAATAGGGGCAGTATTGATTTCCCTAAAAGATGTCTACTACCCATTTACAAGATGATTAGATTTCTTTTATATGAATAATATAGCTGTGTATGAAGCTTGTGTTATGGGACTATATGCGACCATTGAAAGAGGGATCGAGATACTTCAAGCGTTTGGAGATTCATCCTTAGTAATCTACTAGCTTTTGAGCATAATGAGAGACGAGAGATCCAAAATTGATCAAGTATTATGATCTGATTCAGGAGCTAATTAAAGAATTTGATAAGGTTAGTTTTACCTACCTTCTAAGGGAGGATAATCAAATGGTAGATGCTTTGGCAACTCTAGCCACAATGTTCAAAACCAGTACAAAAGCAAAAATGAAACTGATTCAAATGCAAATTTTTTAGATACCAGCTCATTGGTATAGCTTGGAAGAAGAAATGGATGGTAATCCGTGGTACCATGATGTCTTACAATATATCAAGTCCCAAGTTTACCCGGAATGAGCAAATGAGAATGATAAGAGGACTATCAGAAGAATGGTCATTGGATATGTCCTGGATGGCGAGATCTTATACAAGAAGGGTCGAGATCAAATATTGTTAAGGTGTGTGGATGCCTGAGAAGCTAGAAGCATTCTTGCAGAAATACACGATGGATTTTGCGAAACACGTGCCAGCAGTTTTTTAATGGCCTAAAAGATCATGAGATACGATTATTATTGGTCAATTATAGAGGGGGACTGTATTGATTACGCCAAGAAATACCATAAGTGTCAGATATATGTTGACAAGATTTATTCTTCGCCATTATCGTTGCATACGCTAAATTCACCTTGGCCTTTTGCAGTGTAAGGCATAGACGTTATTTGGAAAATTCATCCAAAAGATTCCAATAGACATCGTTTTATTTTGGTAGCCATTGATTACTTCACTAAATAGGTAGAATCAGTCTCCTACGTCAGTATCACAAGGACCACAGTTTGTAAATTCCTAAAGAAGGAAATCATTTTTCGATATGGGTTGCCTAAAAAGATTATCATTGATAATACTTCCAACTTGAATAACAAAATGATGACTGAGGTGTGTGAGCAATTTAAAATAACACATCATAATTCCACCACCTACCATCCTAAGATGAATGGAGCAGTGGAAGCAACAAATAAGAACATTAAGAAGATTATAGAAAAAACGAATGACACTTTTAAAGACTAGATGAGAAGTTATTGTTTGCTTTGTTCTCTTACTGAACGTCTGTATATACATCAACGGGGGCAACACCATACTCTTTGGTTTACGGTACAGAAGCTATACTACCCATGGAAGTAGAGAACCCACCACTTCGGATTCTAAATGAAGTAAGGTTGGACGAAGCTGAATGGATGCAAGCTAGGTTTGATCAGTTGAACCTCATTGAGGAGAAGAGGTTGAGAGCTATATGCCACGGCCAAATGTATCAGAAAAGAATGATACAGGCTTATGATAAAAAGGTTTGTCCAAGAGAATTTCGAAAGAATTTACGTGGAAAATGGATGCCTAATTGGGAAGGGCCATATGTCATTGGAAGGCCTTTTCTAGAAGGGCATTGATCTTAACAAGGATGGACGGGGATGAGTTAACCAATCCAGTGAACTCAGACTTAGTCAAAAAGTATTACGCCTGAAGAAGCAGAAAAAAAGAAAAAAGAAGAAAGAAGAAAAAGAAAAATAATAAAATATATGAAATGAGAGGTTCAATATGAAAACCCAAAAAGGGCGTCTTAAAACCGATGGAGGATTTAAGCTGAAAACCCGTAAAGGGCGGCTCAAATGAATTTTAAGAGTAGGCATCCGGTGAATAAACCCTTTTGAAAGTAAAGATGCATCAGTTGAGAGCTTTAGGAAAAGATTCTTCCTTGGTCGATGGGCTCACGCATCATTCATGCAGTCAATACCTAATAGACTTGTATTTTGTTTTCTCTTATTTCATGTTTGCCATGACTTTGTTAAAATCATTTCCTAGTTTATCAATTTTAATAAAATACTATTTTGCTCCTTCCCTTATCCTTTCTATAAGCATCCTACAAGTAGGTTAACATAGATTCACAATAAGCAAAAGATTTATGAGCATTACTGTGTTCTAGTCTTTAAAGTGCAAGTAATTCGGGAAAAAAACTAACCTCGGAATAAAGGTTTCCATGGAAAATGTGTCAAGGAGTGCCTAGAAGAAGATTCCAGGCACCAAGAGATGAGAACATGCCTGGTTATATGGAAACTCAAACTTACTAGAGAAAATGAGAGAATCATGAAAACAAGAAGAATTTTAAGTGAAAAATCGAAAGGGCACCAAAAAGAAAAAGAAAAAGAAAAGAAAGTGAAAAAGAAAAGAAAAGAAAATGAAAGAACCAAAAAGAAAAATAATAAAGAAAAGAACCAAAGTGAAAACCTTAAAAGGGCACTTTGAGAAAAAAATCTAAAGTGAATCCTAAAAAGGCGCTTTAGAACAAGGCTTGGAAGTTCCGAAAGGATAAGGTCAAGATGATTGAACCCGTACGTGAGATGGGGTACCGACACCACAGAGAGTGAAAAGAAGAAAAAGTGGGAAAAATACAAGATTGGTCAACAAAAGAAGAGAAAACATTCGAATGATCTTGAGATATCGTTATCCATGCATCATATAGCTTAGGCATCCCTAAGTTAGGAACATACTAACTTATATCGTTTGAGTGTTTCATTTGTTCCATGACAGGTACTCGGGAACCAATGAACAATCAGATCGTTTGTTTTGCAAATTGGGAGGTAGACCTCAACAAAGAATCAAGAGTCCGATGTACTCACCCAAATATGATATTCCATTTTTTGATGCCAAGACAATTAGAAATTGGAGCATCACCTCAAGAGTTTCCATTTCTTCAGCCTTCTAGGAAGTATCGGTATTTCTTGGTACTCGTGCCATCATAAAATAGGGAGCCATGTTTGAAGACGAAGGTTTTATATAGGAAAAACCCATATCTTCAAAATCTCAAGACGATAATTTTATATAGGTAGAGATAGTAGTCCTAAGATTTAGGTGTAAGAGGTTTCATATAGGAGGAACCCATGACTCTAAGCAAAAGGTTCTATATAGGAAGAACTCTTAATTCGACAAATCCACCCAGAAAGTAGAAGGTTCTATATAGGAAGAACTTACACCTTTAATAGTCGAAGGTGAAAAGTTCTGTATAGAAGGAACTTATACTTAAAGACTCTGTGTCGAGGACAAGTTGAAAATTCTATATAGAAAGAATTTGTTGCTCCAAGGCTTCAGATGAAGAAAGAGCGAACCGGTTCCATACAAGAGGAACTTGTGGCCCTGAATTCTACGAACAGGGAAGTAGGACAAAAATCAGTGCTTTTGATCTTTGCTTTGTTTTCGTTTCACAAGAATAAGCAAAGAATGGAAATTGTAATCACTCATTTTTGTCCGGCTATGTAAAATATTATTAATTATTAATAGTATTAATATAGGTGTCTAATGTTAACTAAACATATGTATATATATGTATAAGCATGTATGTGTGTAAGCGTATATGTATGTATGTGTGAATGTATTATATTTGTATATGTATATGAATGTGTATGAATATTTATGTGTTGTTATTGTTATTATTATGAACATGTATATGAATATATTGCATTACATATATTATGAATCTTGTTATTATTGTGTGTATGTATATGTTTGTGTAGGAATGCATGTATGTAAATTAATAGTGTATGTATGTATTATTATTATTATTATTGTGTATTATTATTATTTCAGAACTAAAAAACAAAAAAATATTTGAAAGTAAAAAACCCAATATTTTTTATTAAATGTCCAATTACAAACCCAAATTTAAACAATTTTACAATGGCCCAACCGGCTAGGCCCAAATATTAAACTAAAACCCTAATAACCTAATCTGATAATCAACCCTTCTTTTTTGCAGCCGCCTAAGGAGGACCGTTGGATCCAACTAGATCTGACAGTCTAGATACAATGAAGAATGTCTCTCTATCTGCGCGCGTGAGGATCACGCCCTGTCCCATTGTCTTCCACGCGCTCGTGCAACTCACGCATCGGCTCTTCGGATCCCGCGCTCTACGTGGCTTTGTTGATGGCTTCCACGTCATCCTTCCAGATTGAATCTCAGCCATCTGATTCATGCGAGATCTCAGCTGTTGAATCAAATCTGATCCAATGACCTAAATCAAATTTGGGAAATAAAAAACTCTTTATCTTCTCATCAAACGGTCGTCCTTCTCTACTGCCACCGTCCTTTCACCAGTTCTCTAACCGCCAAGCATGGGCAAAATATGACAAAAATAATAATCAAAAGAAAAAAGTCAGAAAAATAAATCATCAACAGTTTTTGAATTTAAAGATTGCTTACTATTGTAAACAAAAACGGGATATATATAAGGAAATCCCTTGCTATTTGTAACAAGTTTGAGATCAACAATAAACCAAAAAACATCCAGAAATTTCAGTGGTAATTCTCATCTTTTTTTTTTCTTTTTTTTCATGCATCCATAAACAAAAAAGAAACAACAAATATAAAAAAAGGGAGAAATGGTTTGAAGTTTACCGAGGGATTCGGTCCCTTCCTCGGCCGGTGAAAAACTTTCGATCTTCGATCGAACTTGGTGAACCGGTGAGGGTCGAGCTTCTTTGTAAGGGGCTAATTTTTTATTTTTGGGTTTCGGTTAAAAAAAGTAGAGAAAGTGGGTTTTTTAGGGATTGTTTTTTTAGAGAAAAAAGTGAGTCATTTTTTTTAAAAAAAAAGAGTGGTTCGTTTGGTTTGTAAGAGAAAATGATTTTTTAGGGTTTCAGATGTCACCGATGCTTACGAGCAATAGTCAATGACGACTTGTAGCGGCCAGCACGGACAGGCCGTGGTGGTTTCTATGTTTAATCCCCAAATGTTCATCCTTTTGGATGAACCCCCAGAGAAAATCTGGGTTTCTTTTTAGAAGGGCAAAAAAATGGCAAAGGTTTTGAAAATAAACCAAATGGGCTGTTTTATAGGTCTTAAAGCTTTCAATATGGTTTAATACCCTAAATATTCCCTATGCCGTAAAATATTCGCAACATAAGAGTTTTCGCATTTCATTTTTGCAGCGGTACCCCACTGCATGGGTAATTTATCTTTCTAGTCCTCCAATGTTTTTAATGATTTACATTAAATGATTAAAATTAGTTTTAAATGGGTTTAATTCTCCTTTTGGCCCTTGGAATGATTTCAGGGCTTCTGATTAAGTCCTTTTCCAGTAGTTTAATTAATTTTTTAGGGTTTAATTACTTTCTGGTCCTCATTTTAGTTTCTTTTTTTAATTAGATCCTTATATTTTTAGTCATGCATATTTATTGTTTCATTTTTATATTTTGTGATTGTATATATTGTATGGTTTGAAATATGTTTTGTTTATTGATGGTGTTGCCTATTTAATTTGTTGTTAAACATATTTTTTATACTATGTTAGATATTAAATATATATTACCTATACATCTAAGTATTATTACACATATAGTGTGAAATAGCTATACATATACACATATTTTTTAGGTTGTATACATATTAATACATTGTTACATATATAATTATGTTTAAAATATTTTAATAAGTTTCTTATATAATATAACATATATATTATCATATAATCAAATTTTTTATATAATCTTATATTATTATTATAAGACTTTAATAATTTTATTTTCTATATATATATTGATTATTTAATATAATAGATTATTTATTTTCTTTTCGTATAATTTGTGTTTTATTTGCAATTTTAGATGTAATTATTTTATGTCTTTATATTATTATTCGATTAATATTCGCATCTGTTCATGTATATAATTGTAGCATAGAGTTCTAGGCCTTATCGTCACGGTATTCTAGTGGGAGTGTGATCTCGGCCTTCGGGTGTCATCTCTTTTGGTACCGTAGATATCAAGGCAAAATCTTTCATTATCATCCATACACGCATTTTAGGAATAATTTTTGAATTAAATCGAATTTTATTTTTTCGTAGTAAATACTTAGGTATCAATTTTGGACGTAGCGGGTGTTAACCTTTCTCAGTGCGTAATTGACTCTCATACCCAATTTTAAAAAAAAAATTGTTTTCTTTATATATGGTGTCCAGTCTACCATTTTTAAATGATCGGTAGAGAGTCACAGTTTTCTTAAAATACAAAAGTTTTTACAAAATCCCTTTTTAAATTAGGTTTTTACAAAAAAAAACGGGAAAACCTTTTATTTTCAAAAAGAAATTGCTATAGATTTGAACGGAGTCCGCTTCAATCAAAACCCAAAATCAAAATAAAAGAGTAAAAACATATAAAATAGCTGCTTAAGCTTCAGTTTTCTCAAACCCATAACAGATTAATCAGGTCGAAGAAACTGAAAGGCAGGCGCGGAGAGTTTGAAACATGGCGGCTGCGGCGTTTAGCAAGATCGAAACGGCCCACCAGATGTACAGAGAAGGCAGGTACGACGAATCTCTGGGTTACTACACGGAGGCACTTGCTGTTGCCAAAACGAAGCCTCAAAAGATCGCTTTGCACAGTAACAGAGCCGCTTATTACTTGAAGTTACATCATTTCAGAAAGGTTTTCCCTTTCTCTTTATTTGTTTATTTATCGTTATATTGGATCGCCTTTGATTTTTGCTTATTGGGTTTTACTTTTTAGTAACTACGTTACTTCAGATTGAAATTTATGGACTTTGGAAATTTCCAAAAAGTTGATTTTTACTGTTTTATTTAGAATTTTTTTGGGATAAAAGTGAGGTTGAGAGAGTTTATGGGTCAAATTAATATTTTGTTTAAAGTTTAAGGGTGAAATTAGAAAATATTTCTTTTGACTAACGTGACACGTCATTAAACTAACGGGTGTTAACGCACAGTGACCAAAATAAAATAGATTAAAAACGTAAGTGGCAAGAATAACATTTTTTTTCAAAATGGGTGACCAAAATAGAATACAGCTCAAACAAAAGGTACCTCCGGTAAAGTTTACCCTTTATGTTTATATATTTTTCGATTTTGAAAACCTTCGATATATTCTTATATATTAATTTAAAAATTAATTAATAATAACCAACGAGTTTGGTCTAAGTGGTAAGTAGTTTGGTATTACTTAAGCATGTATCAAGTTTGAAGCATTGTGTGTGCAAAAAGTCTTCACTGAGAGACTCACCCATCAAAACTAAAAGTACGATACAAGTCGATTCGAATTAGTCCGAGCAAAGCCTGAAGAATTAGGAGGGCAACAAAATAAATAAATAAATCCGGACAAATTTGAAAATATTTTATTTAATTAAATTAAGTTATCAATCAGTTCTTCACTAGTTTGTAAATATAACTAATTATTGCAATTTTTGTTTAATAATCATAAATTAATCGGTTGTCGAAATCTCAAAGAAGCAGCAAAAAACATCCTCCAATGTGAACCCAGAAAAATGAAGAATTGGTTGGAGCTACAATGCCACATGAATTAATTAGGTTGAGCTATAAGAAAATGTTAATTAATATTATTCTTAACCACCTAATATTCTAATATATTCAAGTAAGATATAGTTCACAGGCAAGACTCCTCAGTCAGTGCTCCCCAAGACTGTCAGTAAACAGTTAAACAACTTAGGCTTCCTAGGTGCTGCAGCCTTTGCTTCTTTTGTTTGGCACGTCCGTAATATACTACTACCTCCGTCCTATAAAATATGTCCATTATTAATTATTTTTAATTAATTTTTTAAATTTTAATTATTTATTATTTTAAATGTATTATTGATAAAAATATAAAAAATATTTTAAAAATCTTATATCAAGTAGTTTAAAAATATATATTTTATAAAATTTAATTAATTCAAATATTTAAAATAATTACAGTCAAAATTAAAAAAAAATTAACTTTTTAAAAGTCAAAACTGAACAAAATTCGTGAGACAGATAGTATTAGTTTATGTTTTGCTTGGCATGTGCACCTTGCAGAATTTAAATTTGTAGGAAATTTGGCTAGCTCCTACAATCAACACATTTCCACGTTTCTAAAAAAAGTGTTCGAATCTCGAATTTATTAAGTGGTTTTAGTAAAAAAATATAATTTTTTTATCTTTAAAAAATTTAGGTTTAAGTAGCATATCTGCACGATATATGTACGTGTTCAAGTAATTAAGAATAAATAATAGATATTACCATATAATCACGTCAAATTATTAAAAAAACTAGTGTCCAAATCTCAAATATCGTGTAAAGAGAGAGAGAATAAGGGTTTGTGATGTTAAGTAGGGGTGAGCAACGAAATTGAGAAAACCGAAAAATTGACTCGAACCGGGGTATGGGTTCGGTTCGGGTTTGCATGTTGAGGTTCGGTTTAAAACTCAAGCTTCTCAATTCGGTTCGGTTTCGGGTTTTTCATATGGAACTTATTTATTCCATATAAATCTGAATTAAAAAATACATTATGATCCATATCAAATATATTTTAAATATAGTCTCTTGAAATATTTTGATTTGTTTTTAAGACATTTTCTTGGAATATTTGGATATATTTTTATAATATTAAGTTGATTGATATTGTGTTTCAAATTGGAATATGTTTTTATAATATTTACTATTCAAGAGTTGTTTATTTATGTTGAATATTTGAGTTTGGTTTTAATCAAACAATATATTAGACTACATATTTATGTTCTAAGTTGGTGATGTAGAATCATTGAATGGATATTAATTAAATGAATATTTTATGTGATTTATTTTTTTGATAGATTGTTTGTTTTGTAATCATCGTTATTTCTTAATTCATTTTTATTTGAAATCTTAGATTTGTCAAGAGCTCAAGGCACGTGTTTTCTTATTCTTAATGGCGAAATAAATTGATATTGGAGTGTCTAATGATAAATTAAAATATGTTATGTGTTTTGCTTTTTTTAATTTGAAAAAAAACCCGTTAAAATCGCGGTTTTTAACCGAACTGAGCCGCAAAATTTAGTTTTTGGTATTTCGATTTTTTTTACCATTCAATTTCAGTTTTCTTTTTAAAAAACCGCAGACTGCAATTCGATTCATATTTTATTAAAAAAACGGACCGAACCGAATACACCCCTAATGTTAAGCCATCCTTGTTTTGGTTACCACACAAAATCTGTGGGTCAAAACTTTTTCAGGGAATTGGGTATTAAATAAAGTTTGTTTGATTGATAAATTCAGTGCAAAAGACCAATTCACCTTGAGAGAGGAGTAGATTCCATTTTTAATGCGTAATTTATTGTATTATACATAACAAAGTACTATCGACATATAAAAATAAGGAGTTAATCTCAATTATTTTTCCTCGTTCAACGTTTTTACACTTTTTTTAAATTTTATACAGTATTAGTGGATACTAGCTCTCTCTATATAAAACAAAAATTAAAAAAATATACATATTTTTAGATTGTTAAATTAACTAATGTTAATGGTTGAAATTTGAGATTCCGTCCCTCCAATTTGGGATAATTTGATTTCTTTAATGTTAAAATCCATTAGTATGTCCACTTTGATTGTTTCGGTAAAGGTGATGACAATGAAAATTTTCTTTAAATCAACTTTAAGTAATTGATTTTCATGTAAATTTACTATTTATTAAACATTGAAGAGTAAACTTTTAAGCGACCCCAATTGTATAACAAGTCAAAAAATAATTAAAAAGTCTGCATCGTCACTTTAATGACAACAATCAAGCGTGTTGTCCATTTGAACCTACTAATAGCAACAATATTATAGAAGAGAGGGGTCGAATGTCAAATAAAAATGGAGGGATTAAATATAAAATTTCAGCAGTATAGAGGGACTAAAACCAGAATCAGACCATATATATTCTATTCAAATAGTCTATATATTCTAAGTTGGGCCAACTGCATGTTATTAAGCATATCTGTTTTTTTTTTCTGTTGAGATCAATTCTCATTGAAACTTTTTTAGAGAGGGAGATGGAAATGGAGTTCTCACAGCATGATTTCTTGGAGGAGCTATTGGCTCCAAGACGAGACAGTTGGACCACTTTCTCAACTGGGCTGACTGAGTTCCTCCCTAGTGGCTCATGGGACTTTGATTCTTTTGCTGAGAATACAACTTTTGCTACACCAACTCTTTGTCTCGAAAACCCCAGCTTCGATAATCGTTTCAGCCATCAACCCTACCCTTTCGTCGAAGGGTTCACAGTGACAGACATGGATTCTTCGTACACCGACGTCAATGCCATGTCTCCTTTTCCACCTGCTCAACAAGACTACCCATCCATGGTTGATGATGAAGTCCCGTTTTGTCTTCCACAAACGAAGAGTCTGTGCAAAATCGAGATGGAGGACTTGTTGGGGAAGAAAAGGAGGAAGACAAGCAAGTTACAAGGCCAGCCCTTGAAGAATCTAATGGCGGAGAGGAGGAGGAAGCGACTGAATGACAGACTTTCAATGCTGAGATCAATAGTCCCTAAGATCAGAAAGGTGACCCTGGTTTTCCTCTTGTTTGTTAACAACATTTTTATTTTTATTTTTTTTGCTAATCAATTTATTTTATTAATAATATAACCACTAAACATAGTGGACATAGAAGTTTCAAACAAACACAGATATCACACATGAAAGACCGACTAGACAAACGAAACAACTTTTTTATTTACAACAATGGTGAACTGAACTTAATCAGATGGATAGAACATCTATACTCGGCGATGCCATAGTTTACATGAAAGAGCTTCTTCAAAGGATTAATGAACTGCAGGAAGAAGAAACAAAAGAGGGTATTAATCAACAGATTTGTTTGAGAAGCCTCAAAAAGCCAAATTAAGTGTTGGTAAGAAATTCCCCAAAGGTATTATACAACTGTATGTTACATTAACCATTATATGAACATGTAATTGATGTAATTGAACAGATTGTTTCTTTACTCAACTCATTTGCTTCATGTAGTTTGATGTGGAGAGGAGAGACATCGAAACTCGAATCGATATCTGCTGTGCAACGAAGCCGGGGTTGCTGTTTTCTACGGTTAGCACATTGGAAGAACTAGGTCTTGAGATTCAACAGTGTGTTATAAGTTGCTTCAATGATTTTTCGATGCAAGCTTCTTGTTCAGAGGTAAATTAGATATGTTCATTTTATGTTGGATTTTCATTTTTCAAGTAGTCTAATATTGTAATCACCTGCCCTCTTTCACTCCAATAATACTTAGGTAGCAGAGCAGAGGACAATGATAAGTTCTGAAGACATAAAGCAATCATTATTCAGAAAAGCAGGCTACGGAGGAAGATGCCAGTAGAATCAGGGATTTAAGTTGTAGTTTTGATCGTGGTTACGCACATAACGAATGCTATTGCAATCATTACGGACCACGATTTTCCATAATAACAGTTTCGAACAGTGCTGGTACTACTATATTGCGGCCTCTATAGTCATAGCAGACCACTATTTGAATCTTTGGGTAGAATCGTTAAAAGGAGAATAAGATGAACATCTAACCAAGCTTAATTTGTTCTTCAAAGATTTGCAGAAGCTGTAATAACATTTTCCCATTATTAATCACTCTTCTTCATTCACAACCCTTCTAAAATTATTCATTCCAATAGAACAATGAAGTTTGGGTTCATATTTTTAATGGAAAAATAATGAATTAAGGGCCAACTGTGCAGAAACCAGTGGTCTATTAATACAAATATAACCATTCATTTCCTTCTGCTGCAGCAGACATAAACCAATCAATAATTGAAATTCATATTGGTGACTTCTTGTCCTTTAATTACAAAAAACAAATCAAAGTAATATCAGTTATACCTCACCGGGGAAAATTTGTTCCAATAATGCATTAGGGAAAGATTAAATGGTCATCTAGGGTGCTCCAATAATTATTCGTTGAACTAAAGATGGATTTACAGTGCCATGAAAGTAGTCGGGTAAGTATGACAATATTTTTAAAGTCGTCGAGAAGGTATGACGATTTTTCTTAAAGTTGTCAAAAAAGTCTGATGACCTATCTTAAAAAAATTGGGTAAAGTACACAAAGGGTCACTAAACTATATATAAAAATATAAAATGGTATCAAACTTTCAAATGTTACATAATGGGTATTAAATTTTAGTTTTTATTATAAAATGGTCATTGAGCCATTAACTGTCGTTAATTGGGTGACGCGACAGTTACAAAATTTGAATAATATAACGTTTAATCCTTCATATTGACACATTTAATTAATATTTTCCTAATTTAATCCTCATTATTGATGTGTAAATTGATTGAATGTGTAAATATTGAGGATTAAATATGTTATTATACAAAATTTTGTAATTGTCAAATCCCCCAGTTAACGACAGTTAACGGTCCAGTGACTATTTTATAATAAAAACTAAGGTTTAATGACTATTATATAATTTTTGAAAGTTTGGTGATCATTTTGTATTTTTAGGGATAGTTTAGTGACCATTTGTATACTTTACCCTAAAAATATTTCCAACGTCGCCAAAAAAAAGAAGACGACGTTTTAGTATACTGTAAAAACAACCTATACGGACAAATAATTAATTTTACACTCTATTTCAATCATTTTTTCAGCAACAATATTTGAAAGAAAAAAAAAACTCGCTAAGTTATTCTCTGCAAATGAAATTATGATGAAGCCAACAGGTAATAATAAATTAAAGGGAAAACCTAAGTGCTCCCTATGCAAGACCCTACCGTACCAATTAGCCCTATCGCGTATGAGAAACCTGGCGGTCATCCCCCGAAGGTTGTCCCGTCTATCCCAGTTACACCGGCAAAGGAGCGACCAGCTTCTCCATCTATGCTGGACATGCAACGCACGACCAAGATTTTACAAAAGTTCTTACGCAGGGCCTTGGACTATCTATGGTAGCTATTTAATGGTCCAAACTTGGATACGAAGGCTTTGTTTCGGCATATTACTGCTCTTATTTGTAGGATGGTCAGGATTAACTATAATACAGATGCGGGTGGAAGGGGAAAATTTGCTAGGTTGGCGGTGCTTGTTGATTTGAACAAGCCGTTGCTTTCGTGTATCTATATTGATGGTTCTATTCATAAGTTGTAATACGAGGGGCTACAACAGGTCTGCTATACTTGTGGAGTGTATGGTCATTCTAAAGAAACGTGTGGGGCTAGTAAGGATGACTCGGTGGGTGCTAGTATTGGTGCCGAGGTTACGGCAAGCAAGAGCGTATCAAAAGAACCGGATGTGTCGGAGGCCAACTTGTTTGGGCCATGGATGCTTGTGGATACTAGCGTAGGCGACGGGTGTGAATGTTCCAGCGCACAAACATGTTTCTACTACTGCCGTGGGTTTACGTTTTGCTTCACTTGAAAATATTGAGGATGTTCCTAAGGTTCCGAATGAGGCTGCGTAGCCAACGTCAAGTAGGGTTGAACGGCAGGATAGTGTGCAACAAAAGGATCGAGTCAGCCGGTCCACACAGGGTATCACACGTGAATTTCAAAAGATTGAGGCTTATTTGGCATCTAATCCAGACAAGAAAAGTAGGGCAGCCAAGAAAACAAATTCGGTAGCTGATGTTGTGCCATTAGTCGATGGTCGAGGAGCTCAAACTATGCCCCATCGCTCAATCGTGCCACCTTGTTCGCACCAAGCAATTACCATTGTTGAAGGGGTTGAGACCAAGGTTGCAGGTTCTAAGTCGAAAGGCCAACATGGTCGGGGTTTGGCGGGCAAGGGACTATCCGATAATGCAGCTCAGGGTCTTAAATTTAAAAGGCCTCAAATTTTTTGTATTAATTCTAAAATGGCTCACGCTGATTTGGTCTGACAATTATCGGAGCAACTGAGGGCTACAGATCCGCCTGGGAATATGAACCAGAAAATATTGCTATTGAGTCAGATCGTTCCTTGTCTATGGCCTATTCGTCGGACGACGATGGTGATTATTTAGCCGCTGATATAATGGAAAGTGATGGGTAAGATTTTGGAGGCCTTGTCGTTGCCCAGTAAGTTTGATTCCCTTTTCTCTTATCTCTAATTATTAAGTTTATGTTGTGAAATTATCAGGGTGCTATCATTTGTGCGTGAGCATAATTTGTGTATGGTGGCTCTATTCGAACCTCGGGTGAGTGGCATTAGGGTGGATAGAGTCGTTGCCAAACTTGGGTTTGTTAACTCTTATTGGGTAGAATCTCATGGTTTTAGTGGTGGTTTGTGGTTACTTTGGAATGACTCTGTGGTTGTGGATGTTATTCAAGTTTCGAATCAGTTTATTAATAGTCGATTTTATGATGTTAACGATAATTTTCAATTCTAGGTTACAGTTGTTTATGCGAGTCCAACTAGTTCGAAGCGCAGTATTTGTGGGGACAGCTTGCCAATTTGAATCTAGGTGAGAATATTTCTTGGATTATTAGAGGTGATTTTAACGTGCTTTTATACGCAAATAAACAAATTGGTGGTACGGCTCAAAATGATGTTGAGAGTAGAGCATTTGCAGACTTTATCAGCGATGTAGGTTTGTTAGATTTTGGTTTTAGAGGTCCTCCGTTCACTTGGACTCGTAGTAATTTGCATCAACGGCTTGATAGATGTTTGGTGAATGCGTAAGGGAGATTGTCTTTTATGGATTCGCATGTTACCCATCTTGATAGGCTTAGGTCAGACCATCGACCGTTGCTTGTCTCTTTAAGTGATGATGATCACTCCCGGGGTGAAAGGCCTTTTCGCTTTATTAATGCTTGGCAAGACTATCCGCAATTCCAGGGGTTTCTTGAATCGGTGTGGTCTGGCGATGCTTCTTTTGAGGACAACATGGCTAAGTTTCATGGTGGTATAGGTCATTGGAATACGAAAGTCTTTGGGCATATCGGATTGCTTAAGAAATATCTTTGGGCTCAAATTTGGGGTATCGATGGAGCTCTATTAGTTCGTCATTCGATATTCTTGGTTTCTTTACGAGATAAATTAACGCCTAAACTTGAAATTGTGATGGATCAAGAAGAAAGTTTATGGCGACAGAAAGCTTATGCAAAATGGGTGTTACATAGTGATAGTAACTCCCACTTTTTCCATACTTCTGTTATGGCACGACGTAGGGCTAATAAAATATCAGCTCTAAAATACGCGTGTAATGACCCAAATTTTAGGCATTGCAAATTTGGCCTCAAACCTAATTTATTTGGGCCTTATGTTTAGAAGTTCAAATCAATGATAGTTGGATTTGATCTTTGTAATAAATTAAATGAGATAATATGTGTGAGGATAATTTAAAAAATGAAAAAAAAGTGAGGTTTTAAAAATAAAAGGGTGGCTAATGATTTGATGGTGAGAGAGAATAAGAAAAAGAAATATTTTGGGAGAGAGAAAAAAAGGAGGGAAAAGAGAAAAAAAGTAAGAGGAAAGACTTTGAGCCTCGATTTACGACCGTCAAAGTCGCCGTGCATAACACCACTAGCACCATTAGAAAGGTCTCGTCGAGATGAGTCCAACGATGGTCGTCGAGTCGCCATTTGAGCTGCCATTTGCCATAATAAAAAATAATCAAAAAAGCTGGTTCAGCACATTTCAACCGTTACAGCTATAAACGGAGGCCACCATAAGAACCAGAAGCCAAAGAACAACGGCGCTGAAGCTCACTGTCACTGTCCGACTATCGAAGGGACTCCCTAACGTCGTCCTTGCGGGTGGACGTGTGTTTGGCCAGGCGGGTACACACTACTGTAGTGTACTGGACCGCACTAGATCTTGCATTTGAGTACACATGCACCCTGCTAAACCAAATTACTACCTGCAGGTGCACCAATGTTACCTTGTATCGTGCCACACCGAATCGTTGAACCTTGACCAGCTGTTGACTAGACTTTGACCGGTGTTGACCGATCGTTGACTATTTTAGGAAACCCTACCCGGGGGTTTCTCAACGTTCTGAATCCATTGGCACAGTCTATTTCACCAAATTCAAACTTGGTAAGCTATTTTTACACAATTGACCTTTCGGATTAATTAAAGTATGTGGTTAATTAATACTTATGGTATTAATTGATATACGAGGATTATTTAGGATCGGATATCAGATCAAGTAAAATATTGGGGAAGCTCAGATGAGTATTTTAGCGATATCGGCTTAAGGTTAGTACACTTGAAACTCCTATTGCTTCGTAAACATCATAAATGTGATTTCTTTACGTGTTAGTATTTGCAAAATATGTAGACGATAAATAAGCATTTTCTGAGACAGGTAATCATGTGACTGATATTTATGAGATGTATGATGAGATTGAGAATATTCGAGACTTGTAAGGGCTTTAGAGGCTGTGTAAGGTTGTCTGAATATCCGTATAATTATATGATTGGTTAATTTATATGTTTTGTTGCTTAAGATATGAATTTGACATGTTCGATGGAAATCACACTTAAAGGACTAATAATTGGTAATAATCGAATAAATGATTATAAAGCCGGTAATAAATATTAATTGGGTGAATGCGTTAGTAAACTAACCATAATGACTTTCATAAGCTTTAGGGACCGAATAAAGTGTGGTAACATCGTAATTCGAGAGAATGGTACGAGCCCTTGATTAGGGTATCGGTACGAGCTTTGGCCATACAGTACTCGCAAAAAATAAGGATTTCTCGTAAGTGATATCAGTATCGGTACGCGTATGAGTACTGATACCTAAGAGTATCGTATCGATACTCTGGTTCGAGTACCGGTACCCACTAAATAGAATAAACTATAATGCTAATAAAGACAAAAATTGATGTGAAATACCAATGAAATAATGGGGGTTAATAAAGATAATTAATAAGGATGATTAATGTATACTCTTATAATGTATTAACAAGTTGGTAAACTTAATTGGGTGATTTGTGGTAATAGCAACCCTATGAGATCCTTGGTGGATCGTGTTATTTTGTGCGCAGAATGATAGACGTGTCCTTGTTGTATGCTGATATGGACACTTGTATTGGTTGAGCCACCCTTGATTGATGGGATTCAGATGTCTAGTGAGAGATTATTATAACAGCATGATTAAATATTTTCTGAATGTATGAA
Source organism: Hibiscus mutabilis (assembly GCA_019671005.1). Lineage (NCBI taxonomy): Eukaryota > Viridiplantae > Streptophyta > Magnoliopsida > Malvales > Malvaceae > Hibiscus > Hibiscus mutabilis. Next base: position 9,170,900 of record CM033752.1, on the reverse strand, counting down.
CCCAATACTTAATGGGGCTAGAACTCATTCGAATATGCTTGATGAGAGATTCCGACCATGGGTGTATATATCCCAATGTTTAGTGGTACCAGGCTTCACCCCAAATAGTGTATGATCCTGATATTTAGTGGAACCGAGCCTCACTCCTATATTATGGTATAATGCTTTCTTAATATGCTATATGGTTGGGGGTTAGAGGTAGCCCCATATCTATATGATGTTATATTGCCATGGGATGAGTATGGTTGGGCCTTGTGTGCCACATATGATGATTGCTATGATGAGAGCATGTGATCATGCGACTAGTAGTAGCGCCACATGTTTATTTATCTCTCTTTATTGCTCATACTAGCTTGCATGCTTATGTTTTTATTAGCATAAAGTATAGTAGAGTAGATGTGTACCATTAAGCTTTGTAAGCTCAGTGCTCAGAATTGTTATTTTCATGAGTAGGTTGATCATTGGTTCACGGGATCGGGGAGCATTATTGGTACGAGATTCTAGCATGTGGTGACCTCCGGAGTACAATACTTGTGTTTAGTGGGTTGTGTATTCATAAGACCTTACATGTTGGAGTCTGTAATCCTTATTTTGAAATTGTATTAATCAATCGATTGTTTAACTATTTTAACTTAAATTAGAGCTCATTTGTACTGTTTTGATTATTTATCTATATTTTCAATTGTTGGCTTTAAATGTTTTTTAGAAATACTTTGTTGGGCTTAACCTAATTTGAAATTTTTTTTGATTTTGGTTTGGGCTTAAGGCCCAAATGTGACATCCAGGTTGAGGGTGTTACATTGCGAATGACTCATAGTGCTTAGATGATAAGTAGCTTGTTGGTATGGCTGGATCCATTTATCGTTACATTTTCACTTGGGATGCTAACACTCGACCACGCTCAATGTCCAATGGGCACTTTCTATGTGTTTCGCAAGCTTCGTTAGAGGGTCATGGATTTCCAATCATGAGGGAGAAGATCAAGCGTGCAATATTTGATATGGGAGCATCAAAGGCACATGGCATTGATGGGTTTAAAACGGGGTTCTTTCAGAATAATTCGAGTATTGTGTGGAGTGCAGTTTGTGACTTTATTCAACATATTTTTATTTAGGTACTATTATTGAGCAAATTAATCAAACTCTGTTGGTTCTTTTGCTAAAAGTTTCCTTGCTCGAGTGTATGAGCCAATTTCAGCCGATTAGTTTATGCACAGTTATCTATAAGGTAGTGTCAAAAATCTTGGTGAATCGCCTGAAGTCTTTTTTTACCTTTGTGGGTATCGCAGAATCAAACTAGTTTTGTTCTTGGTCGTTCGATTACAGACAATATTGTTATCACGCAAGAGGTGGTTCATTCGATGTGTTAGAAAATTGGTCAGCATGGGTAGATGGCTCTAAAGATTGACTTAGAGAAAGCGTATGATAGATTGGAATGAGATTTCATTAATGACACACTTTGTGACATTGAGGTTGTGGATACTATGCGATATCTGATAATGTAATGTGTAACTACGGTCTCTACTCAAGTGTTATGGAATTGTGCTATGACAGAGGCTTTTAAGTTGTCTCACTGTATTCGTGAAAGAGACCCACTTTCTCCTTATCCTTTTGTTCTCTATATGGAGTGACCTGGGATTCAGTCTACAATAGCAAGAGGCAGTTGGAAGCATTTTCAGGTGAAGGTAAGAGGGCCTGCGATTTCTCACATTTTCTTTATAGATGATATGCTACTATTTATTGAGGCCTCACTTGACAATTGGCGGTTGTTCGTTCAGTTTTGGATAATTTCTGTCAGGTATCGGGTTATAAAGTTAGTAATGATAAGATAATAATATTCTTCTCTAAAAACGTTTCGGTATAGTTGCGTCATATTATTAGCAGTGGCTTTGGCTTTGTGGAGGTTGATTTGAGGAAGTATCTCAAAGTTCCTTTGTTGCATCGCCAGGTTACATTCGCATCATATTAATATTTGGTTCAGATGGTGCAACGAAAGCTTAGTGGTTGGAAAACAAAGTAACTATCCTTGGCCGAGAGGATAACCCTTTCCAAGTCCGTGCTTGATGTTATTCTTCTTTATACTATGCAAACTGCAGTTCTTTCAAAATGCACGTGTGTGGATTTAGAGCGTTTGATCCACCGGTTTGTCTGGGGTATTACTGTAACGAAGAGTAATGTCCATCTTGTTAACTTGGGGTCAATTTTTCGTCCTATTCTTGAGAGGGTGCTGGGTTTCCATAGATTGGATAAGCTAAATAAAACTTTTCTTATGAAGTTGGCTTTCAATTTGCTTGCTCACAAAGATGTTCTTTGGGTCCGTTTTATTGGGGCTAAATACAATTGTGGTGACGAAGTTCCTGGTGTTCTTCACAACTCTAATTGCTTGAGGTTATGGAAAGGTCTCAGTGTTGTTTGGAATGATATGCGAAATAATATCATTTGGTCGGTTGGTTCTGGTACGAATATTGATTTTTGGTACGGCGCGTGGGTTGGCGATGTTGGCCCATTGTTTAATTATGTTAATCCCAATCTTATTCCCACCCTTGAAAGGGTTTCGGTTGCTCACATGGCTAACCATATAGAGGATTGGCAATGGATTTTTTTGAACAAAAATTGCTGATGGATATATTGTTACGTATTGTAGCTATTAGGGGTCTTTATTTTTCGTTGGTCCATAATACGGTGGGGTGGGGTATTACTTCGGATAAGGGTTTCTCGGTCAAGTCTGCCTACGCCATTCGTAGTGGTGGGCCGCTTGCTCTATCTACTGGCGTTTAGGGTGTGTTACACAAGCTTAAGGGTCTACATCAAATCAAGTTCTTTTTATGGCTTGTGTGTTAGGGTTGGGTCATGACGAATGATGAGCATTTTTGTCACCATATTGTAGTGGATAGGAGTTGTGCCGTTTGTGAGGCGTCGTTCAAAATGATAGACCATATTCTTTGGCGTTGTCCTCCCATAATGTATGTGTAGAGTGAGTTGATTAAACCCGATAAACTTCAGGATTTCTTGAACTTGGATATACGTTATTGGATTTTGGCTAATCTGTCAGCTATGTCTCTATTTTTTTAGAGCTACTGCACAATGGGATTTACTATTTGGGTCTATTTTATGGAATCTTTGGCTGGCCCGTAACTCAGTGGTCTTTGATGCTCCGCTTGATAAGGGGCGTGATTAAACGCAGTAAGAATCTTGTGGACATAACTCTTTAGGCGCAGGAGGCAAGCCGGGTGTCTCGGTCAGCCTTGCCTGTCCTCGAATGTGGGCCTGTGCATTGTTCGTTCTATAGGGTTGTTGGGTTAAGGTGAATGTGAATGGAGTGAGTCGTGACTTGGGTGGTTATGCGTCATGTGGTGGTGTTGCTCAGGATAGTAGTGGGAATTGACACTTTGGTTTTACAAAATTCATTAGTGTTTATTTGGTGGTTGATGCGAAAATTTGGGGAGCCTATGTTGTTCTTGGTTTTGCTTGGGAAGCTAGGTTTCGACATATTATTCTTGAACTAGATTGTATTGAAGCTGTTTAATTACTTCGGAAGGATTCTACGGAATGTCATAGTTTGCATGGTAATTTGTCGAAGTTATAAAGTCGTCCATAGACTTTACAGGTCCAGCATATCTGTTGGGATGGTAATCAGGTTGTGGATGCTCGGGCAAAGTATGCCACTTTTGATAGTCTTGCTTCTGTATTCTTCGTCGAGCCGCCTGCATCTATTATTCCTTTGCTCCATAGGGATTTGTTCATGAGTTAGGTTGTTAGTTCTAGCTTGGTTACAGTGGTTTTGTTTTGATTTCTACTTGTTATTTAAGTGTTTTCATGTACTTTTTTCTTCCATTTAGGTTAGGGAGGTTTTTAGGCATGGGTTAACACTCCCCATGTATGGTTTTCTATATATAAAATCATACATTTTACCAAAAAAAATAATAAATTAAAGGATGGTCATCGCTCATTGAAACAGGTTATTTTCCTCAAGTTTCCCACTTTATCTTTTCCATTTTGGTGTTCTAAATCTAAGAGATCTTCTCATTGTGCACTATTAATCAAATATTCTCTTTTTAATAATTAATTAAAAAAATAACTTCAAATTTGATTATTTAAAAAAGGGTAAACTACCTAAATGGCCACCATACTATGGATAAAGTCGCGATTTGACCACAATACTATTTTTCGAAGTAATTAAGCCACCATACTATTAATTTGGACTCAATGTGGCCACCTACCGATAGAACCTAATGGTAGGGTGACGTGGCAGTTAAAAAAGGATACAATTACATTTTGTCCCTGCTATTTACACATTCTTTTAATTTAGTCCTAATTTTAAATTAATAAAATAAATTAATTATTTAATTAAGGACAATAAAATCGAGCTTTCTACCTATAGAGGGATTTGAACCCGAAACCCCTTAGGGTATAAGGAGTGGCTTAGCCACTGCACTAAGCACAACTTTGGGCTATAAATCACTAACTTCAATATATATATGTCTTAATGTTTTCTACATCTATTTTTTTTAATTTCACATATATAATCATCGAATTGATTTTTTTTATTTAATAAAAAAATTAAATTATAATAAAAATTCATTTAGCAAACCCGAAACCCTAAACCTCAAACCCTAAATGCTAAATGAATTTTTATTATAATTTAAAAAATTTAAATTATAATAAAAATTCATTTAGCGAACCCTAAACCCTAAATGATAAACCATAAACCCCAAATACTAACCCAAAATGTTAAATCCTTAACTGTTTGGCGTTTATGGTTTAAGGTTTAGCATTTAGGGTTATATATATGAAATTAATTCGATGATTATATATGTGAAATTAGCGTTTAGGGTTTAGGGTTATATGTGTGAAATGAATTCAATGATTATATATGTTAAATTAAAAGAATAAATGTAGAAAACAATAAGACATATGTATTTAATTTAGTGATATAACGCACAAAGTTGTACTTGGTGCAGTGGCTAAGCCACTCTTTATACACCTGATTGGAGGAGGAAAATAAATTTATTAAATTAATAAAATAAATTAAATATTAAATTAGGTGGTGACACGTATATCTAAATTTCTCCAATAAGGTATTGACACATGTCACCACCTAATTAAATATTTAATTTATTTTATTAATTTAAAATTAGGACTAAATTGAAAGAATATGTAAATAGCAGGGACCAAATGTGTAATTATACCCTTTTCTTTTAACTGACACGTCACACTGCCGTTGAGTTCTAACGGTAAGTGGCCACATTGAGTCCAAATTAATAGTATGGTGGCTTAATTGCTTCGAAAAAATAGTATTATGGTCAAATCGCGACTTTATCCATAGTATGGTGGCCATTTAGGTAGTTTATCCTTAAAAAATGACCTCCATTCAGTCTACGTAGTCCAAATTCGCCTCATATCAAAAGTGGGTTTCAAACTCGCATCCTATTAAAAGCGAATTTTGTGTAAAAAATGCGATAAATATTTTTTTTATTTCTTATCAACTTACTCAACACGAAACTTGTATTTTGTTAAAAGCAAGTTTTAAACTCGTGTCCTATAAAAAAATGAGGTCGCCTTAAACGGACCGAAAGAAAATCATTTTTTCTAAATAATTAAATTTAGAAATTATTTTTTAATTAATTATTAAAAAAGAATACTCGTATAAAATTGCCTTTCTCGCTATGTTAGTTCAATTATTAATTTCATTGTTACTGTGACATCATGGTTGTACTGCAACAAAAGCAGTCAATGCCCGTGACAGCAGCTGCACATGTCCTAACTTCTAACTCACTTTTCTGCCTTTGTCAATCTATTTACCTGCTAATTTCTAATTAAACCTAATGAGTGATATTTTAACCATTAGCCACAATCAACATGTATTATAGCATACCTGTTCATGCACCGGACGATTTTAGTCAGGATTTTTTTGACAAAGTTTTCAGAACTCAAAAGTCCAACTTGACTCGAGACCAGTTCATGGGACCGAGAACAATGCAGACATCTAGATCTGATAAACTTAATTTGAGACACGAATTGATTTATCCGATATCGATTCGAATATGATAGTTCAAACTTGATCTGAACTTGAATTTTAACTGAACAAAAAGCAACCCGTACTCAATTTGACCCGAAACGATAATAACTTGAACTGAAAATCAAACTGAACCGAAATAACCTGAATTTAATTTGCATATGTTTAATTCTTCTTTTGTATTATATTACATATTAACAATCACATTTAGTAATAGTTTAATGGTTTAATATTATTTTTTCTCCTTTAAGAGATATATGTTCATATATTAACCCAAACCAAAAACTTATCGACCCAACCTGAAAAAGCAACTTATGTGATATGGACTCGAACAGAAACCTGACCGATCCGATATTGACCCAACTCGAAAATTCAATTGATATGATATTGACCTGACCCGAAAATTAACTGATCCGATATTAATATGATCTGAAACTCGATCTGTCCCGAAATAACATATACTCAAACTAAATATGAATAAATCCAATCCGAAAATTAACTCGATTAGAACCCGACCCGAACGACATGATTGCCTCATATGAAGACACCCTTATGTTATCTACAGTGAAATTCTCTTCACCGAGAAATACTGATTCTCAGCATAGTTTTCCCCTTTTACGAAGTCCACATGAAACATATATTTTTCTACATTGAAATCATGTAATAGCACGAGAATCTGGTTGTAGTACACAAGTGCAGGCAAAGCGTTGTAAGAATCAACAACAGAAAATTCAACAATACATAGAAAGAATCCCCATTGTTTCAGAGGCTCAGAAACTGCAACTGCAAGTAATATCTTCTGAAATCATATTAACTGATCAGCCACTGATACTGCTACCATCTAAACTTATTAACTGATCAGCCACTGATACTGCTACCATCCAAACTTCTATATAGACAATATTGGATTTAAAGGTTCGTAAATTCGACTTGAAAAAATGTTGAATTTGTCTTGATCTTTATGTAATTTTATTTTGACAAATCTTAAACCAACATGCCAAATGTGTTTGCTCACGAGTTTAAATGATTTTTTTATTTAGCTCAAGAGTACCTTTCTGCTTGGGTAGAGTAGCTCACGAGTCTAAATCATTTTTTATCTAATAGTATTGAAAAATCTCTATTCTAGCTCAAACTTAGGTATTAGTATAAATAATCGAGTATAATCCTGCCTAATCATGGAAATCAATTTCATTTTATAATAAGTAAATCATACAAGTTTAAATAGGTCAATTTTTTTTAAATTTTGAATCAAACTCAAGTTTTAAAATTAAAATTCAACTGAACTTTTAACCACAAGTTTCTCCCAAATAAAATATCTATCGTAATCCCTTAAAACCGACCTAGACACTACGGTCGGGTCTTGTTAGTCACATTAATTTTTTTATTACCATGTTCATATTCATCTCATATTTCGAGAAAACATTCATTATTATTATTTTAGGAGTATAAAGTAAGGGTATTCAAAAATACTCGATCTGAAATACTTAACCTGTTTGACTTAGTTTAATTTTTTTTTTCTCTTTTAAAAAGATTTAGGTTGAATACCCGACCCGTTAAATTTCAAGGGTTCATGGATTAGGCTCGGGCTGCACTTTTTGGATTGGACAGGTACCCTACCCATATTCAAATTTTTTTTTTAATTTTTAGATTATTAATATGGTTTTCTTTAATTAAAACTTAAAATATCTTCATATTCAAATAGTTTACCCTCTTTTGATGCATAAATTATATGTCATCAATCTCTCGGTTAATTTTAATTAAAAAAAATGTATGAAGAGAACAATATATAATAACCTAACCATCGTGATCTAAAATATCTTTTAATTGATCCTTTGAAAGTTGCATAGATTTAAATGAGTATTACATTAATTGATCTCTTGCATGTATTATATATTATTCTTTTTTTTTATTAAGTAGAGATATTACATTTCTATACCGAGATTCGAACCCATACAAGCATTTTTGACCACTCAGCCAATTAGTGAACTCATTCTTTCTTCTTTAATAGATAGTGTTATAATGTTGAAATGTAAATGAGTAATAATTTAACATTTTGCTACAACATTTTTTAATATACATGCAATGTATATTTACAGTTAATAATTCATTGGATGGTAATATGTTGAAGAAAAAAAAGTTACACAAATTTGATCTGGGACCTGAAATTACGTGCACTTGTTTATTGTAGTTATCTAACTTAGGGTACCCGATATTCATGAGCCGAATTAAGAAACGTTATTTTCAATACTCGTAAATCCCGATACCTGATTTTGAACCCTTCTAGTACAAATTACCTAACCAAAATTAAGATTTTTTTATTAAAAAATCAAGATTGTTAAATCGTTAAATACGAGGTTACCCTATAATACAATAAAATTTTGTCTTTCCAAAAATAAAATTAATATTGATCATAGAACCAAGTCACAAAGGTGCTGAAACCATGTTTGAATATATATTTTTTGAATTGACCATGTTTGAATATTTAAGTATATAAAAAATTAAAAAATATATAATTGATCCCTTTATAAATAAAATAACACTTTTTTAAATAAAATGACACATCTTTATAAATAATTAACTCTTCTAAAATTAACTTCTTAAATATTGTTAAAAGAATTACACCCTTTAAATAAATTTCTAGCTCAACTCCCTCAGGGACGGAGCACAATGAGGGTCGGGCCTTGGCCCTAGCCCAACAATTTAAAAAATTCTTAATAAGCCCTTTATTTTTTTTTTGAAAATTTTAATTTAGTCCCCTCAAATATTTAGAAACTCATATTAAATATTGCACTTTTTATTTTTTTTAATAAATCCTCTACAATTTTAATTTGCCCCCTTCAATTTTTGATCTAATGACAATTTAGGCCCTATAAATTTAAATATTAAATAAATTAGACATTGCCACTTAATTTTGAGTTTAAATACTTAATAAACCCTTATTTTTTTAATAGTCTAAATGTGATTACATGGCAGTATCTGTTCATACAGGTTCTTAACCCTTTAAGTGCACACACCTTGCAGACAAAGTGAATTAAACCTGAATCTCCTAATAAACCCTTATATTTTTAAGTTCAATAATTTGGCCCCTCCTAATATTCGATCTTGGTTTCGTCCTCCTTTCTATATATATATATATATATATATAATCAAAAGCGCCCAAAATATGTCTGAATCTAAAAATCTAAAGTCCAAACTACATCATCCAAATTTCATCGTACATTTATTTTTTTAATATGCTAGTGTGATTACAAGGTAATATCTGTTCAATATTTTTTTAGCCCTTTAATATCGTACACACACTGTACACACAAGATACTCGAACCCGGGTCACCTAAATAAAATACATCATCCTTTATCACTAGAACCACTCTACGGGTTCATACATGTAGAATACATACCACGGTAATAGAAACGCAATAGAAATAAAATATGCAAAATCATATTATGAAAATGAGTAACTAGACGATGCTCCTGTACCAGTCAACCTAGCGTTCAAGGGAATATGAAAAGAGATGTAAACAAAAGAATGAGTTATATTGAGTGTGTCCTTTAAGTGCATACAAACAACAAAACAATAAATTAGATATTGAATTATATCATATACTTAGAGCAATTGATGCAGAAAACATTGCTCTCCAAACGAGAAAACTCGGGTTTTGAATTTTGAAGAAAACATTATTAGGAGGGAGAGTCACAAATCCCGAACATAAACCATATAGGCATATTATACCCAAAAAATGATATTATACATGTTGAAATAGTTTTTAAGCTTGACGATTTTTAAAGAATTTTTTATGAAAAATGTGATAAGTTAGATTTCTTTAAAAACTCAAACCTTTTGAAACAAAACGAAGTAGCCACCGATATTTTTGAAGTTATGTGAGATCGAACACCTATAAAATCATTTTTTATAAAAAGAAATCAGAGAAATTCCCTCTTTAAAAACAATTCTAAAAGTCTACATTGAAATCGGAGAAAAACAAATAGGGTCTAAAAATTAATTACGTGTGAGAAAGGGCTAATACGCTCGTAATGTTTAATTTAATACCTAGTGGATCTTGCATTGTCTTATTAGTGAGATTTACAAGTTCAAGATTTAACTTCTATTTGCTACACTTTCATGAATGCAATTTTTATTTAATGGAGTGGTGATTTTTTATTTTAAAATCGATTGGGAAATTTTGAAAATAATTAGTCAATCAGAAAACTTTATGAAAAATACTTTGAAATTTAATCAAATAAATTAAAAAAAACATAAGTCATTTTATCAAAATAAACTCAAAGAATTTAAAACAAAAAATTAATCTGAAAATTGAAAACCAAGTTAAAACAAATCAAATTAAAATAGACAGTTTAAAATTTCACTTTTTGAAAAATTGGCCCCTGTATTTTATGAATATTTTTAAAATGGCCCATAAACTACTTATTTTTGCAATTAACACTCTATTTCAAATTTGATTTCAAAAAGAATTTACCATTATGTCTAATTGGAATTAATGAGTCTAAAACGAACCTGAAATTGAATTTTTAACTTAAAATCCAACTTATGGATTATTTATATTTTAGTCCATAAACTTCGATTTGGTTAGATTTACTTCGATTTGAATTTCGTTTTTTTAGAAAAATAGAGGTATAAGATGTTTCTACTTATATTAAATTTGTATTTATGTTTTGAGTTTTTTTGGGTTTAAATCATGTAAAATTACCAAAAATGCATTTTTGTTAAATTGTTTATTTTACTAAAGTTTTTAAAGGTTTATTTTCTCGAGTGATTTTAGTTAATCGTTTCCTCTTTATGTTCATGTTGGTTGTTTAGTTTCATGTAATCGAATATGCTTAATTTTTAAAATATATTTTTAGGCCGCAAATGGGCCATTTGTAGCATTCAATATTCAGGTTGGATTCGTTTATACCAGGTATTAGGTGTTGCATTGATAGTGAAACTCTCAAGATTAAAATATAAAATATTAGACTTAATTATAAAAATTAGAAATAAGTAGAGGTCAATTTCGGATTAAATAAAAATTTTATGGACTAAACTGGACAAAAATAAAACCATATTAAAAATATTGGACTCAATTATAAAAAAATACATATAGGTCAAATTTGAATTAAAGCAAAATTTAGGGATAAATTGAACAAAAATAAAATTATATTAAAAATATTAGATTAAATTATAAAAATTATAAATAAATAGGGGTCAATAAAATAAAATTTTAGGGACTAAATTGAAACAAAATAATAATATTAAAACATTCGACTACATTGTAAAAATTAAAAATAAATTATAGTTTTCAAAGCTTAATTTTCTTTTCTCTCACTTTTTTATAGTACCAAGCAGTAGAGAGGAAAGAAGCTTATTTTTTTCTATTTTTTCACCCTCTCAATCAAGCACACCGGTAGAAAGAAAAAATATATTTTTCATCATTCTATTTTTTCATCACTTCAATTTTTCATCTTTCTAAATTTTTTCCCTCTACCAAACACGGTCTAATTGCACCAAAGCATGGAATCTAGTTATATTTAAGAAGAAATTAAATTCTTCTTATTTTTTAAAATTATTCTTAAATTTAAAATTCTTTAAATTATTTTCTGAATTTATATTTTAGTTTCTATATATTTTTTTGAAATTTTCATAGTCTTTTAAAAATAATTTTTCAATTTTTAATTATTCGATAATATAAAATAAAATAACAATAAGCTGATACACAAAAGCCCACGAATACAGAAGTTCTAATTGAATTTTCCAAACTTTTTGTATCCCTTTTTCTCTCAAACAATTTAATAAAAGATTCTAGCAAAGCCAAAGGCCATCTAACTAAAAACATGGTCCAACGCACTCCTTAGACAAAAAATAGTATCATCAACAAATAATATTTAAAGGAATTATTGTAGATTTTTATTAAAAAAAGTTAAAGGGTAAATGGCAACAACCAAAATTTATATGATTGAGAATGCACCCATTTTCGTCTTATATGTCACCATTATTCGGCTAATGTTTGTTCCGTAAGAAATTGTTAAGGGGAAAGATTCTCATTATTGATTGAAGTGTTGTCCATTAGGAACGTTTAAGACAAAAGTTTAAGCAGAGATTACCAAGACAAATGTTTACCAATTAATTTGTATTATTTTTAAATATTCTTTTAAAAAATATTTTCTTCCACTAATATAAAATAGGATTTTGCTATTGACAGCTAAGGACCGTCAATAAAAACTATATAGATTTTAATCACTAATATTTATTTTGCTTTTCAATAGAATGTAATTAATTACATCCCTAAAACGTTGTGTTCCATTAATTTTGTGTTTAATGTAATTAATATTCACTTAAAAGGGTTTAAATTTTAGATTTTAGAGTTTGAAGTTCAGGTTTATGTTTATGGTTTTATAGCTTAGGGTTGGTTTATATTTTAGGGTTTAGTGTTTAAAGTGTATATTTTAGAGGGTAAGGTTTATAGTTTATGTTTTAGGGTTTAGGGTTAGGGATTATATTTTATGTTTTATGTTTAATTACGTTAAACACCATAAATTAATAAAACAAACTTGTTAAGAATGTAATTGATTATATTCTGTTAGATTCTATTGAAAAGTAAAGTATACATTAATGATTGGAATCTATGTCATTCTTATTGACAACCTTTAGGGCTGTCAATAGCAAAAATCCTATAAAATATGGCAAACTATACCAGATACTATTAAGTTTTAAGTTTAATATCGATTATATCACTAAACTAAAAATTGATATTATTATAATACTGAACTTTAGCTTAGGCTTCAATTATACCATTGGACCATTAAAATCGATGACAGAGATGGATCTTAAAGGTCTGCATGTGATGATGTTGAGGAATTTTAACAGCCAGTGGTATAATTGAAGCCTAAACTAAAACTCAATGTTAAAATGGTATTGATTTTTGGTTCAGTGGTATAATCGATACTAAACTTAAAATTCAATGCATGTGGTACAGTTTATCCTAAAAACAAAAAGGTAAACTACACCATATACCACTGAACTTTAGGTATTGTATCGTTTACACTATCAATCTTTTAATTTGTACAATTATAGTACTAAACTTTGGTTTTGACTTCAATTACACCAATAGGTCGTTAACTTAATAACGACGTGGTGACGTTGACAAAACAACGTCGTTTTGGTGTGGCTATTGATGCCTAAAGCTACGTCATTTTAGATACTAAATTTTAGGGGTACATCGATTTTGCCACTAAGCTTTAAAACGATTCTATTTTTATTATTGAATAGTCCGGTAGCCGCTACCTGCGAATCGCTGGCCGTCATCGATCACCATTCATGACAAGATCAATATCAAAATGTTTGTATTTTACTCCTTTCTCTTCTCCTCGGATTAGCTTTTCACGAAATCCACTCAAAATCGATGAAATTAAACAAAAAAACCATTATTTTTTGACGTTTGGGGCTTTTCTCGGATTTGAGGGATTTAGGGTGTTTGTTTGAAAACCCGAACAATAAAAAAGATTCTTTTGGGAAGACGAACAACATACCTCGAAAGTAACCTCAACGAACGACCGTCAGAGGAGATTAAAGTATTAGCACGTAGGATATTTTGATGAATTTTCGTTAATTTTTAGTGAATTTCGTAAAAATCAATTCAAGAAGGTGAAAGGGGAGGGAAATATGAGCGTTTTGATATCAACCTTGTCGCAAATGGTGATCAGTAAAGGGAATGTGTAGTGACAAAAATAAAATCGTTTTAAAGTCTAATGGCAAAATCGATAATCCCCTAAAGTTCAGTGTCCAAAATGACATCATTTTGGGCATTAGTAATCACATCAAAACGACGTCATTTTGGCCATGTCGATAATCGTCGTTCACATCATCTCGCCGTTATCGAGTTAAGGGTCCTATCATATAACTAAAGTCAAAACTAAAATTTAATATTATAATTGAACATATTAAAAGTTTTAGTAGTATAAACAATACATCGCCTAAAATTCAATTATATCTTGTAGACTTAAAATAAAAAAATTAATATATGCATAATCAAGTATAACTTTGTCATCCACATTCCACTACGATGTTCCTCCAAATCCAGATGGTGGCCTGCTTAAATTTACCAACCAGTCTTATTTTGCTTCGTGTTTGATCACTTATTAGGGCAAACAAAAGAACCATGTCTCTGCAACAAATATCCCTCTTCTTCTTCTTACAACTTATAGCTTTACTGATTTCAATCCCTTCATCAAACCCAAACCCAAACCCAGAGTTCCCATGCCAACCTCCCCACTTCAACACCTACGCCTTCTGCAACACTTCCCTGTCCATCACAGACAGAGCTCAATCTCTCATTTCTCTTCTGACTCTTGAAGAAAAGATCCACCAATTGTCCAACAACGCTTCAGGAATCCCAAGGCTTGGAATCCCTCCTTACCAGTGGTGGTCAGAGTCTCTTCATGGGATTGCCAGTAATGGCCCTGGAGTTTCCTTTAATGGCTGTGTTAAAGCAGCAACAAGTTTCCCTCAGGTTCTTCTCACAGCTGCTTCTTTCAACAGAACCCTTTGGTTCAAGATTGGGTTGGACATAGGTATTGAGGCCAAAGCCATGTATAATGTTGGACAAGCTGGTTTGACTTTTTGGGCACCCAATATTAACATTTTCAGGGACCCCAGATGGGGAAGAGGGCAGGAGACTCCTGGCGAAGATCCCATGGTTGTTTCAGCTTATGCTGTTGAATTTGTAAAGGGTTTCCAGGGTATTGGAAAACTCAGAGATATGTTTGGTAGAAAGAGGGCACTTACGGAACATAATAATGATGATGATAGACTAATGAATTCTGCTTGTTGCAAGCATTTCATTGCGTATGACTTGGAGAAATGGATGAATTTCAGCAGATACAGCTTCGATGCTCTGGTAAAGTCTTCCCTTTTACACCGTCTTTTTTTATCTGTGTTTGTTGATTTCAACAGGTTTTGCAGTTTTTGATTGTTTTATCTGTGTTTATGGTTTTGAAGTCAATTAGGCAATTTGGTAATAGATACCTGCTTTATATGTATTCAAGGTTACAAAGCAAGATATGGAGGAT
The DNA here is from genome assembly GCA_019671005.1 of Hibiscus mutabilis. NCBI lineage: Eukaryota > Viridiplantae > Streptophyta > Magnoliopsida > Malvales > Malvaceae > Hibiscus > Hibiscus mutabilis. Next base: position 9,155,825 of record CM033752.1, on the reverse strand, counting down.
TCGTATGAGCCACCGTTTCGTAGTTGTATACAACAAGGTAAGGCGAGCTGCTTGATGTGTTCCTACAATGCAGTCAATGGGGTGCCGGCTTGTGCACGAGGAGATCTTTTACAGAAAGCTCGAAATGAATGGGGCTTCAGAGGGTAAAACCAATTAGTAGTTGCTTCTGCATTGACAACTGAAAATTTTTGAAGTTCAACCTTAATTGGATAGTACTCGTTAAACATTTTTGGGATCCTTTTGTGGCATAAATCAGATACATCACTTCAGACTGTGATGCTGTGGCAACAATTAAAGAATACCAGAATTTTACAAGAAACGATGATGATGCTGTTGCTCTTGTTCTTAAAGCAGGTTTTTCGATATCTTTTACTGCTGAATTGGTTAATGAATTTCCGCTAGATCTGCCATTGGCATGTTCATTTTTAAGGATTAAGATTAAGTTGGTTGTCTGTAGGAATGGATATTAACTGTGGAACATATCTCATTCGACATACTCGTACTACAATTGAGGAAGGGAAGTTGCAAGAAAAAGACATTGATAGATCCCTTCTGAATCTTTTCTCGGTTCAACTCCGTCTTGGGCTGTTTGATGGAGACCCCAGAAAGGGGCAGTTTGGGGAGTTGGGACCTCAAGACATTTGTACCACAGAGCACAAGATGCTGGCACTTGAAGCAGCAAGGCAGGGAATTGTTCTGCTGAAGAACGACAAAAAATTCCTGCCTCTGAATAGAAATGTTGCTTCTTCCTTGGCTGTTATTGGTCCAATGGCTAACAACATAAGCAATATGGGTGGTGGCTACACAGGTATGGCTTATGCAATAATGTGTAATACTTGGAGGTTTATATCAGCTTCCATAGTCTTTTTTTAGTTTTTGAACTGTTCAATTGAGTTATATGATTATGTGCTATATGAAGCATGGTAACATGGCAAGCTACTCGACACTATTTCGCTTGGGCCTTACCATGTCTGTCTCCTAATATTTGTGAGAAGCCATATTGAATGTGAATCACCCAGAGTGCTGATTGAAGTTTTGCTGGCCTCTCTATGTTATACTGGGTTTCTTCACTTTGTAGAGTTCGCCCATCGTTGAATTTGTATAAATGGTTGTTTGATATACTTCATACGGCAGGTGTTCCATGTGAACCAAAGAGCTTTTTTAAGGGACTGCAAGGCTATGTAGAAAAGGCATATTTTGCATGTGGTTGCTCTGATGTGCCTTGTGTGTCGGATGCTGGATTTAATGAAGCAATTCTTACTGCCAAGAAAGCTGATTTTGTGATTGTAGTTGCTGGGCTGGATTTGTCCCAAGAAACTGAAGATCATGACCGAGTTAGTCTCCTCTTGCCTGGTAAACAGATGGACCTGGTCTCTTCTGTTGCTGCAGCAAGTGGAAGACCAATAATTCTTGTTCTTACCGGCGGGGGACCCCTTGATGTCTCATTTGCAGAAGGAAACCCGAATATTGCAAGTATTCTCTGGGTTGGATACCCTGGGGAAGCTGGTGGAAAGGCACTTGCAAATGTCATCTTTGGTGATTTTAATCCAGGTTGGTGGCCGCAGAACTATGACTCATTAGCTGGCATCTAAACACTGCATGAAATTTTAAGTTCATTATTAATGGCATTTCGTAGTTGAAAATCCAGCATTGAGTGAACAATTGCCGAACACGAGTGAGCTTGTGTATCTAATAATTGAAGCCATTTCGAATGCCACACAAATTTTTATTAATCTAATTGTGACACACCAACTGGCGTTTTTTTCTCTGTAGCACTCGAAACTGCACCTCCATACTTGCCTAGTTTCTGGAATTTAATGTGATGTTGGGATATTTGAAAACAGGTGGAAGACTTCCGATGACTTGGTATCCTGAATCATTTACAAAGGTTGCAATGAATGATATGCATATGCGTGCTGATCGTTTTCGTAATTTTCCTGGGAGAACCTACCGGTTTTACACTGGAAATAGAGTCTATGGCTTTGGCGAAGGCTTAAGCTATACTAATTTCGCCTACAAACTCTTGTCTGCTCCAAGAAAATTAAGTTTACCCAGGTCCTTTACGGGCATTTCAAGTAAGAATAAATTGCACCAGAGACGAGAACTTGATTATATACACGTTGATGAGGTGACATCGTGTGATTCATTGCGATTCTATGTGCATATATCTGTTGCAAATGTAGGAGATATGGACGGAAGCCATGTTGTCTTGTTGTTCTCCAGAGTGCCAAAAATTTTCGAGGGAACTCCAGACAACCAATTAATAGCATTTGATCGTGTACATACTAGTTCTTACGGATCTACTGAAACAAGCATTTTAGTAAATCCTTGCAACCACCTTAGCATTGTGGACCAACAAGGGGAAAGAATATTGCCCCTTGGTGAGCATGTTCTAACATTAGGAGATTTGGTGCACTCAGTGTTGATTGAAACTTAATGATGCTGTCAAGAATCCGAATGAATTTGTATGGCATGCTGATTTTTAATAACAATGCAAATTGTTTCAGATTGGATGATTGTTTTTTCCATTGCAATTATATTACAATATCTTTGGTTTTTACAGGAATAAAATTACGGAGACCGAGCATGACTCAAATTAGAAGATTCAGGTAAGGGGCCTCATAACAGAAAATGTGAAAAAATTATGGCAGATTGGGGTACATGCTGCTGAAGAATATGAAGCAGGTAAGCTAAGTAGATAAGGATAATATGAAGATTAGATAACAAACCGAAATTTATACATTGATCGACAATGATGAGATGTACATGTTTGGTACACATCTTTCTAGTTTGGAATGATTTGATTTTATGAACGAGAGCGGGAATGTTGTTCCTATCTTCTCGTACCGTAGTTTTCTTGAGGCATTTGGTAGAAGAAAAGATGAAAGCTGAAATGGAACAAAAAAGTTGAGAGAGTTTAGTGTTATTTCTTTGTATCATCATAAATTGTTAACGAAACACAATGCTAGATCGGTAGTCGACCCCGACACTGCCTCCGGGCTCATTGATAGTGGAATAGAAGTGGTCATAGTACTTGTGTTAGAGATAAGAGAGAATGTTAGAGATAAATGGTCTTACAAATATTAAGTTTGAGAGTATATTTGGCCGTAGATGAGACCATTTAAAACCGAGCAAGTCCTGAAATTTAAGCAACTTTTGAAAAGAAAAGAAATGGGGAACAGAAGTTGAGCAACAGTAGGGTTATTAACTGGTAATCCAATAGTTTAACACTAACTTTAACTGTAGGTGTAGATATGAACTGACTAATGATACTCGCTACAAATGCAATGCTCTGACGGGTCACAGTGAGATAGTTTAATCTCCCAACTGTCCTATTATCTTATACGATCAACAAAAAGGAACCATTGGAGTACTTTAGCCTGTAGGGTTTTGTTGTCAATTTTTCATATTCTGTACTTTGAGACATAAAAATTCCCTTTCTACTTTTTGTTAGGGTCTTAAACGAACCAAACATTCAGCGAACCGTTCGGTGGGAAGTTCGTTTATTTATTAAACGAACATGAACAAGATTTTATGTTTGTTTAATTAAATAAACGAACACGAACAAAAGGCTTGTTCGTTCATTTATGTTCGTGAATGTTCGGTAATCCGTTCATTTATGTTCGTGAATGTTCGGTAAAATTTATTCACATATATCTATTTATATTTATTATTTTTCATAACAAAAGTATTATATTTTAAAAAATAAATTTATTCACATATATTCGTTTAAATTTATTCACACGTCTTTTTATGTTCGTTCGTTTGTGTTTGTTTATGTTTGTTTATCATTTAACGAACGAACATGAATGAACACGAACAAGTTACATTCCTTAACTAACGAACATAAAGAAATTGTGTTTGTTTAGTTGTTCGTGTTTGTTCATTTGTTCGGTTAAAATTAAACGAACGAACATGAACATACCCTCGTTTAGGGATGTAAACGAACCAAACGTTCAGCGAACCATTTGGCTGGAATTCGTTTATGTTCGTTTATTTATTAAACGAACATGAACATGATTTTATGTTCATTTAGTTAAATGAACGAACACAAACAAAGGGTTCGTTCGTTCATTTACGTTCATGAACATTCAATAATCTGATCATTTATGCTCGTTCGTTTAAATTTAGTATAGCTATTTATATTTATTATTTTCATAATAAAAGTATTATATTTTTAAAAACTAAAATTTATTCACGTATATTCGTTCGTTTAGATTTATTCACATATGTCATTTTATGTTCGTTCGTTTGTGTCGTTTACTTTTGTTTATCATTTAATGAACGAACACGAACAAGTTACATTTTTTAACAAACGAACATGAATAAGAAATTATGTTTGTTTAGTTGTTCGTGTTTGCTTATTTGTTCGGTTAAAATTAAACGAGCGACCATGAATATACCTTTATTCGTGTTCGTTCGATTTGTTTACAAGTCTACCCTCATTTGTGTTCTTTCGGTTCATTTACATGCTTACACTTTGTTACATATACCCCAAGAAGTACTTCAATCAACCCAAATCTTTAATGTGAAATCAGGCATACAAGAAAGACTAGAGAAAGGTGATCCTTGCACTATCTTATCATATAACAACAATATAATCAGCACATATTACAAGAATAATACTGCGTTCTTATTTTTTTATAGAAAATTGAGTGGTCACATTTGCTCTTATTTAATCCAACTCTTGGACTAATTATTTAAACTTTCCAAACTAAGCATGACGATTCTGCTTCAATCCATACAAAGATTTCTTCAAATGACATACCTTCTCATATTTTTCTTGAGCTATAAAATCAGATGATTGCTTTATATATACCTTCTGCCGAAGATCACTATAGAAAGATATTTTTGATGTCCAACTAGTGTACAGACTAACAAGTTTGTTCTTGAGTTTTTGGTGGCTTAAGACCGAACTTAAAAATTAGGCATATAATAATAAATATTGAAAAAAATGAGCTTTAAGAGTTGTCCTCTTATAACAAGCATTAGAAAAAAAATTAAACTCTAATAGCAAGTATTGAAAAAGTATTAAATTTTAAGTGCATGTACCTAATAATAAATATTGGAAAAAATTGGGTCCTTAATAACAAGTATTGAGAAGAAAATTGACCTCTAATAACAAATACCGAAAAAAATTGAATTTTAACAGTAGACGTCTAATAACAAGTATTAAAAAAATTGAGTCTCTAATAATAATTATTGCAAAAAATGAACTCGTAATAACAAATATTAAAAAAAGTCAAATTTTAAGAGTAAGCTTAATAACAAATATTAAAAAAATATTGAGTCTCTAATAACAAGTATTAAAAAAATGAGTCTCTAATAATAAGTATTAAAAAATTAAACCCTTATAACGAGTATTGAAAAATAAATTAAATTTTAAAATAGACTTTTAATAATAAGTATTGAAATAATTAAACTCTAATAATAAATATTAAAAAATTAAATTATAATTAAAATTAAAAACTTCTAATTATAAGCTGTGGGTCCTAGGTCGTCACTTTTATGGCCCACTTTTAAAGACGTGCCTGAAGGCTAATTTTGAGTACCACAAAGACAATAACTAAATGAAATTAAGAAAGTTTAGCCACATGCCTAGGTGGAGCCACATAAATACTTGAGGTGTGAGTTGACACTAAAAAGTTGTTGATAAATTTTTTTTAGCGTTAAAAATATAGTGTTTTTCTTAAATTACATCATGTAAAAAACTTATTACACCCCTCAGAAAACTAACAACACTTACATTTAAAAAAATTATTTTATAAATCTTAAGATAATTAAAAATCCAACAATACACTCAAAAACTGATCCACATCATTTTAAAAAATATTTTATCTTTTAAGTTTAATAATAAAAAATCTAAAAGCCCCACCAACTCACTCTTTCCCCAAAAACCTTTTTACGGTCCCCAAAAATTCACTTTCTAAAAATTCTACCCACGAACTCCACAATTTCTTCCAAATTCTCTCTTTCAAAAAGTTTCACGGGGTCCACTTCTATTTGCCGATAAATTATTATTTTTAAATCTAATGTGTAGCCATTTGTGAGAAGAAGCATGATTCAAATTATTTTCTAACATCATGGTAAAGGCATCAAGTTAATTAAATTTATTTAATATTTTTAAATTTATAATATTATATTATTAGAGAAATTAAGGCGAGTTGTTGTGGATTAACTTTAAAATTTAAATATAAATTTGTTGAACTTCAACCATTTTTAATTGTTTAATTATATTTTCAGCCGATTTATCATAGCTTCGACTAAAATTAGTCCATAGGCTATTAAAATTATTATTAATTTCCCTAATTTGAAAAGAAAAAAATTAAATGGTTTCAAAACATGAACAAGTATCATGGACAATTGTAAAAAAATATACAAATTATTAAACTTTATTTGATATATTTATAATAGTTTTGTAATAATTTTTATCGGATATTATTGTTATGTATTACTAATTTTTATTATTTTATTTATGTTTTGATACTTTAAATTATGACATCCCAAAATATTTTTTTTTTCGCTTCACCCCTAAACAAAATCCTATTGTAACAGAAATTTCAGGTATTCACTAATATTTTAACTTAATTTTATTTTACAAGTACATGTTTTTGCATTTGTTACTTCCAAGTTTTCGAAAAATTATTAAATAGGTCTGGCTCACCACGTCATTCATGGTCCCATCCAATAATAATTTTCAATCTTATTTTTTTTCTAAGGTGAATCTTCACCTTTTTTTTACATGTCATTGAATGAATGAATCTCGTTGAATGAGCCCATAAATGACGTGATGAGCCGGGACCATGTAATAATTTCTCCAAGTTTTCCCTCTCAAAATTTATTCATACGTTATAGTTGTTAGATATGTGGCTGGTTACTACTGAAAATAATTTTTTTATGGTTCATTTGTTTAATTGATATTCGATTTATTAGTCAATTAAATTAAATCAAGTTTTATAGAATATCAATATGGAGAGGATCTTCCGAATCAAGTTTTATGGTTCATTTGTTTAATTGATTTTTATGGTTCATTTGTTTAATTGATATTCGATTTATTAGTCAATTAAATTAAATCAAGTTTTATGGTTCATTTGTTTAATTGATCTTCCGAATTCAATTTTCTCCATTCACAATGTCAGAATTCGAACTCACAGCCTTGCTTAAGAGATTAACACCTCATTCTATTGGACCAACTAAAATTTAAATCCTAAACACCCTAACTCGTAACTCCTAAACTTTAACTCTAAATTCTAAACTCTAAATTCTAAACCTTACAACTTAAACCCCTAAACCCTATAACTTAAATCCATAAACCTTAAATCCTAAACTAACCCTAAACTTTAACTCTAAATTCTAAATCTTACAACATAAACCCTAAACCCTATAACTCAAATCTCTAAGCCATAAATCCTAAACTAACCCTATATTTAACAAATTTTTTTCTCTTTTTTGAAATTATAAAGACAACTAATTAGTATTTCGTTTTCCTAAAAGTTCAATGGCGGGCGATCAAAATGAGAATGCAAAACAAAGTGTAGACATGCATCCAAAGATATGGGGTTAAGGGACAATGAAGATATGATAAAGCCAAATTGAGAGGATGATGAATACAAGAAACCCTTTTCTTATTTCGATCAAAACAACCAGAATCGGATTTTTCAGTGAAGAAAGCCTCATATATAGCTTTGGAACTACCTCCTTATTCTTCCCCCATCACTTTATCAACCACAGTTTAGTAGCCCACCAAGGGGAAAAACCATATTGTTTCCCCACTGGTGTCAAACAATGGCTCATAGAAATGGTTATGCCCGGGATACAGTGATCGATATAGGGAATAAGCCGGTGAACTTCACCGGAGGGCTTCAGTATGTTGATCTTACATATATTGTAACAAAGAAGAAGTAGATAGAAGGGAAATGGTTGAGCCAAGAGGTGGACCTGTTGAATAAGATTACTGGATATGCACCTAAAGGGTGCATCACTGCAGTCATGGGGCCGAGTGGTGCCGGCATCCACTTTCCTCGATGCTTTGGCCAACCTTATTGCTAGTGGAAGCCTTAAGGGTTGGGTGTCTTTGGATGGGATGGCAATGAGTCCAACTTTGATTAAAAAGGACTTCTGCATATATAATGCAAGACGATAGGTTGTTTCTGATGCTTACTGTTTACGAGACACTGATGTTTGCTGCCGATTTTTGACTCGGACCGATCTTAAGAACCGAGAAAAGATAGCGTGTCGAGAAGTTGATTGATCAGCTTGGACTAACAGTAAGTTTCTTTTTGCAGTTCCAACTATGTATCTAATGGAGTTCTTATCAGTGTTTTATATGAGAGTTGAGTGCAACCTCTAACTACTTAATTTCTTGCAGTCCTCCTGGAACACTTATAGTCAAACGTTTCCCTAGCTTATGGTCTAAGTCTTGCTTCGTCTACTTGTTGTGAGGTATAAAGGAGGGTTTTGGGGGTTCTTCCAAGCTTGAGTTGAGAGAAAAGTTGAAGGGTTTTTGATTAGAAGGCTTGATTCGAGTTTCTTGCTAAAAGGTTAGTACATCTCTAACTCCTACTCTTCTTGAAGATCATAAAGTGATTGCTTGCTCGATTGTATGGTTTATGATTGTTAGTTTTGGTGTTAAGGTAGCTTAAAGCTTTGTAAATGGTAAATCCCAGATTAAATGTTAGTATGATGTAAAAATGGTAGGAAACCACTTAAAATGCCTCTCATAACTTGTAGGTTCATTTTGAAGTGTTTCCATAAGGGTTTAGGGGTGTTGGAGATGATTTGCGAACTCCAAAAAATAAATTTTGGGTTCGAGTACCGATACGGGCATGTATCGGTACCCTGTATGAAAAATAATGAACACATGCGATTCTTAAAAGGTGTATCGCTACGCCTAAGGAGGGTATCCATACCCCATGTTCTACCAAAATTCCAGTAGCTAAAAAGGGTATCAGTACGCTTGGGGAGTATCAGTATTGATAGGGTATCAGTACACACTCCTTGTATACTGGTACAGGGTTACTGGTTGAACCCCTTAGCGTGTATAGCCATGTATCGATACACATAGGGTGGATATCGATACCTATAGAGGTATATCAGTACACTTGGGTGGGTATTGATACCCACTAGGCAATCTGCCCGTAAATGTTGAAAATGAGTTTGAGGGGTTGGTAATTCGAAGGCTATGGCCCAATAGGCTTCTAAGGTGAGAAAATGAATTGTAAAACAAAGAAATCGAGATTCAAACCTCATAGACGAGAATAACATGTAATAACTTAGTAAGTGATGAATCGAGATAACTATGATGGTTAGTGTTATGCCTTGGGGCATTTGTGATGGCTTTGCTTGGTACCACTTACCTCTTGGTTAGGTGTACGAATGCTCGGGGAGCATGTGCTATCTTATGTTATGGTAAAGGAATCCGGATGTCCTAGAGTCAGTATTATGGTACTTGTTTAAGGGGATGCGTACTACGGGCTGAGTGAACAAGTACATTCAATGTATCCACGAGCTGAGTGATCTGGGTATGATTAGAAACCTATCTGTGGCTATGTTGATCCGGATAAGGTAAGTAATCTCAATAATCTGAGTGAGCTTGAGTAACCTGATAGGCTGAGTGACCTCAGGTAATGACTACTTGTGGCTAATGTGATCCAAGTATATCTAGGACGTATCTGTGGCTATGGTGATCCGAATATGGTTTATTTAACCTGACGATTGTGTGAACATGGGTAACCCGATGGCTGTGTGAGCACGAGTAAAGTATGGCTTCTTTGCCCATTATGTAGATAATGTATGGATGTATTTATGTATGTTGTGTGGATGCTATTGATGATAGCTTATGAATGTATTTACTCGATAGGGTATGTGACATCGAGTATGGCAAAGCTTTGTGGATCATCTAAGACTCTTGTGAACTTAATGATGCATTGAGATAGGTGATCTAAGGACTCTAGATAGTGTAGGCTAGATGATTACTCATAGATAGAAAAGCCTTATCTATGCTCTCTAGATTGTATTTATCTTGTATGCTTATTTTATGATAATCACGAGTTGTGGTAGAGTAGAAATGTACCATTGAGCTTTGTAAGCTCGACGTTTAGAATCGTTGTTTCCGTTCACGGGTTAGTAGGTGGATCGTGGCCGATGAGCACATCAAGAAGGGATCTCCCAGCATCGCCTTGCTTCAGAGTATAATGCTTAGTATTTAGTTTTGGGCTTATGTATTCATAGGACCTTATGATTTATTGAGTCAATAAACTCTATTTGAAATATTATTTTGGTATTCGGTGATTTAAGCTTGGAGCTCCCATTTTGTAAACTTAATTTTAATGCTTATTTACCTTCATAGATTTGTGGATGTTTAACACTTTTCAATGATGGCTAAACTTATAGTTTTAAATTAAAAATTTGATGGGTTAGATTTTGGGTGACCCAAATATAATACTTTAGATCCAGATCGAGATCGGGGTGTTACATTTAGTAGTATCAGAACTTAGGTTTAGCCGATTTTAGGAAACCTCGAGGTGGTATAGAGGTTGTGATAAGGTGTCTAGTGAATAAAAGCTCCTAAATTTAAGTTGTACTCTTCCAAGACTGGGAATCCTGATGGTGCTGCCTTGTTTTCTTGTGTTTCTGAAAGTTCGATGGCGGGTAATGCCAAATGCAACCATGAGAGTCGTGAGGAGAGCCATGTCTCTTAAGCGAAAGACTTTGGTAAGGAGTCTGTCCCGGATGTTGGAGATACGAGCCTTTTGGGAGGTACCATAAGTGGAGGGGCAAGCCACCTCCTTGATCTTACCTCTGCTTCCTTGCAAGTGGTGCAAGCTATCTCAAGGAAATCTGAGACACCTCGTAAAACCCCTGTTGAGAGGCTTCACTATTTTAGGCCAAAAGATTTTGAAGGTTTGGGTGAGCATAACCCGATCAAGAATGATTAGTGGTTAAGAGACACTCAGAGGATTCTGAGATAGATGGAGGGACGTTCGAAGGATAACCTTGATTGTATTGTCTCCCTTCTTAAGGACAATGCACTTGAGTGGTGAAAGACTATTGAGTTGGGACTACAACATGCACTTTCGACATGGGATATCTTCTTGGATGAGTTTAGGAAGAAGTACATCAGTGAGGTTCACATGGATGAGATGAGATATCAGTTCCTGCATCTAGTTTAGGGGGCCAGGACAATGTTTGAGTATGAGCAAGATTTTCTACGGTTGAGCCAGTATGCCCTAGAGTTATTTGCCACTGAAGAGTTGAGGTGTAATAGGTTTATACATGGATTGAAGGTTGAACTTCAAATGCATGTGACAGAGGGTTCATTTGGGATATTCTCTAAGTTAGCCAAAGTGCGAAGATACTTCAACAACTTTAGGGTTCTACATCGAGTCAGATTGAAGACTCTAGAGAATATGTTATCAGGACCAAGGATGTCATAAGTCCTTCTTAGGCTCTGTCTAAGAGGTTTCATGCTTTGAGGGGTTCAAAAAGAGTTGCTTTAGATCAACTATCGAGAGTAGTCAAGGATCTAGATCGAGGGTTCATAGGGGCACCTTGATTTCTACCCCTGAGGGGAGTACTGATGGTTTAACCAGAGTATCACTTCAACCGGTTTGTGAGCATTATGGTCGATATCATCTTGGAGTATGCTTTTTTCTTTATAGGGTTTGTTATAGGTGTCAAGCACTAGGTCATATGGCGAGGGCCTGCCCTGCTATGGATGAGGATACTCTAGTTCAGCCTCAGAGGTTGACTCATTCTCGAAATGGTCAGGGTTTTGTAAGAGGCGGTGCTAGAGCGATGTCTGGGTATCAGGGTATAGGTCCTGTGAGATCTACCGTTAGATTTGACTCTTCGAGCCATTGCTAGATAGTTTTTCATCCAAACCAGAGATGACAGCTTTGCCACCGATGATATGTCATATACCTATATTTCGTTTTGGTTTTCAGTTGTTACATTGATGAAAATTTGATCTCTCGTCATGCAATAGTTTTGGTTCTCATTGAATAAATGTTGTGGTAAGATTTAGAGGTTAATGTTTGATTGTTTAAGTCATCAGATTCGTATGTTCTTGTAAGTAAGTTTTTTTACCGTGGATGGTGAGTGAGGATGAAGAGTAACAATCCCCATAGACTTGTTAGATTTACTCTCTCCCTAGTTGTGGATGTTACCCTTAGTACAGGTTGGTCGTGTGAGCACGACGTATGCCTTGGTTTTTAAGCAAAAGTTTCGAAGTTTCGGGTTTTGAAATGAATCAGGTTGTTGGTAATAGATGCAGGGAACCATTACCTCTCGAGCGTGAGTGTCGTGCTCCTTTGACGTTAGTTCAAGGAGAGACTTGTAGGTTGTAAGAAGTTCTTAGCCCATGTAGTAGATATGAAGATTGAGAGTCGGAGGCTTTAGAGTTACGAAAGTTTAAGAGGATGTTGAGGTGCTCTTCAAGGAATGAGCAAGTTTATCTCATGGTCGTGGGTTAGAACCCACGATGGAGGTAATGTCGAGTTTAGTGTTAGTGTCCATCACCCTATGGTATGGCACTGACTGAACTGCTATAGTAAGGACCCATTTGTAAAAGTTAGTGAATACGAGCATTGTCGCCAAGAGGTTCACCTTGAGACGTGTCTATGTTGGTATGTCGAAGAGTGGTGGAGTTGGCAGTTGTGAGTCTATGTGTAACGGTGAAGGATCGTTACTCGTTTCTCAGAGTTGATGATCTTGTAATTGGTTGAAGAGCTTTTTGGTTTCTGAAAGATCGTTCAAAAATTTAAGTATTTTAAATCGAAGGGTAAAGAGAAATCACGATAAAGTTTAGGTTCGACGTGATGTTTGGACTCTAAGGACAAATCGTGAAGTGGTTTGGACTCATGAGTGCGTCGATATAATCTTGATTTTGATGACTTGAGTGTTTCTCTACCAAGTTTTGAGATGGGTTGTCGACATATATGGTAAAATAGTGTGAAGATTACCAGAGTAACACAATGGAAATGTAGGTTATCGGCTATGGTTATGTGGAACCGGTCTTCTTGTGTTATAACAAATCTTGTTGAAAAAACCATTTGAAAATCCTTGAGGGCTTGTTAGAGTTTCAGTATAACTATTCATTGGAATTAAGTGGTTGAGTTGGAAAATAATGTTTGGACCTTGAAGGATAGTTGGGTGAGTTTTGATCTATAGTAAGATTTCGTAAGCTACAACGATTTTCGTTTGGAATCAAGGGGCTCGAGTGGTGAAATCGCGTGGTCATGAGTTGGCCTTCGTTCAAGTTGGGGTGAGTTTTAGTAAAGCGAAGTGCTAATTTTTGTCTTGGTAGGTCAAGCTGGGAAGAAAGGCTGTTAATACAAGATATTTTGATGGTAGAATCTAGTTGGTGGAGTTTCACTTGTTCTTGAAAACATTGGGCCAGGGTGGAAATGATAGACAAAGAAGTGTTCCTAGTAGTATACCTTTGAGGAGGTGTCACGTTTCGGACACAAATGAGGTTTGAGTTTAAGAGTTTTGAACTGCGGATGAGGGTCAAAGGGATTGTTAACCGAGGTGAAGCTCATCCGAAGTAAATTCCTTGGGTTGATACTTGGATAATATCGTTTGAGTCTATCTTATGTCGTTTGGTTTTAGGGTCCTTTATGAGTGTGTTTCGATCAATGGAAATAAATCGTTAGAGAGAGGCGTCGACTGAATATTGCTTGGTAAAAGGGTGATGGTTCAATATAATAATACAAGTAAGTAATGCCAAGAATATGTCTTTTTGCGTGCAAGTATACACGGTCAACAAGTAATAAAGTAGTGAGTTGAGTATCGTATACACAGGGATTGTCCAGGAATTAAAAGTCACGATAAATACTTGTGAATTGAAACAAATAAGATGGCAATTGATTTCTAATTTAATTAAGAAAGTGATTAAAGGAAAATAAGAATTCATGTAGATTGGCAAACACTTGTTTCGAGATGATTAATAGGCTTAGCAAGGGATGTTTGGATTTCACGCTAGCGATGACAGTAATTAATAAAGTTAAACCTTGGTTTTAATGTCGAGCAAATTTTAAGCTAGTATTGCCTCTGTCGATGGCAATAAGTTTAAGTTAATTACTTTTAACACCTATATGTCTATAGTGAGTTTTCAAACAATTATCTTGAAGAAGATTTAATCTTTACTACTAAGGGGTAGATTCACTTCAAAAGTTAGTTCATCTAATTGAATCTCTTATTTCGAAGTTTCTCTCATTAGTATTTGGGAATTAATCCTCATCTCCTAAGTCTGTTAAGATATTATGGGATAATGAGCATTCAATGCCAACTATCGTATGGCATAAGATATGATGAAATTAAGCGTAAGCAAAATAGACAAAAACGCCAAGGCATTCAATAATTAAAAACCTAAATCTAAGCGTTCATTGCAAACACCCCTAGCCAACTTAAAAGATTAGTTCATGGCTGGGGAAACCAACAACACATCATCGTGTTTAAACATCATCTCAAAATTATAAATATTTTTTTAGAGAAATGGATTAAAGAAGGAGATCTGTCAATGCAGCCCTTCAATGGATCCAGAGCTCTCGACAAAGCTGTCTAGTTGAACCTTGGTTTGCCTTTACCATCTCTTTCCTCCTCACGGTGCAACACTCCTTTGCTTATTCATTGGACTTCTTTATATAGGCACTCATGAAAACCCTAATTAAGGTTAGGGTTTTGAGGGTTTGTTACCACCATTTGTAGTGCATTTCCTCCTCATAAAATTAGGGTTGACCTGGCTCTGACTCAAGGCTGTTTGACTGGGCACAGACTTTCTTCTTTTGCTAACCGAGCTTGGCATTCTTCTCCTACATTTTTCCAACTGCGTTCATCATTTCTTTCTCCTGCGTTTTGCCAACTATGCTCTAGATTGCCAAACCTGCACACCATGACAAGAAAATACTCATTTACTCTAGCAATAAAATCTGTACATTCCTTAACTTCTACATGCAAATGCATGAAACTACTGACAAAATGTACTAATATATACTTAAAGACAAGAAAAAGCATGTCAATATACGCATGAAAATTATATCTTTTGAAGAGTTAACACTCCCCAAACCTAGCTTATTGCTTGTCCTTAAGTAATGCAAAACTAAAAACTATAAAAAGTTAAGTAAAGTAAAGTCCCTTGGCAAAATTTTTCTAATTAGCAGCACAAACTAGCAAGAAAAATCCGACCCTAGTTTCGTTCTCAGATATCTCAGAGTAGTAATGCTAATAGATCAGCAATTTCAAGTGCAGTGAAATAACTCTAAGCTAAGGTCATAAATTATGCATAAAGTGCGGGTGGTTTGCATCAAGTATCCTTTAACTCCCTTAGTCAATTTTACTACCCAAACTCAGAATTGTCCTCAATGCATGAGGATATATATATGCATAAATGAAATACATGCTGGAAATGAAAAATATAAAACTAAGGAGTTAAAAGGATGATGACTCCCCTGAAGAATATTCTAAACAAGAGATACGGGTCTTTCTCTTTAGTTGTGGCTTCAAAGCAGCACTAAAAATCTTCACTTCTTGTAGGACCTCATCAATTACCTTGCCGACTCAGATATGGCAAGAGCAACATGGGCGGCTAAAGAGGCTGGGGCTACTAGTGGCAAATCAATCTTGGCAAGCACGTTATCTTCAGACTCGACATCACCATGCTGGGTCTCGATTCTAGTAGAATCTTCGTGGGTAGGTGATACAGTATAATGGCATCAGATTGCTGGCTTAGAGTATGGACAGGCTGAGGGCTGGCTGTCGGTACACAGAGCCCAGTTTGGAACTCTGGATATAGTGCTAAGGATTGGTGGACATGCCCTCAAGCGTGGTCCTCAATGCCCTGTCTCTGACCCCAATATATTACCAGATCACCAGGTTTTGTTCCTCGACCTTTTGGAACTTCTGAAAAAGGAGTTCATGGCATTGATAGATTTGGAAGAGTAATGCCACCACATCATCTAGCATTTGCGTGGAAGGTTCATCCTTGGGTGTATTGGCAGTAGATGCAGGCCAAGCAGCTTTTCTCTTGCCTTTTTCTCTGGCCTTCCTACCAATCAACTGTCCCTCAAAGAGCATGAGTGATAATTCCCTTGCATTACTGGACATTGTCAGAGTCGAGAGTGGGCACCTTATGCTGAATGCAGATGGTGGAAATAATGGAAGGGAAGATCAAGCTACCATAATTGTGACTGGAGCACTTGTAATTTTTGTCAATGATAAGCCGGCTGACATTAATCTTCCTTCTAGTCATGATGGAGTGAAGCAATGCCATCCTATCCTCCATCACCGTTTCATTATGATTGGTTGGCATCAGGCAGGCCTTCAGAAAATGGTTCTACCCCTGCGGCTGTGGTTTTAATGCAGTCTTTTCACACTCATCTTCCCCTTGGAAGAGACGAACCACTTGGTTCCTAGTTCGCACAAATCATCTAAGAGAAGCTATCTCTTGGCATTATCCATAGACTCAGAGAATGTCGAATGCTATTCTCTCACACCATCTAAATTGAGCATGCGATTAACATACCCCTTGTCAAACTGAACACATCTAACCCAGACAAATACAAACGGTAAGGCCTTGGTGGTAAGGTGGGCATAGAATTCTTAGACGATGGTAGAGTGAACATCATTAAGGTGTAGGCAAAAGATCTCCCAGCTATGTTTCTTGACGATGACAACCACCTCCATTGAATACCCTATATTGGGCTTGTCCTTGAAATCAAACCAATTCTCATACGAAAAGGTTCATGCCGAGTAGTTCTCTTCACACTTCTTCTTTGTCTCATTGTTGAAGAAAATTTAGAGAAGGGGTGATGAAGATGCCATTGAATATTTTGGGGAAGAAGGTTGACCGATGTGGAAGATGAAAAGAAATTAGGTTCTTACTTTTTCTTGCCGGTTTGAAAGAAAGGAAAAGGGGAGAAGTTCTTGAATTGAAGAAGAAAGGGGAATTAAATAGGGTTTATTGGGGACGGTTGGGATGGTTTTAAGTGGTTTTAGTGGGGGTAATCATAACTTGGCAGTTAAAGCATGTGTGGGAGAGTGGGATAATCATGGTTGTAGCAGTTGAGGCGTGTGGGAGAGTGGCGGCGCAAGAAACGGGGCACGACTAGAAGTAGGTTTAAAATTTTAAACTTTGAAATTTCAAGTTGGGCTACTATTGCTAGGGTTTCCCGCTCAACAAAAATTAATCTCCATTGGGCCTGATTTGAAGAGGGTCGACATGTTATCTTGACTCATGATGATGGGTGTCCGTATGCCAGTAGGGCTTTGCATAGTACTTTGGCAAAATTGCCTACGCTTAAACTGACAAAAACCTTTCAAAATAGAAAAAGAAAAAACTAAAATAATTAAACTAAAATACTAAAAAAATAACTGTCTTAACTATTTACAATATTCAGACTAAGATGGCAAAATTTACTGAATCTCAGCAAAGAGAATAGTCTCATTGGCATTATTCTGACTACCTTCTCAATATTGTTTTAATCTCTAGCCATTCACTTTGAATGTTGCCCCCATTTTTAAGTCCTTGATGTTTACTGCTCCATGGGCATAAGGCTTAACAACTTCAAAGGGTTTTGACCACCTGGATTTGGGTTTACCTGGAAACAACTTGAGCCTCGAATTGAACAACAACACTTTTTGTCCAACTTCAAACTATCTTGGCAAAATTTTGTTGTCATGCCACCTCTTTGCTTTTTCTTTATAAACCTTGGCATTTTATAGGCTTATGCTCTAAACTCCTCCAGCTCATTCATTCTAACAAATGCTTCTCTCCTACGGCTTTCTATTCCATGTTCAACTATTTGGTTTCCCAATAAGCTTAGTGCTCTAACTCCATCGGAAGATGGCATGACTTTCCAAACACAAGCTTGTATAGGGGAGTCCCTAATGGTGTTTTGAAAGTCATTCTGTATGCCCACAAGGAATCGTCTAGCCCTAATGAGTAGTCCTTTAAGGTTGGATTCACGGTCTTCTCCAAGATACTTTTGATCTTCTTGTTTGAAATTTCTGCCTAACGATTTGTTTGAGGGTGGTAGGCAGTGGCAATTCTTTGCTGGATTCTATACCTACGCAGAGCTTTAGTGATTAAATGGCATTTAAAATGTGTACCTTCATCATGTATAATGGCTCTGAGGCACCAAATCTAGTAAAGATATGCTTGTGTAGGAACTTGGCTACTGCCTTGACATCATTTGTTGGGAGAGCAACAGTTTCAACCCACTTCGAAACATAATCTACTGCCACGAGTATGTATAAATTGCCAAATGATAGGGAAAAAAGACCCATAAAGTCTATCCCCCACACATCAAACAACTCAACAAGCATAATATTTTGAAGTGGCAATTGATTCCCGCTGGAAATATTTCCAGTTCGTTGGCACCTATCACATGACTTGGCAAAAATAATGAGCGTCCTTGAATAACGTTGTCCAGAAAAATCCTAACTCCAACACCTTGGCTGTTGTGTTTATTCTGGCAAAGTGACCTCCATATGGTGCTTCATGACATAGTCAAAGAATGTTTTGTTTTTCATATTCTAGCACACAACAACGAATCACTTGATCGACACACTATTTGAATAAGAACTGATCATCCCAATAGTATTGCTAGATATCTCTTAGAAATCACTTTCTGGCATTACTCAGCAAGTCTGGCGGTATTATATTGCTAACCAGGTAGTTGACTATGTCCGTATACCATAGAATAGTAGTGGTTATAAGCAACTGTTCATCAGGAAACTCATCTCTAATTGCGACGATGTTGTTATCCTCACGATGGTGTTCTAAATAAGACAAGTGATCAACCACCAGGTTTTCACTTCCCTTCTTATCTCGTATTTCGAGATCAAACTCCTGTAACAAGAGTGTCCATCGGATTAGTCTGGGCTTGGCATTTTTCTTGGCCATGAGGTATTTGATTGTCGAGTGGTCTGTGTATACCACAACTTTACAACCCACAAGGTAAGATCTGAATTTTTCAAATGCAAAGACAATTGAAATAAACTCATTCTCAATTGTTGTGTAGTTAAGCTGGGCTTTATTCAATGTACGTCTGGCATAATAGATGCTATGGAAAATTTTGCCACTCCTTTGTCCTAACACAGCTCCAAAGGCATAGTAGCTGGCATCACACATGAACTTGAATGACTCATTCCAATCTGGTGCCACGACTATTGGGGCATTGACTAGCATGTCTTTCAATTCTTGAAAAGCTTTTAAACAAGAGTCATCAAACACAAAATCATTATTCTGTTCCAAAGTAAACATAAAGGTTTAGAAATTTTTGAGAAGTATTTAAGAAAACGACGATAAAAACTTGTATGTCCCAAGAAACTTTTAATATATTTGACACTTGTGGGTAGTGGCAATTGTTTGATTACCTCTACCTTTGCCTTGTCTACTTCCAGTCCCTTATTGGTTACTTTGTGCCCGAGAACTATGCCTTCCTTTACCATGAAGTGACATTTCTCCCAGTTTAGGACGAGGTTGATTTTAATGCATCTCTGAAGAACAAGTTCCAAACTCTAAAGGCATTCCTCAAAACTTTTGCTGAAGATGAAGAAGTCATCCATAAAGACTTCTAAGTTATTCTCGATCATATCCGAGAAGATCGACATCATGCAATGCTGAAACATTACTAGAGCGTTACACAATCCAAAGGGCATTCTTATGAATGCGAATGTCCCATATAGACAGGTGAACGTAGTCTTATCTTGATATTTTAGAGCAATGTCTAATTTGATTATAGCCCGAGCAACCGTCCAAGAAGCAATAAAATGCCTTCCTTGCCAGACTGTCCAACGTCTGATCAATCAAGGACAACGAGAAATAATTATTTTGAGTGGCATTATTTAGCTTCCTATAGTCTATGCACACCCTCCATCCCGTTACGGTCCCAGAAAGGACCAGTTATTCTTGTTGATCTGAACCACAACCATTCTACCATTTTTTGGCACGCATTACATTGGGCTGACCCACGAGCTATCAGAAATGGGATAAATTATCCTAGCATCCAACCATTTTATAAATTTTTTTTACTACCTATTTCAAGCTAGGATTCAGTCTCCTCTAGGCCTCGATTGTTTTGCCGTGAGTTTCTTCCAGAATAATTTTATGCATGCAAATTTTTGGGCTTATCCCTCGAATATCAGCTATGGTCCACTCCAGGGCTTGCTTATAATTGCCCAGTGTCTCCAACAATCTTTTCTCCTGGCCTTCAGCCACATCAACTGCGATGATCACTATCAAAGTGGAACTGTCTTCGAGGTAAGCATATTTAAGGTGACTTGGCAATGGTTTCAGTTCCAATTTTGACGGTGTAATATCCCAAAATTTTGGTTAGTGGCCAAAATGTAAAATTTGAAAGTTTAAGGGTTAAAGTGCAAACTTTGGAAAAGTTTAGGGAACAAAGTGTAATTTTCAAAAGTTGTGTATTTTAACCTCGTAAATGAATAGTTTAACCCCAAGAATGACGTTTTCGTGTTACCCAAATTTTTCGTACGGAGTTTATATTATTGGCTATAAAGCGATAAAGTTCAGAAGAATATTCGAATAATTGGATCGAATCGAATATCTAGGATATTTTGAAGGATGATAAGCCAAGGTTGAATTTGTCATTTTACATGTCTAAGATATTTTCTTTGTGTTGGAAGAATATGAACCCTTGGATTTAAGTTGATTTTCTATACTAAATATGAGCTGTTAGATGAAAAATGGCAAGATCGTAATTTTGGAAAATCACAAGGGCAAAGTTGGTAAACTACTAATTCAAGATTAAATTTAGGCCATTGGATGAAGGATGATGATATGAGGAATATTATGGAAATATATAATTTTCAGAATAGATCCGATAGCTCGGTAAAGGTAAAATCGTAGTAGAAGTATTTTGTGAATATCAGGAATCGGATTGAATTGAAATTTTAGAGGCTGTTCCATAATCCATGGGAAATCATAAAATGATATTTATGGAATGGTGGCCATTTGAAGAGGAACTAATTTAGTTAGATTTTAATGGAATGACAATTTTGAAACAAACTAGTAAATAAAGACTAGTTGGATGGCAAATTGGTCATTTGGCAAGGATGGCAATTTTGAAATATTTTAAGTTACAAGGGCTATTTTTGGATGAAGAAATTTGAAGTTTAAATCTTGGCCCTATTTGAATGAATTTAAAATTCATTTATATAATACAAGTGGCATATTTGGAGGAATTCAAAGTTAAAAGGCAAAAAGATGAAGCCTTCAACTTTTATATTTCAAAAATATTGGGAAAAAAGGGGAGAAAATTTCCAAGCTCGATTCAAGCCCTGAAACTCGATTTTCAGGTAATCTTTCAAACTGCAAAGTTGTTCTACTCTTCAAGCTCTATCTTTTGATGTTCTTAATTCATGGAATACATGTTTGATTGATGAGAATTTTACATGAGAAGGAAATTAGGGTTTATGAACAAAATTGGGGCTTTTGAGATTTTATGATTCCATGGTTGAATTTAAGTTGGAATCAAGCTTATATGATTTAAAATCATGTTATTGAGTTAGGATTTAAACCCTACATATTTTGGTTTCTATGGAGAAGATTAGGGTTTATGGATTTAAGTCTAACTTAGGGTTTGTGCTGTTGGATTAATGATCTAGTAAGCTTGATTTGTTGTTTGGAATCAAAACCCTAAGTTAAATATATAGGGACCAATTCGGCAACTTTAAAGTTAAGGGACCAAATTTTAATTTTATGAATTTGGAGTGTATTTATGTAATTAATGGTGTTGGAGATGTGAAATTGATGTTAGAATGCTAAACTGATGTTGAATCGAATTAGGGACCATTTTGACAAATTGTCAAAATCAAGTGACTAAATACGAAATGAATTCTTGGATGGGCGTTAAATCTGATTTTCAGTTAAAATAATAGAATTAAGGTAGTAGTGTTGATTTGAGGACTAAATTGCAAAGTTAAGAAGTTTGAATCCTTACCTTTGCATTTTAGTGACTATTTTGGGAAAAGAAAGAAACTTAGAGGGACTTATTTTGAATAATTATTTGATTAAGAAGATGATGAATTGGTGGTTTGAAGCAAGTGATGGGACTAAATTGATAAGCAGAAAAATAAGAAGAAGTTAGTAGAAATTAGAAGTTTATTATGGAAAGCTATGTAGAAGATTGAATTCTGGCAGTGACTTCAAAAATTCACCATAAATTCTACAAAAATGTTTAGATGATGAATTTTATACCTTTGTAAATATGTGTTTGTCTAGTTTCTTTTCCAACAAATGTAAATTGATTTTGAGTTCTGAGTTAAAATATATGAATTTTTAATCGAATGAAGGTTAGAAAATTTATAGAGCAGATTCTGTAAGGACAGTACTGAGACGGGAGTTTGAAGAATTTTCATAATTTTTGTAAATTTTATTAATTTATGTTGCTTACACCGTTAGAACCGTTATTGAATCTAGTTTTTCCAGTATAAAGGAAATTAAAATCTGGTATGTATTCTGCCCGGTATAAGCAAATCTTTGAAGGTAGCGCAAGCTGTCAGAAAATGAAAATTGAAACATTTTGTATTTAAATGTGAGTCAGCAAGCTCGGAAGAATTATTGGAAGTTCAAATTGGTCAATAGGGACCATAATGAGTTTTTGAACAATACAAGGAAGAAAGGAAAAATATTTGGAAATTTTATATTCGAATGATTATATTAGACATTGTGTTTAAGGTATTGTTAGATTTGAAACTAACAAATATTTTATCTTATTCATGTGATTAATGAAGTCAAGTCTGAATCAAAGGAGGTTCGAGGTTCTATAAAGGAAAGGATCGAGTAGAATTTAGTGACGCATGCTAATAAATGGCCCAGGTGAGTGCAATGCATACATAACATGGTACATGGATGTTTTATACATCATTGGGAAGACTTGCGATAAGTCTACCTGGTTTAGATATTGGCATGATATTTATGTCATTGATCATATGATTGGCATATTTTAAATATGTCAAAGATTGAATGTAAATGCATGGATCACTAGTTATATATGATGTTATTCTATGAATATTATTTCGGGTATGAACTGTCAATGTTAAATTATATTGATATACATTGCTATGGATGGAATAAATATGGAAATTATACCCAAATAAGTCAATTGAGGGACAAGATATAGTTGGCATGCCATAGAGTCCAGCAGCACGCTGCATAATCGGGAATTCGGGATAGCACTATAGTGTACCGAAAGGTCACTTAGTTTATGGTTAACACAACCTTATAAATGTGCGGGAAGCACTCCGGTGCATATTTGACTCGTGTATCCAGGGTCCTCACAGGTCTATATTTGGGCTATAAATTCGGGTTATAAATTCGAGTATCTGGTTTATATGAAAACTTGGGGCAAATGGCAATTATATCGATAAGAAATTTATATTTGGTTTATATTATGTTGATACATGATTAGTATGATGGTATACATATCTAGTGATCATGATGCATTTATGCATATACGGCATATTATGATAACCGGGCAAATATGAAAATCTTATGACATTGACATATAGTAAATAATTAATAATGCAATGTGAAAGTTTATGCATTGGAATATATCATGCTATATAAATATAGCCATGAAGTTGAATAAAGTTTAAATTATTGTTTTAATTTTCTTTATTGCCTCACTAAGTTCATATTTAGCATGTGTTTGATTGTACACACGTAGGTAAATCAAGAAGATAGGGAGAAAAGCATTGCATCAATATTGGAAAGCTCAACAGGTAATCACAATAATGACATCCTAATTAAGGTTTGATTATTATAGTGGCATGTATACTTGCTAAATTTATTTGAGTATGATTGACCTTTAAAGTTCGTTATGGTTTCAATATAAGTGGCATTTCTGGAAAGATTCAAGGTTAAGATTAACCTTAAGTGGTGAGTTGCATGATAAGATAATTGATTTATGATTGGAACTCGAACAAATAATTTAAGTCGATTTTAAATAAAGTTAAGCGTGCTTGGGCTAGAGAAATTTTAGGATGGGTGACCATCGTGAAGTTTTCTAAAAATTTTAAATTACCCTAATTTTTGGATTAAAGAAGTCGTAACATTTCTGACTCGTACCCGGTGTACGGATACTGGAAAGGGGTGTTACATTTATTCGTATCAGAGTTACAGGTTTAGTCGGTTCTGGAGATCAAATGAAGTATGGTAAAGGTCAAAAGTGTATACATGCCACTAAGATGTTAGAATTACTGATGATTTTACTTGTTGGAATGGATGCAATTGCTTACTATGATAAAAATGTTAAATTTCAATGTGTGAGGGTAAAAGAATTATGTCAGGTATTTAGACGAGTGAATCAATAAGAGATTCACGAGCATGATAAGGTTAATGATAATATTCTACCCTCAACTAAGCATGGTGCAGAGGCACCAGGCTTACATGATGTGTATGTTCTAGATTAAGATTTTTCTTCCAGACATTAGATTTGATCATGAATCAGCCTGCTTAGGCACCGATCGCAAAAGAATTGAGAGTTTTGGCACACTAGATTTTTGGAAAGATATTAATGGAGATCATATGATTGTTAATCTAAGGTTTAAAGATATAAAAGTTAGGTTAAAGGAACTCTGTATTGATGATCAGAGGAGACTAAAAAAATAAAGTAGTATCTCATCTGAAAGGATTAGATCTGTATTTGATAAAGTAATGTTACGGTATATACTCAAAAATCTGTTAGCTAGAAGTTCTTTCTTTGAGAGTTCCGTAACAAAGTTTATTCTAGAGATGCAACAAAGTTTCTTGCATTTTAATTAGGGCAATTGGATCATTTACGGGTATGAGTGCAAGTTTAATAAGCCGAGTTGAATTGTTTCTAAACTGCATTCTATAGACAGAAGAAGCGCCTGTTACAAAGAAGTACTGACTGCTCTATGAATTTAAAAATTCTATGAAGCAGTAAACTATGTTAAATGCAATGGAAAGAGTTCAGAATGAGAAAACATCTAAATAGAGGTCATAGTTCGTAAAGAGGAATAGTGAATCGAGATAACCACTTTTAAAAAGTAGTGAGGATTTCCGGCAAAAATGTCAAGCTGAATTTATTACATAGTTCTGCTAAGAGATCGGGATAAGGAAAATTAAGAACTCCTTGACATTTATAATTAATGTTGGAGATTCAAGAAAACCACAAAACTAATCACACGAGTGTGGTAATAATGGGCATGCATGAGCATGCAGAGTTTTTATTGGAATTTGTTATCAATATGAAAATGATTTAACTTATGCTAAGGATACTGAGCATCAAGGGTGAGCTGGGAGAGTATTCTTATTGTTTATGAGTTTTAAATGGGTTGCTCAAGAGGAGCTGTCAAGCTTGATGCTAAATCAAGAGGCTAAGTTTAGGATTGGATTTAATCCAATATTGAACTTATATTGATTACACTCTACAGAATGGCTCTTACTAGATTGAGAAAGCTAAACATCTAGTTGCAAGAGTCATTAGATGAAGGTTTTATACGATTCGGTATATCACTTGAGGAAGCTTCAATGATGTTAGTTAAAGAAGCAGTAATGTTCCTCTAAGGTTAAACTACGATTATATTATTACCAATAAAGGAAGATTTGATAGTAGCACTAGTATTAATGCAGTATGAATCTAGTAAGGATTCTACCTTATACAATAATACGTCCCATAATAGGTTGGGATGTGTAGTGATGTAATAAGGCTAAAAAAGCAATTGATTATTTACCCAAAAGTCACTATTTGCCTTATAAGCATTAAATGCTTAATTATTTTTGGAGGAAAATAGTGTATCGATTACACAACCTCAGATCGAGACTACTATGACAAATCGGATCAAAGATTTATAGATAAAAGATAAGATATGACTGGAAAGAATTCAGTAAGGTGAAAAGGAAAAATTTTAAAGATTCTGATGTTAAGTCTAAAGGATGTTAATTGTAACTCCCTCGACCCGGCCTAGTCGTAAGACTAAACCGAGCAAGCTATATTAGGTTTACCAAAGTAAACCGGAATGATGAAACCTAAAACTCGCCCATTTTTTCTTTTATTTTATCTAGATGCATTAAAGTTATCCTACGTGATCATGTTGTTCAAAGGTGAGCACTCGTCTCAATCAGGCATCATAATGATATCCAATTGGCCACGACACAACTTAGGGACCAAAATGTAAATTCAGCAAATTAAAAGGGTTTTACCACTTTTTAAGATACCAACTTTAAATTAGGTTCATTTCATGCTTATATGCCAAATATCAGCCTCAAATGATCATCCATGCATAAATAATTGACAAAACAAGATTAAGGGACTAAAACGAAAGAAAACAGAACTTTACAAAAGTCATTAACTAACTTAACAGCCATGTGTATCGGTAGTCTTATCCAAGTATCGGTACTCCCTTTACATTCGAATTTCCAAAAATTCTAGTAATCATATCCTGTACCGGTACGACCTTGCGTACTGATACGCCTTACCAAAATTGAAGGCTTATACCGATCATCAAACCCGTATACTGATCCCCCAAGCAAAACTCGGCCTACCTGTACTGATACGCGAACCCGTGTATCGGTACGCTACTTCGATAAAGCATTCTCGTATCGTAACGCCTAGCTCGCGTACCGGTACCACAAGCCTGAAATGGCTTCCCGTACCGATAAGTGAACATGCGTACCAATACGCCTGGACCTGAATGGTCACAAATGGCTGGTTTAACAAGCTTATCTAAGAAACAACCTACTTCACTAAGCCATAAACTTTCATACATCTCTACCTAGATGCAAAGGCAACCTAAACATCATAAGCTCAGCAATCCAAAAAGGCTTCCACCCACTCAAAGATGTCCTAAAGGCATGCTTCCTAAAACACTTTGCCAAACATCTCAAAATGCACCATTAAACCATTCACAACATAGGCAACATAACAGCACCCCCTCATAGCATATTAAACTTGCTCAAACCATCACAACAAGGCAATCAACAAGAAAACTCTAGATGCATAACTAAACCACCATTCAACCACAACTACTAACAAGTGATATCAAGCTTAGCAACATCATCTATCCTCAAAAACCAGCATAGAAAACATATTCAAAAACCATAGGAAAATAGGATTACAACCCCAAAAACCTTGGTGAACACATTGCCTTATTAATCGGAAATAGAAACCGAGTTCATACTCAAAGTAGTTTATCTCTTGGATCCTTGCAAACCTTGCCTTTGTTGCCCCGAACCTTAATGCTCTGCATCATTAGGAAAAAGAGAGTGTAAGGACACATGCTTAGTGAGGATGCTCATAAACAATGATGCATTTACATTGTTTTAAAAACATATGCTTGCTTTTCCCAAAACATGCTTACTTACAAAGCACTTCTTCATGATTCTAACCGAATAAGAACATAATGATAATCATAACATCAATAACATCTCATGCTTAAATCCGAAAGCATTTTAATCGAACCATGCTTAAATCCTAAAACATTTAAATCAAACCATGCTTAAATCCCAGAGCATTTTATTACAAGAATCAACACATGATCTTTTTCATATATTGGCAATTATAGTGACCCGGATAGATTACCTCTATCCTTTGCACATATCAGATACAAGGATCTCTCATACCATGCCTAGTTAAACCGCATGATATCCCAAACCTTGCCTACTTAAACCGCAAGATTTGACATCCTCGCTTAGTTAAACCGCAAGATTTCACCCTTGCCTAGTTAAACCACAAGAGTACCAACCTTGCCTAGTTAAACCGCAAGATCACCATCAATTTGGGTTGCCTAGTTAAACCGTATGCCCCAAATGATGTCCCAACAGTCCGAGTGGCCTAGTTAAACCGCCATACCTCAAGGACCCATGGCCACGATCGATTTTATTCATATTTTATAGTGCACTTTTAATCCTATGGCATGCCAACTATATCTGATTGTTTTCAACATGTCACATAGCCAATATACCATTTACAAAACCATTTACTTACTGTTTTACAATGTACCTCATAAACAACACATATGCAAATCTTATTGCCAATGCAATAACACCATTCCCAACCGGAATGAAAACCAATGCTCAATAGCATTTAATATATACTTTCAATCCCCTTCATATGTACTCAAAATCATAAATTACCAGTAAGTAAATCATACCATGTTTGTTACCAAAACATGCAAACAACATGCTCATATCCAAGAGCAAAATAAGGGAAACTTACTTTCGAGCTTAGGTAAGTGTCTCACGCTTACCTTAAACTCCCAACAACCTTTTCAAACCTTTGTAAAGCATTTAAAACTAGTTTCCACTCACCGATACGCTTCGTCTTCCTTGCCAACGCGAAACAAGCTCTCAGCAAGCCACCAAACACGACACGCTTCATCGCCTTGATTATCCCTTGTTTTAAACACATAAAACCAGAGGAAAATGCATTCAAACCATTGCCCAACAACAATCTCCCTCAACTCCCAAGATGCTCACTCAAGCACCATCCGAAACATACTGAAAACACCATCAAACGTTTCCAAAACTTAACCCAACCACAAAACAACAATACAAGCCTTCAATCAATGTTGCGCGTAATAAGTGCTACGCAAAAGTGCAAGTATACACGTCGCAAGTTATAGTATAAAAGATATCGTCTCCACAGGGATTGGTGCCACTTCAAGAATCTAGTCTCTTGCACTGTAAAAAGTAAAAACACAAGTAAAGGATTATAGAAGTTTTAACTAATGACTAATCTAGAAAGCAATAAAGTAAAAGAAAAGATGAATTCAAATGAGAGAGAGATAGGCCAGGTTATCGTGAGTTGAGGCATGATAGCCGATTGGATCGTCTTGGTAAAAGAGTGCACGGGCAACTCAGTTGTCGTGGCAACTTGCACAACGGGGTTGCCTTGGCAACTAATCGATGGTTGCCTGGGCGACTAGTTGGGCAACTACTTGGGCGTCTGGGCAGCAACCTTCAAGGTTCGGTAGAGCGTTCTTCAATGGTTTCTTCTTATCCCTAAGTCGAAACTCTAGCTACTTGTGCATGCCTTGATAATACATCCCTGCGTGAATCAAGGGTGAACAACAACCAATCTTGCGCTCCTCTTAGCCGTTGAAATCCATAACTTATTCCTAAGCCGGATTAATCTTCACCATCATTGGATTGAATAAAGATCATAGTCATTCGTTTCTTGAATCTAACTCTCCCGATATTAGATAAATAGATGAAATCACGAGATCCTCTCCAATTCACTCATAAACAAGAATAAGAACCAAGAATGAATAAACCTTGAAATAGAAAAGTGCAAACTCTTATTACCTAAACAAAAACCAATAGTTTCTCACAACCACAAAACACAATAACCATAGCCAAGTAAATTTAGTTCATGGCTAGGTTCCAAAGAAACACAAGATAAACAATCCCTAGCATGAACCCAATCGAACAAGGAAGAAAAGATGAAGCTTGTCAAAAATCCCTTGCTTTCTCCCTTGGACTTGTCGAAATTTCCCTCTTGCTCTCTCTATGCATCTTGTCGAAATCTCCTTGCTATTTATAGGGCTAGGCCAAAGTCCTTTTTTGAGGAGGAGTTTGAGTTGGAATTAAATTATCTTTAAAGAATATAATTCTTTATTATAATTTTATTCCTATTAGAACTTCTCCTATCTTCTTGGAATTTAATTCTTCTTTAATCTCTGCATGGAAATCAAATTCCTTTGGGTTTGGGCTTTGCTCCACGTCATCTTAGGCTTGTATAGTCATTAATTTCGACATCCCTATTGCATTTTCTCTTTGTCGACAATTGCCATGGCAACTGGCTCGGCGTCTCCTTCATGCATTGCCCTGGCAACTAGCTTGGCGTCTCCTTCATGCATTGCCCTGGCAACTAGCTCGGCATATCCTTCATGCATTGCCCTGGCAACTAGCTCATCATTGCTTTGGCAAGTAATCCTGCACATACACACACAAAGCACACCAAAGCAGCATCTTTTCCACAAAAACTACCAAGTTATGTAATCAAGCTCAACGATGGAAGGAAACATGGATTAATGCATGAATAACTAATTATGAAACTAATATGAGCCTAAGTCTAACAATAATATGAGTAAAAAGGGTAAGAAAAATAGTACTTTTGAACACTTATCACACCCCCAAACTCGAACTATTGCTTGTCCTCAAGCAATGCAAACTCATAATTACCTGACAAGACTTCAATTTTCACAAACTCAGCTTTGAACTTGATTTCAATTCTCTCAACCAGGGCACAAAGTATGATTGCTTTTTATTTTTTAAAACGAGGAATTACTCAAATCAAACTATAATGCTTGTGAGTGTGTGCGGAGTTGTGTGCAAGTTGATTTTTCGGATTCTATGCAAACAATAGGTTTTCAAATTACTTCATTGGGTTCTTTTTAACATGTTTTAACTAGAGCCAATTTGGGCACCTCTAGTGTTTTGTTTTTAGTTTTCTTAAGTTAATTTAATCGACTAGAGCGGTTTGGGCACCTCTAGTTAAATTTTTTTAACACATCCTAGAGCCAGTTTGGGCACCTCTAGTGATCAATTTTTTAGCACATGCTAGAGCCAATTTCGGGCACCTCTAGCATTCATCCATTTTTTTATTCTAATCCCCAAATTTGTTAATTATCAACCTAAGTTCACTAGAATTCCTTAAATCAATCAAACCACAACAGTGTTTCATCAAATTTAGCATCATAGTAAAATTCTAAGTTTTTCCATGGTTATCCTAGAATAAAAATTCTATCAATTAAGTGCATTGGCAAAGTCATCATCGAATATTCATCAAATTTAAGCAATTTTTGTTTCAATTAACGGCATGGCAAGCAATTTATGTATCCTAAATGTAATACTTAAGTGAATGTAACTAGACATGGTAACTACTAATAACAATCCCCCCCAAACTCGAGTTAGGCATTGTCCTCAATGCATGCATAAAATAACGAGAAATAATAAAAATAAAAAATAAAAATAAAAATGCATACGAGGACTTACTCCGAGAGTTCGTCATCGTAGATGATTAATTTCCTTCTAGTCGGTGTCTTGATTATCTTGCTTGAACGCGATGGTTGTTTTCTTGTTGCCGGTGGTGGAATCGATCCTCGTACGGGGTTGTCCTCATCGTCCTCTTCATCATTGTCAATGGCTTTTCGCTTGGAGGATTCAATTGGTGCGGTCTTTATTGGTTCAATGGAGGACTCATCCGAATCTGAAAAATCAGAAAATGATTATGTAGGAGTTGATTCGGGCATAGGTGCTTTACCTTTGGCTTTTGCAGTGATTGCCGGGATGTCTTTAGCTTTGGTTGCCGTGGCATCTTCAGGGTTGGTTGCCGGGGCAAGGATCTCGGCGGGAAAGATTGGGAACGGCACGCGATTGTCCGGGTACTTTCCTAGGATGACTTGGGTGATGGCATTGTTGTGCTCCTTCATGTACCGCATGAACATTAGTTGCCGATCTTCAATTTGCCTTAGGCGGCTTGCCAATGGGTGCAAAAGTGCTTCAAAGTGTCCCGGGATTAATGGCCGAGTTGCCCTGGCGTTAGGTGCTTGGGCATTAGGGATTGCCGCGGCGGCAGGAGTTGTCGTGGCAATTGGAGGCCTTGAAGAATCTCCCGGTGCCTCTCCCATTAGCTTTCGGATTAGTGCTTGATTCCAACCAGACTTGGGTAGGGCCTTTTCATCGGTGGACTCACTCGGGACATGCATCTCCTTGCAAAGATTAGAAATTAAGCAAGGGAAGAAAAGAGAACCCTTATCTTTTGAGCTGCATACAAAAATCTCATCACAAATAATTTTTCCAATGTTAATGATGCGATTATGCAAAATAGAATGTATGAGCAAAAGACGGGTATATCAACGATAGTATTGTGTGTGGAGGGCATTAAAGAAGTTTTAACAAACTTATTCCATAGTTTTGCCTCAGGTTTAAGCCGAAGGCGATTTACCGTGCCCTTGTATTTACCGTCGTTCCAATGAGTTCCCGGTTGAGTGAGTTCTTGAAGCACCTTGTCGAGTTGCTTGGGATTGATTTGGTCAACGAAGGCTTGATGCTCGTCCTTCTCAATGTAAAGTCCGTAAAAGGTGTTGATGCTTTCGGGACTTATAAGTATGGCCTTGTCACGAACAAAAACATAAGGATTATCCGGGTTAGGTGAATGAGCATAGAATTCTCTTACCCATGAGATGTTACCCGGTTTCGGTTGATGGCAAAAGATTTGCCACTTTTGATGTGCAATCCTCTTGAAGATGAATGGTTCAAGGCCGAAATCTTGATGAGAGTTGGAGTATTCAAAGCCTTGTTCTTCATGAATCTTCCAGCTTTCAAACTTGGATTGAAATCTTTCTTGAACTACCGGTGTAGCAAACTTCTTGTATCTTGGTTCTTTGGAGGAACTTGGATGAACTAAAAGTTTAATCTTGGATTCCATGTATGATCTTGGTTGTGTGTAAAAACAAAGAAAAGAAAAGAAACTAAAAAGTTGCAAGATAGAAAGTAGGAATAGGAGGGTGGGATTGAAAAAAAAACGAAAAAGGGGTTAGGGTTTTGTAGGAGTTGTCGACAAGGGGGTTTTGGTTAGGATGAATTGGAGGCTTTATATAAGCCTTAGATTCAGCCCATTAGTTTCCTTGTTGAAGATGTTTTCCTACTTGGTTTAGAATTCCTTCTTTCTCTTGAACTTCTTTTCCTACAATTCAAAAACAAATCAAATAAGGATTAAAATTAAAAATAAACTAATAAAGAAAACAAATAAAGATGTGTAATAGGATTCTTAAACTTGAATAAAAATCTATCCTAAAACTACTAATAATCGGAAAAAAAATTGGAAAAAGAAAAAAAAAATAATTAAATAATCGAAAAAACAAAATAAAAATAAAAATAAAAATATCAAAAGGGAGAGCATGCTCATGCATCTCCTAAATTGACCACTTCCTTGTTACGTTCCACATGGGCACCATTGTAGTGCTTCAATCTTTGTCCGTTAACTTTGAATTCATGGTTGTCAGAGATGGACTTGATTATCACAACACCATGGGAGAATGGTTTGACGACTTCAAATGGGATTTCAGCTTTCCCGGGAAAAGTTTTAGCCGAGAATTGTATAGGAGAACTAGTTGCCCTGGCGTGAATTTTCGTGGTAATAGTTTCTTGTCGTGCCATCGTTTTGTTTTCTCCTTGTAGATTCATGCATTGTTATAGGAGAGTGCACGAAATTCTTCTATCTCATTGAGATCCATCAAGCGCTTTTGTCCGGCACTTTCCCAATCCATATTCACGGTCTTGATTGCCCAGTACGCCTTGTGCTCGATTTCCACCGGTAGATGACATGTTTTACCATAGACAAGTCGGAAGGGGGACATACCTAAGGGTGTTTTGAATGCAGTGCGATATGCCCAAAGTGCGTCATCTAGTCTTAATGACCAATCCTTCCTTGAGGGATTTACGACTTTCTCGAGTATTCCCTTCAACTCCCGGTTGGAAATTTTTGCTTGCCCGTTGGTTTGTGGGTGATATGCCGTGGCGATCTTGTGTGATATGCCGAAGCGTTGCAACATCTTGGCAATTAGTCTGTTGTCAAAATGCTTGCCTTCGTCGCTGATAATTGCTCTCGGCATCCCAAACCGTGTAAATATGTTTTTCTGCAGGAATCGTTGCACGGTCTTGGAATCGTTGTTGGGAACTGCAGCTGCCTCTACCCATTTAGACACGTAGCCGACGGCAAGTAGAATGTAGAGGTTGCCGAATGAAGATGGGAAAGGTCCCATAAAATCGATCCCTCATACATCGAACAGTTCCACCTCAATGATGTTCTGGAGTGGCATCTCATGTCGTCTAGAGATATTGCCCGTCCTCTGGCAACGATCACATTGCTTGTAAAAGTCTTGGGCATCTTTGTACAATGTTGGCCAATACAACCCGGATTGCAAAACTTTGGCCGCGGTACGAGTTCCTCCAAAATGTCCTCCATAGGGTGAAGAATGGCATTGCCGGAGTACATTCTGTTGCTCTTCTTCAGGGACACATCGGCGTATAACCTGATCTGCACATTGTTTAAACAAAAGAGGCTCATCCCAAAAGTAATGCTTAGCATCATGGCGAAACCGCTTCTTCCCTTGGTGAGTAATGCCATAAGGAAAAATACCACAAACAAGGAAGTTAACTAAATCCGCGTACCAGGGTATTGCCGAGGCATGTGCTGCCGTGGTTCCCGAGGCGCCGTGGGTTCCCAAGGCGTCTAGGGTTGCCGAGGCAACTAAAATTTGTTCATCCGGGAATGCATCGCACATCTCTAGATCCGCGTCCTCCTTCCTATTGTGTTCCAAACGTGATAAGTGATCGGCCACTTGATTTTCTGTTCCTTTCCTGTCCTTAATTTCAATATCAAATTCTTGTAAAAGTAATATCCAACGAATCAAACGAGGTTTAGCATCCTTTTTAGCAAATAAGTATTTGATTGCCGAATGGTCCGTATGAACAATTACCTTTGTACCAATTAAATAGGATCGGAACTTGTCAAATGCAAAAACTACAGCTAGTAACTCTTTCTTCGTTGTTGTGTAATTCACTTGAGCACCATTAAGAGTTTTACTAGCGTAGTATATCACATGGAAGGTCTTACCTGTGCGTTGGCCTAGGACTGCTCCTACCGCGAAATCACTTGCATCACACATGCGCTCAAAAGGAAGTGTCCAATCTGGTGGAACGACAATGGGTGCCGAGGCAAGCTTTTTCTTTAGGGTTTCGAATGCTTGGGTGCAAGAATCATCAAAATCGAAGACTTTATCCTGTTCAAGTAGATTACACAAGGGTTTAGTGATTTTAGAAAAATTATGAATGAACCTCCTGTAAAAACACGCATGTCCGAGAAAACTTGAATTCCTTTAACCGAACTTGGTGGGGTAATCTCTCGATCACGTCCACCTTGGCTTTGTCAACTTCAATTCCCTTGGATGAAATCTTGTGGCCGAGCACTATTCCTTCATCTACCATAAAGTGGCATTTCTCCCAATTGAGGACTAAATTCGTTTCTTCGCATCTTGCTAACACCCTCTCTAAATTGCCGAGGCAGCCGTCAAAGTCATTACCAAAAACCGAAAAATCATCCATGAAGATCTCAAGGAAGTCTTGACCATGTCTGAAAAAGAGTGCCATCATGCATCTTTGGAAGGTTGCCGGGCGTTACATAATCTGAACGGCATCCTTCGGAAGGCATAAGTACCGTATGGGCATGTGAAGGTTGTCTTTTCTTGATCTTCTGGTGCTATGGCAATCTGATTGTAACCTGAATAACCATCAAGAAAATAATAAAAGGGTTTACCTGCAAGACGGTCAAGCATTTGATCAATAAAGGGTAATGGGAAGTGATCTTTCCTAGTAGCTTTGTTTAGCTTTCGACAGTCCATACAACCCTCCAACCGGTCACGATCTGGTTGGGATAAGTTCATTATTTTCATTGCTTACCACTGTTATACCTCCCTTTTTGGTACACATTGTACCGGGCTTACCCACGTACTATCGAGATAGGGTATATAATGCCGGCGTCAAGCCACTTGATGATTTCTTTCATTACAACCCCTTTCATGGCATGATTCAGTCTCCTCCGGGCCTCAATTGAAGGTTTGTGATCATCTTCCAACAAGATCTTGTGCATGCACACACCCGGGCTAATTCCCTTCAAGTCGGCAATTGTCCACCCTATTGCCTTTTTTTGTGTAGCTTCAACATCTTGATCAGCTTCTTTTTCCTTTCAGCTGTAACTTAGAAGAAATAATTACAGGCAATGTATTATCGGTCCCTAAGTATACATATTTTAGTTGCTCGCAATTGTTTCAACTCAAGAATTGGTGGTTGTTCAAATAGGGTTTTTCGAGCTTACCTTCCTTACGAGTAGTCCCGGTGGTTCAAAGTATGTACCTGGTCGGTTGACTAGCCAATTTGCCTCTTCTTGTTGTTCCTCATCGACCGGTTCTTCATACTCCTCAGGTTCCTCTTGATTGGCAATGTAGTTGCCGAGGCAACTAAATTCCTCATCGAAGTTAAACTCTGCCGTGGCATGAAGTAGTTGGCATTCTTCTAGATCATCGGCATGCCTTAGTGTTTGGAACACATTTAGTTTGACCTGCTGGTCATTCACCCTCATTGTGAGTTCTCCCTTTTCAACGTCGATCAAGGTCCTCCCTGTTGCTAGGAATGGTCTCCCGAGAATGATAGGTGCATGCTCATGTGCTTCACAATCCAAAACAATAAAGTCAGCGGGAAAAATAAATTTATCAACTTTTACCAGTATGTCCTCGATTTTTCCCTCTGGATGCACATAGGATCTGTCGGCTAGCTGCAGCATAACTGTTGTAGGTCTTGCCTTCTCGATTCCTAGTTTCTGGAAAACCGATTTAGGCATCAAGTTTATGCTAGCCCCAAGGTCGCATAATGCTTTCCCGATATAGTGATTTCCAATGGAACAGGGTATTATGAAACTTCTGGGATCCTTCAACTTAGGTGGCATATGATTGTGCAACATTGCCATGCATCCCTCTGTCGCGGCAACTGTTTCAAACTCTCATAGCCTTGTTCTTTTGGACACAATGTCTTTAAGAAACTTGGCATAGTTTGGCATTTGTTCAATTGCTTCCACCAATGGCAAGTTGATGTGGACTTGCTTTAGGATATCAAGAAACTTCTTGAATTGGTATTCTTGCTTTTGTCGCTTCAATCTTTGTGGGAATGGTGGTGGAAGTCGGATATCTTCGATCCTTTCATTGGTTTGAAACCTGATTGAAGGTATTGCCGGGACATCTGGAGTTGCCAAGGCATTATCAACTGGGGTTGCCGAGGCATGCTTATCGCAAGTTGCCGAGGCATCTTTATCGTCGGTTTCTGAGGTATGCTTATTGTCGGTTGCCGCGGCAATTCCTGGTTATGCATCTGAGGCTTTGCCGCTAGGTTCGTCTTGATCTTTTTGTGGAGTTTTGTTTGACGAGCGGGTTTGAACCTCTCTAAGTTGTTGGCCACTTCTGGTGGTGATTGCCTTACATTGCTCATGGCCAGTTCCTCTTGCGACTTCATATCGCTAGGTAAACCTCCTTGTGGTCTAGTATTCAGATTTTGAGCAAACTGTCCGACTTGATTTTCCAATGATTTGATTGCCGCCTCTTGGTTTTGCAATCTCATCTCGGTCCTGTTAATAAAAGCATCAGTTCTTTTTATGAAATTACTATTCTCAGCCATATAAGATTCAGTTTTCATCATAAAAGCATTTAGAGAATTTTCCAAAGAACTAGATGTTGTCGGTTTTGTTGCTGCGGCATCATTGCCGTGGCATATTCTCTCTGGAATCCCGATGCTTGTGCATTCTCGATTGTTCTCGGGTTAGAGCATTGTTGGGATTACTCCATGAAAAAATTCGGTGCTTCTTCCAATTTGGATTGTATGTATTGGACATCATTTTGTTGCTCGATTGTAATTCCCCACATAGAAGCCGGATTCCAGTTCGCATACATTCGAGAAGAATTATGGTTATCACCACATAACTCACAAAAAGAATCCATTACCTTGACTTCATGTGTGTTGTTTGGTTTTTGCATGTTCTGGACCATCTTGGTTAAAGCGCCAATTGTGCCGAAATTGAATCGATGATCCTAGTTCATGTATTGTGGCTTTGCGCGTCTAACTCCTCTTCTAGTAGATGGGAATTGATAATCATTCTTGGCCAGCCTGTTTAAAATTTGCATTGCTTCTTCCGGCAACTTATCTAAGAGTATGTCGTTTGCCGAGGCATCTAGCATCATCCTTGTTGGTGTATTCACGGCGTTGTAAAACATTGTTACTTGAGTCCACACCGGGAATCCGTGTAGAGGGCATTTGTGTAGAATTTCTCTATATCGCTCCCAAGCCTCGTACATGGATTCATCATCTGCTGCCGAAAAGAAGTAATGTCGTTACGAAGCTTATCAGTCAAATTTGTAGGATTAAATCTAGCAAGGAAATCACGACAAAGATCAGTCCAAGATGCTATGGATCCGGCAAGAATGCTATTCAACCATGCTTTCGCCCTATCCCTCAGTGAATAGGGGAATAATCTTAATCGTAATACATCGAGGTGACTCTGTGTATCTTGAACGAGTTACAAATCTCGAGGAAAGATTTCAGATGTTGTCGTGCATCTTGATTCTTTGAGCCGCCAAATTGACCTATTGTGTTGATCATATTAAACATTACCGGCTTCAACTCAAAGTGGTCGGCTTCAATTTCAGGTGCGACAACTCCTGGGTTAAGTTCATCAAGATCTTCTTCAAGATAGTCTCGAATAGTTCTGTTTCGTGCAAGAATCACTCCTCCTCCTGCTCGAACATCTTGATTCATATTGCCGTCTTGATTTGCCATTGCTTCTCTTATCCTTCGTCTAAGTCTTTGTAAGGTTCGTTCGATTTCTGGATCAAAGGGATATTCGGTGAAGTCGGTCTCGCATACGGTCATATACCAATGCAAAACCAAAGTTTGTTAGCCCTTTGAATTGTAAACAAGAAAAATAAAAAGAAAGTGCAAGAAAATAAAAACAAAGTCGCTATTGCCAATCCCCGGCAACGGAGCCAAAAACTTGTTGCTAGTAATAAGTGCTACGCAAATGTGCAAGTATACACGTCGCAAGTTATAGTATAAAAGATATCGTCTCCACAGGGATTCGTGCCACTTCAAGATTCTAGTCTCTTGCACTGTAAAAAGTAAAAACACAAGTAAAGGAATATAGAAGTTTTAACTAATGACTAATCTAGAAAGCAATAAAGTAAAAGAAAATATGAATTCAAATGAGAGAGAGATAGGGCAGGTTATCGTGAGTTGAGGTGTGATAGCCGATTGGATCGTCTTGGTAAAAGAGTGCACGGGCAACTCAGTTGCCGTGGCAACTTGCACAACGGGGTTGCCTTGGCAACTAATCGATGGTTGCCTGGGCGACTAGTTGGGCAACTACTTGGGCGTCTGGGCAGCAACCTTCAAGGTTCGGCAGAGCGTTCTTCAATGGTTTCTTCTTATCCCTAAGTCGAAACTCTAGCTACTTGCATGCCTTGATAATACATCCATGCGTGAATCGAGGGTGAACAACAACCAATCTTGCGCTCCTCTTAGCCGTTGAAATCCTTAACTTATTCCTAAGCCGGATTAATCTTCACCATCATTGGATTGAATAAAGATCATATTCATTCGTTTCTTGAATCTAACTCTCCCGATATTAGATAAATAGATGAAATCACGAGATCCTCTCCCAATTCACTCGCAAACAAAAATAAGAACCAAGAATGAATAAACCTTGAAATAGAAAAGTGCAAACTCTTATTACCTAAACAAAAACCAATAGTTTCTCACAACCACAAAACACAATAACCATAGCCAAGTAAATTTAGTTCATGGCTAGGTTCCAAAGAAACACAAGATAAACAATCCCTAGCATGAACCCAATCGAACAAGGAAGAAAAGATGAAGCTTGTCGAAAATCCCTTGCTTTCTCCCTTGGACTTGTCAAAATTTCCCTCTTGCTCTCTCTATGCATCTTGTCGAAATCTCCTTGCTATTTATAGGGCTAGGCCAAAGTCCTTCTTTGAGGAGGAGTTTGAGTTGGAATTAAATTATCTTTAAAGAATATAATTCTTTATTATAATTTTATTCCTATTAGAACTTCTCCTATCTTCTTGGAATTTAATTCTTCTTTAATCTCTGCATGGAAATCAAATTCCTTTGGGTTTGGGCTTTGCTCCACGTCATCTTGGGCTTGTATAGTCATTAATTTCGACATCCCTATTGCATTTTCTCTTTGTCGACAATTGCCATGGCAACTGGCTCGGCGTCTCCTTCATGCATTGCCCTGGCAACTAGCTCGTCGTCTCCTTCATGCATTGCCCTGGCAACTAGCTCGGCATATCCTTCATGCATTGCCCTGGCAACTAGCTCGACATTGCTTTGGCAAGTGATCCTGCACATACACACACAAAGCACACCAAAGCAGCATCTTTTCCACAAAAACTACCAAGTTATGTAATCAAGCTCAACGATGGAAGGAAACATGGATTAATGCATGAATAGCTAATTATGCAACTAATATGAGCCTAAGTCTAACAATAATATGAGTAAAAAGGGTAAGAAAAATAGTACTTTTGAACACTTATCAATCAACATCTAATAACATCCCAAAACCTTTTCCTAACATCCTTTTACCTCCAGTAAAGATTGAACTCGAATATCACCACAAAAGTTCAATCTAACAACCTAACTAATTAGAGATTCAAGAGTTTCAGGATTCTATTGATAAAAAATTATCAAAATCAAAATACATCCAAAACATATGTTAAATCCAACTCAAACACTGGAAAAATAGATCCACTTCAAAAATTATAATATCTTATCAATATTCCCAAAATAACTCAATTAATCATTGATGTAACATTAAAATCAGTTTCCAAACTATAAATCAAGGATCAAATACTTGGGAATTTTAGTAAAGAACCATACAATAGAGGAGATCATGGACCTTACCCCTATTATGAGATTTCTCCCTCAATTGGTTTGACAAAAGCTAAGAAAACACAAGATTTAAATGAGATTTTGCAAAAACAATGTTAATCAAACCATTACCAATCATAAAAAACAAGTTAAAAGACTCCTAACCTCTGGATTTTGATGAAAATTTGAGTGTTTGGCTGAGGAGAGAGTGGAGAGAAAAGTTGAGAGAAAAAGTTACGTAAATTTTCTTTAATGAGCTTAAGTAAATTTTAACTAAAATTCCTTTTTAATTATCTTTAAAACACATGTTAAAATATCTTAAATTAAGGGAGAAATCATCAGAAAAACCTTTCTAAAATAGCTCCTTAAAGATTCTAAGAATTTGACCTTTTTCATTTTAGTCACCTTTAAAAACAGTTTTCCAAAATCGCATTTTGGTCACTAATCCAAAATGTCACATTTCCAAATTCCTTTTTCTAAAATTGATTCCACCAAAAATCATTATATAATGAAAGATGATTTTTAACTATTTTTCCACATTTTTATCTTACCAAAAAATATATAGTCCCGAATCTGACTTGAATCTCTAACTCGGTCCACCAGACCGTCTATCAAACCTCAAAACCACTAAGCCCAAAAACGGGGTGTTACAACTCTCCCCACTTAAGAAATTTCTTCCTCGAAATTACCTGTATGAAACAGATGCGGAAATTGCTCCTTCATATCCACCTTGCTTTCCCAAGTAGCTTCATCAACACCTCAGTGTTGCCACAAGACTTTCACGAGCTCTATTGTCTTACCACGAAGAACCTTCTTACTGGTATCGAGGATCTCTATTGGTTCCTCATCAAAGGTTAGATCTGAGCTCAACTATACATCCTTCACCAGCATGATATACGATGGATCTGACCGATATCTCCTCAACATCGAAACGTGAAACACATTGTGAATTTTCTCCAGCTCGGGAGGCAACCTCAACCGATATGCCACATGACCCACACGCTAAATAACCTCGTATGGTCCAATGAACCTCGGACTAAGCTTACCCTTACGTCTGAATCTCATCACCTTTTTCCACGGTGACACCTTCAAGAATACGCGATCGCCCACCGCATATTCAACCTCCTTACGCTTCAAATCTACGTAAGATTCATGTCGATTCGCAGCCGCTTTCAACCGATCGCACACAAGCTTGACCTTCACATCCGTGTCTTTCAACATATCCGGTAGGGTAACATGCTTTTCCCCCACCTCAGCCCATCATAAGGGCGTGCGACATCTCCGGCCATATAACGCCTCATAAGGTGCCATCTGTATACTCGCCTGATAACTGTTATTGAAAGCAAACTCAACTAAAGGCAAATTCTTCTCTCAGGTTCCTTGGAACTCAATAATACAACATCTCAACATATCTTCCAAAACCTGAATAACCCGCTCAGACTGTCCATCCGACTAAGGATGATACGCGGTACTAAAATTCAATCTCGAACCCAAGGCCTGGTGCAAACTCCTCCAAAACCTTGCCATAAACCTCGAATCCCTATCTGAAACGATGGATTCAGGTACACCATGCAAGCGCACAATCTCTGCTATATACAAATCTTCCAACTTGTCCAAGGTATACGTTATATGCACTGGCAAGAAATGTGCACACTTCATGAACCGGTCAACAATCACCCACGCAAAATCCTTCTTAGCCGGTGTCAACGGTAACCCTGTTACAAAATCCATGGTGATTCTCTCCTATTTCCAATCCTAAATTTTTAGCGGTTGCACCAACCCGAATGGAAACTGATGTTCGGCCTTGACCCGCTAACATACCATGCACTTGGACACAAACTCAGCCATGTCCTTTTTCAACCCAACCCAGTAGTATACCTCTTTCAAATCACGATACATCTTAACACTACCTGGATGCATAGCAAAAGAACTAGAGTATGCCTCAACTCCGGATCATCCGGCACCACTATTCGACCCTTGAAACACAAGACTCCATCATCATCAAAATGGAAACTTGTCGGATTACCATCTGCAATATTCTTAACATGCTCAACCAATGAATCATCAAACGGTTGCTTAGCTTTAATCAACTGCGATAACGTAGGCTTGACTTGCAACTCCGCCAGAAAACCACCTTCCCGCGTCACACTCAACCTTGCAAACATAGCTCGGAGCTCAACCGCAACCTTACGACTTAATACATCCGTCACTACATTGGTTTTACTAGGATGATACTCAATGGTCAAGTCATAATCCTTAAGCAACTCCAACCATCTACATTTCCTAAGATTCAAATCTTTCTGGACATCAAATACTTCAAGCTCTTGTGATCCGTAAAGATCACATACTTCTCACCATAGAGGTAATGTCGCCAAATTTTCAAAGCGAAAACCACAGCCGCAAGCTCCAAATCATGAGTTGGATAATTGTGCTCATGGACTTGCAACTGCCTCAATGCGAAGGCCATAACCTTCATGTCCTGCATCAGCACACAACCCAAGCCAACATACGACGCATCCCTATAAAACATAAACTCCTTCCCATATTCATGCTAAATCAACACAGGAGCGTGTGTCAACACTTCCTTTAACTTCTCAAAACTGTGTTGCTGCTTCTCCGTCCACACATACGAAACATTCTTTTGTAACAACTTGGTTAACGGAGCTGCAATACTCGAAAACCCCTCAACAAAACAGTGATAATAACCAGCGAACCCAAGAAAACTTCGCACCTCCGATACTGACTTAGGTGGCTTCTAATTGAGAATAGTCTCAATCTTCTGTGGATCAACGCAAATACCCTCTGCGGACACCACATGACCTAGGAATGTCACTTCCTTAAGCCAAAACTCGTACTTGCTCAACTTGGCGTACAACTGATTATCCTTCAACACTTGCAACACTATCGGTAAATGCTAAACATGCTCTTCCTCGGTACGGGAGTACACGAGAATAACATCTATGAACACCACCACAAACTGGTAAATATACTCATGGAACACTCTATTCATCATGTCCATAAACGCAGTCGGGGTATTTATCAAACCGAGAGGCATGACCAGAAACTCATAATGCCCATACCTCGTACGAAACGCGGTTTTTTGCACATCTACATCCTTAACCTTCAACTGATAATACCTCGATCTTAAATCTATATTGGAAAACACTGTTGTTCCACGAAAATAATCGAACAAA
Organism: Hibiscus mutabilis; assembly: GCA_019671005.1. Classification (NCBI taxonomy): domain Eukaryota; kingdom Viridiplantae; phylum Streptophyta; class Magnoliopsida; order Malvales; family Malvaceae; genus Hibiscus; species Hibiscus mutabilis. Next base: position 9,112,148 of record CM033752.1, on the reverse strand, counting down.
TTATCAATTCACAGTAACGGGTACCTGTTCTTTACCGTCAACTTGTTCAACTGACGATAATCAATGCACATATGCATCGTACCATTTTTCTTTTTCATGAAGAGAACAGGCATGCCCCACGAAGAAACACTTGGTCGAATAAACCCATGATCCAACAACTCCTAAAGCTGTGACTTCAATTCCTTCAATTCTTTCGGTGTCATCCTATAAGGAGCAATAGACACCGGTGTTGTACCCTCGTATGTCTCAATACGAAACTCTACCTCTCTATCCGGAGGCAATCCCGATAACTCCTCAGGAAAAACCTCAGGAAAGTCGCAAACTGTCTGAATGTCCTACACTCGAACACCCTTGGCTTCCGGATTCATAACAATAGCAAATAAGTTTGGCAGCCATTAAACATCATTTTTTCCGATCTAACAGCCGAAACCACATTGGACAGGAACTTAACATTCTCGCCAACCACCACAGCCTCATAGTTATCAGCCAGGCTCAAGAAAATCCTCTTGTACTCACAATCCACAACAACTCTATGCTCACTCAACCAATCCATACCCAAAATGACATCGAAACCATAGAATGGCAATTCCATCAGATCTGCGGCAAATCATGACCTTGCACTACCAAGGGACATCGCTGATACAAACTTCTTGTTGTAACTGTCTCCCTAAAAGAACTTGTGACCAACATACCAACATCTAAGATCTCATTAGGAACATTCAGCAAAGATGCATGTTCACTCAAGATATATGAATACGTAGACCCCGAATCAATCAAGGATAACAATGATAAGGGTTGCAAAGTAAAAGTACCTGCGATCATATCTTTTTCATTACGACCCTCACGGTGAACAAAGACTCGAGCCGGTCCACCACCTTCAGGTCTCACTACTGCAGCATGAGCCATACCCTTCTGACCATCCTCTCGCCTCTAAAAATTACCCCTGCCACGGCCTAGGCCCCTAGCCAGTGCAGCAACCTACACTGGTACATCTCTCACAGCCCGAGGAAAATCACGCTTCAAGTGATCAGATGATCCATAAATCTAACAAGTTCCAGTATTACCCCAGCACATACCTACGTGGTGCCTACCACATCGCTCACACTCCGGTGTAACACGAGCTCCCGGAGCACCCTGGCCAACTCCACCACCACACATGTGATCTGGCCTATGCCTCTTATCCCTGAACCTCCTATTCTGCCTCCCAGATTAACTAGAGTCCGCCACTATCTTACCCAAGTTTGCACCTGCATCATGAACTGGTGCACCCAAGGACTGCTCGATATCCTTGGCCCGATTGACCAACACATCAAAATCTGTGTAATCTGCAGCCAGGAGGTACATCTTAATGTCCTTTACAAGTCCATAACGGAACCTGTCACATCTATGCTGGTCATCTGGAACAAACTTCAGAGCATACTGACTCAAGTGGACAAAATTCACCTCATATTCAGTAATAGACATGATTTCCTAAGATAGCGACATAAACTCGCGCTTTTTCATATCCAAGTACTGACCACCAAGGTACTTCCTCTTGAAAGCCCTCTGAAAGAACTTCCAAGTAACATCCGCCTCAGGAATACCATCAATAGTGGTCACCCACCAATGGTATGCATCCCCCTACAGCAGAGATACATTTCAACCCAACTTGCGCTCCTCGTTGCATCCCATCTGATCCATAATGTAGACCGTCTTTTCCAGCCAACCTTCGGCTGCCTCATGGCTCAAACCTTGAAACTCTACACCTCTCAAACTCCTCAAATGCTCCAAGGGTAAACCTTAATTTGCCACCACAGCAAGTGTCGGTGCCTGCATCTGCACTCCAGCTATCGCTACCTGAAAAGATCCCATTATCGCCTGTACTAATGGAGTCAAATCACCATATACTGGCACTTAAAGAAATTGGGGTGCTTCACCCGCCCCAACATCAACTGGAGGAACAAAGGGAGGAGGAGGAGGTAAAACATGAGGAAGATTCTCCCTTGTCACATTATTCTGCCCAACCCCGACAGTATTAGCCATAGACTGTGTCTCACGTCGAGCCATGCTAACAAACGCATCAAAACACATTAGAGTTAGGCTAGCATCAGGCAAAGGATCCAAGTTCATTTTAAAGCGCATTTAAAATCCTCGGTAATAGGCAATGTGTCCCAAATCCAACCCCAACAATACATCAAACAATCACCGAACATATACACAATCAACTAAACAAGAAACAACATCCCAACTTTTCGCAAACCTGTCTCTAATACCAACAAATATAACCCCTTCGACCAGGCCTAGTTGCAAGGCCGAACCGAGCAAGCTACATTAGGTTTACCGAAGTAAACTGAAATGATGAAACCTAAAACTCGCCCATTTTTTTCTTTTATTTTATCTAGATGCATTAAAGTTATCCCACATGATCATACTGTTCAAAGGTGAGCACTCGTCTCAATCGGCATCATAATGATATCCAATTGGCCACGACACAACTTAGGGACCAAAACATAAATTCAGTAAATTAAAAGGGTTTTACCACTTTTTAAGTTGCAAACCTTAAATTAGGTTTATTTCATGCTTATATGCCAAATATCAGCCTCAAATGATCATCCATGCATAAATAATTGACAAAACAAAATTCAGGGACTAAAATGAAAGAAAACAGAACATTGCAAAAGCCATTAACTAACTTAACAGCCATGGGTATCGGTACTCCTATCCGAGTATCGGTACGCCCTTTACATTCGAATTTCCAAAAATTTCAGTAACCATATCCCATATCAGTACGACCTTGCATACCGATACGCCTTACCAAAATTGAAGGCCCGTACCGATCCTCAAACCCGTGTACCGATCCCCCAAGCCAAACTCAGCCTACCCATACTGAAATGCGAACCCGTGTATCAGTACGCTATATCGATAAAGCACTCCCATATCGCAACGCCTAGCTCACGTACCGGTACCACAAGCCTGAAATGGCTTCTCGTACCGATACGTGAACACGCGTACCGATACGTCTAGACCTGAATGGTCACAAATGGTTGGTTTAACAAGCTTATCTCATAAATAACCCACTTCACAAAACCATAAACTTCCATACATCTCTACCTAGATGCAAAGGCAACCTAAACATCATTAGCTCAGCAATCCAAAAAGGCTTCCACCTATTCAAAGATATCCTAAAGGCATGCTTCCTAAAACACTTTTCCAAACGTCTCAAAATGCACCATTAAACCATTCACAGCATAGGCAACATAACAACACCCCTCATAGCATATTAAACTTGCTCAAACCATCACACCAAGCCAATCAACAAGAAAACTCTAGATGCATAACTAAACCACCATTCAACCACAGCTACTAACAAGTATTGATACCAAGCTTAGCAAAATCATCTATCCTAAAAAACCAGCATAGAAAACATATTCAAAAATCATAGGAAAACAAGATTACAACCCCCAAAAACCTTGGTGAACACATTGCCTTATTAACTGGAAATAGAAACCGAGTTCATACTCAAAGTAGTTTATCTCTTGGATCCTTGCAAACCTTGCCTTTGCTGCCCCGAACTTTAATGCTCTGCATCATTAGGAAAAAAAGAGCGTAAGCATACATGCTTAGTGAGGATGCTCATAAACAATGATGCATTTACATTCTTTTAAAAACATATGCTTGCTTTTCCCAAAACATGCTTACTTATAAAGCACTTCCTCATGATTCTAACTGAATCAGAACATAATGATAATCATAACATCAATAACATCTCATGCTTAAATCCCAAAGCATTTTAGTACAAGAATCAATACATGATCTTTTTCATATATTGGAAATTATAGTGACCTGGATAGACTACCTCTATCCTTTACAGATATCGGATACACGGATCTCTCATACCATGCCTAGTTAAACCACATGATATCCCAAACCTTTCCTAGTTAAACCATGAGATTTCACCCTCACCTAGTTAAACCGCAAGAGTACTGACCTTGCCTAGTTAAACCGCAAGATCACCATCAATTTAGGTTACCTAGTTAAACTACATGCCCCAAATAATGTCCCAACAGTCCGAGTGACCTAGTTAAACCGCCATACCTCAAGGACCCAGGGCCACAACCGATTTTGATTATATTTTATAGTGCACTTTTAATCCTATAGCATGCCAACTATATCCGATTGTTTTCACCATGTCACATAGCCAATATATCATTTACAAAACCATTCAATTACTGTTTTACAGTGCATCTCATAAACAACACATATGCAAATCTCATTGCCAATGCAATAACACCATTCCTAACCGGAATGAAAACCAATGCTCAATAGCATTTAATATATACTTTCAATCCCCTGCATATGTACTCAAAATCATGTATTACCAATAAGTAAATCATACCATGTTTGTTACTAAAACATGTAAACAACATGCTCATATCCAAGCCGATATTCAAGAGCAAAATAAGGGAAACTTACTTATGAGCTTAGGTAAGTGTCTCACGCTTACCCTAAACTCCTAACAACCATTTAAAACCTTTGCAAATCATTTAAAACCAGTTTCCACTCACTGATACGCTTCACCTTCCTTGCCAACGCGAAACAAGCTCTCGGCAAGCCACCAAGCACGTCATGCTTCGTCGCATTGATTATCCCCTATTTTAAACACATAAAAGCAGAGGAAAATGCATTCAAACCATTGCCCAACAACAATCTCCCGCAACTCCCAAGATGCCCACTCAAAAACCATCTGAAACATACCAAAAACACCATCAAACGTTTCCAAAACTTAACCCATCCATAAAATAACAATACAAGCCTTCAACCAACATCTAATAACATCCAAAAACCTTTTACTGATATCCTTTTACCTCCAGCAAAGATTAAACTCGAATATCACCACAAAACTTCAATCTAACAACCTAACTAATTAGAGATTCAAGAGTTTTGGGATTCTATTGATAAAAACAAATTATCAACATCAAAGTACATCCAAAACATATACTAAATCCAACTCATACATTGGAAAAATAGATCCACTTTGAAAATTATAATATCTCATCAATATTCCCAAAATAACTCAATTAATCATTGATGTAACATTAAAATCAGTTTCCAAACTATAAATCAAGGATCAAATACTTGAGAATTTTAGTAAAGAACCATATAATAGAGGAGATCACGAACCTTACCCCTATTGTGAGATTTCTCCCTCAATTGGTTTGACAAAAGCTAAGAAAACACAAGATTTAAATGAGATTGTGCAAAAACAATGTTAATCAAACCATTACCAATCATAAAAAACAAGTTAAAAGACTCCTCACCTCTGGATTTTGATGAAAACTTGAGTGTTTGGCTGAGGAGAGAGTGGAGAGAAAAAGTTACGTAAATTTTCTTTAATGAGTTTAACTAACTTTTAACTAAAATCCCTTTTTAATTATCTTTAAAACACATGTTAAAATATCTTAAATTAAGGGAGAAATCATCAGAAAAACCTAGGTAAAATAGCTCCATAAAGATTCTAAGAATTTGACCCTTTTCATTTTAGTCACCTTTAAAAATAGTTTTCAAAAATTGTATTTTGGTCACTAATCCAAAATGTCACATTTCCAAATTCCTTTTTCTAAAATTGATTCCACCAAAAATCATTATATAATAAAAGATGATTTTTTAACTATTTTCCATATTTTTATCTTACCAAAAAATATACGATCCTGAATCCGACTCGAATCTCTAACCCGGTCCACCGGACCGTCTATCAAACCTCAAAACCGCTAAGCCCAAAACTGGAGTGTTACATTAATGTATCAAGGAGTAATTTATATTTTTGAGGATGATGAAAAGAGAACTAAGAGGTTATTGAATCTGATTTGATTCGGTTCAGGATGTGGAGAATCAAGTATGAATGGTTCGAAGTAATTTAGAAATTGCTTTAGAATGGTGGATATTATCTGATGATCTTGAAAGAAAAGATATTTTATGAAGTTAAGGATAAAAGTATTCCTTAAAAGTTTCACCTTGGAAGAAGGTGTTATGGTTTGGATCAAAAAGGGAAGCTATGTCCGAGATTCTTTGGGTCATATAAGGTTGTGAAAAGAGGTGGTTCGGTGGCTTATTTGTTAATCTTACCTCCGAAAATGGACAAGATTCATAATGTACTCCATGTATCGATGCTCAAGAAGTATCGATCGGATCCTTTATAAATCATTACCCCAGAAGGAATAAAGATTCAACTGAATTTTATTTATGAGGAAGAATCGGTAAAGATATTAAAACATGGAGTCAAAGGATTAAGAAATAAAATGATTTCTCTTGTTAAAGTTCTTTGGCGAAATCATGAAGTCGAAAAAGCGATTTGGGAAAGAGAAAAAGATATAAGAAAACAATTTCCTCAATTTTTGAACCAGGTATGTGTTGAAAATTCGAGGACAAATTTTCTTAAGGGGGAGAATTGTAATATCCCAAAATTTTGGTTAGTGACCAAAATGTTACTTTTGAAAGTTTAGGGGTTAAAGTGTAAACTTCAAAAAAGTTTATGACCAAAGTGTAATTTTCAAAAGTTGTGTATTTTAACCCCATAAATGAATAGTTTAACCCCAAGAGTGACGTTTTCGTGTTTCCCAAATTTTTCGTACGGAGTTTGTATTATTGACTATAAAGCGATAAAGTTCGGAAGAATATTCGGATAATTGGATCGAATCGAATATCTAGGATATTTTGAAGGATGATAAGACAAGGTTGAATTTGTCATTTTACATGTCTAAGATAATTTCTTTGTGTTGGAAGAATATGAACCCTTGGATTTAAGTTGATTTTCCATGCTAAATATGAGCCGTTGGATGAAAAATGGCAAGATCGTAATTTTGGAAAATCACAAGGGAAAAGTTGGTAAACTACTAATTCAAGATTAAATTTAGGTCATTGGATGAAGGATGGTGATATGAGGAATATTATGGAAATATAGAATTTTCGAAATAGATCCGATAGCTCAGTAAAGGTAAAATCGTAGTAGAAGTATTTTGTGAATATCGAGAAATCGGATTGAATTGAAATTTTAGAGGCTGTTCCATAATCCATGGGAAATCATAAAATGATATTTATGGAATGGTGTCCGGTTGAAGAGGAACTAATTTAGTTAGATTTTAATGGAATGGCAATTTTGAAACAAACTAGTAAATAAAGACTAGTTGGAGGGTAAATTGGACATTTGGCAGGGATGGCAATTTTGAAATCTTTAAGTTACAAGGGCTATTTTTGGAAGAATAAATTTGAAGTTTAAATCTCGGTCCTTGATTAATGATAAAATCAATCTCAACCGTTGGATTGTAATTTCCCTATTTGAATGAATTTAAAATTCATTTATATAATACAAGTGGCATAATTGGAGAAATTCAAAGTTAAAATGCAAAAAGATGAATCCTTCTTCATCTTTTATATTTCGAAAATATTGGGAAAAAAGGGCAGAAAATTTCCAAGCTCGATTCAAGCCCCGAAACTCGATTTTTAGGTAATATTTCGAACTTCAAAGTTGTTCTACTCTTCAAGCTCTATCTTTTGATGTACTTAATTCATGGAATACATGCTTTATTGATGAGAATTTTACATGAGAAAAAAATTAGGGTTTATGAACAAAATTGGGGCTTTTGAGATTTTATGATTCCATGGTTGAATTTAAGTTCAAATCAAGCTTATATGATTTAAAATCATGTTATTGAGTTAGGATTTAAACCCTACATATTTTGGTTTCTATGGAGATGATTAGGGTTTATGGATTTAAGTCTAACTTAGGGTTTGTGATGTTGGATTAATGATCTAGTAAGCTTGATTTGTTGTTTGGAAGCAAAACCCCATGTTAAATATATAAGGACCAATTTGGCAAGCTTCAAAGTTAAGGGACCAAATCTGAATTGTATGAATTTGGAGTGTATTTATGTAATTAATGATGTTGGAGATGTGAAATTGATGTTAGAATGCTAAACCGATGTTGAATCAAATTAGGGACCATTTTGACAAATTGTCAAAATCAAGTGAATAAATAGGAAATGAATTATTGGATGGGGATTAAATCTGATTTTCAGTTAAAATAATAGAATTAAGGTTGTAATGTTGATTTGTGGACTAAATTGCAAAGTTAAGAAGTTTGAATCCTTACCTTTGCATTTTAGTGACTATTTTGGGCAAAGAAAGAAACTTAGATGGACATATTTTGAATAATTATTTGATGAAGAAGATGATGAATTGGTGGTTTGAAGCAAGTGATGGGACTAAATTGATAAGTAGGAAAATAAGAAGAAGTTAGTAGAAATTAGAAGTTTATTATGGAAAGCTATGTAGAAGATTGAATTCTGGCACTGACTTCAAAAATTCACCATAAATTCTATAAAAAATGGTTAGATGATGAATTTTATACCGTTGTAAAGATGTGTTTGTCTAGTTTAGTTTCCAACAAACAAAAATTGATTTCGAGTTCTGAGTTAAAAGATATGTATTTTTAATCAAATGAAGGTTAGAAAATTTATAGAGCAGATTCTGTAAGGACAGTACTGTGATGGGAGTTTGAAGAATTTTCATAATTTTTGTAGATTTTATTAATTTATATGGCTTATACCATTAGAACTGTTATCGAATCTAGTTTTTCCAGTATAAAGGAAATTAAAATCTGGTATGTGTTCTGCCTGGTATAAGCAAACTTTGAAGGTAGCGCAAGCTGTCAGAAAATGGAATTTGAAACATTTTGTATTTAAATGTGAGTTAGCAAGCTCAGAAGAATTATTGGAAGTTCAAATTGGTCACTAGGGACCATAATGAGTTATTGAACAATACAAGGAAGAAAGGAAAAATATTTGGAAATTTTATATTCGAATGATTATGTTAGACCGTGTGTTTTAGGTATTGTTAGATTTGAATCTAACAAATATTTTATCTTATTCATGTTATTAATGAAGTCAAGTCCGAATCAAAGAAGGTTCGAGGTTCTATAAAGGAAAGGATCGAGTAGAATTTAGTGAGGCATGCTAATAAATGGCCTAGGTGAGTGCAGTGCATACATAACATGGTACATGGATGTTTTATACATCATTGGGAAGACTTGCGATAAGTCTACCTGGTTTATATATTGGCATGATATTTATGTCATTGATCATATGATTGACATATTTTAAATATGTCAAAGATTGAATATAAATGCATGGATCACTAGTTATATATGATGTTATTCTGTGAATGTTATTTTGGGTATGAACTGTCAATGTTAAATTATATTGATATACATTGACATGGATGGAATTGTTGGGTTTCATAGGAAATAAACTGGTCTAATCAGGCATATAAACGCAGTGGAAAATATCCTATTAAGAATTTCCAGGATCTCATGTTATCATATTAATGTACGAAGTGGAAATCAAACATTACCTTGATATTTGATTCAGGAATCAGGTTGAGTTGAGGCACTGCCTTTATGAAAGACGGCCGCCCTCTACAAGTATCCACCCGCGAATGGACGACGAACGACAACCAGAATGCTAGTTCCAATCAAGATTTCGAAAATCTAGTTTTGTAGTTTGGTGGCTATTTCGAAAATCACCCTTAAAAACCCCTTGGCATATATACATATATATATGACTTGATTGGGGTTAGATTGAGTTCACTTATTATATTTAATTAAAACTCTTTTAAATAAATTATAAAATAAATTCCTTTATCTGATAAGGAATTCAAGTTCAACCAAAATCTAGATAATGTGATTTATTTAATAATATTATTTATTTAAAATAAATAAATAATATATTAAAAACAGATTCCTTATCCAATAAGGAATTTAAATCCAATCAAATCTAGATAATGAGATTCTTTAATATTATTTTTTGGAAAAATAATAAAATAAATAAAATATTCTATCACAAGAATACGAATTTAACTTCTTTAAATTCGAATAAATAATCTCTCAATATAATTTAAAATAATCAAATTATCTTAAATTTATTATTATGAGTAATAACCACAACCATTCTTATCCATTCTTAGTGTGCGACCCTTTAGGTTCAATTAACGTTGACAGTAGATAAAATCACATTTTATTCTACAAGTTATAAGCGGCCTCTAGCAAGACGTTATGACTATCCAAGTTAAATGAAAAGCTCATAATCCGAGACAACCTTAATTCAGTTTATGTCATAATCTTTTTATCTCACGATATCTTGATAGAATATAAGGCATGGAAAATGTTAACCTTATATCGTTCCATCTTTAGTTTCTCGATGCCCAATTGAACTGATTAAACAAATGACATTGATCTCTATCAACTCATTTGAGCATGGCCATGCATTTCTCAATCTCAATCATCGAGGGGCCCAAAGATATCTCTCTTATGTTAAGAGGGATAAATTCCATCTTAATTACTCACATCTCACTGCATGATTCCTTATTATGTTCAAGCATAACCTTTATAATCGTCTGATTAAAAATGATGTTTGACTATGTCAAAACATAATAGTTATCAGGTTGAGAACCGTAGCAATTTCAGGTCTAAGGATTTAATGTCACAACTGTTTGAAGATTAATATATAAACTTTAATCCATTTATTAATCTCAAGATGAGTCGATCCTAATATTTGTTCTCAACAAATATATATATGAATTTGATTTGAATCTCATTCACATATTCATCTTGTGAATATCTATCAAACTTCAAACTAATCTTATCTTATTATTGTTCCCACAATAATAACTGATTAGGGATATTTAGAATAATAATATTCAAAGACACAAAAGCATGCAAATTTATCATAACAATAAATTCAATAATCAAAATATCACGTCCATACAATAGGCCTTAGGGAACTATTGCTAACAGGAATAAATATGGAAATTATGCCCAAATAAGTCAATTGAGGGACAGGATATAGTTGGCATGCCATAGAGTCCAGCAGCATGCTGCATAATCGGGAATTTGGGATAGCACTATAGTGTACCGAAAGGTCACTTAGTATATGGTTAGCACAGCCTTATAAATGTGCGGGAAGCACTTCGATGCATATTTGACTCGTGTATCCAGGGTCCTCATAGGTCTATATTTGTGCTATAAATTTGGGTTATAAATTCAAGTTATAAATTCGGGTTATAAATTCAGGTATTCGGTTTATATGAACACTCGGGGCAAATGGCAAGTATATCGGTAAGAAATTTATATTCGGTTTATATGAACACTCGGGGCAAATGGCAAGTATATCGGTAAGAAATTTATATTCGGTTTACATTATGTTGATACATGATTAGTATGATGTTATACTTATCTAGTGATCATGATGCATTTATGCATATACGACATATTATGATAACTGACTAGTATGAAAATCTTATGACACTGACATATGGTAAATAATTAATAATGCAATGTGAAATTTATGCATTGGCATATATCATGCTATATAAATGTAGTCATGAAGTTGAATAAAGTTTAAATTATTGTTATTAATTTTCTTTATTGCCTCACTAAGTTCGTACTTAGCGTGTGTTTGATTGTACACACGTAGGTAAATCAAGAAGAGAGGGAGAAAAACATTGCATCAATATTGGAAAGCTCAACAGGTAATCACAGTAATGACATCCTAATTAAGGTTTCATTATTATAGTGGCATGTATACTTGCTAAACTTATTTGAGTATGATTGACCTTTAAAGTTCATTATGGTTTCAAGATAAGTGGCATTTCTGGAAAGATTCAAGGTTAAGAATAACCTTAAGTGGTGAGTTGCATGCTAAGATAATTGATTTATGATTGGAACTTGAACAAATAATTTAAGTCGGTTTTAAATAAAGTTAAGCGTGCTTGGGCTAGAGAAATTTTAGGATGGGTGACCATCGAGAAGTTCTCTAAAAATTTTAAATTACCCTGCTTTTTGGATTAAAAAAGTCGTAATATTTCTGACTCGTACCCGGTGTACGGATATGGGAAAGGGGTGTTGCAGACGGCTCCTCAATGGATGGCTTTGGTGTTTTGATCTCTCTACCAGCCAACTCAGTTGGCTCAGATCTCATGTAATAACCCATGACTTCATTCAGCATGGTTGGTTCTTTAGATTCTTCACTCGTCATATCTTCATCATCCTTCTCTATGGCATTAAATTTTATGCCTCGACAGATCTGTGCTATGTCCACACTAAAAATAGACTCTATTAGCTCAACAGCTTGGCATTCCTCAGGTTCATCTGCACAATTAAGACATTGAAATACATTAAACGTAACTTGCTGGTCATTCATACGTATAATAAGCTCACTTTTTTTAACATCAATTAAAGTCCTACTCGTAGCAAGAAATGGTCTTCCCAATATTATTAGGACATCAATATCGGCCTCATATTCTAAAATAATGAAATCAACAAGGAATATAAAATTATCTACCTTTACCAACACGTCCTCAATCTTACCCTTGGGATGTACATAAGATCAATCTGCCAGTTGAAGTGTTACTATGGTAGGCTTAGCTTCTCCAATACCAAGTTTCTTGAAAATTGACATTGGCATTAAATTTATGATGGCTCCCAGATCACACAGTTCTCTACCCATAAATTTATTGTCAATCGTGCAAGGAATATTAAAACTCCCAGGATCTTTTAGTTTTGATGACAATCTATTGGTTATCTTTGCACTGCATCCCTCAGTAAGTGCAACAGTCTTGAAATCACCCAACTTCCTCTTTTTGGACAAGATGTCCTTCATGAATTTGACATAGTTGGGCATTTTTTTGAGAGCTTCAACTAATGGTATGTTAATCTACAATTGTTTAAGGACTTCTAAAAATCGCTTAAACTACTAATCTTGCTTGTGTTTCTATAGCCTATAAGGAAAATGTGGTGGTGGATAGACAAATGTTGGCTCCACTGGTTTTGCCGAAATGGTGTTGGCATCAGAATGAGGTCTAGCATTGTTAGTGCTCACCTCCTTTTTCTCGACTTTCTTGGGTCCATCTGCCGGCACTAACTTCTCTTCTTGGCAAATAATTGATAGTTTTTTAGATGTTTCATTCTCAATTTGTTTGCCACTTCAGAAGTGACTGCTTTGCATTGTTTATTTTCTTTTTGCTGAGCATTCCCCGTATCACTTGGAAAAATTCCTTGAGGTCTTTTAATGATTGCATTGGCAATCTATCATAGTTGAACCTCCAAGTTTCGCATTGATGCTGCTAAACTCTGAACAGTCGCATCATTTCGCTCTATATACTCTGTTAGGGTGTTCTCATGGGTAGATCTCTGCCCTGGATGGAAATTGTTTTGCGCTCACTATGGCATCACATTCTGGTTGAAACCTGGCGGTGCATTAGTGTACTAACGTTGCGCATAAATTGGTTACCTCCCTAATTCGCCCATGAAAAGTTCAGATGTTGCGTCCAACCTGCATTATAAGTATTGGAATATGGGTTATTGATATGATCATCTCCACAAATAGTGTAGAATGGTTCCAACGCCTTTATTTTTCAGACTTCAGTAGGTTTTTGCATTGTTTTCACTATTTTAGTGAGGTTGGAAATTTGAGCATTGATAGATGATAGTGTATCAAGCTCTAATTTCCCAACGACTTTTATCCTGGTTCCCAATCTGGCAGTAGGGTATTGGAGATCATTTGTGGCAATCCTCTCAAGGATGTCAAATGCCATCGTGTAATTCTTGTCTAGCAACAAACTGTTTGCCAAAGCATTATCAACGGTCCTGGCATGAACATTAAGTCTGTTATAAAAGGTCTCCATCTGGTTCTAGGTAGGGAATCCATGCATGGGGTATCTTTTCAAAAGGTCCTTGAATCGCTCCCAAGCATCATACAGAGTCTCGTCATCAGCCTGCCTAAAATTAATTATTTCACTCAGTAGCTTGGCATTAAGTTTAGGTGGCTGGAATCTCATAAGAAACTTCTGGCATAATTCTCCCCACAAAGTAACTGAACCAAGTGGCAATGAACTTAGCTACAATTTGCTCTATTTCTCAGAGAAAATAAGAATAACATCAGTTTTACTATTTCTTCAGTCATACTAGATTGTTGAAATAGTTTGCAAACTTCCCTGAATTGCTTCAAGTGCTGCCTAAGATCTCCGGTAGGTGATCCATCAAATTAACCTACAATCAATAGCGTCTGAATCATTACTGGTTTAAGTTCAAAATTTGATGTATGTACCTTTGGATCAATCAGTCTTGACATCAAATTATCCATGTTTGGTGCTAAGTGTTCGCTAATAGGTCGTTCTGCGGGTATCTCCGCAGCAACAGCAAGAGCGGGCGGTATCTCATCATGTACTGCCAGATTTAATTGGTTGTTTATAACACCATCTACTCCACCATTCCTATTATGAGCCATTTTTTGATGTTCTCTTCTTATCCTGCGTAGGGTACTTTCAATCTCTGGATTGAATTGTAAGTCTTCCTTCGTAGTGCAGCTCATGGTCATACACCAAACAAAACAAAATAAATAAAATAAACAAAAATAAGTGAAAAAAATTAATCTCGTTGCAATCCCCTGCAATGGCACCAAAAACTTGTCGATTGACTATTGCTTGGCAAATGAGTGATGATTCAGTATAATAATGCAAGTTAATAATGCCAAGAATATGTCTTTTTACGTGCAAGTATACATGGTCAGCAATTAATAAAGTAGTGAGTTGAATATCGTATCCACATGAATTGTCCAGGAATTAAAAGCCATGATAAATACTTGTGAATTGAAACAAATAATATGGCAATTGATTTCAGATTTAATTAAGAAAGTGATTAAAGAAAAAAACAAGAATTCAGGTAGATTGGCAAACACTTGTGTCAAGATGGCTGATAGGCTTGACAAGGGATGTTTGGATTTCATTCTAGCAATGATAGCAATTAATAAAGTTAAACCTTGGTTTTAATGTCGAGAAGATTTTAAGCTAGTATTGCCTCTATCGATGGCTATACATTTAAGTTAATTACTTTTAACACATATATGTCTACATTGAGTTTTCAAACAATTAACTTGATGAAGATTTAATCCTTACTCCTAAGAGGTAGATTCATTTCAAAAGTAATTTCATCTACTTGAATCTCTTTTTTCGAAGTTTCTCTCCTTAGTATTTGGCAATTAATCCTTATCTCCTAAGTCTGTTAAGATATTATGGGATAATGAGCATTCAATGCCAACTGTCGTATGGCATAAGATATGATGAAATTAAGCACAAGAAAAATAGACAAAATTGCCAAGGCATTCAATTATTAAAAACCTAAATCTGAACGTTCATCGTAAACACCCCTAGCCAACTTAAAAGATTAGTACATGGCTGGGGAAACCAAAAACACATCATCATTTTTAAACATCATCTCAAAATCAGAAATATTTTTTAGAGAAATAGACTAAAGAAGGAGATCCATCGATACAACCCTTTAATAGATCCAGAGCTCTTGACAAAGTTGCCTGGTTGATGAACCTTGGTTCGCCTCTACCCTCTCTTTCCTCCTCACAGCGCATCACTCATTTGCTTATTCATTGGACTCCTTTATATAGGCGCTCATAGAAACCCTAATTAGGGTTAGGGTTTGAGGGTTTCTTACTACCATTTCTGGCTATGAATCAAGGTTGTTTGACTGGGCATCAAACTTTTTTCTTTTTCCAACTAAGAATGGCATTCTTCTCATACATTTAGCCAATTGCGCTATGTATTTCTCTCTCCTATATTTTGCCAATTGTGCTCTAGACCTGCCAAACCTACACACTACGACAAAAAAATACCCATTCACTATGGCAATAGAATCTATACATTTCTCAACTCCTAGATGCAAATGCATGAAACTACTGGCAAGATGTATTAATATGTACTTAAAGACAAGCAAAAGCATGGCAATATATACATGAAAAATACATCTTTTGAAGAGTTAGCAGAGGTGTTAAGAAGTTCGGCGTTATGAGCTACGGATGAGGAAGTTTTGCAAAGGAACATCAGTGCCGAGATGAACATAAGTATGATAGGGGTGGCTAGATTTGAGTTAGTTGCATCTCTTTCTTTCGTTTAACTTCGAGGATGAAATTTCTTTTTAGGAGAAGAGAGTTGTAATGACCCAAATTTTTGAGTCAACAATCGGGCGTTGACCCGGGTCATGGACCTTCATGTTGGTTGGAGTAATTAGACCAATTGGACCAAGTTTGGGCCTTTTTGGATGAGCTTTAAGCTAATTGGGGTAGGCAAGTTACCATTTTGTGAAAAGGGAAGAACCTTGGGGTTTTATGTTGTGATTTTGGCTTTATTCAAGATAAAGGATGAATCTCATTTAATTTCCTGAGATTTCATATGATAAATGGGGAACGGTGAGATCACCTTCTTGTTTCATCTTTCATTCTCCTATCGACCTTCATTTCTCCCTCATTTCAAACCCTAGTTTCTAACCTCAAAGATCCAAGCTTTCTTCACCTTTTTTTCTATTCGAGATTCAAGGTTGAGATATGTTAATCTCCATCCCCCAAGCTTCATGAAAGTGGTCTTCTTTTCTTAAAAGAGTAAGTTTCTCATTAAACGGTTTTTGAAGGGTTTTTGGTTGGAAGGCTTGATTCAGGTTTCTTGCTAAAAGATCAGTACATCTCAGACTTATACTCTTCTAGAAGATCATAAAGTGATTGTTTTGCTCGATTGTATGGTTTATGATTGTTAGTTTTGGTATTAAGGTAGCTTAAAGCTTTTTAAATGGTAAATCCCAGATTAAATGTTAGGTGTAAAAATGGTAGGAAACCACTTAAAATACCTCTCATAACTTGTAGGTTCATTTTGGGGTGTTTCCATAAGGGTTTGGGGTGTTGGATATGATTTTTGAACTCTAAAAAATAAATTTTGGGTTGGAGTACCGATACGGATTGAACGCTTATCGGTACCTTTTGTTAAAAATGATGAACACATACGATTATTGAAGGGCGTATCAATACGCCTAAGGAGGGTATAGATACCCCATATTCTACCAGAACTTTAGTAGCTAAAAAGGGTATCGGTACGCTTGGGGTATCAATACACGTTCTTTGTGTACCAGTACGGGGTTACTGGTTAAACCCCTTCACGTGTAAAGTCGTGTATTGATACGCATAGGGTGGGTATCAGTACCCATAAAGTTGTATCGATACACTTGGGTGGGTATCAATACCCATTGGGCAATCAACTCGTAAATGTTAAAAATGAGTTTGAGAGGCTGATAATTCGAAAGCTATGGCCCAATGGGCTTCTACGGTGATAAAATGAATTGTAAAACTGATAAACTAAGATTCAACCCTCATAGACGAGAATTACGTGTAATAACTTTGTAAGTGATGAATCGAGATAACTATGATGGTTAGTGTTATGCCTTGGGGCATTTGTGATGGCTTGGCTTGGTGCCACTTACCTCTTGGAAAGGTGTATGAATGCTCGGGGAACATTTGTTATCTTATGTTGTGGTAAAAGAATGCGGATGTCCTAGAGTCACTACTACGGTACTTGTTTAAGGGGATGCTTACTTCGGGCTAAGTGAACAAGTACATCCGACGTGCCCACAGACTGAGTGATCTAGGTGCGGTTAGAAACCTATTTGTGGCTATGGTGATCCAAATAAGGTAAGTAATCTCGATGGGCTGAGTGAGCTTGAGTAACCTGATAGGCTGAGTGACCTCAAGTAAGGACTACTTGTAGCTAATGTGATCCAAGTATGTCTAGGATGTATATGTAGCTGTGGTGATCTGGATATGTTCTATTTAACCTGACGACTGTGTGAACACGGGTAATCCAATGGCTGTGTGAGTATAGGTAAAGTAGAGCTTTATTGGCCATTATGTAGATGATGTATGGATGTATTTATGTATGTTGTGTGGATGCTATGGATGATAGCTTATTAATGTATGATAGGCTATGTGACCTCGAGCATGGCAAAGCTTTGTAGATCATGTAAGACTGTTGCGATGCTCGAATAATCAATCGAATGCCAAGAAGGGGGTGAATTGGATTTTGGGTGTTCATGGTGGAAGCAATGGGAAATTAAAAATAGACACAAGAATTTATAGTGGTTCGACTTTCTAACCAAAGTCTACATCCACTACCTTAGCTTTCTACAAAGGATTTTCCCAAATTCACTATGAATTTCTTCCCTTTTTCTAGGTTCAAGAGGAATCTTTTACAACCTCAAATCTTATACCCAAAGCTTGAGAAACTCTCTTACAAAAAGAAAAACAAAGAGCAAACTAGGAATACCTCTTAAGGCTGATATGTTTGCAATTCTAAGCACTCACCCATAACCTAACACTTGAGCATATATGACAATTGAGCTCACAAGTGTGTTCTACAAAGAAATTGACAATTAAAGCACTAAAACACTTTCTCTGTACATGAATATTGGTAGTGTTGTTTCTTGTTGTTCCATGGATGCTTGGAGAGGTCTTTTAAACCCTTTAATGGCTTCATGACCGTTACTAGCCGTTGAGGGTTGTTTAGAGCTGTTAGGGACATAAATTCTAGCCATAAATGCAGTTATGGAGCAGGGCGTATCAGTACTTGAGGACTAGTATCGGTACTCTATACAAAGGGTATCGATACACGATACAGGGGTATCAGTACGCACCATTGGGTATCGGTATGGCTGAGGTCGTATCGGTATACAATTTGGCTACTGGAATTTGCCAAAACTCATGGACAAAGGGGTGTATTAGTATACAAAAATCCGTACCAATACAGGCACTCTGGTATCGGTACGGGGACATAGCCAGTTTTTAAAATTTTGGCTATTTAAAATCATTTTAAAACATGTCAAAACCCTTTAAAGACATTTCAAACATATTTTCAAGCTTATGGACTTTTAAAATATTTTTGCAAATTAGTTTATGTTCAAAAACAATTTTCATTAAGTTATATCAAAATCAAATATCTCAACAATCTCCCCATTTTTGATATAACGAAACCACTTGAAAATTTGTTTTTTTTTTCTGAAAATTCCCCCTTAGGAAAATATGTTTAGAAAAAAGAGAATATTTTTTTAAAATATTTAAAGCTTTTTTTTCTTTTTGAAATTGAATTTTTCAAACCTATCTCTTCCCTTTTTTGTTATATCAAAAATAATTTCAAAACTAAGTTTGAAATCTCATTTAAGTTCAAAACACCAAATATTGAAAGGTTAAAACCAATCATTGAAGATTAAATGTCAATTGATAAGAAATACCAATTGTTGGTATAAAATGGAGAAAATATCAAAAAGATTTTTATCAAAAAAAATTGGCTCCCCCTTAATCAAGCATCAAGTAAAATGTTAGTCCAACATTTCAAGAGAAATATATTGAATTTCAAATAAATACATGAAATTAAATCAAACATGTCATTTATCAGAAATAAACCAATAAGCATACAAGGCATGGCAAAAAGGAGACAAAACTGTCCTTTTTTGGCTGTGCATACCGGTACGGTATAGACCGTATCGGTACTGGTTGAAGGCTGTATAGGTATGGTATGGGTGGTACCGATACCGAAGGCACGGAATGGTGAAAATATGCAGCAAAATCAACTTTAAAGGCCTTACAACTTAATTAAAAGTTCATACAAAGGCTCTATTAAGTTTTAGATATGCATTTTGATCATTTTCGCCACAAAACAACAACATGCTTCTCAAGATAACACATTTAAGCATACATAGCATGAATTTCATCAAATTCAACCAAACATTACAAGTTTAAGGCCAAAAACGTAAAGATGGACATATTAGGCCAAAAACATGTAATTCATGCAACTTGAGACTCCCCCTAACTATATGCAATTATGCACAACATGGAGTCATACAATCATGCTTAGATCAACAACAAAATTTAGACATGAAAAACAAGATCAAGCAATTGTATGGAACTAGATTTTACCACTTGAACCAAGGTAGGATGTTAAGCCCTCCTTCTCTAAGTATCCTTCATTCTTTGTACGTCATGAGCTTCCAAAATTTCAACTTTGATCCTCAATGGCTCAAGCACACCTATAAAAGACAATCAAGTAAATTTTGGTATCCAAATTGCTTTGGATCCAATAGAGTTAGTCCCAAATAGTTTACTCCCTTATGAATCCATTTTTCAATGTCTTCCTTTTTGTTTGAAGAAACAAGTCCCTTAGGGACCCAAACATTCTTCACAACTTTACCATTTAGAAATCTAGAGGAACTAGATTGTCTTTGATAGAAATTTGTTTTAACAAAATTTGTTTTGGAGTTACCTCCAACTTCACATTTTGAAAACTTTTGTTAAACAAATTCTTTTTGAGATCATCAATTTCCCTTTGATGATCCTCTTAAACTTTTAGAAGCAAGTTTTGTAAATCAAGGTTCTTTTGTCCAAAATCTTTAAACCTTGCTTCAAGTTCGAGATTGATTTTAGAAAGTAACTCATTTTCGATTTTCATTTTTGAAAGCAACTTTTTGTTTTTTCAAAAATGAAGCTTTGAACTCTAAAACCAACTCATCATAGGCTTCTTGTAACTCATCAAAGGTATAAGAATTTAAATTAGATGAGTTATGAGTTACCCTTGAATCTTTTTCGATGGCCATGAAACATAGGTGAGTTGCATCATTTTCGGTGGAGTCCTCTTTATCACTCTAAATAGCCCCAAATGCCTTCTTCTTATGGCTTGATCTATTTTTGTTAGAACGAGGGAAATCGTACTTGGTATGCCCTAGCTTCTTGCATTTGAAGCATATGATGGGATCCTTCATCATCATTATCAATTCTCGTCTTGATTCATTCTTTTCTTTCTTCATGAATCAGATGAATTTCTTAAAGAGCTTGGCCATCTTTTCTTCTTCATCTTCACTCTCCTCTTCACTTGATTCTTCTTGAATTCTTGAGGAGTATTTAAGAGAAACAATATTCAAGTCTTCAATACCTTGCTCTTCTATCTTCTTTTTCTTTTTCCCTTTTGGCATCATCATCTTATGGGTGAGCAAAGATCTCATAAGCTCGTCAAGCTTGAGCTCCTTCAAAATCTTTGCCTCAATGATTGTCGTCTTCTTGGAATCCTATGAGTTGGAAAGTGGGTATATCAACTTCCTCACAAGCTTGTCCTCCAGAATCATCTCTCCAAATCCTTTAAGCCCATTCACAATGGTAGAGAACCAATCGAACATAGCTTTGATGTCTTCATCAGATTTTATCTTGAAGTTCTCGTAATCAAGGTTGAGAAGACCAATATTTGTCTCCTTTACTTCATTTGTTCCTTCATGAGTGACTTTAAGCTTGTCTCAAATCTCCTTAGCACTCTCACAAGAAGAGAATTTTGCATATTTATCTGGGCCAGATGTACAAAAAAGAATGTGCAATGCCTTTGCATTGAGCTCTATCTTCTTGCGATCATCCACACTCTACTATGCCTTGCTTCTTTGAGGAACGAACAAGCCATCAAGGACGATATCCTAAAAACGGTAATCTTTGGCTCCCAAGAAGAACATCATCGTATTCTTCCAATAGGCGTAGTTGGCACCGTCGAAGTAGGGAGGCTTGTCGATAAATTATGTCGTGAACTCCGGTTAATGTAGAATGGTTGAGCACCTTTAGGATCGACTTTAAAATATTAATCCAGTTTAGAGATAAAGCTTTGATACCAGTTGTTGGGATGCTCAAGCGATCAACTAAATTCCAAGAACGGGGTGAATTGGATTTTGGGTGTTTATGGTGGAAGCAATGGGAAATTAAAAAAAGACACAAGGATTTATAGTGGTTCAAATTTCTAACCAAAGTCTATATCCACTACCTTAGCTTCCTACTAAGGATTTTCCCAAATTCACTATGAATTTCTTCCCTTTTTCTAGGTTCAAGAGGAAACCTTTACAATCTCAAAGCTTATACCCCAAAGCTTAAGAAACTCTCTTACAAAAAGAAAAACAAAGAGCAAACTAGGAAAACCTCTTAAGGTTTATATGTTTGTAATTCTAAGTACTCACCTAAAACCTAACACTTGAACATATATGACAATTGAGCTCACAAGTGTGTTCTACAAAAAATTGACAATTAAAGCACTAAAACGCGTTCTCTGTACATGAATGTTGGTAGTGTTGTTTCTTGTTGTTCCATGGATGCTTAGAGAGGTCTTTTAAACCCTCTAATGGCTTCATGATCGTTACTAGCTATTGGGGGTTGTTTAAAGCCGTCGGGGACAAAAGTTCTAGCCATAAATGCAGTTCTAGAGCATAGCGTATCAGTACTCGAGGTTTGGTATCGGTACTTGCCTTAAGAAAAATAGTCGTTAGAGCATTTAATACAAAGGGTATCGATACATGATACATGGGTATCGGTACGAATGAGGTCGTATCGGTACACAATTTGGCTACTAGAATTTGCCAAAACTTGGGTACAAAAGGGTGTATCGGTACGTAGAAATCTGTACCGGTAAGGGCACTCTAGGTATCGGTACGGGGACATACGTACAGGTACTCATAGCCAGTTTTTGACACTTTTGCTATTTAAAATCATTTTAAAACACGTCAAAAACCCTTTGAAGACATTTCAAACATATTTTTCAAGTTTATGGACTTTTGAAATATTTTTGTAAATTAGTTTAAGTCCAAAAACATTTTTCATTAAGTTATATCAAAATCAACTGTCTCAGCAAAGACTCTTGTGAACTTAATGATGCTTGAGATAGGTGATCTAAGAACTCTAGCTAGTGTAGGCTAGATGATAACTCATAGATAGAAAAGCCTCATCTATGCTCTCTATATTGTATTTATCGTGTAGGCTTATTTTATGATAATCACAAATTATGGTAGAGTAGAAATGTACCATTGAGCTTTGTAAGCTCAGCGTTCAGAATCGTTGTTTCCGTTAGTAGGTGGATCATGTCCGAGGAGCATATCAAGAAGGGATCTCCTAACATCGCCTTGCTTCAAAGTACATCGCTTAATATTTAGTTTTGGGCTTATGTATTCATAGAACCTTACGATTTATTGAGTTTGTAAACTCTATTTGAAATATTATTTTGGTATTCAGTGTTTTAAACTTGGAGCTCCCGTTTTGTAAACTTAATTTTAATACTTATTTACCTTCATGGATTTATGGATGTTTAATGCTTTTCAATGATGGCTAAATTTATAGTTTTAAATTGAAAATTTGATGGGTCGGATTTTGGATGACCCGAATGTAATACTTTGTATTGGGATCGGGGTGTTACATTTAAATTTTTCACAAGATAAAATTTTTCTATCATATATTATGCTAAAATACATATTAGTCTTTGTACTTAATTTGGTGACTTTAAGTTTCTATGCTTTTTTTTTAATTTTGAAATTTTGATCTTAACATGTATGGTAGCCTTTAAATTTGTTGAGCAAAATTTTGATTTTAGCCCATTTTTTATACATAAGTTGCTTATTTAAATTTTATTCTTTTAATTTGATCATTTTTAGTTCTTGTAATTTACTCATATTATCGTGTCCCGTTAAGATTAGGATTGAAATTTTAAAATTTAAAAAATATAAGTACTAAAGTTGATCAAAATAGAATGATTAAAATAACAATTTACACATAATATAGAGAGTAATAGAAATATTTACCTTTTGACAAACTAGTTTATGATAGCTTCAATTTTTTATAATTTTTATTATTACTATTATTATAAAAATAAATTTATTGTTGTGATAATATCTAATTTGTCATTACTTCTATTTTTTATTGGTGACAAAATTTATCACAACAAAAAAGTGAAATTTTAAGTGACAAGTAATTTTATTGTCATAACAAATATCAAATAATAGTGATCAATTCATATATTGTCGCTATCATGTGTTAAAGTTTTAGTGACAATGAATTTTGTGTCACGGTTATAGACTTATAATGAAAACTTATTTGTGAAAATTGTAATCATCACAATTACTACTATTGCGGTGACCAAATAAAAATACATTAAAATTACTTATACTAATAGTGTTGCACAAAAAAATTGTCACAAAAATTTAATATTTGTGACAAAATTACTCCTAGTTACTGTCAATTTGTCACTAAAACCTATATTATTGTAGTGTTTTTTTTCTATGCCTATTCTCGACATTAAAATACTTCGAAGAAACAATTATATCCTTGGTGTTATTAACTTCTGTGGTGAATTGAACTTCTCAAATCTGCTATATTCATGGAACTGAATTTTTTATTTCTCGAATATGTTATGCCAACCTAAGTGGATTCTCTTTTGCTTCTTAAATCCATTATGCTCATGAAATTGAAATCTTATTCTTCCCAAAATTGTTACCTTATGATTATTTTGTTCAACATGGAATCCTATTTACTTTATTTAATCAAAATGTCGTCATCTGACCTATAAGAGGAAATAGTAGTTGTTGTAGAACATAAAATTTGGATGCATTATTTTGCCTTTTCATCCCAACAAGGGAGCCCTTGTAGATTTTCATAGTTCCACATTCGGTGGTGTATTTGTATGCTTTAAATCTAGATTACCTAGTGAAATCAAATTTCATCTCAAATCTGAAATGTGTTCTTCATATTATCAAGTGTTCGAATAATTCCATCGAACATTATAATCTTTATCGTTCCAATAGCTGTGACCTTACAACATGAATTCTTCCTCCAAAAAATACCTTTAGAACAACTTTATATGACAAACCAATTTCGATTGAGACTCATATGAAAGTTGTTATCAGGGTCAAAAATTCACTCCTCATGTGCTATAAAATCATCAACGGAAACAACTAAAAGTTCACTATCATCATAGTATTTCACTACGTCAATTTCTCCAAATTTCTATCGTTGTTTTCCTTTATAATGTGTATCATCCCTCTGGTTTTTATTTTTTGATTAAATAGAGAAGTATTATATTCACGTACTGAAATTTTTATTTATAACATGTAGCAATCAAATTTAATATGCTCATTTTTTTACAATAATATTATAATAACATATTTTTCTTGTGTTCTTAGATTTTTTTTACCTAACTTTGGTGTCACTGTCAAAACTTCTTTTTTTGAATCTTCCCACGATCAATGAGACCTTCTCTTTGAGAGTCGGATTCAGACACAAGACATTTTATCTTGTCAGGCGAATACATGGAATCATATATATTATCAAGAGTGAGAGTATCGTGATTATAAAAAATAATATCTCTAAATTTCGAAAAAGAAATAGGGCAATGAACAAATATAAATTAACTCTAAATCATATTGATCATACTAAACCTTCATAGTCTTCAAATCCGAGTTAATTTGTTTAAAATTGAAGTTGCATGTGAATTGAATAAATGAAGAAATCAAATAAAGTTGAGAGGCTAAATTAAAAAAATAGAAAATTTATTTTTAAAAATATGAATTGAAGCTAAATAGATATTCTATAGTGGTTTAGGAGCATACGGTTCAAATTTGATAAAAAAAGATGGACTTAAAATGAAGGAGAAATTGAAGAAATAAGAAAATCATACAAAGCTAAGGGCTAAATTTTAAAAAGAGAATTTATTTTCAAAAATATGAATTAAAGCTAAATATATATTCTATAATAGTTTAGGAACATGCAATTTAAATTTGATCAAAATGTACTTAAAATGGAGGAAGAATTAAAGAAAAAGTAAATGTGAGACTAAATCGCAAAACTGTAAAATTTTATTTTTGAATTAATAAAATCGAACTCAAAATTAACTCGAGTTGATTTAAACTCAAAATTAACTTGAGTAATTCGAGTTGACTCAAATAACAAAGAAAGGTGCAAAATCTAAACCAATTAAGGCACGCACAGCTTATGGCTGTGGGGAATAGCATTGTAGATTATGACAAAAGGGTGTTTTTTTTAAAGGAAAATAACGATTAGTTGTTGTTTTTTTTTTTAATTTGAGGAGAATTAAGAGAAACACGAACACATTTATATATTTTTTATTTTTAAATAAAAATGTGTATTTGTTTTAAAAAATAAATAAGTATAAAGTCAAAATTAGCCCTCAACGTTTGATTGTTTGGTCACTTGAGCCCTTATTTTTTTGGAGCATTTTAGCTCTTAATATTTTAATTTTAGTCAAAATAACCCTGTTTTGATGGAAACCGTTAGTTGACTAATGGTTAATTTTTTTTTGCTGACTAGGCATGTCCACGTGTAATTAAGTGATTACATAGCATATCATCAATTTAAAAAAAATTAAATTCATAATTTTTTATTAAATTAATTATAATTAATAGGATGATGCCACATATGGCATAATCTAATTAGTTTTAAAGTAAAAAAAATAAAGAAAGTAACATGTTTGGAGTTAATGGGTTTGATCCCAGATTTAGTGGTTCGAAAACATAACACCTTGGCAGTTGCCACTATACCACATGCTCTTTTTTTTTTTTTGTTCTAAACGGAAATTTCATTGATAAAAGGGAGTGTTACAAAAATCTCCTTAGAGCAACAGGAGGATTAAGAATCCAATCCAAAGGACAAGAGTCATTTCGACATGATTTAACGACCTAGTCAGCTGCAGAATTAATCGACCTAAGAATGAAAGAAAAACAACAAGAAGATATACATATAGAGAGAGAGAGGAGGAGAGAGAGACAAGTTGAGGATATCTTTTTCAATTCTTGCAGATTTCTAAAGGGATCGACAATTATCAGCAAACTTTTTGATATGGCCTTCATTATCTTATTCTACAATAATATTGGGGAAGTGATCTTTCACAACAGTAAAAATACTTAAGTCATGTTTGCGATTGCATTTGAGTGAAAAAGTCAGTTTGAGAAGCCAGAAGCAACTAAAAAAAGGTAGTTTTTTATTGTTAAAACTTTAGTTTGTTCAAAAGCAACAAAAAAACAGGCCATTTTTAAGTGTCAAAACCTTGGTTTGCCCCCAAACTAACTTCTCAAATCTTGGTTTGCCAAAAATTATAAAAATTAGCTTTTGCAAAACCTTAGTTTGTCCCCCAAACTTTAATTTGCCTCAAACCTTAATTTGTCACCTAAACCGCAAACAAAGCCTTAAGCGAATAGTTTCCGCTTCAGCTGCCGCAGACAAAAGGGAAGACAAAAGCTTTGTAGCACCTCCCACAATGCAGCCGGTGTGATCTTGAATAATAGCAACAAACCCAGGGGATCCAGAGATGATATCACTAGAAGCATCACATGAAACTTTAAAAAAACAAAAAAAAAGCACATGGGAGAGACCAAATTACTGTGCGCAGGGGTAAAGACAATTTAGCAGAATCATCGACAGTTACGGTTTTAAATTCAGAGAATTTTTTATTAGCAGCAATTCATATGTCGGAGGGATTTTTCATTGAAGATCAAATTGTTTCGAGCTTTCTATATCTGCCAGCAAAGGAAGGCAATTTTTGGGAGACCGTCCAGATTAAAAGTAAGTGCGGAGATGTTTGCCATTGAGAACCACTATTTCAGAAAACTCGGGAATCCTTCAATTGAAGGGCAGTAGTTAAAACTTGAAGCTCTCCAAACAGCCTGAACAAACGGGAAAAAAAATATGTGTTCGGTACTTTCCTGGTTATGAGAACAACGCCCACAACTGGGGGAAGGATGCTTAAGTCTTTTGTGCAAATTAAGATTAGAGGCCACTGCATTGTGTCCCACTTTCCATAAGAAAGATTTTAACTTTGGGGGAACTTTAAAGTTCGAAATAGATCTCTAAAAAAATTTTGAGTTTAAAGGATTGGAACTTGAGGAGGCTGCCTCACCGGTTTTCAAGCATTTTCTGAGGAAATTGTATTCAGATTTAACCGAGTACATGCCAGAACTATTATGCATCCATGCCAGACTATCAAAGAGTTAAGGGCCACCAATAGGAACTTAATGCAATCCACTTAAGGTCAGAGAAAATATTTTGGAGTTTTTGGATATTCTATTCCCTCCCTTCATAAGTCAAAAGGTGAGAGACCCGACACTCACGACAATTGGAAGGGCGTGGAGAGAAAATACAACCATTTGGCAAATTTGGCACCCAACTTTCCTTCCAAATGGAAACTTCATTTCCTTTTCTAATAGTCCAAAGCAGTCCTTCTTTAATAGAAAAATACCATCAAGAATGCTACTCCATCCCCATGAAAGATTGCTACACTTTTGCACATGCAAGACGTCACTGTTCAAAAAATAGATTTCCCTCAAAATTTTAAACAAAAGAGAGCTTTTGTCATTTAAAATTCTCCAGGACTGTTTTGCAATCAAGGCTTTGTTGAACGTGTAGAGGTCCCGAAAGCCCATACTTCCTAAGTCTTTTGAGTTATACATCTTCCCCTAGTTTATCCAGTGAATACTGCTTCTAAGCTCAATTGAATTTTCCTACCAGAACCTCCCAATGAGCGAGTTTATGTCGTTATAGAAAGTTCGAGGTAAAAGAAAACTTTGCCTGATATAGACGAAATAGCTGTGGCAATAGCTTTGATAAGAACTTCTCTGCCAGCATGAGAGAGAAGTTTACTTTTCCATCCTTGTAATTTCGAGCGGACTCTGTCATAGAGAAAACGAAGAGCTTTTTTTCCCTCTACCCCAGATCAAAGGAATACCAAGATATCGACTGCCTTTTTTCATCTGGGCAAAGCCAAAAACATTTAGAAGGTGCTGTCTTTTGCAGTCACTAATGTTAGGGGAGAGAAAAACTTCAATTTTTTTTTACAGTTGACCGTCTGTCCAGTGGCCATTTGAAAGTCAGCAATGATCTTTAAAATAGTCAAACAATTCTCCTCGTCAGCTCTAGTGAAGAGGATACATTCGTCAGCAAAAAGCAGATGATTCAGATTTAAGCATCTTCTACTTATACGATATCCCGAGAGCTTGCCATGTTCTTGCTCATAGTCAACAATTCAGGAAAGGACATTTGAGACCAGGAGAAAAAGAAAAGGGGACGAGGATCCCTCTGTCGAAGTCCCTCTGTCAGGAAGAAATTCTTCAGATCGGGTTTCATTGATAATAGTAAAAATGAGGGAGAAGATATACACTTCATAATTCTATCATTTCACCACTAACAAAAATCCATTTTCTTCATAATTTCCTGGAGAATTTCTCAGTCAACTTTATCGTAAGCCTTCTGGAGATCCAATTTAATGGCCATGATGCTTGTCTTCCCTTTTTTCCTTCGCTTAATAGCATGAAAAGCTTCATGTGCGATAAGGATATTATCTTGGATGGCTCATCCTTTAACAAAGGCAGCCTGCATAGGGGAGATTAGGGGATCCATAATTTCTTTTAGTCTCGATGGAAGAATCTTTGAGATGACTTGTAAAAAAAGTTGCATAAATTAATCGGTCTGAAGTGGTTTGCTTCAACTAGGTTGCCATTTTTTGGGATTTAGGTCCAATGGCAATACTCCATCCTCCGTAAAATCATTCACCATCTTAACAATGTCCTCCTTGACAAATTCCCAACAAGACTGAAAAAAAGATACTTGAGAAACCATCAGGCCCCGATGCTTTTAGGCCCCCGTACTGAAAACAACTTCTTTAACTTCCAGTTCAGAAACTTTTTTACTCAGCTCATTGTTCATATCTTCGCTTATAACATTTGGGATGAGATGAACAACATGATTTAAGTTCACAGAGGGATCTTTCGAAAACAGAGTTTGAAAATGTTCCTGTAGATAAAGAATAGTTTCCTCTTCTTCTTCAATCCAGTTACCATTCCTTCCTTTGATTTTTAAAATGGGGTTCCTTCTTCGATTTTAGATCGTTGTAGCATGAAAAAAGGAAGTATTTCGATCCTCAAACTTAAGCCAATTTGTCCTTGCTCGTTGATGCCAGTAGCATTCTCCCCCTTCCCATATTTTGGTTAATTCTTCTTGGAGAGTTATTTCTTCTGCAGCAGAGTCTTTTGTGAGGGGGAGACGCTGAATTGCAGCAATCTTGTTAACCGGATTCTTAGCTTTTTTTTCCTGTTTTCCTGAGCTTCCACAGTTCCACTTACTCCAACTTTGTAGTTGGATACGAGTGTATTTCAGTTTCCAGTTTATAGTGGGGTTGAAAGTTGATTGTCTCTGCTTTCTCCAGACCTCTTCAATGGTAGGTTTGCAGTCCTCGAGAAGCCACTTGGATTCAAATTTGAATAGCTTCTTCCTTCTTTTACTGATACCCTTTATGAAGAAAACAATAGGGTTATGATCTGATCCAATGGCGGGCTCCATGGAGCTGAAAGCTGAACTGAAAAGGGTGTTCCGGGGGACATTGAAGAGAACTCTATCTAGTTTCTCCATAATTGCATCCTCATCAGTTCTTTATTTGACCATGTGAAGTCTCCTCCGTTAATTGGCATATCCATGAGCCCACAACCTTCAAGGAAACTATACCACAATCTTCAAGCTGAACTGATGATGATTTGGTTGGAGATATTGTTTGCCTCTGTGAGCCGGATGATTTGCTGGTTAATTTGATTTCAAGCTTTGTTCATCATATGAAAATGCATCTGACACTGCTTGCATTGCAAGGTGTGGCATATTAGCCTTCTTTTCTTTTAGAAATCAGTTTCAGCTGAGACCTGTGTAACGTATTTTATTGGAACAATGATGTAAACCTTCTTTTTATAGCTGGTTTTGAATGTTAAACAAATATGGCTTCTTCCAAAAAAAAAAAAAGAAGAAGAAGAAGCACGTGCAAGTCATTGCCTTTCTCGGTCAACCCGACATCTTCAAATACAGTCAAAATGTTGTTAGTTGTTACAGGCAGATATATCGAACTCTGTATTTGTCGACTGCTTCCTTTTATGAAAGGGTAAATTACAAAAATCATCACTCAACTTTGTTCTTTGACCTATTTTGGTCACTCAACTTTCAAAATGATCAATTTTAGCACTGAACTTTAAATATTGACCTATTTTCGTCACTCTACCATTAAATCTCTAACACTATTATGGTGTTGAAATAATTAATAATATTTTTATACACTTAATTAAATAAAAACCATCGGTTCCCTCACCTTCACTCCCACCCCACCCCTTTCTCACCTTTACTGGCAACCCTCTTCTTCATCCCAATAACGTCACTTTGGTGGGTTTTTTCGCAAACCAAAACCACCAACCGACTCCTCTTCTTCTTCCCTTTCCTTCTACCGATTTACTTTTCTAAAAACCACCCTCAAATGACCTAAAACGAGTCCAAACCTTTGTGTCTTAGGAGCGTGATTTGCTGTTGTTCACTGTCGGATCACCCTAAAATCGAGGTTGATCTCCTCACCAAGGCACTTTGAATGACAGTTGAGATTCATCGGCCGACGCTCTGGTCGTCGGAATCGAAATGGGAAGGTAAAACTTTCCCCTCTTTTAGATTTAATGACAAAAACTTAATGAAGTGATAACGTAAGAACTGAAATATAATTTTTTTTTTAAATTAATGACCGAATAAGACAGATGAAAACAAAAATGACATTGGATTAATTTACCCATTAAACAAATAGTGATTTATGTTATGATTTTCATTTGAACTTATGGTTCAAAAGAGTGATCTAAATTGTTTTGGAATTGTTATTTTTTTTAAGTTAAACCCATAGATTAACTTAATATATGACAACATTATATCAAGGTTCAATTACATATATCATTAGCTAAACTTACCTAGTTCATGAGCAACCATATTCCCATCGCTCCTTGTGAAGGAAATTTGGTAGCTGTTGAGGGTTGAGATCTGTTGCATGCATTTATCAAGCAATGATCGACATGCCCACTTTTCGAATTTTGGTGACTAAAGGGCGAACTTAAAAATTAGGTCTCTAAAAATTAATTTGTTTGTAAATTGTACTTTTTCACTACGTCCAACAAACTATATAATAAATACGTCAAATTTCAAATGAAGAACATAAAAAATAGTAAATACCCAACTACTCATATAAAATAATTTCTACGAGTATTTTTAGATACAAAATCATTAAAAACTGGATACTACTAATTATGGACCCTGAACCTGTGTCCCTTTTTGTCCAAGCTCAATTACGACCATGGTGATCAAAGTTCATAAAAGTCTTCATCTGTGTTTTGGAGGCCATTTATATCTTCCGGTGCATCACCTTCCACTTCAATGTCCGAAAACCCAAGTTTGAATTATAGTATCAAAGGTTTTTAGTACATCAGTGGCTTCCACGAGAGCAGGGAACACTATTATTGAAGAAATTATATCGTAGGCTCTCTTTACCACATCATTTATGGTTCAAACTAATAACATAAAAGAATTAATGAAATGAAATAAATTATTTTTATTGGTCAGGATCATAAATGCTAGGACAATGAGAACCTATAATATAATTTTTCAGAATTTTTAAGGTTGTTACCAAGGACGAAACAATCGTTGTCACGACACATTATTTCGACTCATTGGTGTGCATTAAACTTGCATCAAAATTCTTGTTAAATATATGTTTATAATTAAATTTTAAAAAAAATAGAATTATTTGATTTAACTTGATTTGACTTAAATTTATCCTTCGAATTCATGAATTGTATTAATCTCGTCCTTTGAATGTTCTTGATTGACAGAACCATTAAATTATGTGCACGTGATCGTTATATATTTCCACTCAGTCGTTATCGTTAATTGTCTTATCATGCTATTGATGACAGTTCAATTTTGATGACTTGATAGTATGAATCAAGAGTTTTAGAATTAACTTAGTATTTTTTTAAATACGTATATTTTTTAAAAAAAATCCATGTCAACTGTATTGTTAAATCATCAAAATTGACTCGTTATTATCTTATTGGAGGACATTAATTTATTAAAGAAAATGACATATAAACATGCTAACTTAGATGTTATTACTTATTTAACAATCGAATATTTGGTATGACAAAGGACGACTTGTGACAACTTTTATGTTATTCAACGATAACCAAATGGCGAGATTGATGCAATTAAAAAGTTTAAGGGTTAAATTGGTAAAATTAAAAAAAAAGAAAATGTTACTAGTTTTGAAAGATTATAAGGATTAAATTGATGCAATTAGGCTGGTAAACAAACCAAACGAACAAGAACGGGAGTATGTTCATGTTCGTTCGTTTAATTTTAACCGAACAAACGAACGAACACAAACATAATTTATTGCTCGTGTTCATTCGTAAAGGAATATAACTTATTCGTATTCGTTCATGTTCGTTCTTTAAAACGATAATCAAACACAAACAACTGCAAATAAACATAAAAGGATTGTTTAATTTTTTTAGAAGTCTGAAGTCTCACACATTGAGTTTTTTCTTCTTATTTCATATTTTTAATATATATTTTTATTTTTTAAAATATAATACTTTTTATAAAAAATAATAAGCATAAAAGGACATATATGAATAAATTTAAACGAACGTTCACGAACGTAAATGAACAAACATACCCTTTATTTGTGTTTGTACATTTAATTAAACGAATAAAAATTTTATTATATTCGTTCATTTAATAAATAAACAAACATAAATAAATTTTTCGTCGGTTCACGAACTATTTGGTTAACGTTCGATTTAAAAGGAAGGGTAAAATTGATATCTGAGATTACTCCAGGATGAAATGTCCCTTAAGCCGTAAAAATATTTAGAAACCAAATCAAGGGCTTTTTGGGGAATAATACATCCCCAAATATTTGGGGATGTAAGGCACGGTAATCGATAATTTGGGAACTACAGCAAAAACTACAGTAGCTTGCAGGTGGCGTCTTTTTTAAGTTTTTAAAATTTAAATTTACACCAAGACGCCACCTACAGGTGGCTTCACAAGTAAAATTTCAATGTTTGAGCCGCGAATCCAGCGAGCTCAACCAGTTGCAGTCAACAAGCCATCCTTTTGGAGCCGATAAAGCTGGCTCGACAAGACGCCACTCGCTGGTGGAGTTCAAGTCTGCAAGATTCCCTGAGGGACACCATCTGCAGGTGACGTCTTGACCCTAAATATATATACAAACTGCCCGGGCTGGACAATTATATTTTGTTTTCTTTCTGTTTTAAAATTTAAGGTTTGTTTGTTTGTGAGAGAGTTTCGGGGAGAATTTTGGAGAAATTAAGAGACTCGTTGGGTGTGATCGAATATTTTAAAATCATGTAATTGAATTTAAGTTAATTTTTGCATTATGATACAACGTATTTTTTAAAATGTATTTCTAATAAAAATTGGCATTTCAAGCAGAATTGATATTACGATGGATTATGGCACCAAAAACGTTTTTGGCCGTTAGGGCAAAATAGTTGATGATTTCAGCGAAGACGAAGAAAATATTATACCAATGGCAGAAGATGATAATGTCGAGTTGCTTGATGTTGATGATATTAATGTTCTTAGGACCGTTGCTGCTCAGGGACATGATCTTGAAGTTGAGGAAGATGTTTGGGCAGCAGCGTCTGCTAGATATAGATTAGCGACGAGCCGCCGGTTTGGAGTTATGTTCAACAGGAGTCGCAACAACCGGAACCCAATCTTCTAGCTTACATGCCTCTAGTCCACATGTATGAGGTGGACTATGCTGCAATGCGGGATCCATAATATGAGGCACGTGTATTTTCTCATTCTTCAGCTTCAACCGACGGAGTGTTAGAACTCGGAGCTCAATTCGATAAAAAGAAAGATGCTCAATTAGCAATTAAAGAGTACTACGTCAGACACCATATGCAATCTTGTGTTGTTGAATCTGATAGCTTAACATATTGTGTAAGGTGCTTGAATTATAAAAGCAAATGTAACTGGATGATAAGAGTTTCGTATATGAAACGGAAGAAGATGTGGGAGGTGAGAAGGTTCAATGATCAACACTCTTGTACCATGACTTCAATCTCACAAGATCACATAAATCTTGACTCCAATTTGATATGCGCATACACAAAGTTGTTGGTTGAGTAGAATTTGAGGATCACCATTGCAGTGTTGGTAGCATCGATCCGTGCACAAATAAAAATTGGATCACTTCTTACTATAAGGCATGGATGGCGAAGCAAAAGGCGATGGATCTTGTTTACGACGACTGGGATAATTCATATAATGAGCTACTGGTTCTATTACGAGCAATACAAATATTTATCACAAGAACTGCTATGGAGTATGAAACGTTGTCGGCGGTAACACTACAAGGCGAAGTAATTCTTGGAAAAAGAATATCCAGTAAGTTATTTTGGGTATTCCAGCCGTGCATTGAAGGATTTACATTCTGCAAACGTATGATTCAAATAGTTGGAACATGGTTGTACAGGAAATACGGCCAAATATTGCTTATTGTTGTGGCGCAAGATGGAGACAGGAATATATTTCCAGTAGCCTTTGCCATTGTTGAGAAGGAAAATGTCGAGGGATGGGAATTCTTTTTGAAGCATTTACGCCGACACGTAATCAAAAAAGACAGGATTTGTGTGATTTCTAATAGAAGGTCTGCACTATTATTGGTAATCGATCGGCGCGGAAGTTTATGGAGACCTTCACATGCTTATCTAGCTGGTATATTATTGCATGAAAAACTCAGTTCCAGAGTAATCAGATTCGGCAAGAAATTTTAAACGCGTATAAGGTGTAATTTGTTATTGTCTAAATTATTGATTTATTTATGTATAATATTTTACCTTGCGTTTACTAACTAACGTTTTACAAGCAGGGTATGAGCATGTTCGTCCAAGGTTCGATGCGAAGTTTATTCGTTTTATAAGGCATGAACAACATGTACATAATTTTGTCACTGACATTCCAAGGGAGCGATGGTCACAGGCCTATGATGAAGGTCGACGTTACGGCCATATGACCACTAACCTTGCCGAGGCTATCAACTCTGTGTTGAAAGGGGCACGCCATCTCCCAATTGCAAGTATTATTTGGGAGACATACTTCAGACTAGGCAAAGTGTGGTGCGACA
Organism: Hibiscus mutabilis; assembly: GCA_019671005.1. Lineage (NCBI taxonomy): Eukaryota > Viridiplantae > Streptophyta > Magnoliopsida > Malvales > Malvaceae > Hibiscus > Hibiscus mutabilis. The sequence goes on along the minus strand of CM033752.1, from coordinate 9,076,439 downwards.
AAGGGAAGGAGGTCAACTCTCAAATAAATAGGGGAAAACAGTGGTCTGAAACTCTCCAAAAGAGTATGGGAAAACTTCAAGAGGAAGCAAGCGGTATGAGGGTGGATTCCTTTGACCCCAACAATGCTGAATTTAATGTCCAAGCCAAGGTTCGCCCGAATGAGCACAAATTGTTCTGAGTAAACCTAGATGTGAGTTGGTGTGACTGTGGTTGTTTTCAGACATATAGATACTCGTGTTCTCACGCAATCGCCGCATGCATGCATGTCCGTATAAACTCATATACATTGGCGGATGATTATTTTGGGTTGCAAACTATGTCAAATATCTACAGGCCTATGTTTAGGATGATTCCAAATCAGGAATATTGGCCAACAAATCCAATATACGAAGAATGGTTACCAAATCCCAGTCTTTGAAGAAAGCTAAAAGGTCGACGACTTCCTTATGTATTCATACTAGTATGGATGATCTGGATGATCGAGAGAGAGTTTAAGTTAGGCATTGTGGACTTTGCCGGGGGCAGGTCATATGATAGATAAATGTTCAAATTGTGCTAACTTTCGTGTCGGACCATCACAGTAATTTGATTCGGATTCATTATGTATGCACTATTTTGATTGCTTTTGTAAAATTTAATTAATGAAGTAACGAAACATTTTTAAATTAAGTGCTTCTGTCCCATAATAACAAAACAATAAAACAATATAAATTCCAATTATAAAAATTTAAATTGACATTATATGAAATAAATAAAAATTCATAAAAATTAACATCTCAAATCGTTCAAAATAAAAGGTTATACCGACATTATTAAAAAAAATCCTAAAATAGAAAAAAACAACAACCTATTTTCTCCTCCTCATCGGCAGCTTTTGTCTGTGCAGGGAAGATGTCTGATCATACCGTCGTGGTGGTTGAGCTATCCTCCGTGGCAATTGCGGGTCATCCTGATTCTGCTCGTCCTCGCTTGAGTGGTCATCCAATATCCACATAGAAAGTGGTGTCGCGTACATATCTTCAGCAAATAACGGAATGAAAAAGGGCAGACTAGGCAAGTATGGAGGTGGTTGTTGAAACGCATTCACTCCGAATGATCCAACATCAGTGCGCTGCGAATGGAACATCTGGGATCTTTGCAGTGCTCTATCCCATGGATCATCATAATCATATGTTCCCCTTACATGCCCTGAGGGTACATCTGAACTCCATGATGACCAATCCGCAGGATTAATTGGTGGTGGCTGCAAGTTCTCCATATGCGCAGACGAACTGGCTTCATGCTGATATGAGCACCTACGCTCTGTATGCCATCTCTGACTCACTTCGATGGGTGTCAGGAATGGTTTTTCGTTGTTATAAAACTATTCCATGTAGTCTAAATCATCACGAAAATCATCTTCCTGGATTGGAGTCACAGAAGATGGCACATATAAGTTTCGGTTGTTCCAACAAGCAATGAAACTTTCTTTCTTGCGCCTCCAATTATCATCAAACCTAATTTTTTGATTTCCGGTGTGAATATCTTTGAGATCAATCGGAGGACCAGGAACGAGTTGATGATACTAGAACTGTAGCAACACTCGATCAACACACTGAAACTCAACCACATAAAATGGATCAACGGTACAACTGCACCTGAAAATGTAGTATCCTCCCACACATATTGGGGTATGCAAGACTGTACTTCCGCATCTTCGTACGACATCCAAATGAACTGTCAAAAAAATTTATATTAACATCTACAAATATTGAGGTACGCAAGACTGTACTTTAAACCAACTTTCATACCTGATTTTTCCCTTCAGATTCAATCTTCAGTCTCACGTCAACAAAGTTGTTGTGCACCACCCCAGCTTTTCTCAAATCATGTTGCCACCTGCACGGAAACCAAAAATACGATATTTAGTAATTCAAAATAAATTTTAATAAAAAATATAATCATAAATTTTTATTTTAGTATTACCTTCCAGCATGTGGAAACTCAACTGGATTATTGACAATAGGTATCAAATATGGCAGTCAATACCATGTCCAAGACTGTAGTAAGATAGGACATCCACCAATATCGGATATCTTATTCTCAATTCTAACAATAACAGACTTGCACATTTCATGGTATAAGACCGCCAATATCGCAGAGCCCCAGCTATACGAACGAACTTCGGTAAAACTTTACAATAGTGGCAAATATTGCGTGTGCGCAAGATTATCGGATTTATCCAGCATCAATACCCCACCAATGAGCTGCAGGATATGAGCATGTGCTGCACATTTAACTTCTTCATGGGTTGAGTCCTCGGTTACCCTGAATGCATTCTCCAACCAAGTTACCTTCACACGTAACCATTTTGTGTCAGTTTTTAAAAGAATTTTCTTGAGGAACTGGTTGCACATCACGTAGACATTGTAGTTATTATTCCCTACGACCGCATTCCCATTTACGGGGACACCAAGCTGTAAAGCTACATCTTGCAGCGTTATCGTGCACTCTCCGACTGGAAAATGAAACGTGTGGGTCTCTGGTCTCTAGCGTTCAATCAACGCAGTTATCAACCCAGGGACCACCTTATAGCCATGCACAAATGTCGCATTATAAAATCATGCCTACTTTAAGTAACGAACAATACGAGCAGATGGTTCCTCTGTCATCGTCCCTCGACGACGAAAGCAATGCTGATTGTTCTGCATTGAATAAATTAAATTTAATTAATAACATTGTGCAACTAACATACATTACTTACTAGAAGATAAATAAATAAGTTACAAATTACTTACGCCGATATAAGATGAAATGTGCATATGGTCCAACTGCAACAACTGATCAGACGTCATATCTTAAATTTATCTACACACCAACTACTTTGATTATTAATATTTATAATTTTATTCGAATATACCAATGTATGACTTTATTTATTAGAAACCATTCTATTTGAAATTTTATTCGAATATGGTTCCCTTAATTATACTAATTTTTGTTCTCGAATATACGTAGAATTATTCAAATATGGTTCCTTAATTATACTAATTTTAGTTATCGAATTGTAATACCCCAAAATTTCCCCAAATTAAATCCCCAAAAAAAAAAGAAATCCCTAATTCCTAAACCCTAATTTTTAGGAATTTAAATCGATTTTCCTAATTGAAATTTAGTGACCAAATTAGAAATTTCGAAATTTTATTGGCTAGGGTGTAACGCGAGGGAAGTTTAGGCCATTGGTTAGTAATTTGCCCTTTTTTCCTAGGGTATATATACCCTCTTATAACACTTAAAATCTCCTCAGCCCATTTTAGAGAATCTTAGCTGTACCCCTCTTTTGAAATCCTCTAAAATCTTATAACCCCTTCTTTGTGTTTCCGACGAAGCTCCTATGAGCCCCCCAAATGTTGTCGCATGCAAAACCCTTTCAGCTGACCATCCCCGTTAACTGTCTTTTGCTCAGAAATGGTAGATAACCGTTCAGGTTTCTCACGTTTGTCGTTGTCGTTAATTTTACGTTTGGGTGACGTTGACTCGGAGCCTGAGAATCTTCTTCCTCCTCCACCTGTTCGACCTCCTTCTACACAGCCTGCGAGTTCTGCACGTGTTGACTCTTTCTGACCTAATACTAGAGCTGAGCGTAGGAGGCGTCACTCTTGACGTTGAGTTATTAGCTACCTAAGGTGTGTCTCTTCTGGTGCTATATCATTTCTGTGCTCTATGTTATGCGTGCATGTTGTATATATGACTGATTGAATGATCTATGGATTATGGTATGTTTTGTATGATGGCATGTCACGCATCAAATATCAGAATCGAATTAAATTTAAGCTCAGACTTATATCATATGTACTCAAATTAAATTAATATATCGGATATACTCTCAGATTCAAAAAATATAAATCGAAACATATCATATCATTTAGGTTGGGAAATTGTATGAGAGAGTTTAGTGGGTTCACTCTTCGGGCTGAATTTCACTTCGGATCAGTGACTCCACCTTCGGGTCATTCCACTTCGGATAGTGACAATGTAGTTAAAGTGGTTCTGGGGAACCTTGCTCTTCGGACGGTGTATGGAGATGGGTGCATGACATTACATTCTATGTCTCTTATTAAATGCATATGTGTATTGAGATGATTATTAAACTATACTTGTTCGGATTTCTGTTATGTGTTTTATCTGCGCTTTAGAGACACATTGAGTTTCATAGCTTACTCCCCCTTAGTTTTTCTTTCAGATACTCAGGCTTAGCCATACGGTACTTGGAGGATTTCATATCGTCAAACTTTACCTTATTTTTACAGTATGATTATTCAGACATTTGAGTTTCTCTATTATTATTATTTCGGGCGATTTTGTATTTGGGACTTGGGATATTATTACTATTTTGAGACTTATTGGTTTGACATGCATTTATTATTTAAATTTCTTTTGAATTTTATAATGACTTTTGGAATTTTTGCTAAACGACTACGTTTTATTTAAATGATATAATTTTGTGGTTTTGATCTTTATAATTAAGTTGTAATTTGAATTATTGAACCTAATAACCTTTCTTGAGGGACAAGTTTTTCAAACTTAACTTCCAAGTTTCGACTTAAGAAACTAGGTCAACTTTAAGAGGTTACATTTAGTGGTATCAGAGCCTAGTTCAACCCTTAGACTGTGTGGCTCGAATGTAATTTTAAACCGAAAATGATTTTGCATGCATACTAAATATTTTTGGGCAAAACGGGTATTTCTATTAAATATAATATTTTAAAGATTATGTTACTTTGAATAGAAACTCCAAGTACCGACTCTAACTTAGGATTATCTTCTTTGTGATAGACTATTATGAGTTCTAGATTAGCGACCGGACGTGGCCGTGGCTGAAGCTGTGGCCGAGGTCGCTTTATCGTTGTTGAGAGTGATGCTCTGCCTCTTGCGGATCTGCCGCAGGATCAGAATGAGGTACACGGTGCTGATAGAGAGGAACAACTCAGGGATCAAGCTGAATCTTAGATACAACAGTTGGCCAGCGAACGCAGAGTGTTGGTCCATGTGATTCCGAGGATAGTGAGACAGTGGGCATGGATTCTGTTACAGTGCAGAGGGAGTTGCTTCGTTACCTCCGTCAGTCTGAGGGTGTGAGGAAACCTATTTCTACTGAGTTCTTAGCTGCTGGGATGACCATGTTTGATGGCAAGTTGGGTACAAACCCGACTGATGCGGAGTATTGGCTGAAGAAACTTCAGCATTTCTTTGTTGAGATGGAATATCCTGCCGATCAAAAATTGAGAGCTGTTGAATCATTGCTGCAGGGTGAGGCCCAGAACTGGTAGAAAGTAGAGGAAAAAGTTGTTATAGCCAGTCAGATTTCATGAAAGTTTTTCAGACAGTAATTTCAAGACCGGTATGTTGGACCTGAGTATTTGGCAAAGTACCGAGACAACTTTATAAATCTAGAGCAGAATGATATGAGCATTAATGACTATAAGATAGAGTTTTTGAGACTTCTTTAGTATGTGCCAGGGCTGGTTACCACAGAAAAATAGAAGTGTGATTGGTTTCTGAGAGTGCTGCATTTTTCTATCAAGACTGGGGTTGCTTTACATTAGGATAAGGAGTATAAAGAGATAACCCAGTGGGCCAGAACTGTTGAGCGGATTGAGTTAATGAAGAAACAACGAGAGTCTCAGGGTAATAATCGGGCCAAGAGGCAGTCGACCGCATTAGTTTAGCACAGTCAGGGAATCAGTCGAATAAGAGAACTAGGGATGAGTACAACCATAAGAGTTACTCCAGAGCTAGACCAGTGACATCTACTATTCCGACCGTCAGTGTTGAAGGATCGTCTAATTCTCGTGGGGTGCCACAGTGTTCTTTTTGCAAGAAATGGCATCAAGACGAGAGTAGAAGGTAGTTTGGGGCTTGTTTTTGATGCGGTTCTTTTAATCATCTTTTTAGAGATTATCTGGTAGCACCTTCATCTGCCTATATTCTAAGTCAGTCTCAAGCATCTGTTCAGACTCCTCGTAGAGGGAGAGGTCATGGTAGATCTGCTGTTTTTGGTACTGCCGGTAGGGGTAAGCCTGCTCAAAGTAAAAGATTAGTTGGTTTAGGGGCGAGATAGCCTGGGTTGGTTTATACTACCAGGAGGCACGATGATCGAGATGAGCCAGACGTTATTGTTGGTACCTTTTCTATTCATTCTATCTCTTATTTTGCACTGTTGGATAATAGTTCTACTTGTTCGTATATTGCAAGTTCTGTATCTGGGGTCTTAAAATTCCTGTTGAGGATGTTGTTAATGTTGCTACTGTACACAGTCCGATAGGTAATCCTGTTGTGGTTTCTAAGGTGTATAAAAATTGTCTTCTTGAGATTCAAGGGGAAATCTTTCTGGCTAACCTGATGGAGTTACCCTTTGGCGAGTTTGACCTAATTCTCGGCATGAACTGGTTGTCTGCCCACCAAGTCAATCTGGATTATGAGAAGAAAAAATCAACTCTAAAACTTCTGATGACTGGGAGGTAGTTCATTTTAGAGAGAGTAGAGGTTTTCTGTCTAATGTAATATCGGCTCTCAAAGCCGAGAAGATGATCAAGAAGGGGTCCATTGCCCTTGCTTATATTCTTGATCCGAGACAGTCTAACTCTGGGATGGATAAGATCTGGGTTGTGAGAGACTTTCTTGATGTATTTCAGAGGAATTACCTGGTGTTCCGCCAAAGCGTGATGAGATTGAGTTTGGTATTGAAGTTTATCTGGACACAGCTCCTGTGTCTATGGTACCTTACCGGATGGCACCGAAAGAACTTAAAGAGTTGAAGGTGAAGCTGTAAGAATTGTTAGACAGGGGATTTATCCGACCCAGTATTTCCTCGTGGGGAGCCTCTATTGTTTTTGTTAAGAAGAATGATAGGACACTTTGGTTGTGCATCGATTATCGGAAGCTGAACAAGCTGACAATAGAGAACAAGTATCTTCTTCCTCATATCGATGATCTCTTCGATCAGTTCCGGGGAGCTACGGTATTCTCTAAGATAGACCTGAAATCTGTTTACTACCAACTCAAGGTTAAGGATTTTGATGTTTTCAAAATGGCTTTTCGGATACGTTACAGTCATTATGAGTTCCTTGTAATGCCCTTTAGGTTGACTAACGCTCCTGCCGCCTTCATGGATATGAAGAACAGAGTGTTTCAACCCTATCTCGACTAGTTTGTTGTGGTCTTTATAGACGATATTCTGGTTTATTCTAAATCTGAGGTTGAGCATGAGGAACATCTCCGAATTGTTTTACATACTCTGAGTGAGAAACAATTGTATGCAAAATTCCGTAAGTATGAATTTTGGCTCTTAGAGGTGATGTTTTTGGGGTATATTGTATCTGCTGAGGGTATTCGGGTTGACCCGAAGAAGATTTAGGCTATTATGAGTTGGAAGCAACCCAAGAACGTTCCTGAAATCTAAAGTTTCTTGGGTTTAGCCGGCTATTATCGGAGGTTTGTTGAGGGTTTCTCGATCATCGCAGCTCTAGTGACTAAACTTCTGAGGAAGAATATTCCTTTTGTCTGGTCTGAGGCTCAGCAGACTAGTTTTGAGAAGCTTAAAACCGTGTTGACTGAAGCACCAGTCGTAATTCAACCAGAACTTGGAAAGGCTTACACCGTCTACAGTGACACTTCTCATACTGGATTTGGGTGTGTTCTAATGCAAGATGGTAAGGTAGTAGCCTATGCGTCCCGACAGTTAAAACTGCATGAGTGTAACTACCCTACCCATGACCTTGAGCTTGCTGCTGTGATCTTTGCTCTCAAGATCTGGAGACACTATCTCTATAGAGAGAACTGTTATATCTTCACAGACCATAAGAATCTGAAGTATCTCCTCACTTAGAATGAGTTGAATCTGAGACAATGACGTTGGTTAGAGCTTCTTAAAGGCTATGACTTGAAATTGAGTATCATCTAGGCAAGGCTAATGTTGTTGCCGACGCCTTGAGTCGTAATGCCATTTCAGATTTGAGAGCCATGTTTGCTCGGGTGAGTTTGTATGAGGATGGCAGTCTTTTGGCAAGACTTCTGGTTATTCCTACCCTGATTTCTGATATTCGAGCTGAGCAACCTAGTGATCCGTTCTTGATGCACCGTATAAGAGAGGCTGAGGAAGTTACATCTCAAGATTTCTCTATTGATCAGGATGGTGTACTGTGTTTTCGGGGCCAATATTGCATTTCGAGAAATTCTAGTCTCAAATAGGTTATTCTTCGCGAAGCTCATGACAGTCCTTACTCTATGCATCCCGGTAGGGATAAGATGTATAAGAATCTTCGCGACAGATACTGGTGGAAGGGCCTGAAAAGAGATGTTGTTGGGTCAGTGTCGAAGTGTTTAACTTGTTAGAAGGTAAACGCAGAGCATCAGCGTTCATCTGGGTTACTTCAGCACATTGAGATTCCTCAGTAGAAATGAGAGCGTGTGACGATGGATTTTGTTAGTGGTCTTCTTTTGACTCCCTCTAAGAAAGACTCTATCTGGGTTATTGTTGATCGGTTGACTAAGTCTGTACACTTTATTCATGTTCGAGTTAACTATTCTTTGAGTAGGTTAGCTAAGCTTTACATCTCAGAGATTGTTAGACTTCATGGGGTACCTTTGTCTATTATTTCTGATCAAGACACAAGGTTCACAGTAAAGTTCTAGAGGTCGCTTCACACTGCTTTAGGTACTCGGCTGAACTTTAGCACTGCTTATCATCCGTAGACCGATGGCCAGTCTGAGTGGGTAATCCATATTCTTGAGGATATGTTGAGGGGATATGTTGTGGATTATAGTGGCAGTTGGGAAGATTTCTTACCGCTTGCGGACTTTGCTTACAATAATAGCTACCAGGCTAGTATCAAGATGGCATCGTATAAGGCTCTGTATGGGCGTAAGTGTCGCACACCCATTGGTTGGATAGAGCTTAATGGGTATAGATTGTTGGGACCGAATATCGTACATGAGGCTGAGCAGACTGTTAGATTGATTCAGGATTGGCTTAAAGTTACTTTTGACAGACAGAAGTCTTATGCCGATTTGAGACGTCAAGACCTTAAGTTCGATATGGGAGATGAGGTTTTCTTGAAAGTATCTCCATGGAAGAAGGTACTTTATTTGGTCGAAAAGGTAATCTTAGTCCTCGTTTCATCGGCCCTAATCGAATTATTCGGCGAGTTGGATCAGTTGCCTATCAGCTTGAGATAATATTCATGATGTCTTCCATGTCTCTGTGTTGAGACGCTACCATGCTGATCCATCTCATATTATTCCGGTGGAGGAGGTTGAGATTCATCCCGACTTGCATTTTGAGGAGGAGCTAGTTGAGATTCTTGCTCAGGACAAGAAAGTTCTCTAGAGGAAGACCAATAAGATAGTCAAGGTTTTGTGGCGAAATCGTGGTCATGATGAGGCTACATGGGAGCCCAAGGCCGTTGTCAAAGCTCAATATCCACATCTCTTCGATCCAGGTAATTTTGAGTCTCGAATTTCTTTTAAGAATGGAAAAATTATAATACCCCAAAATTTCCCCAAATTAAATCTCCAAATCAAAAGAAATCCCTAATTTCTAAACCCTAGTTTTTAGGAATTTAAATGATTTTCCTAATTGAAATTTAGTGACCAAATTGGAAAATTCAAAACGTTAGTGGCTAGGGTGTAATGCGGGGGAAGTTGAGGCCTTTGGGTAGTAATTTGCCCTTTTTCCCCTAGGGTATATAAAACCCTCTTATAACACTCAAAATCTCATCAGCCCATTTCAGAGAACCCTAGCCGTACCCCTCTTTTGAAATCCTCTAAAATCTTATAACCCCTTCTTTGTATTTCCGACGAAGCTCCGGTGAGCCCCCCAAACGCTGTCTGTGAGTAGTACGACCATCGTCTTTGGCCTTCTTGTCCTCTCGCGTGCAAAACCCTTTTAGCCAACCACCCTCGTTAACCGTCATTTGCTCGAAAATCGTAGATAACTATTCGGGTTTCTCGCGTTCGCCACCGTCTTTGCTTTTACGTTTGGGTGACATTGACTCGGAGCTTGAGAATCTTCTTCCTCCACCACCTATTCGACCTCCTTATGCACAGCCTGCAAGTTATGCACGTGTTGACTCTTTTCGACCTAATACTAGAGCTAAGCGTGAGAGGCATCACTCTCGACGTGTTGACTCTGTGCTCTATGTTATACGTGCATGTTGTATATGTGACTGATTGAATGATCTGTGGATTATGGTATGTTTTGTATGATGGCATGTCACGCATCAAATATCGAAATCAGATTAAATTAATCTGACTTATATCATATGCACTCGGATTAAATTAATATATCATATATACTCTCAGATTCGAAAAATATAAATCGAAACATGTCATATCATTTGGGTTGGGAAATTGTACAGGGAAGTTCAGTGGGTTCACTCTTCGGGCTGAATTCTGCTTCGGATCAATGGCTCCAGCTTCGGGGATGGTGACGATGTAGTTAGAGTGGTTATGGGGAACCTCACTCTTCGGACGGTGTATGGAGATGGGTGCATGACATTACATTTTATGTCTCTTATTAAATGCATATGTGTATTGAGATGATTATTGAACTATACTTGTTCGGATTTCTGTTATGTGTTTTATCTGCACTTTAGAGGCACACTGAGCTTCATAGCTTACTCCCCCTTAGTTTCTCTTTCAGATACTCAGGCTTAGGCGTACGGTACTTGAAGGATTTCATATCATCAAACTTTACCTTATTTTTACAGTATGATTATTTAGACATTTGAGTTTCTCTATTATTATTATTTCAGACGATTTTGTATTTGGGACTTTGGACATTATTACTATTTCGAGACTTATTGGTTTGACATGCATTTATTTTTTGAATTTCTTTTAAATTTTATAGTGACTTTTGGAATTTTTGCTAAACGACTACGTTTTATTTAAACGATATAATTTTGTGGTTTTGATCTTTATAATTAAGTTGTAATTTGAATTATTAAACCTAATAACCTTTCTTGAGGGACAAGTTTTTCAAACTTAACTTTCAAGTTTCGACTTAAGAAATTAGGTAAAATTTAGGAGGTTACATATACCTAGAATTATTTGAATACGGTTCCCTTAATTATACTAATTTTTATTCTCGAATATACCTAGAGTTATTCGAATATGGTTCCCTTAATTATACTAATTTTTTTTCTTGAATATACCCTATATAAATGACTAATTTTTATTCTCTAATATAATTATCTAAACATTTAACAACATTATAGCTTATTAATTATTTTTAAATTTTACAAATTAAAATAATTCAAATTATAATAATAGAATATATACAAATCAAATAATTTATAAAACAATAAAAATTTAATCTACCAAATTACTATACTTAATAATAATACAAATAACATTTTACTCTATACATAATTAATAAAAATTCATACAATCAAAATTATTATTATCCTCAAAAAATTCTAATGCATACATTATTAATAATTTAATAATAAACTCTACATAGCTACATTAATGAAAATTCCTAAACAACACTCATTCTTATCTTACAACCCTATAATTCTATAGTTATTATTACTACCCTAAAATAAAATCTTTGTACATATCTACAACAATATATTTACATTTAAATTATATAAATTAAAAAAATAAGTACCTACGAAAATGTGCTCCAAATGCTTCCCTTGAAACATCTTCACCTCCTGCAATAAAAAATTAATAAGATTAATAAATATAGTATTCATAACTAATCAAATAATTTATATATTAACTAAAAAATTACATACCTAATTTAATAACTCAAAAACTCTTGCCCTAAACTCTCAACACACAAAAAAACAACTCCCTCGCTAATATTTTTACCTCTACAACTCGTTCTGCCGTTCTAATTTATAAGCAAATTTCGGGTGATCACCTGACTTAAATAGGCGTAACTACCGCGTCTTTATCGCTGCCTAAGTCAATGCTGCAGTAATTGACTGAATTACCGGCTCAATAGCTACTCTTTAATGAAAACGTCACCTGTAGGTTGCGTGTTGGTGAAAATTTAAATTTTAAATAATAAAAAATAAAAAAAGCCGCCACCCAAATATAATTTGGGATGTATTATTCCCCCAAAAAAAAAGCCCCAAACCAAGTGATTTCTGCATTTACTTTTCCGTCTACATCTCTCTTAAACCCTAGCACTTAGAAATTTCGATACTGAGGTCCAAGCTTTCCCGCAATTTGAAACTCTTTCATCTTTACTTGATATCTGTAAGTATTAATAATCCAATTTTATCATTTTTCATTTCAGTTATTTTTATACGATTGATTTGGAGTAAATTTGTTGTTTGGTACGCGGGAAAGAAGATTGAACCAGAAAGAAACTGAGATTGAAGAAACGAATATTGAAAGAAAAGTAATATGGAATTAATTCCCATAAACTGTTTGATAAAATGTCTCACATAGATATACACATGACTGATGACTAGAACCTGAATAACCAACTAACAGATGTAGGCAACCACCTAAAGCAATTCTAAACCATCGTAATAGATTAGTAACCAACTCATTGATCATCGTATTTTCGTGTATTGGACTTGGCCATTTAAATTGATTAGACTGGGAACTTTTTCTTTTTCTTTTGAAGGTCTTTGCATGTGTTCTGTAAGAAAGTTTTTTACATTAATTTTCATTCAACAGACCTAGCTAATATTGGAGCTGAGTCCACCTTTTTTCTTCTTCACCACCAAAAGTTGGAAAAAATGGATAATAAGGACGCAGCTCATGCTCATCTGTTGTGTTTTCTCAAATCTATTCCTCCGGTTGACTTTTGCTGTGTCTACGGCTCAGCACTCCATTCGATCAATCCTGACAAGGTTCTTCTATTTCACTATCACTCCATACCTACCTACATTTCTTCAATTTGCTCACTTTTTCTCTTCCAACTTTTTTGGTTTTCTAGTCAACAATGATAGATTACATACTTGGTGTTTCCGATCCCCTGCAATGGCATTCTGAGGTGAGACTTCTCATATTTTAAGCTATGTCACTGCAACTTAACAATTCTTTACATTGTGATTCCCCCCCCCCCCCCAATTTTTATCTATCTAACCTATTTATCTTTCTCCCACCTAGAATCTAAAAATGAATGCTGATCATTACGCCTCATGGATGGTGCATCTTGGTGGGGCAAAACTGGTCTCTCTCTCTCTCTTTCTCTCTCTCACACACACATCTGCACATGTTTTATTTTTTCCCTTCAACTCAGACTACAGATTGTTGGTTTGTAGATTACTGGTGTTGCTGACAAATTAGGAGTAGGAGTACACTTCAACCCATATGTTACTTGGAATGACAAGGTATTGAGTATTAACAAAATGAGATCTTAAGTTTAGTATGATTATTCAATGGGATTATAGGTGTATACACTTTGATTTCTTTATGAAATTCCTCACACTTTGTCTACATTGCGGATGGAAGATGCTGAAATATGGAGTTGTTCGAATGTATGACTTGATTCAAGACATATTAAATTGGGAGAGCTTGTATTTGAGTGGCCGTTTACAAAAACCGGTGTGTTTTCTTAAATGCAAATCCCTTTTCTTTTTCTCCTGTATCCTTCTATTATATTTTCTTTTAAAAAAATTACTATAAAAATGGATACCGTTTTTTAACTTAACGTTAACCGTCTTGAAAAGTTTGTCTCATGTTACATTAAATCGCCCTTGTTTTCTCGTTTGCCAAATGAAGGTAAATTATTAGGCTTTCTGTTTTCTTCCCTTCTAAGAAGCATATTCCCGTTCATAATAGTATCCTATACAAGTCGTTCTGTAGAGTTTATTAGTATTCTTGTAACTTTATTTTTGTATAGGTAAATATGCTTGTGGATAATTTGGATATTGTAAATGTAAACCCAGCTAACCTTCAAGCTGCAGTGTCTGCTGCTCTCCTTCTCTTGCCACCCAAATTCACAGAGGTTTGCTTTGTTCCTGTTTTTCCTCTTATAAATGTCATTTTACCATATTTATTATCAACTCCATTTTCATGTAGGAAGACCTTTATGCCAAAATATGTAGCCTGTCATACATGGGTGACCTGCGTATGCTTTTTGAAGAGGACCGAAAGAAGGTAAAACTTAAGTTTAAGGTGAAAATTTGAAGGGAAATATCTAGTAGGTTAGCTATTGACTGTGCAATTCAGCTTCTGAAATTTACATTGGTTTTGTACATCAAAGTTGGAGAGTGTTTACCTAAATTTTGAGTTATGAGCACTTTCAATTCTTTTTTTGGTATGGTATTTGAGCTATAAGTTCTAACAAGCAAGCAAGCAAACAATTCAATTCTTTATTCTCTGTTTTTTTTCAAGTTCTCGCCATGACAATTGATGTAAATTCCAAACCAACAAAACTGTTCACTTACAGTTAGTGCCTCTTAGGCTCTTACCATCTATTCCCATCTTCCTGGAGAATTCAAATTAACCCTCTGTTGATTATCCCTTGGTTATGGCGATGGTTCTAAACCCTGTCCTACTGCTTTAATCCTACAATGTGTTCAATTTCTAATCCATATGAAATGATACCTAATCCTACCTGTGAAGAACCTAAACTTTTTCATGTTTCTGAAAGTATATACTTCCAAAACATATTTGAATATACGTGTGAGGGTATAATCATCTAAATATATGGGAAAAGTTCAATAAAACTGGGTATACCTTGGTTGGACACATAGCCAACACTCACCTCCAAGTCCAAAGTAACATAGTCTATGAACATTGGATTGGACAAGACCAGCGTACAATGGTTTTTTCTCTTTTGCCTCAGAAATTGATTTCCCTCCAGTAACTTTGTTGTCTTTTTGTTCATTTGTTTGTTTGTTTTGTAGTAATTGCCCACTGCCTCTTTATTCAATTTTCATTTAATCTGGTATTTATTTTGTTGTGATGTAAGAAGGATGTTTTGTTGATTCAGGTGAAGAAGATTGTACAAGGGCAGTTTGATTTATTCCGGTCCATGTATAAGACATTTCTTGAAGAGTACGAAAACAAAGACTTCTTAAGATTCTCATCATCCACAAATCAACTAGCAAATATATCTCAGGTTTATATGAATTCAATTTTTTCCGTCTCTAGATAATGCTTATAATTTGGTCTCATTTATTGCACATGTGCTTAAATAAGTTTCAAACAAAACATTAAAGTTGGGTTGCAATTCAAGTTCAAGGCTGACTTTTTCATAACAAAGAAAGATTAGAATCCTGAAGTTTTCCCGTATGCATTAGTATTGCAGCCTGCATAGTTCAATTTACATAAATTTGGTTTTTCTTTTGTATTATTTTAGGTTGTTCCGTAGGTTTGAGGTTGGTACTTTTATCTTTCTCTGAGTTGTTGATTTCATCTCGTACAGGGAGCAGGTATAAATGAAAGAATTTAAATGACATTTAACTTTTATGGAAAAATTATCATGTATTTCATGCTAGAGGTTTGGAGCTTTGAGATTGTATACGAGATAACGTTTTCATTGAGACTATTGATTTTTGATATATTCCTTGTTGAAATCAGGATTGTCGCTTAACAGTGACTTGCTCGCACGTATCTTCCCTTCCTCCAACTATTAGAAGTCGAATGGGGATAACGACAGAAAAGCTGAAAGTAATTAGCGAATGTGGTAAGCGTACACTTACATGTTACCTACCTAGAGCTGAAACCATTACCCTTGTTTTGCATTATACCGACACTAGTTAAGTTGGTGAAGTAGATGGATTCTGTTAAATAATCGGCAAGGGCAATGTTACTGTTGTTTTAATATGAGCAGGTGAATTAGGTAACAGTTATAAATCGGTGTTTGGGTCGAGGGAAGAGGCAGCAAAATGCATGCAGAAGGTGTTGAAGCGAACTGTGAGGGTTTCAAGTGCACGGCAAGCTGTATCCGGTTTACCGACTGTCGGTGGTGTTAAAGCTGCAAGATATCTAACCAATAAAATGTGCAAGGCTTGGAGATCATGGACATTGACATGATTGTCATAATCTAAATCAAGTTAAGGCTGGGAATGGGGAACTGTTGTTTGGTGTTAAAATGAGGATACTAACGCTCTTCTTCTCGGTCGCTTCAGAAACGAGTGTCGATTTCTGTAAATGAATCGAGTTGTAAACTTATCGAGCCGAACGTGGTGGGTTGCTTTTACAATTACATGGTTAACAGAAAGAATTAATGATTAATTTGACTTCTAAAAAATAGTTACAGAAATTATTTTGGTCTTTGAAGCATTTTTTAACTATAATTCTTTAGAAAAGTAAAAACCTTTATGAAAGTTTTCTGAAGTAATAAAAAATGGTAACTACACCATTGGCCATCAAACTATGTACTTAAGATATAAGACTTAAGGACAATATTTAACTGTTGAATCAAGTTATATAGTTTTATACGATGGACAAAAAATTCTAATGTTTATGTTAAACATTGGTGGTTGAAATTAATTATATAATTGGATAAATAAAATAAATATTTTAATAAATACTGGGAAAATAATATTAAAATAAAAATTCTCATATTTATGTTCAATAATTAAGTCATTATTATAACAATTTTAAAATAATATCTAATATAATACAAATTAGTAATATATTAATTTATATAAATTCTAAATATTTATTAAATAAATTTTAAAATTTTCAGAGATATGACCATCTTCACCATCCTTCGATCCATCCCTTCGTCTCATGACAACGAAATAGTTGGGGTTAATTCTCCCCAATTAGAAGTTACCGCCTCGACGCGATGAGTATAGTGATGCATTTCTCATCAAGTGCAATTTAAATGGAATTTTTTATGGACCTTCGTCTGTTAGTCATGATTTTAACCGGTAGAAATCATTTATTTATTTATTTATTTTCATATCATCAGTACACTCAGATTAAAAACTTCTAAATTACTACTTCTACAATATAAGCTGAAAAAATATGATTGTAAATTCACCCATAAAAATAATGATATGATGTAAGTTTTTAATTGAGATTGTAATTGATGTGATGAAAATAATTTAATAAAATTTTGGCTTAACTACGAAATAAGTGTTCAAACTATATCTTTTTTGTAATAGGTGTCGAAAGTATTTTTTGGCTGAAATATGTGCATAAAGTTACATTTTTTGTTTATTTTAAAGTCAATTGAGACACCTACTTTGGCATCTATTTTAACCAAAAATAAAACTTTAGGCACATTTTCAGCCAAAAATAAAATTTTAAACACCTATTTCAACCAAAAAAGACTTTAAGCCTAAAATTTTTAAAGGCATAAGTCCCACATCAAAAGCATTTTTCCTGCACTCCACGTCAAATAAAGGTGTTCAAATCCAGGTACTCGAAGTACCGAATACTCGAATTTTCGGATAATATATTTGTTGATGGTGTCATGGGTTGTGTCTATTACGTACCAGTTAGTCGGGTATTTGTAAAATTCAAGTTCCTTCAAAATCGGGTAACAAAATAACCGATTCATATTTTTCTTTTTTAAATAAAAAGTTAATAAAAATCGCCGAAAAAAATTAAAATTTAAAAGTACACTCTAATGAATATTGTCTGTATTAGTCTATCGAGGTGTATCAGTGTGCATTTCAGTGTTGAATCTACTAGACAACTTGGTGGTATATTGTGTCTGTATTAGTCGATCGAGTTAAGTTAAAAAAATTTGAGTTATTCGAGTTGACGCGTCATATTTTATAATTTAAATTTTATTTGAGATTTTTTTATTCGAATCGAGTTTATAAAACATGAGTCTAGTTTTCGAGTTCTTATATAAATTTAATTGTAATTATTTATCATGTTATAGTACAATTTGATTCTAATTTAAACGGCATTCTCTAATCATATAAAATATGCCTTTATATTTCTTCAGAGTGTTTGGCAAACGGCTGGTAGCTGATTGCAGTGGCTGGTATGACCAACTGATTTTATTAGCTGATTTGAGAAACTGATTTTATTAATTGTTTATATAAAAGTGTTTGGTAAAACTTAGCTGATAGTTGATATGGGTAAAATGACAAATAAGACTATGATACATTTAGTTGTCAAGTATATAAATGTTTCATAATACTTTAGTCTTTATTTGGGTGAAATTATTATGATAAAATGCTTTTGACAAGAAATTAAAAAATTCTTTTAAAAAAATAGTAAATATTTTTAAAAATTTTAACGATGTTGTAGTTTGGTTGCTTGATGTTGTAGTTTGATTTGATTGAAAATTAGTGAATAGTTACGTCTTTATGCCAAGGACATAATTATGGAAATAACATGATCAAGTACGTCATTTAACATCTTATTTTCAAATCATTTCTTCCAACCAGCTTTATGGTCCAAAATTTTCTCTTTTAGCTTATTTTACACAATCAACTCTTTCAAAAAGGTGTTTATCAAACACTAGAAATGAAAGGTTTGACTACCAATCAACTATTTGTGTCTAAATAAGCTCTTTCGAGTACGTTATTTAACATATTTTTTTCATATGTGACAGATATTTCTTCATATTTTTTATATCATATATATATTAGGAAAAATTAAGGGACTTGACTAGAACTTAAAAATTAATCCGCTAATTACTTAAAATTTTGAGTTATTCAAATTTTTATTTTACAACTCAAACTTTATTTGAAATTTTTTCGAGTCGATTTATGAAATTTCGAGTTGAGTCAAGACGAGTTGAGTTTTTTCGCCTCGAGTCAAGTCACAAATTTTGTTTTTTTATTCGAGTCGAGTTTTGCTCACCCTAGATGGCGAGGTTTTTTTTTTCTACGGGGTGATTTTTCAGTTGGAGATTTTGTTTTGTTACTGCATTTTTCAGTTGGATATTTTGTTACTGCATTTTTTATGCTTGACTTGTAACACCCCTTTTCCCGCATCCAACACTGAATACGAGTCAGAGGTATCACAAAACATTCGTAAAACCCTCTACATTTGTAATTAGATAAAATTTTGTTTCTTTAAAAATATTACAATATATTTAGTTTTTATTTACAAATCTAGTTATTTGCGTAAAGTTTAAAAATAATATTTCATCTTCAAATTGAATTTATTTTCAGGCAACAACTTATCAATTTAATTTGTCTTGATATAATTAATAAAACTGCCTAAAAACTGTCTAATTTAAAATTCATTCAGATACCAAATAAAATACAAATTCTATCAGAGCAGGCATGCCCTTTTAATATACATGCCAACTAGTAAATATCAAACAGTATCAAAAGATATCTTACTGATACTGATGTACCTGTTATTAATTGATGATGTCCATATATGCTCCTTACTCCAACCATTTCTTCTTTCCTACGTGTAAAACAGTTACACGCTAAGTATTTACTTAGTGAGACAATAATTCTAATTTAAGTGCAATTGTCATAATATCAATCTCAATATTAATTATTAATAATGCATATGATCACCTTACCATTACATGCTCATTAACATAATTAAATATGTAATAGCATATATGTATATCAAAGTGATAAGATTAGGTCTTACCAATATTGGTGTCATTTTCATCCGTAAGCTTTCAATGCTTACCAATACCTTTTTCCAACTCTGTCTGCAAGCTTTCAAGCTTATCATTCTATTTTTTTCAATTCAGTTTACTTAGCCCAAGGTATCGAATTAAGAGATTCTATGTACACGAGTCATCCCCTCATACCCAACCTTTCCTGAGTATGTATATTATTTGCACTCTACCGGGAGTGCTTAGCACCGAAGTGCTTCTGTATACTTACCGGAGTATACAATATATCCCTCATTGAGTTTTTATGAAATTACTCCGAAGTGCTTAGCACTCGTAATAAGCCTGTATACTCAAACCATGCATGAGTATACTCCCCAATGAGTATTTATAAAATTTGCACTTTACCTGAAGTGCTTAGAATCTTTATACAGCTGTGTATGACTCTATGGCTAGCCAACTATACCTTTGAACCTCTATATCATACTTGGGCTTTATATCATCAAATATTTCATCCATGGCAGTGTATATCAATTTATATTAACATGAAGCAGTTCATAACCGAATAACATTAATAGTAAATCATCATCAATAACTAGTGATCAATGCATTTATTTTCAACATTTGACATATTTAAAGTATGTCAAATGTATGATCAATGACATAATTATCATGACAATATATAAACCAAGTAGACTCATCACAAGTCTTGCCGGTGATGTATAAAACATCTATGTATAATGTTATGTATGCATTGCACTCACCTGGGCCATGTATTAGTATGCCTCACTAAGTCCTCTTCGATCCTTTCCTTCATTGTACCTTGAACCTCCCTTGATTCGAACTTAACTTCATAATTCAAATAAGTAAAATATTTGTTAGATCCCAATCTAACAATATCTTAGACATATTGTCCAATATAATCATTCGAATATAAAAATTTCCAAACATTTTCCTTTCTTCCTTGTATTGTTCAAAAACTCATTATGGTCCTTAGTGACCAATTTGAACTTCCATTAAGCCTTTTCAAGATTACTAATCAACCTTAGATACAAAGTGTATCAATTCTCATTTTCTGGTAGTATGCAGTACCTCCCAAGAAATATTTCTATAAAATAATCTACAACTCGGAATTCGATACTGTTTGTTCTGAAAGAAACTAGATTCAATAAGCTTTTCAACCATATAAATTAATAGCCCAAATTCAACTTGTACGATTTATGGCGAATTTTCAAAGTCAATTTCCAGTATTGAATTTCAGAACAGCATGCTATACTGTTTTCTGACCTTTCACCACTTAAAAAATTCATATCTTTTTACTCGGAACTTGAAATCAGTTTCCATTTGTTGGACACGAAACTAGACGAACAAATCTTTACATCGGTATAAAATTCATCTTCTAACCATTTTTGTAGAATTTATGGTGAATTTTCAAAGTTACTGCCATAAACCAGTTTTTCTACACAACTTCCATAAACAACTTCAACTTTTATACTAACTTCTCCTTACTTCTCTACTTTTAAATTTAGTCCGATCGCTAGCTTTAAACCACCAACTCATCACATTCTTCACCAAATAATTATTCACAATAATTCTTCCTAATTTTCCTTATTTACCGAAATGGGTACTAAAATGCAAAGATAAGGATTCATGCTTCTTAACTTTGCAATTTAGTCCTCAATTCAACATTACTACCTTAATTCCATCATTACAACTAAAAATCAGATTTAGCCCCCATACAAAACTTCCATTTCGATTTGGTCACTTAACTTTGACAAATTGTCAAAATGGTCACTAATTCAATTCAACATCAATTTGTCATTCTAACTTCATTTTCTTATCTCTAACATCATTAATAACATAAATACCTTAATTTTCCTTATTTACCGAAATGGGTACTAAAATGCAAAGATAAGGATTCATGCTTCTTAACTTTGCAATTTAGTCCTCAATTCAACATTACTACCTTAATTCCATCATTACAACTAAAAATCAGATTTAGCCCCCATACAAAACTTCCATGTCGATTTGGTCACTTAACTTTGACAAATTGTCAAAATGGTCACTAATTCAATTCAACATCAATTTGGCATTCTAACTTCATTTTCTTATCTCTAACATCATTAATAACATAAATACACTCCAAATTCTAAAAATTCAGATTTGGTCCTTCAAATTTTCAATTTGCCGAAATGGTCCCTACACAATTTAATTTAGGGTTTTGCTTCCAAACAACAATTCAAGCTTACTAGATCATTATTTCAACATCACAAATCCTAAATTAAACTTGAATCCATAAACTCTAATCATCTTCATAATAATCAAAACATGCAAAACTTAAATCCCAACTCAATATCATGATTTTAACATCATACTAGCTTGATTTCAACTTGAATTCAATAATGGAATCATAAAATCTCAAAAGCCCCAATTTGATCCATAAACCCTAATTTATTTTCTTGTAAATTCTCATCAATCAAGCATGGATTCCATGAATTATTGATATCAAAAGATAGGGCTTGAAGAGTATCACAACTTTGTAGTTGAAGAGATTACCTGAAAATCGAGTTTCGGGGCTTGAATCGAGCTTGGAAAAAATTTCTCTTTCTTTCCCTAGCCCTCACGTTTTTGGCTGGAAAATATGAACATTTGGTTCATCTTTTTACCATTATTTTACACATATATCTATTAAATGAATATTAAATTCATTTAATACTGAAATTATAATTTTTCCTTTTTTATCCAATGGTTGAGATTGATTTTATCGTCAATCAAGGGCCAAGATTTAATATTCTATTTTCTATTTCCAAAATTGCCCTTATAAATTTTTAAATATTTCAAAATTGCCATTGGGGCCAAATGACCAATTTGCCCTCCAACTAGTTTTTATTTACTAGTTTGCTATTCTTGTAAAAATTCAACTAAATCTAGTTGGAATCCAACCAACTATAATAAAATATTCATAAAGTAATATTTTATGAATTTTTCCATATCTTTTGGATTAGTCTCCAAAATTTCCATTCGATCCAATATACTGATAAATAATCCTTTACTCAAAAATAAACTGTAGGATTCATCTTGAATCGAACTAAAAATATTTCCAACACTTGGAAATGACTTTTATAACCTTTCTCTATCATATGGTAAAACTTCAAAAATTTTCAGTTCGATCTGGGTATCCGAATTCCACTTAAACTTTAACTGCGATTTTCCCAATAATCGAAGTATTAGATCGAACCAAAAATTCCGCATTCGATTCACACCCTTAGGCGATCTATTTATTTATGAAATAAAAACTCTTAACTTTTGGGAAATTACAACTTTAGTCCCCAAACTTTTCTAAAGTTTATACTTTAGCCATAAAATTTTCAAAATTTACATTTTGGTCACTAAACTTTTAAACTTCAATTTCAATTCCAATTTTCCTTGGTATTCAAACAAACTTTAAGAATACCTTATTCAATTCACTATCTATCACATGACACCTTAAAACTTAGAAATTTCCTTTCCAAAACCCATAATTAAAGAAATCCCAACTTTCGCTTTTTTGTCATTTTAGTCACTAAGTTAGCTTTTAAGCTATTGTCTTAGTACTAAATGACCCTTAATCAACTTAGTAAATTTTGGGGTATTACATGACTTATTTTGAATTGCATGGAACTACCAAGTTTCTAATAAAACTTTGATTTATTGTTGATTAAAAAAATAAATATAGAAAGGATTTAGAAATTTAAATTTAATTTTTGTAGCGACCTACCTTTTTTTCAAAATTTAAAATTTTGAATGGGATCGTTAAAAAGAAGTAGTAGGTTTCCTTTCATTTTTGCGAAAATGTTTGGAAAATAGGGAGTTCTTTTAAAATTTAATGTTTTTGAAAAACAATAAAGCTTGGAGTCGCGACCGGCCACTGAGGTAGGCCGAATACCATAAAAATCAAATATTCGATCGAAACCAGGTTCGGGAGTCGGTTACGGATGAGGAAGGTTTTGGGCATCCCCACATCGCCCAAAAAATTGGTACCAAAAGAAAAATATAATTACCGATTTTTTAATATTAAACTTTCCGAATTAAAGTGATGATTAAATTAAAATTTGGTTATACATGCGAGTAAATTTTAAGGGTCCCGTTATTCGAGAATAAACCGAAAAGCTACCACCACTGCATTTGGTACTAGCCATATTTACTATCGAATAAGGGGGCAACACATTAACAGTTTATATCCAAGTGCAAGAAAATGAAGCAAATATATATAGATGCCAAATTAAAGCATGAATATAAGGCATAAATTATAAAAAAAATCTAGAAAAAGACCGGATCGAACATAAAAAGAAATACGTAAAATACATACGGAAATTAAAATGCGAGAAATTAAATTGCGGGAAAATTAAATTGCGAGAAAAATAAAAGCTGAAATTAAAAAGAATCAAGAAAGGGACTGGATCGAAAAAAACAATCCGAAAAAAGGACCGGATCGAACAAAGCAATCTAGAAAAAAGACCGGATCGAACAAAAGGGCGTAAAAGAAAAAGAGATCAGAGAAAAGACCGGATCTAACATGAAAGAAATGCAAAAATTAAATAGCGGAAAATAAATGTTAGTTGCGGAAATTAAATGTTAGGTGTAATAATATATATATACTATATAATATATAGTAATAATAATGTATAATATAAACATAATGCTTATAATATAATATATATATATATATATATAACGTAATAACTATATGTATATAAAGGGATAATATTAGTTAATAATATATATATATATATATATATATATATATACAAGCAAACAATAAATTAAATCATATCTAACAAGTAAAATAAAATGCATATCACAAACAAACCAAAAAACCAAAAAACATAAGAAAAAAACTAAAATAAACAACAAAGGTTTCCAATAAAATTATCCACATTTTCATTGAACTATAAAAATAGATTACACATTAAATAAAAAAGGGGAAGAAAATACTCAAAACCCAAATATATACTCGATCAATCAATCCACCGATCGTTGTTGTTGGGGTCGAAAAGCTTGATTTTGTGGTTCGAATGGGGAAATGATCGGTGGCTTGGTGGTACAGCAGTGTGTATACTGGAAGAGGAAATGTGCGTGGGTTGGTTTATTGGGGAAATGAATCCCTGGCTGTGAGGGTGTGCAGGGAAAATGAAATGGAATATATGGATAGGGGCGTGAGTCGAATAGGGGAGCGGCTAAAGAAAAATAAAATCAGGCTGTGGTTCCTCTTTAGGGTAGTACTGTATATATACAGAGAGAGTGAAGAAGGGTATTTTGTGGGAATAAAAATGGGATTTAGGTTTTAATAGATAAGGTGATAAAGGGTATTTTTGGGTTATCCCTTTAAAAAAATGAGAACCAATGAAAATTAAGGTCTTGGGCCCCAAGTACTTTCCAACTAATGGGAGCAAAGACTTAATGAGGAATGAGTTGGAATATTCATTTTTTGTATTTTATATTATATAAAATCATAGGTAATAATGGGTCATATTTGATGTGGGCTATTGGGTTAGGGTATAAGGTTTTGGGTATTAAAAGGGTGATGTGAATTGATTTTATTTTGAGCACTTTAATTTAAACCCGGACAAAATTTGGTATCTACAGCTGCCCCTCTTTGCTCATTGCTATGAAACGGGAATAGAGCAAAGACTAAAGATACAAATTTTGTCTCATTTCCTTATCTGAAGATTCTGAGCTGTGAGTTCCTCCTATATAGAACTGTTCACCCATTCTCTTCCCGAAATCCTGAAGCTGTGAGTTTCTCCTAAATAAAACTCTTCGCTTGAAGTCTTTGAGCTATGGGTCGCTCTTATATAGAACCTTTCACCCTGAAATTCTGAAGCTGTGGACCAAATAAAAGGATTTACGTCAAGGCAACTACCAATCGAAAATCTTCAATAAGATCTACCTCTTCTTCATGAGGCTGTAGACCATATATAAGGATTCACGCCAACACGGCTACCAATCGAATCTACCTCTTCTTCAGGAGGCTTCAGACCATAAAAAAGAATTCACGCCAACACGGCTACAATCGGATCTACCTCTTCTTCAGGAGGCTGCAGACCAAATAAAAGGATTCACGCCAACACGGCTACCAAAGGAAATCTTCAATAACTTGATTCACGTTGACATGGCTACCAAAGGAAATCTTCAATAACTGGATTCACGCCGACAAGGCTACAAAAGGAAATATTCAAAAACTGGATTCACACCAACATGGCTACCAAAAGAAATCTTCAATAACTGGATTCACGCCGACATGGCTACCAAAAAGAAATTGACTGAATACCCCAACTTTGGATCGTCCTGGCATAAAAAGATACATGCCATTCTCGAATAACCAGAGATTGGAAGACTGTTAGAAATCTTAATTACGCGAATCAAAGGACCCTTGATTCTTTCCTGAGATCTACTTCTCCTCTCGTGAAGCTGTAGATCTAACCTTTCATCAATATTGAATACCTGCTTTGAATAAACAAAATGCTATGATAGTATGAGTTAGTATGCGCCTAACATAAAGACGTCTAACTACAAATGATTCATGAGTAGAGTCATTTTTAGGACTGTTAGGGAAAGACCCTTGTTTTCTGGTCGTTCACCTTTAATTTCTATGGGCTTTCCATTTTTGCTGGATTTTCACTTTTGTCTCATCTTGAAAGGAGATTGTTGACTTGCACTGGTCAGAACAATATCTATCACTTCAGGAAGTTCCATTCTGAAACATTTCCCCCACTCCACTTGGGCTTAGTTGTTGTCTCTTCATCGACTCATCACTACGAGTCTTTTTCTATCTTAACGTTGGGGTGAACACCATACCCCCAAGTTCTTAAATTTTCCTTATTTTCAATAAGGTTCCAAGTCTTCATTGTTCTGAACCATACAACACATTAAGTCAGAAGGTCACTTCAAATCTTTAAATTGTCTAGCGTATGAAATCTTCGCTATCATTCTTATTCCATTCTCTGATAAATTATTCTTTTACGCTAGGTCGACCATGCAGACCTAAAATTCTATCACCGAATTCATACAAAGACACATTCTTCTACTCTTGATCTTAGTGTCACCTCATCTCGCATTTAGGTTTGACCGTTATTTTACTCCTGACCCATCGGTACAGTCTTCCTTCTATCTTAATGTTGGGTTGAAAACATGCCCCCCAAATTTCCTAACTCAATTTTCATTTTCTGGGTCCAAATAAGGTATTATGGTAAACACTCACTTTGAGTCTTTGAACTATGCGGCACACTAAGTCTTGCTATTATTCCTTTCAGAATCACTGACAGGTTTTGTATTAGGTAGATCATGTACATCATTGACCTTGCATTCTAAACTCTATTCTTACAACAATACAGAGAAACCTTATTCTTTCTATTTCTCTCATTTTTTTCTCTTTTCTTTTATTTTTTCTTTCTCCTATTTCTTTCTTTTCTTTTTTCATCTATATGTCAATTTGTTGACTATCATTTCAACAAATGATGCTTTTGGGGTTAATATACAAAATCAAAATCAATAGAAAAAAAATAGAATGCCCCGGATATCAAATGCAAGAGCGTCTTAGATTTAATTCCCTGGTGATCAATAGCTTGCCTTTGAATGTTGTGGCGATATTTAAAGTTGTGAAATTCCTCCCATATTGCTCGGTTCATCCTCATGATTGTGGTATTTGCTTGATCTGTTCGGAAACTACTCCTTCTAGTTCTCATTGTTTTTCTCCAAAATATATTCCAGTTTTTCGAATTTGCTTAACACATGGAGTGCAAAAATATCAAACTGAGAATTCTTAGTACAAGTGTATTCTCCCAATTGTAATTAATATTGTATCAGTGTCTTCAAAGAGTCACCTCTGACGCTAGGGTATTGAACAAGTGGAGCATAGCTCCTTATTAGATTTGTTCTCCCCCCACAGCTCCATCAGGATGCTCCGAGACTTATTTGATAGTTCATTCATTTCTTAATTCTATTTCTTCTCGGGAATTCAACCCATCACAGTCCTTTGTCTCGAGAAAAATGATGAAGCATACAATAATGCCCCGAGTTACTCGGCATAGTCATGATTTGAAAACTTACTCATACAACCAAGGCTTTCGACTTAATTAGAATAATTGGAGCAAAGCATCCTTATTTAGCCTTTTTGCTATAGCAGAGTACCATTCTGATTTTTTTTACGTTAAAAGAATTCTCACATTCAAGCAACTCCATTGGGATTTTCTAAGATATTTTCTTATCATCGAACATTATCGGAAGAGTAGTAATCTTACGTCTCGCGTTTTACCAACCAGAGCGGGCTAAGCAAGAAATTATACTTTATCGTGATCACAACATTCGATTGATCTTTTTTATTAGAATTAATGCTACATCATGCACGTGATATCCGATTATTTGCGAGGGCAAGAAGAAATATACATATATTTTTACTTAGAAGATGCATCATTTCATTGAAATGAAAAAGGCAAACATAACATATGCCCTTACAAAAGGTATTTGCTACTTTCAGGAAAATAGTAGCAAAGTTAATTCCGCTCATTACTTCAGAAGAAAATGCAAAATGCAAGGGAATGTAAATAAACTCCTATGAAGGAAAATTGGGAAATCAGCACCTCCCAAAAGTCATGTTCATCATTCTTTCTTTTTAAAATTTCAAAAGGCCGGTCTTGTAGCGACCTTTTAAAAATCTAAAATCGCAAAAAAAATGAGTAATAGGTTTCCTTTTGTATTTTTTGTAAAATATTTGAAAAATGGGAAATTCTTTAAAAATTCGTGTTTTTGGAAACAAAAAGACTTGGAGTCGCCACTGGCCACTAAGGTAGGTCGGATACCATAAAACCAAAGATTCGTTCAAAAACGGGTTCGGGAGTTGGTTACGTGTGGGGGAGGATTAACACCCCCATCGCGCCCGGAAATCGGTACCAAAATATATGTTGCTTTTAATTGATGGAAATTATCGAAATCTAAATTGAATTTAATTGGATTGTTCGTGGTTGAATGCAGACTTTAATTATACGGGCTTGGTCAAATTGGTGTACTCGAATTAATTAAACATTTAACTAATAAGGTGATGAAACTTCGGACCATAGATTAAACCGACATCGAATAAGCTTGACTGCCGTGTTAATTTATGGTTTTCGAACTTTGTTCATCACCTTTATGCTTGATGCAAATAGTTAAACATGATGAAATGACTTGTCAAAATTTTGATTCGTTTTAAATTACCTTTAGACAGTAAGAATTAATTCAAATATTTGGTCAACATCTAGTGAGTGAGGACTGTTACGACACAAATATCGGAATTAGTAAATACCTCCGTTTTATAATTAAAGTTAATTAATTAAAAGCATGTTCAATATATTAAGGTCATATGAATGACATTTAAAATGCATGACATACAAAGACATAAAATTAAAGCCCTAGGCCCACTAAAGTCCTAACCTAAAAAGGCCCAAATTATTGAAAATAAAATTAGTGTTCTAATTATTAACTAGGTTAGTCTAATATTAACCCTAAATTAATTAATCCTAAAAACTAAAAAGAACCTAACATTTTATTGGTTATCTTGAACCATCAATTCGATTAATTTTGAACTAGAATCCCAATGAGCCAAGGAAACTATCCAAAATCAATTGAATTAACTAGTTATGATTTTAAATTAAGTGATCTACATGAAAATTCAATTTATCCCTAAAATAATTAAGAATGGTTCAACCAATTTAATACATTTAACATATATATAATATATGTAAAAGAAACAACACATGTAAAATAAATAAAAACGAATACAAAACATTCCGAATATAAATCATACAACCCACATAAATAAAAAGAAGCAACATTTGAATATACAAAGAGGACTAAAACATAAAGGCAACAAAATAAAAGGGCAGAAATTAAACATGCAATGCAAACCGGGGTAAAAAATAGGAGCTTTCAAAGAACAGAGAGTAAATGGGTCATTTACCCTTTTTAAATACGAATTAAATCCAAAAAGGGTTTAATTAAATGCGGATTAAAAATACAGGGGCCTGGAGTGTAAAAATACCGTTTTAAAATTGATTCCGCTCGGTTTTGGACGAAATTAAAAGAATCTAAAATGTTTGGAGGACCTAGCTTGTGATTTTAAAAGAGAGAAACCCTTCTGGGGTAAATCTGAAAACAAGGAAGGATTTAAGAAGCAAAATAACCATTTTTTTAAAAACTCTTATAAAACCCATTTATTGCCGAAAATAGCAATATTTGGTTCATTTGGAAACCTGAGTCATTTTTTATTTTACAGAAAGCTTAAGAACTCTCCCCTCTCTCTAGTGTTCGGATGAACACCACCGCAGTGTTCATCCCGGCCGCCGCTCTCCGTCGTGCCGACCACCGCTCGCCGGTGGTCGAAAACCCAAAAGCCACCAAAAGACTCATGTTTTTAAATCACATCCAACCATGGTCTTAGTTTCGTCAGAAAACATTTCCCTGGCTTAGATCTGAAAAGAACGAACAAAAAAACTACGAGAAAACTAGGTTTAAAACTCATCCCCTGTGTCGGTTCACCAATTCCGGCTGAAGAGCCATGGGTTTATCACCAGGCGGGGGAACTCAAACGACGGTGACGAAGACAAAAGGGTAAGACTCGAAAACACCCATATCTAATGTGTTTACATACATGCAAGACTGGAAAAAGCAAGGAGTATACCACTAAACGGTTCTTGATTTCTTTTTGTATTTTCTATTTTTTTTCAAACTGTTCTTACAATGACTGAGTGTTCGGTATTATATAATCGAATGAATTGTTACATGAAAATTAGAATAAACAGTGGCTCTACACTCGTCTGAAATCCACCGAAATCCTTTGATTCTTTGTTATTTTTGTTTAATCTGCCTTTTTGGTTCTCTTGCTGATGTTTTTTTTTTCTTTTTTGGTTGCATGAACGCCGTGGCAAAATGAGGAGGAGGACCACTGGTGGTTTCGGGCGTGGCAGACGAGGCATCAAAGGGCAATCTAGACGTTAGGGCGTGTAGCACACGCGCGCGTGAGGGAGCGGGAAAGCCGGGTGTGGGTGCGTGAAGATTCCAAAGTCTTCAAGAAGTGACCTGGGCCGTCCATCCTGATTTCAGATCCAATGGCCTTGATTGTGCGGCGCTTGAAAAATGTCAATCCTAATTAGGGTTTTCCCCTAGTGTTTGATTTGGACCATCTGATCTGGAACAGATCCGACGGTGGAGAGATGGCTGCGCATATAAGAGATAATGTAATATGGTTTTTAGCCTTATGATGTAATTAGAGCTTAGTTTGAAACTGGGCCTTAGTGGGCCGGTTGTATTTATTCATTTGGGGCTTTTTGTAATACGCACTATAAAAACATTTTGGGCTTTATTTATTTAATTAATTTGTTTTTAGTTTAATAATGATTTTTTGGTTTATTAATAATTATAATATAATAATATAATACTAATAGTAGTATAAGAAAATAATAATGCAAATCGAATAATAGTAATATTAATGAAAAGTATTAATATAAAACTAATTAAAAAGGTAATCATAATATTTTTTGTGCTTTTCTTTTTCTTTTTCAAATCCTAAAGTAATATAAAATAGTAATAAATGTAATAGTTAAATTAACCGAATATACTAATAATAATAATTTCTTTTGGGATTTTAATCATAAATAGATAATAAGTAATAGAGAGAATACTAATATTTTTGGAGTTTTGAAACAAAATGACATGTAATATATAGTATAGTAATTTTGGTTTTTCTTTCTTTTTCTTAAATAATAAATATAACATAATATGAAACAACTAAAGCTCATTATTTAAAAAACTAAAACGGGTCAAAAACCCCGGATAAAATTAGTGTCTACAACTGCCCCTCTTTGCTTATCCTTGTAAAACAAGAATAAAGCAAAGACCATAAGCACTAATTTTATCTGACTTCCCTGTCTGGAGATTCCGAGCTGTGAGTCCTTCCTAAATAGAACCGTTCGCCCTTCCTCTTCTTGAAATCCTGGTGCTGCGAGTTTAAAACTCCTCGCCTGAAATCCCTGAGCTATGAGAAACATCCTTGAGAAAGAATAAAGTCAGGAAATCCTAATTTCAATAAAATATCCTTAAGAAAGGGATCGAATTAAGAAATTCTTGTTTTTAGAAAAACAAACCTTTAAGAAAGGATCGAATTAAGAAATTCGCGTTTTAAGAAAAACAATCCTTTAAGAAACGATCGAACTAAGAAACTCATGTTTTAAGAAAAACAATCCTTTAAGAAAGGATCGAATTAAGAAATTCGTGTTTTAAGAAAAATAATCCTTTAAGAAATGATCTAATTAAGAAATTCATTGTTTTAAGAAAAACATCCTTAAGGAGGGATGAAATTGAGAAATTTGAATTTTGGGAAAAACGTCCTTTTGGAAGGGATAAAATTGAGAAATTTGGATTTTGAGAAAAAAATGTTCTTATGGAAGGGATAGAATTAAGAAATTTAGATTTTAAGAAAAATGTCCTTTTGGAAGGGATAGAAACCGGGGATTGGAAGACCTTTAGAAATCCTAATTATGCAAGTCAAAGGACTCTTGGTTCTATGAGATCTATTTCTCCTCTCGTGAAGCTGTAGATCCATCATTTTATCAATCTTCATATGCATGTTTAAAATAAACAAAATGCTATGATGATATGAGTTAGCATAGGGATATATGCATGAACGTATTTTGTGATGCAAAGGTGCATGGGTTTAGCTCGTCTTCGTTCTCTAGAGCCGATAGTCGTCATCTTGGGACCACAACCACTCATCAAATCTGCCTCCAAACTTGTGTTGCTCATTATCTATTCAAACCTTTGAGTTAAGTGGCCTCGGTCGTAATCATAATCATTAATCAAGTTTTTTCAAGCTTTGCGCAATCTTTCATCTATTCTGATTTGAGCTCTCACACCAAAACTTTTGTTGTCCCATGGGCAATGATGCCCCAACACTATAAACTACCCCCAAAGGCTCTTCATTATCCTAAGTGGTGCCCTTCAACTTCGGGCCTGATGCATTCATCTCTGAAGTTATAAATTGAAGACTCTTTGCATAAAATATATTAGTTTGCTGGTCACCATTTTAATGAATGATGCCTTTTAGATTAACATACAGAACCTTGAGACCAATATATTAATAAAAGAAAAGAAAATAGAATAGGATGCCCCGGATACTAGATGCAAGAACGTCTTAGATTCTACTCTCCGGTGACCAACAACCTGCCTTTGAATGTTGTGGCGATATTTAGAGTTATGAAATTCCTTCCAGATTGCTCGGTTCATCCCCATGATTATGGTATTTGCTTGATTTGTTCGACAACTACTCATTCTAGTTCTCATTGATTTTCTCCAAAATAAGCTTAAGCTTTCAAAATTTGTTTAACATATTGAGTGCAAAATATCAAATTAAGGATTATAATACAAGTGTATTCTTAATATAGTGTCAGTGCCTTCAAAAAGTCATCTCTGACGCTAGGGTATTGAACAGGTGGAACATAGCTCCTTATTAGATTTGTTCTCCCCCCACAGCTCCATCAGGATGCTCCGCAACTTATTGGATCGTTCATTGATTTAAGAGATTTATCTCTGATGTTGGGGCACTAATTGTTCATTTCTTAACAGAATTTATTCTTTTCCTTTTTTATTTTAACTTAAGTTTAAACAACTCTTCGGTCTTTCCTGAGAGATTTTCTTATCATCGAACATCATCGAAGGAGTAGTAATCTTGCGTCTCGCGCTTTACCGACCAGAGCGGCTGAGCAGGAAATCATACTTTATTATTATCACAACATTCGATTAGAATCAATGCCATATCATGCCTGTAATAACCAAGGACCTACAGGGGGTAAGAAAGGGATATACATATATATGATTTCAAGGTTATTGCATGTTAAGAAAAATGCATTTTTCATTAGAATGGAAACTCGCAAACATAACATATACCCCTTACACAAAGATCTTTGCTATCTTCGGGCAAGTGGTAGCAAGGTTGGTTCTATATTACTTCAAGAGAAAGTGCAACATGCAAGAGAACTAATTAACTCCTATGAAGGAAAGCGAGGAAATTAGCACCCCACAAAAGTCATGCCCATCATTCTTTCTTCTTAAAACTTTAAAAGGCCAGCCTCGACAGACTTTGAACCTTGTTCTTTAGGGCCCCACAATTCTCCGTGGTGTCGCTTGTGCTTCCTACATGATAGTCACACACGACATTAACATCATAACCATCAGGATAGGGAGGATCCTTTGGTTTGGACTGAACTGGGGTCAAAACTTTCTTCTCAATCAGCATTGAGAGCAAATCAGTGTATGGGATTGGAACTGATGAAGAACCTTTGGAGGCTTTGCAGACCATGATGATCGATTGCGAAAATGGCCCTGAGGCTGATTGGTCGAGTGAGAACCTACCAAGTGAACCTGAGAATCATGCCCCTATGGGCGGTTATGTTGTAGGGGGTCTCTTATCTTTCTCTTTTTGATGGCATCTTCGATGCGATCTTCCGTTGCGACCATGTTCGCAAAGTTGCCGATGGGATTGCTTATCACACGGTCATAGAGGGTCCCCTTTAAAGTATCTATGAACATGGGAGAAATCTCACTCTCACGTAGTGGAGGTTGTACTTGTGTTGCCATATCTCGCCAGCGCTGGACGTACTCACGAAGGCTCTCATTGTGCCTTTGCTCTAAACCTTGTAGCATGAGCCAGTTTGGGGTCATATCAGTTATGTGCTTATATTGTTCCGTGAAAGCCTTGGCCAAATTCCTCTATGATCTAATCTGAGCCCGGGTTAACTGATTGTACCACTTTAAGGCTGATCCTACTAAGCTGTCTTGAAAGAATGAATTAGCAACTTCTCATTATCGATGAATCCGGCCATCTTCCAAAAAAACATGATTATATGTGTAGTGGGGCATGTCGTCCCATCAAACTTCTCGAATTCTGGGGTCTTGAACTTGTATGGAATTTCCACATCAGGGACCAAACTGAGCTTTCTAGCGTTCAGTCCATAGGAACCTTCCTCGTCTTCCTTCACCCCAAATTTTTCTTCGAGATCTTTCCGGGCATCTTCCAACTATTTTGAGAATTCTGACTTTACTTGGTTCAGATTTTCCAACACATCAAAATCTGGGATACCATCCCCGACAATTTCGATGTTTTTGAAGGTCATGCCCAGTTGAACCTGGGCTGAGGCGTCGGTCTGATGAAAAGAAGATGCCCCTTGCGGAGGGTTGGGTGAGGGGTTGATAAAAAGAGGATTCTTAAAGACAGAGGCATCCAAACGACCTCCCAAATCTTGAGTAAGATTCTCGGCAGCCCTCTTTTCTCTCGGGTCTTGTCTTAGACTGGACTATAGCATCTGAGATATCTCATTCATCATATCTCGTTGGGACTTGACGATGGTATCCCTTAATTCTTGTCGAGTTCGCTCTAACTGACCTCTCAAATCGGCTTCTAATTTAGCAAAACCTTCTTCCATTTTCCTTTTTTGACATCAGGTGAAGTGTGAACGCGGAATCTTTGATCACTCTCTAACAAGGGATCCCCAACAATTAATTTTATCGTTTTGCGAATTAATGCATGCAATGCAACATAAGTGATTAAGCAAACACATAAAAGGCATGAATGAAATGCAAACACGAAGGACGGAAATTCTTTCATAGGAACCTTTAATCAATTTCAACATTTTGCAAGTTTTGCAAACAAATGCGACATGATGTAAACATGCATGAATGCAAAGAAAAACACGGATTTGGCAAATATCCTCATTAAACAGCTTGCATTAATGAAGATATCGTTCCATTACAACAATGAAAGGAAACTGCTAGGTATACGACCCACATTAAAATGGTCTTTGTTTATTTCCTGACTCTTCTTTCACGTATTCCTGAATTCTGATAGCATCCCATGCTAAGAACTGGAGTCATTGGGCAATTTCTCGTGCTTGAACCATCAAATTTTTGTCTATTATCCTTGCCCCTAAATATTCTAGGCGACATCTCAGAGTCGTTTCATCATCGGTATCTGGTATTCTTGGATTGCCCCTTTGGTCCTTGAGCTTTTGAACCTCGATTTCTCTTTCCTCGGGTCTACCCTTCAGCCAATCATTCTTTTATGGGAATTCCTCGAAATTCTTCTCACCGTTGTTATGTACCAAATCTCCCATTGATCAAGCTTTTAATTTCAGACTATTTCCAAATCAGTGTTTTTCTTTATGATATGACAAGATTAAAAAAAGAAAACAAAGAAGAAACTGGTTAGTAATGGACAAAACAAATAAATCAATCAAGTGAAAAAATAGCAAAGCGAAGTAACCAACGAAGAAATGCAAAAACCTAACCACATGAAGTCTAGCTCACTATGGTTGTCTACATGGCTCTAATCGGGGTGGGCTCCTAGGTTCTCACACATGGGTTTGGTTCTAGAAAGGGTACTCAAACCTATCTTGCTGCCTACTAAGACAACAAGAGCCCCAATTCTGGCCCATCACAGGCTTGTGAATTGGATTCGGTTCGAGGGAATGCACGACCTAGTGACGTGGAGGGCTGCTCACTTGTACAAATGCGTGGACCCCGGAAGTGAATTACCGACCAGTGGAGGGCTGCTCACTTGGGTATGTGGCGTTTCACTCCCACTCAAGGGACAAATCTCGGATATAGAGCTTGATGATCATGATGCAACACATGTCGGTGATTCCTTAGAAATTAAATGAGCAATTAATTCAAAGCCACGAATTATCGAAGCCCGTGCAATTATAGTCGTATCTTCAAGAACGGACAAATTAATTGAAGTCAATTTAAATTTCAAAATTTCCATCATTAAAAGCAACATAGATTTTTAATTGGTTTAACTCTTTTTTTTGTTTTGTAAAAATAAAAATTTTCCCCAGCAGAGTCGCCAGCTGTAGCGACCTTTTAAAAATCTAAAATCGCTAAAAATGAGTAATAGGTTTCTTTTCGTCATTTTTGTAAAATATTTGAAAAATGGGAAATTATTTAAAAATTCGTGTTTTTGGAAACAAAAAGACTTAGAGTCCCCACCGGCCACTAAGGTAGGCCAGCCACCATAAAATCAGAGATTCGTTCAAAAACGGGTTCGGGACGTGTGAGGAAGGATTAGCACCCCATCGCGCCCGGAAAATGGTACCAAAATATATGTTGCCTTTAATTGATGGAAATTATCGAAATCTAAATTGAATTTAATTGGATTGTTCGTGGTTGAATGCAGACTTTAATTATACGGGCTTGGTCAAATTGGTCTATTCGAATTAATTAAACATTTAACTAATAAGGGTGACGAAACTTCGGACCATAGATTAAACCGACATCAAATAAGCTTGACTGACGTGTTAATTTATGGTTCGAACTCTATTCATTACCTTTATGCATGATGCAAACAGTTAAACATGATGAAATGACTTGTCAGAATTTTGATTCGTTTTAAATTACCTTTAGACGGTAAGAATTAATTCAAATATTTGGTCAACATCCAGTGAGCCAAGACTGTTACGACACAAATATCGGAATTAATAAATACCTCCGTTTTATAATTAAAGTTGATTAATTAAAAGCATGTCCAATATATTAAGGTCATATGAATGACATTTAAAATGTATGAAATAAAAAGACATAAAATTAAATCCCTAGGCCCACTAAAGTCCTAACCTAAAAAGGCCCAAATTATTGAAAATAAAATTAGTGATCTAATTATTAACTAGGTTTGTCTAATATTAACCCTAAATTAATTAATCCTAAAAACTAAAAAGAACCTAACATTTTATTGGTTATCTTGAACCATCAATTCGATTAATTTTGAACTAGAATCCCAATGAGCCAAGGAAACTATCCAAAATCAATTGAATTAACTAGTTATGATTTTAAATTAAGTGATCTACATGAAAATTCAATTTATCCCTAAAATAATTAAGAATGGCTCAACCAATTTAATACATTTAACATTTACCCCAATGAGCCAAGGGCGAATTTAAATGGATTAAATTGATTCGAACCTATAGTCTAACTAAGGCTCTAAACTTAACCTAAATTTAATTTAATTAATTTAAAGCCTATGCCCCAATAAAACGACCACATAGTTTAAATTAATTAAATTAAATTTGAACTCTAAACTAATCCTAAAGGGCCTAAACTAACCCTAAAAAAGGAGGAACAAAAACACGAATATAAAAACCAACTCTATAATACGCAAGGAAAATAAAAGACATACCCTACATTACACATATATATTAGCACATATTTACATTCTACACAAGAGAAACATATATTATATATTTGTAAAATATAAGCTACATAAGAAAAAGGAAACCATGCAGCACATATGCAAACGTATAATAACTTAAAGTAAAATGCAATGTATATATGTATAAGTTGAGAAAACATTCAATACATATTATAAAATAAAATTACACACAACATGTATATATATATGTAAAAGAAACAGCACATGTAAAATAAACAAAAACGAATACAAAACATTCCAAATATAAATCATACAACCCACATAAATAAAAAGAAGCAACATTTGAATATACAAAGAGGACTAAAACATAAAGGCAACAAAATAAAAGGGCAGAAATTAAACATGCAATGCAAACCGAGGTCAAAAATAGGAGCTTTCAAAGAACAGAGACTAAATGGGTCATTTACCCTTTTTAAATACGAATTAAATCCAAAAAAGGGTTTAATTAAATGCGGATTAAAAATACAGCGGCCTGGAGTGTAAAAATACCGTTTTAAAATTGATTCCGCTCGGTTTTGGACGAAATTAAAAACGTCTAAAATATTTGGAGGACCTATCTTGTGATTTAAAAAGAGGGAAACTCTTCTGGGGTAAATCTGAAAACAAGGAAGGATTTAAGAAGCAAAATAACCATTTATTTTTTAAAACTCGTATAAAACCCATTTATTGCCAAAAATAGCAATATTTGGTTCATTTGGAAACCTGAGTCATTTTTTATTTTACAGAAAGCTTAAGAACTCCCCCCCTCTCTAGTGTTTGGATGAACACCACCGCGGTGTTCATCCCGGCCGCCGCTAGCGATGGTGGGAAACCCAAAAGCCACCAAAAGACTCTCGTTTTTAAACCACGTCCAACCGTGGTCTTAGTTTCGCCAAAAAAACCTTTCTCCGATTTGGATCTGAAAAGATCGAACAAAAAAACTACAAGAAAACTAGGTTTAAAACTCATCCCCTATGTCAGTTCACTACTCCCGCTGAAGAGCCATGTGTTTATCACCAGACGTGGGAACTCAAATGACGGTGACGAAGACAGAAGGGTAAGACTCGAAAACACCCAGATCTAATGTTTTTACATGCATGCAAGACTGGAAAAAGCGAGGAGTATACCACTAAACGGTTCTTGATTTTTTTGTATTTTCAATTTTTTTTCAAACTGTTCTTACAATGACTGAATGTTCGGTATTACATAACCGAATGAACTGTTACATGAAAATTATAATAAACAGTGGTTCTACTCGTCGAAAATCTGCCGAAATCCTTTTATTCTTTGTTATTTTTGTTTAATCTGCCTTTTTGGTTCTCTTGCTAAAGTTTTTTTTCTTTTTTGGTTGCATGAACGCCGTGGCAAAATGAGGAGGACGACCACTGGTGGTTTCGGGATTGGTAGACGAGGCATCAGAGGGCAATCCGGACGTCAGGGCGTATAGCACACGAGCGCATGAGAGAGTGGGAAAGCCGCGCGTGGGCTCTTGAAGATTCCAGAGTCTTCCAGAGGTGATCTGGTCCGTCGTCCCGATTTAAGATCCAATGGCCTTGATTGTGCGGTACTTGGCAAATGTCAATCCTAATTAGGGTTTCCCCTAGTGTTTGATTTAGACCGTCAGATCTGTTTCAGATCTGACGGTGGAGAGATGGCTGCGCATAGAAGAGATAATGTATTAGGGTTTTTAGCCTTCTGATGTAATTAGGGCTTAGTTTGAAACTGGGCCTTAGTGGGCCGGTTGTATTTATTCATTTGGGGTTTTTTGTAATACGGACTGTAATAAACATTTTGGGCTTTATTTATTTAATTAATTTGGTTTTTAGTTTAATAATGGTTTTTTGGTTTAATAATAATTATAATATAATAATATACATATAACACTAATAGTAGTATATGAAAATAATAATGCAAATCGAATAATAGTAATATTAATGAAAATTATTAATATAATACTAATTGAAAAGGTAATCATAATTTTTTTGTGCTTTTCTTTTTCAAATCCTAAATTAATATAAAATAGTAATAAATATAATAGTTACATTAACCGAATATACTAATAATAATAATTTTTTTGGGATTTTAATCATAAATAGATAATAAGTAATAGAGATAATACTAATATTTTTGGAGTTTTGAAACAGAATGACATGTAATATATAGTATAGTATTTTTTGTTTTTCTTTCTTTTTCTTAAATAATAAATATAACATAATATGAAACAACTAAAGCCCATTATTTAAAAAACAAAAACAAGCCAAAACCCCCGGATAAAAGTAGTGTCTACAGGTCTCAATCAGACTTTGAACCTTGTTTTTTAGGGCTCCACAATCCTCCGTAGTATGGCCCATATTTTCCACTTGGTAGTTACATATGGCATTGACATCATAACCCTCAAGATAGGGAGGATCCTTCAGTTTGGACCGAATCGGGGTCAGGAGCTTCCTTTCAACAAGCGTTGGGAGCAAATCAGTGTACGAGATCGACACTGGATAAAGAACCTCTAGAGGCTTTACAGACCATGACGATTGATTACGATGGTGGCCTTGAGGCCAATTGGTTGAGTGAGAACCCACCACATGAACGTGAGAGTCATCTCCCTTCTGAGGGGTTGTTCTGTAGGGGTTGCTTATCTTTTCTTTTTTATAGCTTTCTCGAGGTGCTCTCCAGTCATGACCAAATCCGTAAAGCTAATGACAGGGTGGTTTACCAAGCGATCATACAACACTTCCTTTAGAGTATCCACAAACATATGAGTGATTTCTCTTTCCTGAATTGGGGGTTGAACCTGAGCTGCCATGTCTCGCCATCGTTGAGCATATTGACGAAAACTCTCGTATGGCGTCTGTTCCAAACTTTACAGTAGGAATCGATTCGAGATTATCTTTGTTATATGTTTGTACTGTTCTGTGAAGGTCTTGGCTAAATTCTTCCAAGAATTGATATGGGCCCGTGTTAACTGATTATACCACATCATGGTAGACCTTATCAAACTGTCTTGGAAACAATGATTAGCAACTTCTTATTGCCAATAAACCCCGCCATCTTGGGGCAAAACATGGTTATGTGGGCAGTGAGGCAAGTCGTCCCATCGAACTTCTCAAATTTTGGGGTCTTGAACTTGTACGAGATCTCTACATCCAGGACCAAACTGAGGTCCTTAGCATTCAGCCCATATGAACTGTCCTCATCGTCCTTTACATGGAATTTCTCTTCAAGATCTTTCCTATTTCTTCCAACTACTTTGAGAATTCTGCCTTTACTTGGTTTAGTTTTTCCAACTCATCAAAGTTCGGGATGCTATCTCCAACATTTTTGGTACTTCTAAAGGTCACACCCTGTTGAACTGGGGTGGAGATACCGGCCTGGTGGGATGAAGATACCCCTTGCAGAGGTTAGTATTGATAAAGATCGGGAGTATGAAGGATCTCCCAAATTCTGAGCGAAATTTTCAACAATACTTTTTCCATTCAGGTTCTCATTTCACTTGAGCTCTAATAGCTGAGACAACTCCTTCATCATATCTTGTTGGGATTTGGTTATGGTCTCCTACAATTCTAACTGAGCCCGTTCTAATTGACCCCTTATATCAGCTTCTATCTTGGCAAAACTTTCTTCAATTTGCCTTTTCAGAGGTCGGGCGAAGTATGAATGCATAATCATTAATTACTGTCACAAAATCCCCAGCAATTAATCTTATTGTTTAATTACTTAAAGCATGGTACATGTTTTATGCAGTGCATG
Organism: Hibiscus mutabilis; assembly: GCA_019671005.1. Lineage (NCBI taxonomy): Eukaryota > Viridiplantae > Streptophyta > Magnoliopsida > Malvales > Malvaceae > Hibiscus > Hibiscus mutabilis. The sequence goes on along the minus strand of CM033752.1, from coordinate 9,034,997 downwards.
GAACAAATAAAATGCAAGGATGTATGCAAATAAATGCATTAATTCCTTGGGTGGTCACCCTAGAGCAACTCCCATTGGCTTGAAAAAGGTTCTCGATGTAAAAGAGGCACTAATAAGTCTCGATCCTAACTTCTGATTCTTCACTGGCTCTGAGTAGTCGAACGAATCTTGATGTCTCTTCCATCCCCGGGTCCATAAAAGAAATAAAGTGCTCCGGCTTTCGCTTTTGATGTTTCCACATAATGGGCTACCTCTTGCACCTGAACAGTAAAAAATGTGTTGTACCGGTCTAGGTCTTAAATAAATCGGCTAGCATCAAGAAGACGCGTGAATAACTTTTAACTGCAACTTCAAGTCACGAACGGAACTTGAAACATCTCTTTCTAATGCAGACTGGAGCTCGAGGAATCCATTGCGATATTCTTGAAAAGACATACGTATTCCCTCGTATTTCTCTTGAATCCTAAAAGGTCATCTTGCTGTAGGCCCGCCTGAGTATACTCCAATACAATGCGCTTGCTGGGAAAATTGTTACCTTGAACCCTTTGACATTGGACCACTTTCGAACTACTGAGTTGGCATCCTCCTTCTTGAGATACCTCTTTTCCATAATGAAAGATCTCAAATTGGGTAAACCACTCGAATCAACACCTTTATGTCATGCAATGTAGATACGGAAATATGTGCAAAATAAAACGCAAAAAGAAACCAATCAGTATCGAATAAAATCAACAGATATAAAAATAAAGCAGGAATTTAGATAAAGCATCAAGTGAAACAATCCTATTTACATCATTTCTAAAAACCTAGGTTTAACCGCATAACTCTAAAAGGGGTGGGCTTTCTATGTTCTCTACATGCAGTTTTGGTTCTAAAAGGTACCCGAACTGTCCTCGCTATCCCCTCTTAAGGGTAGCAAGGCCCCCGGTCATCACCCATTATAGGCTCCTTTCAATCGGGTTCAATTCAGGGGACCCTTTCGCTATGTCCGTACGAGAAAACAATATTCTCACGAAAACATAGGGTAGAGCCCTGAAGGTATTTACTAGGCCTGTACGAAGGAACAATATCTACACGAAAGTACTAGCGTTTCCCCCCACCTAAAGAGACGGGTTTAAATGCTAAATTTTAAATGCGTTAAAATAAACTCGCATTTATAAACAAATATTAATTTAATCGTCACTTTAATTCACAACTTCCGATATTAATAAAGCAATAATTATACTTTTCCTTTTTTAAAAAAATGGGTTGACTCTCTTTAGTTTTAAAAATCAAAACCAGTCGTCAGTTGTAGCGACCTACGTTTTTTTCAAAATATAAAATTTCGAATGGGATCGCTAAAAATGAGTAGTAGGTTTCCTTTCGTTTTTTGGGAAAATGTTTGAAAAATTGAGAGTTCTTTTAAAATTTAGTGTTTTTGAAAAATAATAAAACTTGGAGTCGTCACCGGCCACTGAGGTAGGCCAGACACCATAAAAACTAGAGATTTGATTGAAAGCAGGTTCAGGAGTCGGTTACGAATGGGGAAGGTTTTGGGCACCCCCACACCGCCCAAAAAATTGGTACCAAAAGAAAAATATAATTACCGCTCTTTTAATATTAAACTTTCCGAATTAAAGTGGTGATTAAATTGAAATTTGGTTATACATGCAAGTAAATTTTAAGGGCCCTGTTATTCGAGAATAAACCGAAAAGCTATCACCACTTCGTTTGGTACTAGCCATATTTACTATCGAATAAGGGGGCACCGCATTAATAGTTTATATCCAATTGCAAGAAAATGAAGCAAATATATATAGATGTCAAATTAAAGCATGAATATATGGTAGAAATTAAAAAAAAATCTAGAAAAGGACCGGATCGAACATAAAAAGAAATAAGTAAAATAAATACAAAAATTAAAATGTGAGAAATTAAATTGCGGGGAAATTAAATTGCAAGAAAAATAAAAACTGGAATTAAAAAGAATCTGGAAAGGGACCGGATCGAAAAAAGCAATCCGAAAAAAAGACCGGATCGAACAAAGCAATTAGGAAAAAAGGATCAGATCGAATAAAAGGGCGTAAGAGGAAAAGATATCCGAAAAAAAGGATCGGATCTAACATGAAAAGAAATGCAAAAATTAAATAGCGGAAAATAAATGTTAGGTGTAATAATATATTATACTATACATATGCAAATATTATATTATACTAGTGATAATATGGATAATATATAATAATAATAATCTATAACATATATGATATAAATATAATATATGACATATGATATACAGTAATATAATATATACTATAAGATAGGTAATACTATATAATATATAGTAATAATAATGTATAATATAAACATAATGCTTATAATATATAATACGTATTAAACATATATATATATATATATTAAGATAAAGTCTCGTATATATATTAAGTCTATATACAAAAAACGTAACAACTATATGTATATAAAGGGATAATAATAATAATAATAATAATAATAATATATACAAGCAAACAATAAATTAAATCACATTTAGCAAGTAAAATAAAATATATATCACAAACAAAAAAATAAAAAAAACATAAGAAAGAAACTAAAATAAACAACAAAACTTACCAATAAAATCATTCATATTTTTATTAAACTATAAAAATAGATCACACATTAAATAAAAAGGGGAAGAAAATACCTAAAACCTAAATATATATTCGATCAATTAATCTACAGATCGTTGTTGTTGGGGTTGAAAAACTTGATTCAAGGGTTGGTGGTTCGAATGGGGAAATGATCGGTGGCTTGGTGGTGCAGCAGTGTGTATATTGGAAGAGGAAATGTGCGTGGGTTGGTTTATTGGGGAAATGAATCCCTGGCTGTGAGGGTGTGCGGGGAAAATTAAAATGGAATCTGTGGATAGGGGCGTGAGTCGAATAGGGGAGCGGCTAAGGAAAAATAAGATCAGGCCGTGGGTCCTCTTTAAGGTAGGTATTATATATAGAGAGAGAAAGAGAAGAAGGGTATTTTGTGGGAATAAAAATAGAATTTAAGTTTTAATATATAAGGTGATAAAGTGTGTTTTTAGGTTATTCCTTTAAAAAAATAAGAACCAATAAAAATTAAGGTTTTGAATCCCAAGTACTTTTCAACCAATGAGAGTAAAGATTTAATGAAGAAGGGGTTGAAATATTCATTTTTTGATATTTTATATTATATAAAATCACAGGTAATAATGGGTCATATTTGATGTGGACTATTGGGTTAGGATATAAGGTTTTGGATGTTAAAAAAGAGTGATGTGGATTGATTTTATTTCGAGCACTTTAATTTAAACCTAGACAAAATTTGGTGTCTACAATTTTACAATAAAATATTAAAAAACATAAAATAAAAATATAATTTAAAAACAATATATATATATTAAAAGCATAAGGTTGAGTACCTTGTTTGAAAAAAAATTGACACAAACCAGCTCAAGTACACGAAAAAATGCAGGTATGGTACCAGAGCTGGTTGAGTATTTTTTTAGAAAAATACTCAATTTTAGAGGTTCGAATCGACTAGTCAACTGACCGAATCTTTCAGAACGGATATTTTTTAACATCCCTGAGTCCCTGAAGGCGGGTGGTAATCCAAACCAAACCTCCTCCTCACACGTGCGTTGCTGTACCTGTAATGGTCCATTTACTTTTTACAAAAGTTGCGCCATGCGTAGCTTTTCTTAACCTAAAAAATCAAATGACAAATTTTATCGTGCGAGCATCAACCATTCACCTAACTCCACATGTAAAATTTTCCCTTTATAAATATACTTCTCGGTAGGCGTGTAAAAAAACTCAACTTAAAAAAATGATTTTTTTGACTCAATACAAAAAAAATTGACTCGAAATTTTATAAACTCTACTCAATTTTTTAAAATAAAGTTTAAGTTGTAAAATAGAAATTCAAATAATTCAGAATTTTTAGTGATTAATATATTAATTTTTAAGTTCGAATCGAGTCCCTCAATTATGCTTGATATATATACCACATATAAAAAATAAGAAGAAATATATGTGTATTGTATATATATATATATATATATATATATGGATATAGAAAGCGATTTAAATTATAATCAATTTGTATAGTAACTTTGTAAATAATTACAATTAAATTTGTACAGAAAACCCAAAATCTTGACTAGACTTTTAAAAAATATTCAAATAAAATTTGAGTTATAAAATATGGCTCATAAACTCGATTAACTTGAAATTTTTTAACTCAATTTGATCAAACGCTTACCCTAACTTCCCGAAACAAACGCAAAAGAAAGGCAGTTCTTTGTTTGTGTTCTTACTTTTGTGGGTGTTTCAAAGAAAGAAAAAAAAACATCGGCAAAAATGATCATAAAGAGCTTTAAGGTAGTGTAATCACTTATTTTTATTCGAATTTTAGTATTATTAGTATTATTTTAATAGTAATATTATTAATGTAAAATCAATAAAAAATCAAAAAATAATAATAAATGAAAATAAAATTAATATATATAATAATTAAAAAGTAAAAATAAATATATATATATATATATATAAAGCAAAAAAAAGGAAAACAAATGCGTAGAGCACAAGGCTCCACGCCACCCCTTCCCCCTTTACACTGCCTATAAAAGGCGTCGGTGCAGCATTTGGAGACCAAGCACAATGAGCAACCGGCTCCCCAAAATTTTGGGAGCCAGACCGGCCCAAACAAGGCTGGCCAGGGGTAGAGGGCAGTGCCCTAGGCCCCAGCTGGTTCGATCCAGCATTCGATCGGAGGTCCCTTTGTGGTTCGATCAAGTTAATTTTTAGGCTATGACGAGATGACACGGAGATCTTGGTGGGGGTCGGTCAAAGTTCTTCATTCGAGCTTCTAGTGGGGTAAAATTTCGATTCTTATCTATGTATTTATTCTTATTTATTATTGGTTTAGAAATAGGGTAATATAATGTTTTGTTGATGTTTTTAATTATTGGTATGTTTTTAAAGATATTTTGTATGTTATGTTAGATTTAGTTTTTAGGGTCACGATATCCAGTTAGGAGTGACATCCCGGTCTCCGGTTGTTATCTCTTTTGGTACCGCAGACTGTGGTTTTTTATGCATTCGAATTAATGCCATCTCCATGCATTTTATTTTGTTACATATAGTATTAGGCCTTTATCCCGGTATTCTAGTGGGAGTGTCATCCCGGTCTCCGTGTGTCATCTCCTTTGGTACCATGGATATCAAGGCAAATTTAATTTTGCCATGCATACATGCACTTTTAGGAATTAAAATTAAATTAGAATGAATTTTTATTTTTCTTAATAATTACGATACGAACCCATTAGGTACCAATTTTGGGTGATGTGGGGGTGCTAACCCTTCCCTATCCGTAATCGACTCTCGAACCCAAACTTTTGAATCTATGGTTTTTATTTTCGGTGTCCGGTCTACCCTTTTTGAATGACCGGTGGCGACTCCAATTTTCTTTTTAAAATATGAGTTTTTAAAAATTCCCCTTTTTTAATAATTTTTCAATTAAAGCGGGAAATCCCCCGTACACGATATTTATTAATTTTTCGTAGCGGCCCAAAAAAATAGTCGCTATAGCATGGCGACTCCACTGGGGATAATTTTTTATTTTAAAAAAATAAAAAATGAGTCAAGCCTTAGTTGAGTTTCGTATCATAATTATTAAAAAAATTAAATTCGGTATAATTTAATTTTAATTCCTAATCTTGTTTGTTTACCTTTTTTAGACATCATATAGTAGTTTAAAACCCTTAAGTGGGAGTGATTACTTCGCTTCGTGGGGTTTTCACCTCCGTATAGTGTTGTAATTTACTTCCGAAATTTGGTCCTTATATTTCGTGGAGTCTTCACCCCCGTATGGTATAAGGGTCGTATTCCCTCGAATCGATGTCCAAGCGACAGTTCGAGTACCATTTTCTTTAGAACCGAACCTCATATAGTGAACCATAGAGCTCACCCTTTAGAGCCATGTTGTTATGCTGCCCATTTAGAATTAACCCTTTTAGGTTTTGTTTGTTTTTATTTGTTGCACATACCTTGTATTCACTTCGAATTAATTGCTTTATTTTATTGTTGAGTATTTAATTGGTTTTAATTTTGCTTATTCGATTGCTTTGCTATACTGACTTGTTTGTTTTTGTTTTATTTTAATTTTTTCTTTTTGCATCAAATTTGCATTTCATATCATACATAAATGTTGATTCGAAAATGGTCCAATTTAGAGGCATTCGAGATGGGAGAGAAGCCTGTGATGCCAAGAGTGATAATACTATAGTATCGAGTAGGACCAAACGAAGACCAATCAAGGAGAGACAAATTAACTAGGAGACACGTGTCGAAGGCAAAGACAATATATCTTGGGTGTAGAGGCGAATCCTTATTTAATCTAGTGGCTCCCTCCCAAAGTTCGAAAATTTCACATTTAACCCATTAAAAATTTCAAAAATTTTAATTTGGCCCCGCTAAAATTCTTAAAAAGTATTATTATATTTCAAAATTTCAAAATAATTTTAATTAAATCTCTTTCTATTTTTTTAAAAATGGGCTTTGATAAGTTTTGTTTTTTTCTTGAAAAATTAGGTAAACTCCTACAGTTTATGAAAATTTTTAAATTAAACCCTTCAAAATTATTGGAAATTTTAATTTGAGCCTCCAATTTTTTTAAAAAAAATTTAAATAGACTCTTTCAAACTAGATTGTCAAGATCCGTCCCTGAAGAAAATACTCATGTCCGCACTCCACCTGCACGGGTGAGTGAACTTCCCAAAAGCTTCGTAGCATGTAGACTATACCACTGTGATTTTTTTAGCAACATAAGAAAGGAATAATAAGGTCGTCTTTTAGCCCGGAGACGGTGTTGAGACGTGGAGTTCGAGTCATGCTTCCCGAAGTCAAGATCTCAAAAAGAAAAACTAATCTTTAATTCATCTTCAGCTTCTTGAGATCAGACATCTTCTGTGATTAAACGAAAGTCTCTCTAAGGACTGTTTGAGAATCAACATCTTCATTCGCATTCATCTTCGCAGTTATGGCATTTACCATATTGACACATTTTATTTTGTGTTTGTTATCATTTTTTCACATTTGTTTTGCATTACATTCTTATGACATAAAACGAGCTATTAATTTTCGCAAGTGACCATCATTGTAGAGGGCATTTATAACGAATAAAAGGTATCATGATCAGATAGAGCAGACGAATTACGAACGTAGTCCTAAGAGTACACCGAAGATTATAAAGGGTGAATCATCCAAAGAGTTTGATACTCATGTTGGGGACAATGAAATAAAGATTGTTGTTACCCAAGCGCGTAAAATGGCTTAGTATGTAGCGGATGTGGCCGACGTAGCAATACAGTTGAGTCAGAATATTAATCCAGTGCTGGATCATGAAGGAAAATCGACTCATTTGTTGGATGAAGTCAAAAAGTTAAGAAGTTAGGGCTCATCAATATTTTTAAAGCTTAAAAAAGCAACATCTAATGTAATGAACCTTTTTTGTCCAATGGAAGTCTTTCTATGATGAGCACTTTGCGATCAATACCTCATTGCATTCATATTTACATTTCATAGGTGTTGATTCGGAAATTATTTCATATTAGAAGATCTTTATAATGGGAGAGATGTTCTGTAATATATAAAGTTTGATAATGCTACGATCTAGGATGATCCGGGTAGAAGCAAATAGAGAGGGGACAGAGTTGGAGCACCAAGTAAGCGCTCCACTCTAGGAAATCAAGATACTAGGAAGAATAATTATTATCTATCTTTTGTAAATAGACATCTTCTCTTGATAAAAAATCTTCCTAAAGGACTGTTTGAGAATCAACACCTCATTTGCATTCATTCTTGCATTTTTTATGATTGTTATGCTTTATACATTTCGTACATTGTATCACCTAATACGTTCCTACACCATGACATCTGGTTTTTCATAAAACATTCGTAACAATTGCATCTTTGTATCACCATGAGCATGTACATGCATTGCATAAATATTTAACAGAATGTAGTTTTGCACTATTATTGAGAGAAATTTTCCAAAATCCACTCTTCCATGAGGATACATCTTTCTATAAAATAGGAATTTCTCAATTCAACTCTTTCATAAGGTCTTTTTTCTCAAAAACGTGCATTTCGTAATTCAACCCTTTCACAATCTTTTTTTCTTAAAGACATTAAAAAACAAAATAAAACAAGTTTTTTTTTTTCTTTTTTTCCTCGATCATTTTACAAAGTCCCTTTTTTTCAAAAACAAGAATTTCAAATTCATTAATTTGTAAAGATTTTTTTAGTAAAAGATTTTGTGATTTCATCCTATATCAAAGATTTTTTAATTATATCTTTTCGTAAGGATAAAAAAAGAAAAGAGAGAAAGAAATTTATTTGATTATTCTTTCATATATATAAAATTTTGCATACAATAGAATCGATTGTGGGTTTTCATGGTAGCAAAGTTGGAAAGAGCCCAAGGTGAGAGAAGGTATTGACGTCTTGGATGCAAGGGAGCTCTACTTGGTCCTTTACCCATTTTCCACATGGGGCACCGGGGCATGGCACCAAGAGGTATAGGTCGCTATTAGAAGAAATTAAGAGGCTGACTGGCAATGGAGACCTGACAAGAGTTAATCCAATGGTGGAAAATAAGGGAGATTGGGGCAAGTTTGCATTACGCTAAAGAGGACAAAATGAAGTGGCACCCTGAAGATGACTCGAAAGTCCCTATGCTTGGGTTTCTCACCTTTTTTGCAGAGATGTTATTTTGATTTCCCACATTTTGGTTTCCCTTTTTTAGAACATTGCACAAAAGAGCCATACGACTTAAGCCCAAAAATAGTAGGAATATTTTGTAATGATACTTGTAAATATTTTTGAAAATGTTAGACTTTGGCAAGTCCAATAGAAATGTTGGCGTAACGTGTTTACACATGGTAAAGTTTAAGACAATGGATAATTCAAATGTTCATCGAAAATCCATTTTTCCGAATGATCAAAGGAAAATAAATCCTTTAAAAAAATCCAACGTCGTGATTGGTATAAATTGATTGTACCCAGGGGAATGGTACAACTAGCCATTAGCAAACAGCTACCGGTAAAGGCAACTCAAAACTGTTGATCCCTATGCATTTGGGAAAAATGCAAAAGAAATCTATGAGTAAAGCTATAGATTCTTTCTAAATCAAATATATATCAAAAATCCATTTTTATGAATGGTCAAAGGAAAATAAATCCTTTGGAAAGATCTAATGTCATAATTGGTATAAACTGATTGTACCTAGGGGAATTGTACAACTAGCCCAGAGCAAACGGCTACCGGTAAAGGCAATTCAAAACCGTTGGTCCTTGTTCATTTGGAAAAAATGCAAAAGAAATTTATGAGCTATGCTGTAGATTTTTTAATCAAATGCAGAGTATAGTTATTTTTGTCATAATGAAAATTTTATTTTGTTATTTGAAAAAAATATTTTTTGCATTCTTTGGTTCTTTATACTTTTCATTCATTACTATGGGATAGTTTTTGTTCTCCCATACACATATATACATATTTATGAAAAGTTATTTTAAAAAAACTTTTGATTTAGATCTAAGGATCAATTTTGAACTGTTTATGAACACCGTGAGGATATTGCAAATGCGAGTATCCGCTAGTCCATCTAGGCCAACAGAGGAACAAAACAAGTATTTAGATAATGGGCAGATCCCATTTTAGGAAATTTCTTTCTCAAGCACTCGTCGTTTAAGATCCTTGAATCGAGTGTTGACCCTAAACTTCTACTCCCTAAAGACTGTTTTGATATCCATGTATGAGATGAAGAATGGCTTTCCTTCAATTCTCTTCACAAATAATAAAAATATCCATTTGTTGTCCCCCTTTGAGCCTGATCGTTTCTTTTCATTTGAACTCAAACTAAGGATCACCCCTACATTGGGGGCAAAGAGGAAGATAATTTTGTTCGCAAATTAAAGTCGTCCGGTTTTGATCGTATTATAAAGATAGTGTTGCATAAATAAGTGCAAGAAATGAGAATTAATCTATTGGACACGAAGACCAAGAGAAACATCATAATAAGCCAGTAAGAGAATTTTTTTTGCTCGAAAGGACTGGCTAAACCAAATTGAAAGTTTGCCAACAAGAAGCTTGAAACAATAAACAGTAAAAGCATCAAGTCAGAAAGTGCAATGAATGACATTAAGAGCCTTGAAGATTTGATCACATTTGAATAAAGAGTGCATCAACATTCATTCAATATGTAAGCTACACGAGAAGAGGAAATGAACTCTAGAATGAAAACCAAGAAATGGGCAGTCTAGATCGATCCAAGAAATAAATCAAAAAAGTTTTTTCATTTGAGCACATTTCGATTAAAAAGTGCAGAGAAGATATTTCAATAGGAATAAGTGATCCTTGGTTTCATTTGTAACCCCCTTAAACTCGCCTGTGCAGAACGCCTAATTTAAGAGGCCGCATTCGGGTCACCGGAGTAACCCACGACAAAAAACAAAATAACATTCTTAAAAATACATTAAAAAGTGAGAAAAATAAAATTCTTGTTAAAATACTATTTTAGAATTTATATAACATATAACGAAAATTTCAAAATAACCATATTACAGACTCTGGCATAAAATAAGACACGACATACATGCCCACTGACCGTACTGGTACTGTACTCTGAAAGCAAAACCGATGGAACTCCAACCACTAATGTCGATCACTATACCAAGATAGATTTCTTCTATCTTGCGATGGTAAAAAACAGCGTAAGCTTCGGAAAGCTTAGTAATGCAGAACTGCCAACTAATGTTACATGAACAAGCAGGTAAATGGCTAAGAAATACTAATATGATGATCCAAGCAACAACAGATTTCATTTAAGATATTGATTTTCGAAACATCGATATACTTAGGTAATAGGATTGTTCTTTATCTAATCACCTGAGTACCATACAAGATACCTATATTCTGAAGAATCAGAAGAGGTCTAGATTACAGAAGTTAAACTGCGAAAATTAGTGTGTTTTAATGATATCAGATTCAGAGCATAAAGAGTTTCAGACTTTGGTAAATTAATTTAGTAGAGTAGAATTATAGAAAGGAATAGATAGTTTTATTTTAATTACCTGACTACCCTCCAACCATACACCGACATGTAATATTCTAGAACAGTATCCAGAAAGACTTACCCTAAGCCCATTGGGCGTAAGAGCTTACAGAAAGACTTACCCTAGGCCCATTGAGCCTAGGAGCTTACCTAAGGGGATGCCTTAGGTCCAGAAGGACTTACCAGTGCTGAGCCTATAGATTCTTCAATCATATCCCAGAAATACCCCAAATCAGATAGTTTAGTATACAGATAGAATAAGAAAAATAGTAATCATTCATATATTCCCCGAATATCAAAAGTCAGAGAGCATATTTTTCATGTCAGACCTAGTGATATATTTATTATTGTTGTTGTTGTTGTTGTTGTTCTTGACAGACAGGATTTATGGTTCGAATTAGAGAGAGATTTTAGTTACAAAATAGAGAAAATATACATACGCAAGGAATACACCAGATGGTTCAATTTATCACTTAGAGAACCTTAATAAATACAGATGGAATATACTGAGCTTCAGCCCATGGTGTACTGATTTCAGGATTAATGAACTTATTCGAAGAGTCTGATAATCATCGCCATCATTCAGATGCTCAGGGTTTCGTACTTCATGGTCATTCTTAAAATTCTGGTATTTCATGATTATGCAAGGTTTTCAGTATAACATATTTGTTCAGGATTTTAGATTACACCCAGAGAGTATCAGACAATTTGCTCGTAATAGCATTTTGACTCCCAGAGCAATTTGGTAATTCAACCCAAGAGGGGTAAAATTTGAACTCACAAAGCATGTTATTTTAAGCGGTTAATCCGACTTCCACACATATTCGCTATAACCATAACTCATATTAATGTAGTTCTCATAGTTTCGATAAATATGACTCATGAACGTTCTTCCCTAATACCAACAACATCGTAAGTTGAACCAATCACCATCATATTCATTACTAACCTTCCACCGTGTAGTTGAACATGTCTTTGCATATGATAAACCAACTTTACAGTAGTAACAGAGGTGGCCAACATTTCTATATTCGGTTCCTTATCCTTTAGGAATGATACAGTTCTCACACTTTATCTGAATTAAGACTTATCCTGGGTATATACTTATGCCACATATAAGGATAATTTAATTATTCCATGTGTCATGATGTCTTAGACGTTGAAAGTTTTGGTGCACCAATATCTTTTGGTCATTACTGACATTCTAGCTTATCTTTGATCCTTTTGAATAATTTATTTTCTGAGACTCAAGGGCATATTCATCATTTTAGAAAATTTAGCAAATTTTCGTGCTTGAAAATATTTCATTCATTTAGGTACTTTCGATGTTTCTAAACAATTTATTCATTTCAATTCTCGAGGGTATTTCAGTCTCTTTGGTCATTACGTTTATTCCGATCAGTTCAACCTTAATAATAAATTTCAATTCTTTTAATCATTTCAATCAATTTAATCTTTTACGCCACTTTGGTTAATCCATACATACAAATAGTTTTTCGTTAACTTGACTTCATATATTTATTTAGAATTAAGAGAATCCAAGTATTTTCATTAACAGGAGTTTTTCGTATGAACCAGTTGTTTTTCGTAACTCACAAGTGTTCTCTGTCTTTCTATTTCATTTTAGGGGTAATTTAGTCATTTTACGCGTTAAGGGTACTTTTGTCATTTTAAGCATCAAGGATATTTCGGCATACCACTAACCCACTGATTCCAAAATTTACTTTTTTATTAAACATAACCATAATTTGAAAGTTAACAGTCTTAATAATTGCTTACCAAACTCGGAGATCCTTAAGGCTCCTCAAATTTCTTATTCGAGTACTTAGATCTTAATAGTTAACCATTTATTTATACCCGAACTCATTTGCCTTACGCTGAAATTTATGGCACATTCCAATATAGTTTAATGTATTAGCCAAAACCCACATGTATCATAAACCATGCCAAAGGTAGTAAAGTATTACCTTGATTCGGTGTTACATCGGGGAACTTTAAAACTTCCTTCCATCACTCTCGAACCCGAATTTGAAGTCCACTAAACTCGGATACGTTATCATAAAATCCTTCGATCAAACATAGCCATTAATCCCTCCTTATTCTTAAATCCATTACTCTTTAAACTGAAAATCAAACACATATACAAATTTGGGTTCAAGGTCAATTTTGGAGACTTTCGGATCCGAATATCATAAAACTGACTTCAGAAATAGACTCGGGACGTCAAAAAACATAAAATAAGAGTTTTCAGAAATTTTGACTTTTTTGTCAAAGTCAACGCTAACGTCAGTGGTCAAAGTCAACAGTGATATCATTAACCAACGGTCAATGCTGACGTCAGCAGTCAACGCTGACATCAGTAGTCAACGATTTGACTCGGGTTAGTCAATTCATTGAGTTGACTCAGTCAGGTTGACTAGTGAGTCAACTCGGTCAACGGGTCGGGTCGGATTGGGTCGGTCGGATCAGGTTGGTCGGGTCAAAATCGGTTTAAAGCAGGTCGGTTCAAAGCAGAATTGGTTTAAGGCCGATTCAGGCCCGGTTCGACTAGACCACCGTCCCAGGCGGCTGAAATTGCCTTGGCCGGCGTATGGGGTTCACGCGCGGCCATACACGGCCCGAAAATGCACGAAAATGCACATTTTCGGCCAGAAACTTCACCCAGATCAATCCCCAACTCTGAAACAAGCCTAACATCTCAGGAAATTAACCGAAACCTTACCTTACTTACCAAATTTATCGAACACCAGCGAAGGCCCGAGCGGCGTCGGTTGGATGATCGGCGGCCACGAAAAGACTCGCCTCAACAAGGGGAAGATGGCGGTGTTATTGGCTTCACCAACAGAAAACAAAATCGGCCAAAAATATAGGAAATCAAATCGAAAACCCTAGGTTCGATAGAGCTTTCGAGGTGGTTTTTTCGATGAACGGCGCGACCTTTCTGCAAGTGGGTAAAGGGGTTTTGGTCAGGCTTGTCCCGTGATTAAAGGCGTGCCAGCGGTGACACGTACGGCCCAACAGTGTGGCAGATCGGAAGGCGACTAATTTGGGGTAGGTGAGAGGATGATTTTGGGGATTTTTGATTATTTTGGTTCGAATAGGGGAGCTGAAGAGCCAATCTGATTTGGGCCTATATATAATTTCTTTCATAGCCATTAGCCATAGCCTACATTGCAAGCCTACAAAGACCATTCAGATCATAAATGGATATCTAAGTTGGATAAGTTTGTCTTCAGATTACATCCCGCCTATAAGGGCCTTTCTTTAGGGAACGTCAAACCTCGAAGTTCCTGATCGACACCCAAATGAGGGAATGATGGGGGCGTAGTGAGTGGCGAGATCAAGAGAGCCACCTTAAATGGGTTAGAAATTAGGTATGGAAAATATTCCTCTCGAAAGCCTAAATGGACTAGGGGAGACCATACATATGCTTATATCGCCAAAAACTTCTAAACATATAAATTTGCTAGTGCATTTGATATTTTGGATCAAACATTAGTTTTAAAAAATGTTTGGACTTTTTTTCTCCAAATTTCAATTCTTTTACATAATGGTCATTTCTTCCAAACATTAGTTTTCAAAAATGTTTGGGCATTTTTCTCCAAAGTTCAATTCTTTCAAACACTAGTTTTCAAAAATGTTTGGGCATTTTTTTTCCTACAAATTTCAATTCTTTTACATATTTGTCATTTCCTCCAAGCATTAGTTTTCAAAAATATTTGGGCATTTTCTTCAAATTTCAATTCTTTTGCATATTTTTCATTTCCTCCAAGCATTAGTTTCCAAAAATGTTTGGCATTTTTCTCCGAATTTCGATTCTTTTAATACTTACCATTTTCTCCAAACATCAGTTTTCAAAAATGTTTGACATTTTTTATAAACCTTGATTTTTAAGATATTTACGGTTTTTTTCCCAAACATTAGTTTTCAAAGTGTTTGGCATTTTTTCCAAGTTTTATTTTCAAAATGACTAACATTCCCTACATCAGAATAGTATAGGGAGTAGAAGAAATATCTGCGAAAATGGGTAGAGACCTCGAAGAAGAATAAGAGAGTTACTCGCGCAAGAGAGTTAAGAGCATGAGTATTCAATCGATGAAGACGAAGATTGAAGAACATACTGCAAAGAAATAAAGATATTTAAAGAATATTAAAGATTTTGATCTGTCGCTTCATGTTAAAGAGGTGGATCTTATTGAAGATTTTTGATTGGTAGCCATGTTGGCGTGAATCTAGATTTTAAGATTTTTGATTGGTAGCCATATTGGCGTGAATCCAAATTTTAAGATTTTTTATTTTTAGCCACGTTGATGTGAATCCAGATTTCATGATTTTTGATTGGCAGCCATATTGGCGTAAATCTAGATTTCAAAATTTTTGATTGGTAGCCATGTTGGCGTGAATCCAGATTTCAAGATTTCTGATTGGTAGCCATGTTGGCATGAATCCAGATTTTAAGATTTCCGATTGGTAGCCATTTTGGCATGAATCCAGATCTTAAGTCCACCAGGCCATCAGCAAGTCCTTCGGGTATGACGTCAACCTTATTTTGATGCCAAGATAGGTAGAAGCCGGGGAATTATTTTAAGGGATTTTGGTAGACATTTTGGCGTGAATCCAGTTATTAAGTCCTTCGGGCAATCAATAAGTCATTCGGGCATGATGTTAAAATTTTCTTTTATGTTAAGACAGTCAGAAACCGGGCATCCTTCAAGGTTTTCCATTCTTCAGCTTTTAAGGAAGCAGTGAAAATCATATTGTAGTCTCAAAGTGAGATACCCTTTGATGCCAATACGATTAGAAATCGGGGCATCCTTCAAATATTTCGAGTCTTTAGCCTTTTGGAAAGTAGTGGAAATTTTTCGGTACTCATGCCATAGGGAACGTGGTGCCATTTTCGCAGATAAAAGTTCTGTATAGGAAGAATCTGCATTTTCAAGACTTTGAAGTGAAAGGTTCTATATAGGAAGAACCCGTAACTTTAAGATTTCAGAGCAAAAGGTTCTATATAGGAAGAACTCGTCAAGTTCTATATAGGAAGAACTTGTGGCTCAAAAGATTCAAAGTAAAAGGTTCTATATAGGAAGTGCCCGCAACTTCATGATTTTAGAGCAAAAGGTATATAGGAAGAACCCGCCGCTCCACCATTTCAGAGTAAACAGTTCTATATAGAAAAAACTAGTAGCTCCGAGATTTTAGAGTCAGAAGTTTTGTATAGGAAGAACTTACAACTCTAGCACTTCGAGGCGAAAGGTTCTATATAGGAAGAACCTGTAGCTCAGAGACTTCAAAATGGGGAGTTTTATATAGGAAAAACTCAGCGCTCTAGACCTTAGGAAAAAAGAATAAGAATAAGAATAAGTGAAAAAAAGAAGAAAAAGAAGAAGAAGAAGAGAAAAAAAGGAGAAAAAAGAAAAGAAAAGGAGAAAAAGAGAAAAAAGAAAATAAAAAGAAAAAAGAGAAACAAAGAGAGAACCGAAGTGAGAATCCAAAAGGGCACCTTAAAAAGCAATGAGATGATCTACAACCTCGCATTTTGGAGAAATATATCTCATTAAAGATTTCAATTCGCGACTTCGTCTGTGAAGATGTGAACCCTAGCAAAGAATCAAGAGTCTTTTGTACTCGCCCAATTATGATATTTCATTTTTGTTGATGTTAAGACGATCAAAAATTGGAGCATCATCTTGAGAACTTCCATTTCTTCAGCCTTTTGGGAAGAATCAAGAATTCTTGGTGCTCGCACCATCAGAAAACGGGGAGCCATATTTGAAGACAAAGGTTCTATATAGGAAGAAACCACGTCTTCAAAATTCCAAGACGAAAGTTCTATATAGAAAGAGCTAGTAGTCTTAAGATTTCAGAGTGAGAGGTTCCATATAGGAGGAACTCATGACTCTAAGCGAAAGGTTCTATATAGGAAGAACCTGTAGCTCAAAAGACTTTGAAGCAAAGAGTTTTATATAGGAGAAACTCATGCTTCAGGATTTCAAGACTAGAAGTTCTATATAGGGAGAACTCACAGTTTGAAGAATCCAAGGCGGAAAAAGTTCTATATAGGGAGAACCCGCAACGTTAGTAGTTAAAGGTGAAAAGTTCTATATAGGAAGGACTTGCAGCCTAAGGAATTTACTGAGGACAAGCTAAAATTCTATATAGGGATAATTCGTTTTTCCAAGGAACCAGTCAGAAGAAGAAAGAATAGTTCTATATAGGAAGAACTCGTGACCTTGAATTTTTTATTTCAATTTTTTTTCTTCCCCAACAGATCATCCATTTAGAGGACTAAAGCTTGAAGAGTTGGCCGAGGAAGAGCGGAAAGTTCCAGAAGAACCTGTGATTCCAAAGCCAAGGATAAGAAAGTAGGACAAAAATGAGTGCTTGTGATCCTTGCTTTGTTCTCGTTTCACAAGAACAATAAAAGAGGGGCAGTTGTAATCACTCACTTTTGTAAGAGTTTCAGTATTATTTTAATAGTAATATTATTAATGTAAAATTAATAATAAATAATAAATAAAAAAATTAATATATATAATAATTAAAAAGTAAAAATAAATAAATATATATATATGTAAAGCAAAAAAAGGAAAACAAATGCGTGGAGCACAAGGCTCCACGCCACCTCTTCCCCCTTTACACTGCCTATAAAAGACGTGGGGGTATCATTTAGAGACCAAGCACAATGAACAACCGGCTCCCCAAAATTTTGGGAGCCAGGCCGGCCCGAACAAGGCTGGCCAGGGATAGAGGGCAGTGCCCTCGGCCCCAGCTGGTTCGATCTAGCATTCGATCGGAGGTCCCATTATGGTTCGATCAAGTTAATTTTTAGGCTATGATGAGATGACATGGCGATCTTGGTGGGGGTCGGTCAAAGTTCTTCATTCGAGCTTCTAGTGGGTAAAATTTTGATTCTTATCTCTGTATTTATTCTAATTTATTATTGGTTTAGAAATAGGGTAATATAATGTTTTGTTGATGTTTTTAATTATTGGTTTGTTTTTTAAATATATTTTTATGTTATGTTAGATTTAGTTTTTAAAGTCACGATATTCAGTTAGGAGTGACATCCCGGTCTCCGGGTGTTATCTCTTTTGGTATCGCAGACTGTGAATTTTTTATGCATTCGAATTAATGCCATGTCCATGCATTTTATTTTGTTGCATATAATATTAGGCCTTTATCCCGGTATTCTAGTGGGAGTGTCATCCCGGTCTCCGGGTGTCATCTCTTTTGGTACCGTGGATATCAAGGCAAATTTAATATTGCCATGCATACATGCATTTTTAGGAATTAAAATTAAATTAGACTAAATTTTTATTTTTCGTAATAATTACAATACGAACCCATTAGGTACCAATTTTTGGGCGGTGTAGGGGTGTTAACCCTTCCCCATCCGTAACCGACTCTCGAACCCAAAATTTTGAATCTCTTGTTTTTATTTTCGGTGTTCGGTCTACCTTTTTTGAATGACCGGTGGCGATTCCAATTTTTTAAATATGAGTTTTCACAAATTTCTTTTTTAATAATTTTTCAATAAAATCGGGAAATCCCCCGTACACGATATTTATTAATTTTTTGTAGTGGCCCGGAAAAAATAGTCGCTATAGGTAGAGAGTCCAAATGTTAAGTATACACACAATGAAATCCAGTCGGTGTGCAACCATGAGACTACTGAGCTTGTTCAACAGAACAACAATGGAACCTATCGATTGTATTAAATTGCGACTGTAAGGTAACATAACAGTCGTGTCGTAACGATTTTGACGTCCACCATTAAAAATTTAAATTATGTTTGCGGTCGTATTCCCGGCTGCGTTGCGTTTATCGTGGTTGCAGACATAACATATGTTATTGTAGGTATCACGGTCATGAATTTCAAAGAACAAAGCTATTGCAGACATAACGGTTGTGAGTATCGATTTCATGTAGTACCAAAACTGCTATAGCAGTCGAGGACCGCTATTTAATCCCTTAGCTCACTACGACACAAGTGGGATGAGCTACTTAATATCTGATTTAAAAAACTCATGAGTAACTCAAAAAATAATATATTAAAATTTTAGAGTGAGATTTCATTTTTTTCAAAAAATTTTACGGCTCATACATTTGTATTTTATAATGTTTTGTTGTTAGTTGATTAAATTGAAAACAAATTATATGTTGTGTTTTTTAATAACACAATATAAGGTTTTCATGCCATTAAGGTTCATGTTCGAGCTCGAGTTCAAGCTTGAACCGAGCTCTTGGATAAGTTTGACAATACTTTGAGTTTTTTCAAGCTCAATTCAAACTCCAATTTTTAATTTTGTGATTGATAACTTTAAGATGTAGAACTTTCGAGTTGAATCACGTTTAACTTTGAATTTTTGAATTCGAATCGATCTTAGCAACACTTAAACTAGAACTTGTTAGGATGCTAATTGCTAAAGCCAATTGACAATGTATAATAACTAAATACAGGATGGGACATAAGTGATATAAACCTAGCTAACGCAATGGCTAGAGCCAAGGTGTTTGCAATTGATCTACAGAAACAACTGAGGCCTACATGGAACCCATGGTCCCACTCCCTGGAATCTACAACCCAGATTTCATTGCTGCCAACCAAGGCGAACGTGCCATCAAGGGGACCAAGAAAAAACAAGTTCAGCAAATTATCAAAGATATTAGGTATGATAATAAGGCAAAAAAGTCAAAAATAGCCCCAACATTTGATCTTTTGGTCATTTTAGCCTCTATTTTTTAGGTCCAAACAACCACCTAACGTTTCATTTTTATTCAAATTTCACCCTTATTGGATGGAAACCGTTAGTCAAATAACGATCAACGCCTGAGGCTAACGTAGCATGTTTGCATGGCATAGAGATGACGTGGCGATGCCACGTGGCACTTTGCTGACATTACAATGTGATTTTTTTTAAAATAATTATTTTTATATTAATTTCTAACCAATCAGACGATGCCACATGGCTGTAATCACTCATTTTTGTCTGAGTTGTAAATATTATAGTTATACTAATAATTATAGCAGATATTATATGTGTACGTGTGTACGTGTGGTAATGTATGAGTATGTATGTATGAGTGCTTGTATGTGTACGTATTATAATAATAATTATTATATGTGTAAATGTATATGTAAGTATGTATGAATTATTTATTAGCTATATTATTATTAATATTGCATGTATTATACGGTATGTATGTAATTATATTACGTATGTGTGATATGATTGTTCTAATGTGTTCGCATGTTGCATGTATGTGCATTGTTATCGTGTATGTCGTTAATGTGTATAAGTATATGTACGTGTGTTGCATGGGAATTAATAATATTATTAGGGTATTAATATTACTACGTACTAGTATTATTAGTATACATATGTATCATATATTAATGTAAAAGCAGATCTAAAATAATAAGTGTTCAGGTCCAATACAACTTAAAACCCATAGATAATTACAAGGCCCAGTTTGGTCAAACCCAACATCCAAAAAAACTTAAAACCCTAATCTGATCTAATATTTTTCTCTTCATGTGCAGTCAGCTGTGAGTCATTTGATCATATTTTGATCCAACGGCCCTGATCAATCTAAAGAAACTGTCCACTTGACGCGTGAAGCCCACGAGCGGGCTGTTGGATTCCCCACGCGCGCGTGTGACATACGTTCAAGGCCGGTCGTATTCCCCATGCCATGTGGCAAGATATCGTGCAGAGCATCCTTCCTAGATTGTATCATGGCCATCCAATCCATGCGAGATCTTAGCCATCCAACGTGATGGAGGATATCAAGAGTCGTACTGCCAGATTCGATCTAAGCCGTTGGATCTGATCCAACGGCTTAGGTCGAATCTGGCAGTACGACTCTTGATATCCTCCATCATGTGGCCATCCCACAGGAAATCTCGCACCACCGTACGCACCACCTCACCGGTTCACCCACCCAGCATGGTCACAAATAGCATAAAAAATAGATGTCAGATCCAAATCAGATCAACAGTGTTTCCATTAAATGTTTTACTCAATCTCGTAAGCAAGAATCAGAAAAAAGAGAGAATAAAAACCAATGTAATCAGCCACTATGTAGGGGAGATTTTCAGATTCAATAAGAAGAGAAAAATTCAGAAAGGTATCTCATCTTTCTTTTAAGCATTTGAAATAAAATAAAAAAACAACAATAGAAACGAAAAATAGAAGACTAGGGTTTACCATTTCGGCTCCGAGCCGTCGCTACCATGCATGTCGGCCGAGGTTGGTGTCGCCGATGAACTGCACTGTTTCTTCTTCGAATCCTTATTTCTTTTCTTTAACCATACCGTTTTAAAAAAGGGGTTAGGTTTTATTTCGAAAATGAGGAGAGGATTCAAAACACGGTGGTTCGGGGATCTTTCTTTTGCCTGAAAATGAATGGTCAGCGACGGTTTGAGGCGGCCGGTGCAGCCAAGCCTCGCCGGGACCGGAGGAGGACGGTGGTTTAGGGAAGAAGCTTTGTTTTTTCTGGTTTCAGTTTGGTATTAAAATAGAGAGAAAAGGGTATCATTTTAAGGGTTTTAAATTTTTTTGGCCAAATAATTGAAATGAAAGCCGGATAGGTGCTTTTATAGAGTCTAAAATTTTCAAAATGGTATAATTACTTCAAAAATCCTCTCGCGTTCTTATTTTTTTAGTTTGAGCTCGCCGCATGGAAAATTACAACCCAGTCCCCCTTTCTTTTTAAAACCTTTCAATTTAGCCCCTGAATTAAACGGATTCAGCTTTTTAATGGTGAAATCACGCCCTTAGTCCCTCCGTATTTTTGTTTTTTCATTTCGAGTTTGCCGCATGGGGTTTTTTTTTTACAAATTTAGTCCTTTTGAGTTTAGTTCGGTTTGTAATAAAGTCCTAAAATGTGTTTTTTTCTTTTGTTTCTGTCTTCTGTCTTCTTTTTTTATTTCATTTCATTCATACTCTTTGTGTTTTAATCATCTTGTTAAATGCATATTAGCATGTTTTTTTACTTTGTCAGTATAATTTGTAGTATTACTCACGCATTTATTTTATACATGTGTCTTTTTCACATTGTGTTCGTTTAGGTTTTGTTATAACATGGGTAATATTTGGTGATTGTGTTTTAATTTTTTGTATATGGTATGTTTACGTGTTTATCATGTATATTATGATCATTGTGTGTTTTAGGTTATATGTTAGTGAGGTGTTATTTGTTACATGTAACATCATGGTATGTTTTAATGTATGCATATAATTTGTGTCATACGATAAGGTTTTAATGTAATATTATGGTGATGATGATTTGTTAGTTTAGCATCATATTTTATCTATGTCATGTATATGTTGCATTGTGTTTTTTTAATATATTTTAACATGTATATATATGATTAATTAATTCTTGAAGTATGTTTTTTCCCTTTTCACATGCTTTTTGTCCATACTTTGCTTTTTTTTCTTTTGTACTATTACATGTTATGTTATTATTCGTGCATTTTATTATTTTTGTTTAATATTGTGATATTCATGATTTTATGTTTTTAGTACCTTGTCAATGTGAATGTTTTTTTTCATTATGCTTATATAGATTTATCATGTGTAGGTTTTTTTTAGTTTAGTATTTTGGGGTTTATTTTTTTATGTCATGGTGTTTATGTTTATTTTTGTGTTTAGTTTGGATTCTTGTACATGTCATTTGTATTTATGATCATGCATTTTGTTAAATATCTTGTTGAATTAGATTTGTCCTTTTGATATAATGTTTTCTAAGATTGCATACGGATATATTATTTGTCAATGCGGTGCCCTTTTATTCGAGCGTAAACGTGGCTAGTATCAAGCGCAGTGATGGTGGTCTATCAGTTTACTCTCGAATAACGGGGCCCTTAAAACTTATTCGCACTTATAACCAAATTTTAATTCAATCGTCACTTTAATCCGGAAAGTTTAATATTAATAAAGCGATAATTATTAAAGTACCAATTTTGGGCGGTGTGGGGGTGCTAATCATTCCCCATCTGTAATCGACTCTCAAACTCAACAGTTTTAAAATCTCTGGTTTTATGGTGTCCGGCTTACCTTAGTGGCCGGTGGCGAATCCAGTCTTAAAATAAAATACGGTTTTTCTAAAACCCCAAGGAAGATATTTTTAAATACCCGAAAGACCCCCAAACACCCTAAAACCTCTTTTTTTAGCAAAACACTCTGTAGAAAAAAAAGTACATCGCTACAGATGGCGACTCCGCTGGGGACCATTTTTTGTTTTTCAAAA
Source organism: Hibiscus mutabilis (assembly GCA_019671005.1). NCBI lineage: Eukaryota > Viridiplantae > Streptophyta > Magnoliopsida > Malvales > Malvaceae > Hibiscus > Hibiscus mutabilis. The sequence goes on along the minus strand of CM033752.1, from coordinate 9,011,617 downwards.
AAATAAAGAGAGTCAAGCTTTTTAAATAATTGCCGCTTTATTAATATCGGAAGTTCCAGATTAAAGTGACTATTAAATTAACATTCAGTTATAATTGCGCGTTTATTTTAACGCATTTAAAATTCGGCATATAATCTCGTGCTTTTAAGTAGGGGAAAACGCCAGTGCTTTCGTGAGGATATCGTTTCTCCGTATGGGCCTAGCAAAGTACCTTCGGGGCTCGAGTACGTGAGGATATCGTTCCTTCGTAGGGGCATAAGTGAATGGGTCCCCCTGAATTGAACTCGGTTGAAAGGGGCCTATAATGGGTGATGATCGAGGGCCTTGCTACCTTTAGTAGGGGACAACAAGGACAATTCAGGTACTTCCTAGCACCAACACTATATATAGAGAACATAAAGAACCCACCTTTGTAGAGCCATGCAGATAACCTAGGTGTTTTAGACATAATGTAATTAGGGTTGTTTTGTTTGTTTATCGTATTTAATTTGCCCTTTTATTTATGTATTTATTTATTTTATCTGGTACTAACTCATTTCCTTTTTGTTTTGTTTTTGCATATATCATCGCTTTTGCATTACATAGGGTATTGATTCCCGAGTGGTTTCTCCCATAATAGAGATTGTTCATGATGGACCAAGGGTTCTTTGACCTGACGATAAAGGGTTCGCTTCTAGAGTTCCATCCCAAAGCTAGATCAGGGACAGTAGAAGAAAGATCGTTCAGAGACTTCAGGTTAGATTCGGCAAGCAGTGTTAGTTTTGGTAACATGCGAGGTAGAGTACAAGAGTTAAAGAAGCAAATGGCCGAGATGATGAACCAGATAAATGCTATGATAAAAGGTAAGCAGCCTGTCGAAATCAGAGAAGAATCAATCAAGGATTAGAATGTAGAACAAAATGGTCAAAATGTCAAGATAGACAACACCGTTAAATACGACAAGTTGAATCCTTTTGTGATCAATCTCAAGAAACAGACAGATGGCATATCTAGGGTAGATACCCAGGAAACAGAGGCAAGACTAGGAGAAGCTCGAGAATCAAATGACGTAAAGAGGCATTGTTCTATACCTATGAGATACACTGAGCTACTTCCGTTGTTCATTAAAAGGAATCTTATCATACCGGTGAAGTCTGTACCAAGGAGACCTCCTTGTCCGAAGGGTTACAACAATCGTATCTGGTGCAGCTACCACATAGGGGGTTCGGGTCATCACACTGAGAACTATGGAGCCCTGAGGAACAGAGTTCAAGATCTTATCAGGATAGGAGTTTTGGGTTTCGAAGACGGACAACCCTAATTCTACAATGAGCCAACCATTGCCCGAGGGGCAAAGTCGAATAAGGGTCAATGCCCAGTCCAAGGTTCGGGTAACACAGAAGTGGGTCACTCAAGTGAGACAAATTCAGGAGTTGAGAGTAAAAGCATCTCAGAAGATGAACTTGCATTCAAGTATGGGCAGCTCAAGCAGAAGATGTATGATCTAAGAAAAAAATCGAAGAGTATATAAGACGAGTACCAGAAGTTGCACTTTGAATTCAAGAATGCCGGTTTGGGTAACACCTCTGAAGAATGGGTTAATGGCATGATTCAGCTGAAGAACGATTTGGAATGTTGGAAGCAGAAATGCAAGACTGGTAAAAATAAAGCCAGATCATTGTCACAAAAGCTAAAAGAAACTGAGAGCCAACGCAGCATCCTCCAAAGTGAGTTGGAAAGTAGCCTGGCTATGGACGAGATCTTGAAATCAAGTCTGCAGTAAAAAGGGGAGGAATCTCAAGCCTTTCAAATAGAAAACACAGCACTCAAAGAACATATAGAAAGGCTCGAGACTTCTTTAAGTACCAGCGAGATCCGTGCTGAAGCATACAAGCGAGTCGGGTATGAAAGTTTCAAAGAAGTAACTGTCAAGCTACAAAAGGCTGAGCAGAAAATTCAGGAGAAAGACCAAGACATGAAGATTGTTATGACTCAAGCGCGACAAGTAGCCCAACATGTAGCAGATTTAGTTGATGCAGCAGCGTCGATAAGCCAGAATATAGATCCAGCGTTGGACCTCGAAGGAAAGCTGACGGGACTATTGAATGAGGTCAAGAAATTAAGAGCTAGAGCTCACCGTTATCTGTAAACTCCTAATACCTGATGTAATGAAAGCTTTTGGTCTGAATGAAAGATATTCTATGGGGACAAATCACTTGCGGAATCAATACCTTATTACATTCATGCATTGCATTTGCATCACATCCTTTGCATTGTTTAATGATTTTATCATTGCATGGCACTTCATCATTTAATTTCTGGGGTTCGATGGCAGAACTAGTTGAGAAAATAGAACGAACTAAGGAGTCGAGGCTTGACTTGCTAGAAGAAAGAATCGAGAAGGAGCTAAAGAAGAAAGAAAAAATAGATGTTTTCAATACGAGGGAACTCTACCTAGTCCCTAATTTGGTCATTCCTCCAGATTTCAAGATTCCCAGATTTGCTCTGTATGACGAAACTAGCTGTCCGAAGGTTCACTTGACCATGTTTTGTAGAAAAATGAAGGGATACATGAAGAATAAAGAGTTGTTGATCCACTGCTTCCATGATAGCCTGACGAGACCTACAGCGGTGTGGTATAACTGTTTGAGCATAAACCAAGTTCGGTCATGGGGTGACCTTGCTAATGCCTTCTTGAGTCAGTACAAATATGCTTTAGACTTAACGCCCTATCGTCGGTTTCTTCAGAATGGGAAAATAAGACCAAATGAAAGCTTCCGGGAGTATGTACTAAGGTGGTGATATTCGACAACCCAAGTTCAGCCTTCTATAGTAGAAGAAGAGTTGACTCTCATGTTTCATGCAACGCTTCCTTTTCCTTTCTTCGATATGATGTTGGAGAGATCAAGAAGCAAATTTGAGGATTTCATGACGATTAAAGAGAAGATAGAATACGCAATCCAAGAAGGAAAATTAGGGTCTAAGTCTAAGGACCGAACTGAAGAGGAGGCAGATGAAGACGGAGAAGTAAATGAGTGTCACCTCCAAGGATCTCGTGGCTGTAAAAGAAGAAGACAGACTAAAACTTCGGGGCCATCAAGGAAAATTCCTCGGATGAGTACAAATTTGGAAGTGTTCGGAGTATCCATCTCAGACATATAGCCTTATTTGGTAGAAGGTCGCTATCTTGCTCCCCGACCGATGAAGATTACACCTAATCCATCGGTCCATAGCTTTGACTCGAGTAGCACATGTGAATTCCACATGGGGGCACCAGGGCATCCCACCAGAAAGTGTAGACCTTTACTGGAGGTGATCAAGAAGCTGATCAATAATGGGACCTTAACACAAGAACTGATCCAGTAGTGGAGAACCAAAGATGGGGGCAAGTCTACATAGTGCTAAGAAAGCCAGAAATGTCTCTGCATTAGAAGACTTTCTTGAAGTAATACAAGGATTCAACTTAACCTATGGCCTACATGTGGTAAAGATCTTTTGTGAGGGGGCATGCGTCATGTTTGTTGATTTTCATTCCAATGAAGAACCTATTTCGCTTAATATACAATGTTCTTGAAAAGCACATAGATATGTATATTTTCTCGACGTCGCAGGTCACTGGATATCAATTGCAAGATGTGACATTAGTTGGATGTTGTGATAACGGTGATGTGTGATCTCCCCAACAGACTCTAGTCAGCAAAGCAAGACTACTACTCTTTCGATGACGTCCAATGACCAAAAAGGCTCTAAATGTTAACCATGTAGAGTTACTTGAAATTGAAACTCTAAGCGTAATCTTCTATGCACTAAAGAGTTAACAATCAAAACAGGAAACATATGTGTGGAATAAAAGGAAATAACAATATTATGTGGATTAAATAAAAAGCACTCCTATGTTCGAAGCCTGGTAATAGGCTTGTTCGGCTAAGAGTGTGGAAATTTTGGGGCACTCCGCTGAAGCAACAAGGTTGCCATACACCATCCAAGCCAATAAACCTTAGCTTCATAAGTGATGGTAATATTTTCAAATCGTGACTATACCGAGTAACTTAGAGTAATGTTGTTTGCTCCATCATTGTCTTCAAGACAAAGGACTGTGACGAGTTGATTTCCTCAAAAATGATGATAAACGTGTGAAAAAAGAAGAAAAAAGAAAAAAGGAAAAAAAAAGAATAAGAAGAATAAGAAAATAAAAAAGAGATAAAAATGAGAGAAAAATGAACAATGGCATAAGTATAATTAAGAACACACACACCCACCTAGAACTTTATTCTTAGAATGATATTTCTGCGCTCGAGTGGTCAAAAAAGTCCACCATTTTTAGGGCAGAGCAAATAATGAGAATTGAGAAAGAGTAGTATTCTACAGCAACGCGTTAATCACGAGGATGAACCGAGTCATCTGGGAAGACTTCACAGCCTTGAATCGCCGCAACATTCAAAATCCTTATGGAATCAAGCTATGTTTGAAATAATCGCTGAACGGTTGAATCTAAGACGCTCTTGCACTTGATATACAAAGCTCTTATTCGGTTGTTTGTTATACTAAGATGTTGATTTCAAGATCTTGTATGTTAATCTAAATGACACTCTTCAGTGGAATACCAATCAACAAATTGACAATTTAAAGCAACAAAGATTTCCATGTATTGCTTTAGAGATAATATCCAGAACACAAGGTCGCAGATATTATTGGGCACCTAACCAGAGAAACGACCCCTCAATATATAAGATAAAGACGATGACAAGAATATATGTGTCAGACAGCTCAAGAGCATGAAGTGAATTTCAGCTATGATGCCTTAGTGGGTTCAAGAAAATGAAGGACGAACTGGGACGAGAATGAGGTCACAAAATACGAAAAAAGGTAAGAGATAAACATTGATTCTTCGGAGAGTTAGAGCATAGGGATCGGGATATGGTCCCCGTCAAGAAGCAGCAAGAAGATTGAATTTAAAAATTAAGTTCAGAGCGTAGAAGCATTTTGCTCACCCCGATGATGAAACTAGCAAATACTCCGAATGTTGGGTCAAAGGATTGGAAGATAGCTGAGCTAATGATCGAGTGGGGCAATGCAGAACATGAAGAATGGTAAAAATCCCTACACAAGAATAATATAGAGAATAGAATGATCTTATTTGTGAAATGGGTAAAGACCCTAAAGAAAAAAGAGAATAAAGAAGAGAGAGAGGAGAAAAAAAAGAGAGAAAAAAAAGAGAGAAAAAAAAGAAGAAATAGAAGAAGAAAAAAAGAGAAGAAGAAGAAGAAAAGGAAGACGAAGAAGAAAAGGAAGAAGAAGAAGAAGAAGAAGAAGAAAGCTTTATATTGCATGCATCATATAGATAGAGGTATGTCAGTTTTTGCTTGTTTTAGACAGGTATTTGAAGATTTATCAAAGAGTTTTAAGAAGTAGATTTTATTAAAGAAAGAAAGATCGGTAGCCATAGTAGCGTGAGGCCAGATGACGGTAACCATAGTAGCGTAAAGCCAGATATTAAGTCCTTCGGGCCATCAGTAAGACCTTCGGGCATGATGATAAGACCTTCGGGCCACTAGTAAGTCTTTCGAGCATGGTGATAAGTCTTTCAGACCATCAATAAGTCCTTCGGCCATGATGCAGCAACCATAGTAGCGTGAGGCTAGATGTCGGCAGCCATAGTAGCGTGAGGCCAGATGACGGTAGCCATAGTAGCGTAAAGCCAGATATTAAGTCATTCGGGCCATCAGTAAGTCCTTCGGGCATGATAATAGGACCTTCGGGCCACCAGTAAGTCTTTCGAGCATGGTGATAAGTCATTCGGGCTATTAATAAGTCCTTCGGGCATGATGCAGTAGCCATAGTAGCGTGAGGCCAAATTTTAGCAGCCATAGTAGTATGAGTCCATATGATGATAGCCATAGTAGTGTGAAGCCAGATATTAAGTTCTTCGGGAAATCAGTAATTCCTTCGGGCAATCAGTAATTCCTTTAGGCATGATGCGACAGCCATAGTAGCGTAAGGCCAGATGAGGTAGCCATAGTAGCGCGTAAAGCCAAATTTTAAGTCATTTGAGCCATCAATAAGTCCTTCAGGCATGGTGATAAGACCTTCGGGCCATCAGTAAGTCTTTCGGGCATGATGTCAAGCTTTCCTTTTGAATGTCAAGACGAGTACAAAACGGGGCATTGAAGAGATTAAAGCTTGAAGAGTTGGCTAAGGAAGAGCAAAAATTTTCAGAAGAACCTGTGGTTCTAGAGCCAAGGACAGAAAAGTAGGACAACAATGAGTGTTTTTTGGTCTTTGCTTTGTTCTCGTTTTACAAGAACAAGCAAAGAAGGGTAGTTGTAATCACTCATTTTTGTTCAGGTTGTAGATATTATAGTTATACTAAGTAATTATAACATTTATTATATATGTTCATGTGTACGTGTGGTAATATATGAGTATGTATGTATGTGTACGTATTATAATAATAATTATTATATGTGTGAATGTATATGTAAGTATGTATGAATTATTTATTAGCTATATTATTATTAATATTGCATGTATTATAAGGTATGTATGTATATTACGTATGTGTGATATGATTGTTCTAATGTGTTCGCATGTTGCATGTATGTGCATCGTTATCGTGTATATCGTTAATATATATAAGTATATGTACGTGTGTTGCATGGGAATTAATAATATCATTAGGGTATTAATATTACTACGTACTAGTATTATTAGTATACATATGTATCATATATTAATGTAAAAGAAGATCTAAAATAATAAGTGTCCAGGTCTAATACAACTTAAAACCCATAGATAATTACAAGGCCCAATTTGGCCAAACCCGACATCCAAAAAAAACTTAAAACCCTAATCTGATCTAATAATTTTCTCTTCGTGTGCAGCCGGCTGTGAGCTGTTTGATAACATTTTGATCCAACGACCCTGATCAATCTGAAGAAACTGTCCACCTGCCGCGTGAAGCCCATGCGTGAGATGTTGGATTCTCTACGCGTGCGTGTGTTATATGTGCAAGGCTGGTCGTATTCCCCATGCTACGTGGCAAGATCTCGTGTAGAGCATCCTTCCCATATTGTATCCTAGCCGTTCAATCCATGGGAGATCTTAGCCGTTGGATCAGATTTGATCCAACGGTTCAGATCGAATCTGGCCGTACGACTCTTGATATCCTTCGTCATGTGGCCATCCCGTCAGAAATCCCATACCACCGTACGCACCACTTCACCGGTTCACCCACCCAGCATGGTCACAAATAGCATAAAAAAATAGATGTCAGATCCAAATCAGATCAACAGTGTTTCCATTAAATGTTTTACTCAATCTCGTAAGCAAGAATCAGAAAAAAGAAAGCATAAAAACCAATGTAATCAGCCACTATGTAGGGGAGATTTTCAGATTCAATAAGAAGAGAAAAATTCAGAAAGGTATCTCATCTTTCTTTTAAGCATTTGAAATAAAAAAAGCAACAATATAAACGAAAAATAGAAGATTAGGGTTTACCCTTTCGGCTTCGAGCCATCGCTGCCGTGTATGTCGACCGAGGTTGGTGCCGCCAATGAACGGCTCTGTTTCTTCTTCGAATCCTTATTTCTTTTCTTTAACCAATACTGTTTTAAAAAAGGGTTAGGTTTTATTTCGAAAACTAGGAGAGGTTTCAAAATATTGTAGTTCGGGGATCTTTCTTTTGCCAGAAAATGGATGGTCAGCGATGGTTTGAGGTGGCCGGTGCGGCCAAGCCTCGTCGAGACCGGAGGAGGACGGTCGTTTTGGGAAGAAGCTTTGTTTTATTCTAGTTTCGATTTGGTATGAAAACAGAGAGGAAATTGTATCATTTTAAGGGTTTTAAAAAAATTGCCAAAGAATTGAAATGAATGCCGGATAGGTGCTTTTATATAGTCTAAAATTTTTAAAATGGTATAATTACTTCAGAAATCCTCCCACGTTCTTTTTTTTAGTTTGAGCTCACCGCATGGTAAAATTACAATCCCAGTCCCCCTTCTTTTTAAAACCTTTCAATTTAGCCCCTGAATTAAACGGATTTAGCTTTTTAATGGTGAAATCAAACCCTTAATCCCTTCGCATTTTTGTTTTTTTCATTTCGAGTTTTCCACATGGGTTTTTTTTACAGATTTAGTCCTTTTGAGTTTAGTTCGGTTTGTAATCAAGTCCTAAAATGTGTGTTTTTTCTTTTGTTTTTGTTTTTGTCTTCTGTTTTCTTTTTTTATTTCATTTCAGTCATACTCTTTGTGTTTTAATCACCTTGTTAAATGCATATTAGCATGTTTTTTTTACTTTGTCAGTATAATTTGTAGTATTACTTACGCATTTATTTTATACATGTGTCTTTTTCACATTGTGTTCGTTTAGGTTTTGTTATAACATGGGTAATATTTGGTGATTATGTTTTAGTTTATTTGTATATGGTATGTTTACATGTTTATCATGTATATTATGATCATTGTGCGTTTTAGGTTATATGTTAGTGTGGTGTTATTTGTTACATGTAACATCATGATATGTTTTAATGTATGCATATAATTTGTGTCATACGATAAGGTTTTAATGTAATATTATGGTGATGATGATTTGTTAGTTTAGCATCATATTTTATCTATGTCATGTATATGTTGCATTGTATTTTTTAATATATTTTAACATGTATATATATGATTAATTAATTCTTGAAGTATGTTTTTTTCTTTTTCACATGTTTTTGTTCATACTTTGCTTTTTTTTCTTTTGTACTATTACATGTTATGTTATTATTCGTGCTTTTTATTATTTTTGTTTAATATTGTGATATTCATGATTTTATGTTTTTAGTACCATTTATATAGATTTATCATGTTTAGTTTTTTTTAGTTTAGTATTTTGGTTTTTTATGTCATGGTGTTTATGTTTATTTTTGTGTTTAGTTTGGATTCTTGTACATGTCATTTGTATTTATGATAATGCATTTTGTTAAATATCGTGTTAAATTAGATTTGTCCTTTTTGATATAATGTTTTCTAAGATTGCATACGGATATACTATTTGTCAATGCAGTGCCTTTTTATTCGAGCGTAAACGTGGCTAGTATCAAGCGCAGTGATGGTGATCTATCAGTTTACTCTCGAATAAAGGGGCCCTTAAAATTTACTCGCACTTATAACCAAATTTTAATTCAATTGCCACTTTAATCCGGAAAGTTTAATATTAATAAAGTGGTAATTATTAAAGTACCAATTTTGGGCGGTGTGGGGGTGGTAATCCTTCCCCATCCGTAACCGACTCCCAAACCCAACAGTTTTAAAATCTTTGGTTTTATGGTGTCCGGCCTACCTTAGTGGCCGGTGGCGACTCCAGTCTTAAAATAAAATTCGATTTGTCCTACGAAAAATATTTTTAAATACCCGAAAGACCCTCAAATACGCTAAAACCTCTTTTTTTAGCGAAACGCTCTGTAGAAAAAAGGGACATCGCTACAATGGTTGATTGGTTCTAAAGCATAAGAAAGAATCAAAATTTAATAGATGTGCCTGGGGGATTCGAAACTGGGTCAATTGGTTAAATGACTCAACACACAGCCACCAAGCCAACCTACTATGTTGTTATTTTTCTGCCACTTATTTTATTTGTTAATTACTGTATTTATTTGAAAGTGAAGAAATTTTCATTATAATATTCACTAATATACCCAAAACCCAAAACTCTAAAATACTAAACCCTAAAACTCAAAACAGTAAAAACCCATAAACCTAAAACCCTAAACGCATAAAACCTTAAGCCCTAAACTATAAACCTTAAAACACCTAAAATCCTAAACCATAAACCCTAAAATCTAAAACCTTAAACATTAAACCCTAAACCTAATATTCTAAACCCAAATTTAGGGTTTAGGGTTTAATGTTTAGTGCTTTATGGTTTTAGGTTTTAGGATTTAGTGTTTAGGGTTTAAGGTTTAGGATTTAGGATTTGATGTTTAGGGTTTAGTGTTTTACATGTTTAGGGTTTTGGTTTTAAGGTTTATGGGTTTAGATTTTTAGTGTTTTGATTTTAAGGTTTAGGGTTTTAGGGGTTAAGATATATTAAGGTTTAGGGTTTATGGTTTTGAATTTTTAGGGTTTAGGGTTTAGAATATATTAGTGAATGTTTTGATGAAAATTTCTTCACTTTCAAACAAATAAAGTAATGAATAAATAAAATAAGTGGTGGAAAAACAACAACATAATAGGTTAGCTTGGTGGTTCTGTGTTGAGCCAATTAACCTAGGTTTGAATCCCTCCAGGGTCATCTATTGAATTTTGCTTCTTTCTTATGCTTTAGAACCAATCAGCCACATGGCATCATTAGATTGGTTAGAAATTAATATAAAATAATTATTTTTTAAAAAAATCACGATGCCACGTCAGCAAAGTGCCATGTGGCATTGCCACATCATCTCCATATGCCCTGTAGACGTTAGGTAAGTCAGCCTCAGTCGTTGACCATTAGTTGACTAACGGTTTTCATTCAACGATGGTGAAATTTGAACAAAAATAAAACGTTAGGTGGTTGTTTGGACCAAAAAAAGAATAGGGGATAAAATAACCAAAAGATCAAACGTTGGGGTTACTTTTGACCTTTTGCCTAATAAGCTCCTAAACAGTTTTGTTAAACTGAAAAGAGGGTGTTTCGGTACTTCAATTGTAGCGTCTGGCCCTTTTGTTTGTGTTGATTAAGGAGTTCCAGGAGAAAAGCATGGTGGACAAGCATCTGCAGATATCGGTGCGATAATTTAAGGGATTTGATCAATTTTTTTTAAAAAAATTTAGAGCTCTTATCAAAATTCTCGAAAATTCTAAGGATTTAATGAGATTTTTTTAAAAAAAATAAGTATCTAATTAAAATTTTGAGAGACTTAATTAAAATTTTAACAACTTGTGGAATTTAATTATTTTTTTAAAAACAATTATAAAAAAATTAAGATTTAATGAGAAATTTTAATAAATTTGACAGAGCCTAATTAAAAGTTTTAAAATATTCAAATAGTATAATTTAAATGTTTCCAAACCTTGGGGTGCCAAGGCTCCTCAGGCTTGGCTTATGACCCGCCCCTACAAGGTGGTTGTACTTTGGACCGTAAACATCGAGAGGTACAACAATGTGGTTGTGGGCAAGGATTTAAATTGCGGTTGTGATCTCATTTTTGGCTGTGGTGTTTCATCGTAGTTGCGGACATAACAAATGTTATTGTAGTCATTGTTGACCGTTATTTTTCGCAATAACAGTTTCAAACGATGCATCTACCGTTATATATTGAACCGCTATTTGAGCACCTGGTTTTGAGGCTAAACGACACCATAGACAACCTCTTGGGTTCTTTGGAGAGAGGTTTAAGGTGCTGAATTAAAGTTTCCACAAGCGTCTTAGTTTTAAGATTTATGGATTTAGTTTAGGATTTATGATTTAGGGTTTGTGGTTATAATTTAGGGTTTGAGGTTACGATTTAAGGTTTAAGGTAATATGTTAGGGATTTAAGTTCTAACCTATAAACTTAAATTCTAATCATAAACCCTAAATTATAACTGCAATCCTTAAATTTAAAACCCCTAAACATAAACCTCTAAATTTTAAACTCCAAACCTCCATCGAAGCATCGTCTCTGACCCCTGTTGACTTTGAAAATCAACATAATTCAATTATTAATATTCACATCAGTTTCTATCCTTAATTTGTATTTATAGATTATTTAGCGTATCGGGTATCGATACTCGAAAACGAGTATCAATACAGTACCCTCAGGTACTGGTACTCATACGCGTATCGATACGAGAATTACTTACTAGAAATCTTATATTTCCTCGAGTATCGATACGGGTCGACCCGTACTGATACAACGTTGAATAGCTTATAGGTACATCCAAAGCCTGTACCAATACCCTAATCACTAGCTTAAATCGTCTTAGCATAATTCGAGATTTACGAGGCCTTACTCATCCCCTAAAACTTATGAAAGTCATTAGGGTTTGTCTACTAATTCAATCAATTAATGTTAATTACCAACTTCATAATCATTTAATAGAGTATTTATCCCTTAAGCATAAATCCCATCAAATCACGTTAATCTATTCGAACAAGCATACAAGGCATCACAATTATCAATCAATCAAACAATCATCAAGTAATTATACGAACATCTCAAACGACCCTACACGATCTCTAAAGTCTCCTTGAGTTTCATCATATTCATAACTTCATCATGCCTCACACAGATATCAAGTTTCATACTATCGGTCTCCAAACATGCATATTTATCCTCTACCTATTTTGTTGATGCTAACACGTAAAACAATCACATTTATGATACTCATGAAGCAATAGGAGTTTGAGGTGTACTAACCTTAAGCCAAAGCGATAAATTCTCATCCAAGCTCCTCCAATCATCTCTTTAATTCCAATATTCGAGTCCACCAATTCCTCGGATAAAATAAATACGACTATATAAGCCATTTCAAATTATCAAACTACTTTAGGGGATAAAACGTGTAAAAATATCTTACCAGGTTCGAATTTGGTGAAACGAACTGCACCATCAGACTTAGAACGTCAAGAAACCCCCGGGTAGGGTCCCCCGAAAAAAGTCAATGCCTGGTCAAAGTCAACTCGGTCATCTAGTTAACCGGTCAATGGCTCACGGCTCAGCTCGGCTTAGGTGGCTTAGATGGCTCCAACAGCCCAAGATGATGCCCACGCATGGTCGACGGCGCGTGCGACAGACGGATGGCCACGACAAGCTCCAGATCGGTCTTTCTCGAGCAGGAGAATGTCGCGGTGGTCTCGCCCTTCGGCGAAGAACGACACTTCATGCCATTTCGACTATTTTGAATCTTATTAGGTGTGGCGACGATGACGAGAGAACCATCGACGGGTTCGTCTCAACGAGCTGAAGGCAGTGGCAACGGTGGTGTCTTGCAAGGCGATTCGAGATGCGGCAAATCGAGGTTTGAAACTCTCCCTTACTTTTTCTCTATTTTCCCATTTTTCTATTTTTTTCTCTTCCTATTTATTTTTTCTTTTTTTCGGACATATCTTCCTCCACTATCTACTCTTATTTTAAATTTCAAATATCAGTATCCCTCAATAAAAATATTAAACACATGTCATCCCTTTTTATTTTTACTTTAAACTCAACGTTAAGTCCTTATTCAAACTAGCCCAATAATCCATTTAATGGGCTTCCAAATTTAATTCTCCCAAATTAAAACTCTTGAAAGATTTGAATCTGAATTCAATGCCCAAATTAATAACCCGAAATCCGGTTGTTACAACCTTTACTCTCGAAGAATGGATACCATATGCGAACCTTACCTATCTTAAACAATGACTTTTCATCTAAATCAAAAAGAGTGAATTGTAACCAATCATCATAATTCATCTCTCGTTACAAATCAACATTGTTTACGATTAATTATATCTTCAATTCAGTGAATGTCTTCGATTAGTGGTTAGTGGTTACATTGTAACCTGGAAATTTGAACAGTTACATGTCATAACTTTTTTATACAATCTGAAAATCAAATATGAAATATGCTTCCACAGTCCATTAATTATATATACAAATAATATATTTGATGTGCATCAACAATATATAGAGTAAGTGGTTAAAGCTCTCAGTTGACACTTGTTCCTCTCCTCTAGGTTGTGAGTTCAAAACCCATTAGGAGCAAATTAAAATTGTTCATATATATATATATATATATATATATATATATATAGTTGGATATGTGAAGATTATCACTTGGGAAAAATATAAGGAGTTAATCTCAAAAACGTGTAAAATTTAAAGAGTTTTACACTATGTAAGTGGATCCTAACGCTATACATATATATATGATGTACTAAGAAACATTACCTACATCATTACCGCAAAATGAAAATGATCAACTAACCGGGAAACTAAAGTAATTTATTAATTGTTACACAATGGTAAATTCACTATTTAATTGTTACAAAATGATAATTGAATTATTTAATTGTTATAAAATGGTCATTGAACTATTTAATTGTTACAAAATGGTTGGTTATTACAAGTTGCACTAAATTTTTGTTGTTGATTTCAAGAGACTTTTTCTTGAAACGTTTCAAGTGAAGGAATGAAAGAGATTTTGGTTTCCAAAAGCATTTTTTGAAAAAAAATCCCTTTAATTCCTTTCATTTGAAACGTTTCTTGAAAAACCCCATTTAATTCCTTTCATTTAAAATTTTTTTGGAAACAAAGGGTTCTTAATTCATTTCATTTGAAACGTTTATGAAAGTAAAGTCTTGGAATCAATAGTAAAAAAATTGCATCATAACATGTAATAACCAACTGTTTTATAATAATTAAATAGTTCAATGACCATTTTATAACAATTAAATAGTTTAATGATCATTTTGTAACAATTAAATAGTAAATTTACCATTATGTAACAATTAAATAGTTCAATGACTATTTTGTAACAACTAATAAATTACTTTAGTTTCTAGAGTCAGCTCGTCGTTAGGCTGTTAAGAACATCTAACGGCTCAACGCCCATTTTATAACAAAATTTAAATTTTTATGTCTATTTTATAACTTTTAAAAGTTCAATAACTAAAATAAATATTTAAAATAATTTAATGACTATTTGTGAATTTTATTTGAATAATAATAATGGTATTAAAAGAAAACGGGTTGAAGCAAAGATCAAGATTGATGATAGATTGCAGAGTTAGTAGAAACCGAGCTTTTCACATCACATGACATTTGTATTTCCCAAAGAGTAAAAAGGCAAGCGGATGGGGTAAAAGTGTAAGATGAAAAAGCATTGCCGCAGGGAGCTAAAAAGTAAAATGTAAAAAACAGGTATGGGTCACGTGGGGGAGGTTGAGTCTCATGACTCCATGGACCGTTCCAATGTTGACGCCAGCTCCTAAGATTGCCTACGGTCCCTATTTCTCTTCCTATAATTGTATGAAACATCAAGATTGGCGTTTCAGTCTCTTTGTGGGCTATATATAATTTGATATTTCCTACCTTACAATCAAAAGTATTAGAAGGGGAGTAAAATTTGATTCAACTCGGTTTCCGAGTCTAGAATACTTATTTAACTTTAATTTTTTTTATTGGACGATAAATTTTATCTTATTTTCAATTTAGTCCATCATCTTTACATGTTTTTTTTGTTTCTTTATTTTCTCATTCGTTTTAAATCTATTTTGACCAAATTCAATCCACATGTTCTTCTCACTATAGAATGATTATGCGACTTTAATTCCTCTTTTAACAACAAATATCATTTTTTAGCAAATTAATCCATTTAATTTTATTTTTTTAATTTAGTCCTCTGACTAAATTTCTTTACAGATGATTTCTTTCCATCAATCAATGAAATGATTGTATGATCATTTACAAGCTCCACATTTTTCCAGATGAAACTAAAACAACCAAGAAAACTTTTCAAATGTTACTCAAATAAAGCTAGGGATGTTGTAACTTATGGGTCAAATTATGGTTTATGTCTACTTACTATTTTCAACTTAAGACTCTTATTAAATCTATTTCTTAGTACAAATCACTAACAAAAACAAAAAATCTATTTAACAACTGGTTTTTTTTTTACGGTGTTCATGATTTTAGACTAAGACATGACATTAATATAGTAGAAGAATCATGATAAAATATAACTCATCAACTTGACTAACTCAAAATATTTTTACTTGACTCGATCAAATATTCAAAATTAAGTTCATTGTTCTCACCAGGAACGAAGCAATGTACAATATGGTAGGGGCTCTTGCCCCCGGAAGAATTATTATTTTTTACCTTTTATACATATATATTTAAAAAATAAATTAATTATAGATTTGCTTCCACTTTCATATATTTATGTTTCTCCTCAATCTCTAGTTCTGGCTCCGTCCCTATTTTTCATATTGTTTTGCATCTGTGTTTCTTTTCATTCGAACACAGTTATGAAGAAATCCATTAAGAATGGTTGGTATAATCATTTGTGTATTCATTTGCATCTTAAAAAAATCAAAATTGGAATTTCATTAATAATTTCATTCGAAGAGTGACTTGTAAATACCATTGTTAACCTAATATGAAACTTCTTGAAATGTCTGGACTTTTAACTGAGATAGATAATTTTTTTTATTAAGAAGAGAGGTATTTACATTTCCATAGTAATTGTCAAGATTCGAACTCATATAAAATGAGATAACATGAATATCATTGATCATTCGACCAATCAATAAATCTCAAATAGACTAAAATTTTAACTGATTAATAGTAGACAAGTAGTGTGGAACATTTTATCAGCTTCTGCAGCTGTTGGGTCTAAATTTGCTTCGTATATCACACCAATGACATATTTTTTCCCCCTGCAATGACAATAAACATATATTTGACGTAAAGTCAAATATTTATGTATATATATAACTAATATTTGTCTTCGTTTGGAGTCCAATATCCCACTCAAGTGGTTTGTTTTTTTACTACTGTTTTCATGTGGCAATAGGTCATTAAAGTATTACTGTATGACACTAAAGATTCACCTTGTTTCAGAAACTCGGCACTTCGCTTAGCTGCCAAAGTGTACTAGTATTAGCAGTAGCAGTCAGCAAGGTCCTTTGTTAAAAAAAATGGATGAACCAATTATTAGAC
Source organism: Hibiscus mutabilis (assembly GCA_019671005.1). Classification (NCBI taxonomy): domain Eukaryota; kingdom Viridiplantae; phylum Streptophyta; class Magnoliopsida; order Malvales; family Malvaceae; genus Hibiscus; species Hibiscus mutabilis. Next base: position 8,994,993 of record CM033752.1, on the reverse strand, counting down.
TAACGGCTAGCTGTTTGGGTATGAGACAATGAAATTTGTCTAAATAAACCAATTTAGATGTAATCTGAACCCATCGAGTAGTTCCAGTAGGAGAGAGGGTGATATTCAGTTTGAGACAGACGATGAAAAGTTTGATAAAAAATAGCACAAACTCTCGTTCTTTTACCTTATTTCATGCGAAACTTGACCAACTTTTTGATCAATTGTTTTTCCTCACCATCCAAGCCCCCCATTTAGCTAAGAATTTCCTTGCAATTGGAAGCCGAGACTCGTGTTCGAGCAGCCTTGTTTGCAAGGTGTGCATTATCAAAGGGTTAAGAAAAAATATGAATAAATACTACATTCTCTGACATTGTTTGAAGAATTTAATGCTTCACCCACTAAATCAATTGGTAGTTTGTTTCTTTTCTTGATTCTAGGAGTCTAATTAATGGGATTGAATTTAATACATGGTTAGTGTTAATCATACAATACTAGGATTCTAACACTTGAACTTGCTTAAAAGATTTAATACCTCATTTCACTAAATCAATCGATTGTTGGTTTCTTTTCATAATTTTAGGTTTGTAAGTTTAATTAATGGGATTATATTTAATACATTTTTAGTGTTAATCATACAACAAGACCTTACTAGACACTCTTAATATTTTCGGTAAAAAGTGATTTTTTTGACAAATCTTAAATCTAATCTTAATCCTGTTTAGAGATGAGAGAAAGGGAGAATCTAAGGGAAAGAAGAGGCTCCTAGTGGATCGAGAACCCATGATTTAAAAGAACAAAGATAAGCAACTTGACTAACCGGCTAAATTTATCCCAGCATTTATATAAGATAAACATTTATACAACAAATGTGCGTGCTCAGTAAAAAAGTGTGATTTGTTAATGTTTTAAACCTAAATTATCCCATCAATTATAATAAGTTAAAGATTAAGAACAGCGAATAAAATTAAAAGAAATGATTATATGAAACCTTTCTTCACATGGAAAACAATCATTTCCATATTTAGTGCAAAGCTAAAGCCCAACAACTCCTTATTCATGAACAAAAAACAAACCATTTTTCAATTCAATCAAGCCACAAAGCATGGGCTTCAAGCAAAAAAAAAACTTGTATTCAATCAACTCCTTACTCATGCATGGATAAAACCCTTTGGACAAAATAACAGTCCTATTCCAAAAATCGGATTTCCCAACATCATTTGATCCTGTGGTCGGCAATAAAGGCAGTTAACATCCTAGCACATAGAGCTGGTCTGTTGCAGAAAGGTTTGAGGCTTCTCTAGAATGGGTTTGTTACAAGCAATTTTCATTAATCTCCTTTTTGCCTAAGTTGGGGATCAGTGCATTGCCAAAAGTCAAAGTAAATTCTACTGAAATGACCGTGACCCACCACCACTCACACTCTCTCTCTCTCTCCCCCATTTTTATCAGCCATGAAATGTAAGAGAATCCAAAGCTAATGCTGTGTTTTTGCACCTTTTAATCACCCCTTAGTTTATCTTCCTTTGTCAACCTTGAGAAAACTAAAAAGTCAAGAACAAAGAGGAGAGATGAACGGGAGAAGTAGAATAAGAGCAAGGGAAAGCAGCCCAGACAGGGCCAAGGTTTGTATGCAGCAGCAGCCAAAGGCAGTGAAACCTTTAAGAAAAGTTCAAGTTGTTTACTACCTAACCAGAAATGGGCAGCTTGAGCATCCTCATTACATGGAAGTCACCCATTTGGTCAATCAACCACTTCGTTTGAAAGGTAAATGCAAACCCCATTTTCCTCAATTCATTGTATTTGTACCCGTCTTTCTTGCCTGTTTTCTTTTGAACATAATCTCTGTCTTGCATGTTTACCTTGTTTGTTTTCACAGATGTAATGGAAAGACTCACAGCTCTCAGGGGCAAAGGAATGCCCTCCCTTTACTCTTGGTCTTGCAAAAGGTACATTATTACATTCCCATTTCTGGTCTTAAAACATCAAAAATTTCTGTCTTTGTTAGAAGCTAATGTTGATGTTTGATTATTAGGACTTACAAGAGTGGTTTTGTATGGAACGATTTAGCAGACAATGATGTAATTCCTCCATCTGATGGAGCTGAATATGTTCTCAAGGGCTCAGAACTGGTTGATGGTTGCTCTGATCTGGGTCTCCTACTTTTTTTTTTTTAACTTCATTACCTTGAGAGTTTTCATTTTTAACCCCAACTTAAGACCACAAGGATTTTTTTTTGGTTGCAGAAAGATTGCAGCAAATACAAATCAGCAAAAGAGGGCCACATTTTCAGGAACCAAACCTTCATCCCAAACAAAAGTCCTCAGCTTTTGCCCTGACTCGACACAGGGGAGGAACATACGAAGACGAGCACAAATTCGATGAAGACGAGGAGGAGGAAGAAGAGTATGAATTAGATGAGGAGAAGCCATGCTACACAAGCTCAACAACACCTCACTCTAGCTTCTCAAGAGGGGTTTCCACTGATGAACTTGAATACCAAGAAACCAATATCCAAAAGCCTCAACAACAATCTTCTTCCATCATCTCTGACAAGCAAGACCAAAGCAAAAACACTACATCAAAGCGGTTCGAAGACGGTGATCCGGTTGCCAACGCTTCCGCATCGGGTCATAACTCCTCGGTTCTGCTTCAACTTATTGCGTGTGGGAACTTAGCCGTCAACAAAGCCAAGAACATGCCTAGTGTGAAGCAACCGGTGGTGGCACCAAACAACGTGGTCAAAAAAAATGAAAATTTGCATAGAGGAGTCGTTTGTAAGTCTGCAGTAAAGGCAACTGAAGATGTTCAGATGATTAACTGCATGTCTGAGAACCCAAGGTTTGGTAATTTACAGGTAGAAGAGAAGGAGTACTTCAGTGGCAGCATTGTGGAGTCGATGAATTCGGAGAATCGAATTGTGGCCGATCAGCCATTGCTCAAGAAGTCCAACTCCTACAAAGAAGAAAGGTGATACATTAGCTTCCCTCTTAAAAAACCCTGCAAATTTTCATTGAAATGAACTTAATTCTTCTGGTTTTGGTTTTGAATCATCAGGAGCTGCAAGGCTGCACTGAGTGGAACGGTGGAAGAGGAGAAGAACGACAAGGCTGTAAAAGGGAATTGTATTCCCAGGAAGAAATTGCCAAAGCAAACCAGAAAAATGAGGGTTGACTAGACTAGATTCATCCACTTATTGGGGCAGTAGTTACTATTATCAGTTGGGGGATGTTATCATTATTAAGTTGCAATTTTCATCTCTTTTAAATATGTTATATGTTCAATTTAAATATGTTGTTTTCAAAAGGAATTTATATATTGTTTATGTAATTTACTCACGCAGTTCGTAAGAAGTTGAGAAATGCTAGAGGTGGCAAACGGGTCGTTCGGTTTCGGTTCGGATCGTTTCGGTTCGGTTCATTTCGGGTTTGTCTGTATTCGGTTTAGATTCGGGTCGGATCGGTTCGGGTCTGGTTCGGATTTTAGTTCGGTTCTATGATGATTCGGGTCAATTCAGGTATTGGATCAGTGATTCGGGTCAATATCAGATTGGTTGTTTTTGGGTCGGGTCAATATCGGATCGGATGTTTTCGAGTCGGGTCGATATCGAGTCGTTCGGATCGGTTCGGGTCGAGTCAATCTTTAAATTTTTTGGCCAATTCGTTTTAAGTTGGACTTGGGTGTGGATCTAATCGTGTATATTATATAAAGAATTAATCATATATTCTTGTAAAAACGTCTTTTTATTTGTTAATATTATCATTTAGGTTTAGTTCCAATCATTCAATGTTTCAAAATCAACCATCATTGGTATTAATCATTTAACCTGAACTTAACGAATCCCGATCCAATCTTATAACTATATTTTTTTTAATTTCATATTCGATGCTGGTTTTTAGTACGATAGAAATTTTTTATATTTTCAAAATACACGTAAAAAAAGAGAGATAATTGTATGGGCATGGAATCAAACCTTAGACCATAATTGCACATATGATGAGCATTTTGAAATATTACCGAAAAATTTGACTCGAGTATATGTGTATATATTATCAAATTTGACTAGAATTTGTATATTAGGATTTTACTTTTCCCTCCTACTCCCCCCCCTCCATTTTCTTTGCAATTGACTAGAATATGTATATTAGGATTTTACTTTTACCTCCTACTTTCCCTCCTACTTTTCTTTATCAAATGTAGTGATTAATTAGTACTATTATAATACAAAAAGATAATAAAACATATATTATTTCGGGTTAAAATCGGGTTGATGTTCGGTTTAGATCGGTTTTGAGCAAATTAATTTCGGGTTACTTTCGGTTCGGGTGAAAATCGGTTCGGGTCAAATTGGTTACGGGTCAAATTGGTTACGGGTCAATATCAGTTCTTCTAGAATTCGGATCGGTTTTGGTTCGGTTCATTTCAGGTTTCGGGTCACATTTGGGTCATATTGTTCGGATCCATATCGGGTCTCGGTTCGGGTTTTGGTTCTCGGGTCAAGTTTGCCAGGTCTAAGAAATGCAAACAATTATACATGCCAAATAGTCGATTTTTAGGTTCCTTAAAAAACAAGAATGTCATGTTTTGGTGTCTTTATGTATACCTCAAACATTTAACCTTAAATTTTAAATCTTAAGCTCTAACGCTAAAAACTAAACCATACACATTAAGCACTAAACCCTAGATACTAACTCTTAATCTTAAACCTTAAACTGTAACCCTAAGTTATTATTTTTAATGTTGGAACATATATAAAGACATCGAAAAAGTATATACTCTTCTATTCTTGCTTGAAGATGCTTTTAAAGTGTATGTTATCTCACAAGAAAAATATGGGGATAAAATCATTCTGAAATTATATATGATATTTCAAAACTCTATGTATCCTCCTTGTCAAAAAAAAAAACTATATGTATCCTTATTACCTTTGAGTTAATGGCACTATATGTCCCTAAATTATGACTCTCAATTTAAATTGGTCCCTAAATTTTTAAATATTTCAATTTTATCATCAAACTATGACCCTTATTTTAAATTGGTCCCCAAACTTTTTGAACATTCTAATTTCATCCTCAAAATATCGCTTATACTACCTCATATCATTACATAATACACATCAGTTTCCTGACAATTAACAATTTTTATAATGGTTTATTAACATAAGATATGATTAACATATACTGATAATTTGGGGACGAAATTAGAATGTTTTAAAAGTTTGAGGATTAATTTAGAATGAATGTCATAGTTTAGGGATGAAATTGAAATGTTTAAAAGTTTAAGGACCAATTTAAAATGAGAGTCATAGTTTTGAGGAATTGCGGTGCAATTAACTCTATTATCTTTATACACAAGATTTGGAAGTATGATAAACTTCACCAGAGGTCCTTTATGTTTAGAGCTTATTTTATTTTGGTCACTCAATTTGAAAAAAAGATTATTCTTACCACTTATGTTTTCGACCGTTACCGTTTTGGTAACCTGAGCGTTACCTCCGTTAACCCCCGTTAATACAATGACGTGGCATGTTAATAAAAAATGTTAATTTTAAATTTGACCTTCAAACTTTTAAAACTTAATTTTTTCACCATCTTTACAAAAAAAACCCTCACTCTAATTATTTTCTAATCCAAATCCTAACTCCCCTTTTAAAAAAACCTCTCTCTGTAATTACAGGGGAGAAGAAGAAGAGTTCAAAAATCATCTCTTCTAGATGTATCAGTATCTCGATTTTTTTTTTTTGCTTAATTTAATTGTTTTACTGATTTGGTTTTTTTTCCCATAATTATTGTGGGAATTCATGTTTTGATTTAGGAATTTGAAATCTTTTGACTTTAGTGTCACAGATCCTCAAGGAGGTTTCACTAATCAAAAACGTTCCAGACAAGGTTTCAAAACTCGATGATTTTGTTAAACGATTGGAAGAAGAAATGAGAAAGATAGATGTTTTTAAACGTGAACTTGCTCTTTGCATGCTCCTTCTCAACGATGGTTTGTTCTTCAATCAATTCAAATCAAACCTTTTTTCCCCTTATTAATGGATTCTCTTTTGATTTTTCTGTTTGGAAAAAAAACCCAGCTCTAGATTGAGAGTTTTAATGAAAAACATTTGCCTTTAGCGTTGTTTTTGGGATTTTTTTTTTATAGTTTTGGTTAAAATCTATGGACTCTGTAACTTAGGTTTTGGTTGTTTTGAGATTGCAATAATTTGTTGAATGCAGTTTTGATTTTCTGTTTGATTACAATCATTGTAGCTTTGAAAAGAGGAGTCGGTGCAATGTATGTCGAGAAATTTGATTATAAGAATTTATTCCATTGAAGGGATTTCCATTGAAGTTGTTCTTAAATGTTTTTCTTGTTGATTTGGTTGCTTATAGTCATCTTAGATAAGGTTTTTTGTGAAGATGGTAAAAAATGAAATTTTAAAAGTTTGAGGGTTAAATTTAAAATTAACGTTTTTATTAACGTGCCACATCATCGTATTAACGGATGTTAACATTCGGGTGACCAAAATGATAACGGTCAAAAATATAAGTAGCAAGAGTAATCTTTTTTTAAATTGGGTGACCAAAATAGAACAAGCCCTAAACATAAGGGGCTTCTGGTGAAGTTTACCGTCAATTTTTTTGTTTTCAACTTAATAAAAAAATGTTTTTGAAAAGTTAAGTTTAAGATTTTAAGATTTGATATTGATGTTAAAAGTGTTTTTAAGAAAATAAAATATTCATCATAGACATGATAATATAAAGTAAAATAAATTATTTTAGATGATGTCCAATTTATTGACATTAAGATATATGAATTAAATTAACTTAAATTATAAAGAATTATGAAAGCTCATAGTAATAATTTGAAGTACAAAATATAAATTTTAAATATAGTTAAGTAATTAATATAATTTGTTGGTAATATTTAATTTGAATATACAAACTATATTTTTTATAAGTTAAAGGTCAATTTTGCCCCTATAGTAATTCGAAATCAACAATGTTGCCCCTATTTTTTTCTATAATTTTTCCCTCAGACCAAACTAATTTCAGCAATGTCACCCCTTGATCGTTATTGACTAACAAAGTCTTTAAGTTTTGCACAGTTGGCCTCCAGCTCGCCCATTATTCCCTGGTGGCATGCCACGCTGGAAGCTGAGCGGTCAAATTCAATGACATGGCGTAATACCTCTCATTCTTTCGAATATTTTCCTTCTTCTGCTCGACACTCAAACTCAAAACCTTGCAATCGTTAATGTTATCGACTGAGCTCGGAGAAGCAAGCCATTTATTTTTGGGTCTTTCCTTTTTAATCTCGTCTTCAATCTATTCCGTTACATAGTCTTTAACTCGCCCTGACGCAGACCCAACCCCAGGATCTTGCTTCCACCACTAATCTCTTCTCGAACACCCTTTTCATTAATAACCAAATCTCTTTCACTTTTCATAATTACCATATCAGAGAGCCCTTAAGATAAAACACTCATTTTTTCTAGTCTCGTCTTCGGTAACAAAGCCAACGACGCCTCAGAATCCAAAACTCTAAGTGCACAGCTTTCCCGTGACCTATGGCTATCGACAACCATCAAGCTCGCATCGTCTTCGAAACCGGTTAGAACTATCTCTGTTTCTTCTAAAATTGATCCGTTATCTTCTACAACGACATCTTTTTTCCTCAAATTTTTCAAAAGAAAAATTTTTAATCATGTAACAAAAATTCAGAAATCATATTACAGACTCTAACATAAAACAAAACACGACATACATGCCCACTAACTATATCAATATCGCACTCTGCAAGAAACATCGAGGGAGCTTCTAACACTGATATCGTCACTGAACCATGATAAATCTCTTTTATCCTGCTATGGTGAAAACAACGTGGGCTTCGAAAAGCTCAATAATACAGAACTACCAAATGAAGCAGTAGGCACAAGCAGACGTATGGCAAAGCATAAAACTGATGTGATGAGCCTAGTATCAATAGGTTTCAACTATGATACAAAATTTCATATTATCGAGGTAATTAAAGGTAACATAATTATCCTTTATTTGATCATTTGAGAACCATACAAGATGCTTATAATCCGAAGCATCAGAAGAAAGATAAACTACGAAAGTTGAACTAAGAGTTTAGTGTGTTCCATTGAGTGCAGATAGAAACCATACATAGAGTTTGAGACATTGATAATTTATTTAGTATGTTAGATTTAAAAAAAGAAAAGTTTTATTTGAAGCACCTAATTATCCTCCAACCGTACACCGATATGCAGTTCCCAAGAACTGCATCCATAAAGACTTACCCTAGGCCCAATAGGTGTAAGAGCCAACCTAAGGGGCTGCCTTAGGTCCATAAGGAATTACCCAAGCCTAAGCGTCAGAACCTACCCAAGGGGTGACTTTGGGTCCATAGGGAATTACCAGCCTGACAGGGCTGAACCTGCAGAGACTTCTTATCATGTCCCAGATAGTACCCCAGAAAAATCAATTTAGGCAATCAACAAAAGTGGTGTAAAAATAGGACTCAGACCATGTATTTGTCAGTAAAATAGAAATCAGACATGTGTTTTTAGTATATAAAAAATAGATAGCATGCTTTCGGATCAGATATAGAGGTATATTTCCAGACAGATGGGAGTCATGTTTCAAATCAGAAGAATAGCCTTGATTTCAAACCAAAGAGAGAATATCCATGTGCACATGGAACACACCAGATGGATCAATTTAATTTTTGGAGGCACATGGTAATCGCAAGAAATATGACACTGGTCTTCTGATAATTTTGAACTAATTTCAGAAGCGAGATCGATAATGACTCCAACCCAGTATTCAGGAATTGATTCTTCATGATCGATAGAGATATCCGATATATCAAGAATTTTTTGATCATTTTGGCTAACAAGGGCATTTTGGTCCTTTAACTATTAGGGGTAAACTTATAGTTCAACCAAATAATGATAAAACAATGATTTGTAATATTCAAGATTTCTACGACTGTTCAAACTTTCAAAAACAGATCTCAAGAATACGATGCTTGCCAAGTATCCGAATAAAGACTCCTCACGAGTATTCATTTCTTAAAACTGGTTGTATCGTATAGCTAAACGGTCACCTTCATGATTCACCACATGACTTACCACTGAGTAGTCGAACATATATTTTGTGCAGAAATCTTCCAATATTGCATTAATATTACAAGTGATTGACGTACATGAGTCATGTTTCATAACCCATAGGGGCATTGTAGTTATTTAAGCTTTATTGGTAACTCTCAGATTTATCAAAGGAATTCACTTATTATATTCATGAGAGTATTTTAGTTGTACCGAAGCTCAGGGATATATTCTCCATTTTAGTCGATTCAATCATTTAAAGCATTTTCGGGGAAAAATGGTTTTTAGACGTTGATTTAGAAATCGATAAATTCTAAGTATTTCGCAATCTTTAAAGTTAGAAGCATGTTACCGAGATATTTCCAACAAGATCATGAATTTAACAGGTGAATCAAGAGTTTTATCAGGTCGAACATGAGTTCCCAGGTCATTTCTACTATCAGGGGTATCTAGGTCATTTTTATACTTCAGAGGCACTTTTGTCACTTTATATCCAAGTATCTCAGAAGTTTAATCTTTTGAAAAGAATAATCCGAATTGAAGATTTCGAGTTTAATTGCTTCATCAATTATTCACTGAACTTGGATTTCTTACTTGACATTGAATTCTTATTCGAGTCGTTCAGGTCTTATTCAGCTTATTATCATTTTACCGTAATCAGTATGACTATAAGATATTCCACTATAATCACAAGGTCAATCATATTTATTCATGCATTGACCAATACTGACTAGTTCCATAAAGCATGCAAGAGGTAGTAAAGTATTACCTCGGCTCCAAGCCACTTCGGTCAACCCTTTAACTCCCTTCAATCACTTTTGAACTCGACGTTCCTCAAGACCTCGAATACCAAGAAATGTGAATACCAAAACAGAAGGATCATGGCTGAAAAATATGTAGCTCCGATCCCTTAACGAGATCGACCACTTGGGTTTTGCTTGCCTCGGCACCAGGAGTCCACTGGCGGTGACGGTGTCTCGAACAGACAATAGAGGTGGCCGAAAAATAACAAAAACAGATGTAGCGACTAAAATTCAGTTTCCAACTATTTATCAAGAAATCTCAATTTAATTAACAAATCAATGTTTAAATCACAATTCCATATTACAAATCAACAACAAAGGATCAAGAAGTTGGGAATTTCATTAAAGAACCTTTAATTAGAGGAGAGAAATGAAAATCACCTCTAATTGTTGATTTCTCCTTAATTGGCCAAGCTTTGATGAAATCCAAAGAGATTTTGCAAAGGTAATTGAAGAAATCAAGTAGAAATCAAAAAGGAAATCAATGAAGACTAATTCATGGAGATTTAGAAGTAGAAATCTCAGTTTGGTTGCTAAGAAAGTTGAGAGAAAAAGATTTTGAGAATAGTAGTTACACGAGAAAGTACTTTTAGGAAATAAAGATCTTTTTAATTAAATTCTCATTTATCCAATTATTAAAACATTTAAAAATACTTTGAAAATATCCAAAATTAAGAGAGAAATATGTTGAAAAATAATGGTCAAATATCTCCTTAAAGATTCTAAGTTTTGATCCTTTTTCGATTTAGTCACCAAAAACAATTTTGAAAACTTTTAATTTAGTCACTAGACTAAAATGTCTTTAAATCATATTTAATTCCATCAAATTGAACTTACCAATTTACTTAAAATACTATTTAAGTAATTTATACCATTCTTCCATATTTTATTTTCCCCAAAAGCACTTTTATAAAATTATTTTCCCAAAACTATTCAAAATGCCTAAAACATGTTCTGCCGAACCTCTAATCCAACCCAATTCGCATCTAGACCCATTTTCAGGGTGTTACATTCTAGAAGTCTTGTAGCGAGATACCATTTCATGCCTATGACGATCAGAAATCGGGGCATGATCTTAAAATTTTCCAATCTTCAGCTTTCAGGAAAATAGTGAAAATCATCCGGTAGTTTTGTAACAAGATACCATTTCATGCCTATGACGGTCAGAAATCGGGGCATTCTTCAAGGTTTTCCAGTCTTCAGCTTTCAGGGAAGCAATGAAAATCATCTGGTAGTCTTGTAGTGAGATACCCTTTCATGCCTATAACGATTAGAAATCAGGGCATGATCTCAAAATTTTCTAGTTTTCAGCCTTCTGAGAAGTAGTGAAAATCTTTCGGCAGTCTAAGATATCATTTCATTCCTATGACGATTAGAAATCGGGGTATGATCTTTAAATTTTTCGGTCTTCAGCCTTTTGGGAAGTAGAGAAAACTCGTGCTTCTGGTGCTGGCACTACCCGAGAATAAAAATGAAATGTCACCTTTTTCGGAACTTCAAGATGAAGAGTTCTATATAGGAAGGACTCCTAACTTGAAGATTCTACCCGTAGAAGGTTCTATATATGAGGAACCTACAGTTTCAAAACTCGAAGGTGAAAATTTCTATATAGGAAGAACTCGCAGCCTGAAGATGTCTCCAAGATTTCAAACGGGGGAAGAATGAATAGTTCTATATAGGAAGAGATTGTGACTTCGAACTCCCGACTCAAAGATTTTGTCTTCTCAGCAGGATTCTCCAGCTTGAAGATTTTGCCTCCAAGAGTAATTGAGCATATCAACTAAAGGTCAAGAGAGCGGGCGGTGGTCAGAGAAGAACTCTTAGGCTACTCGGACCAAAATGGTCACCATTTTGTCTTTGCTCTATCCCTGTTATACAATAATGAGCAAAGAGGGGCATCTGTTGTAGCTCATTTTGTTCAGGCCCATATTCTTACCCAAACCCAGTTACATAACCAAAACCTCATGCCCATTAACCAAACCTAAATTAAAATACCCCTATATACATACCCAAACCCAATTACTAAACCCAACTAGCCCATTAACCTTACCTATTACCCAAACCCAGATCCATACCCAATCTAAATATTAAACCCTAACCCTAAATACATGCTCAGTCGCCACCGCCCAAAGTAACCATTCACATTGCACGCGCCGGCCGTCCATGGTCGTGTGATGCACGCGCTTCCCTACCGTCACCACCACGCGCACCCTTGGCCACTTGCTTTGACACCGCCTGCTCCACGGCCCCAAGTTGTATTTCAGACCTGGAAAAGCAAAAAATCAACCATTATTATACATATGATAAAACCAAAAAGTAGTGCAAGTTGTGTATACTTTCGGGTATTTAAACCATAAAAATATCATGTAATTACGATTTTTTGGAGAAATAATCAAAAAATAAAAGCAAGAAATCGGTAAGAAAAGAGGGAAAATAGTATAAAAACACATTAGACTTTTTTTTAGATCTATCGATCTACGAATTTTTTTTGAGAAAGCTAAACCTAAAATCGAGTAGAGGAGGAAGAGATCTAACCTCGGGGCTTTTTTTTTTTGCAACTCTGGCCACCGTGGGTGGCGGTACTCTGCCGCCGGTCCGCGGGCATCCGGATCGACCAAAAACCATTTCAGAGCATTCGGGGAAGGTATTTTATAAAATCAGGTAAAATGATTTTTTTAGGATTAAAAACACTTAAATAGGCTAACTAAACGATGTCATTTTTTGGCGTCTGAGTTCGGCCCAAAACGGCGTCGTTTCGGTCGATATCCAAGGCATAACCCGACTTGGGTGGGAGGTCCACGCATAAAAAATAAAAGGTTAAATTGTCTTTTTGTTCTTTATGCATGGTTTATTTTCTCCATAGGTCCCTATAAGTTTAAATCAGTTCGCAATTTGGATATCAATCTTGAATAAATTAGATTTAAAATGGGTAAATTGCAATATTAGTCTTTCTGCCCTAAAAATAATTACAGAAAGGGGTTTTCGCATGGTAAAATTATTTCCTCAGTCCCTGGTGTTTTTTAAAGCTTCGCAATTCAGTCCTAAAATCAGATTTAATCAATATTAAACGGGAAATTTTCATTTTCGGTCCCCCAAACTTTCGGGTGCTTTTAATTTCATCATGAACTTGTGATACCCCAAAATTTACTAAGTTAATTAAGGGTCATTTAGTAGTAAGATATTAGCTTAAGACCTAACTTAGTGACTAAAATGAAAAAAATGCAAAAGTTAAGATTTCTCTAATTATGGGTTTTGAAAAGGAAATTTATAAGGTTTAAAGGTCTCATGTGATAGATAGTGAATCGAATAAGGTGTTCTTAAAGTTTGGTTTAATTCCAAAGAAACTTGGAATAAGAATTGAAGTTTAAAAAGTTAGTAACCAAAATGTAATTTTTGGAAACTTCATGACTAAAGTATAAACTTTGGAAAAATTTGGGGACTAGAGCGGTAATTTCCCAAAAGTTAAGGGTTTGTATTTCATAAATAAATAGATCACCTAAGGGTGTGGATCGAATGTGAAGACTTTAGTTGGATCCGATGTTTCAATTATTGGGAAATTACAGTAAAAGTTTAAATAGAATTTGGATATCTGAATTGAATCGAATAATTATGAGATTTCATCATCAGATAGAGGAAGGTTATAAAATTTTATTATAAATGCTTAAGGAAGGATTTTCAAGAAGGATGTTACCCGATAGAGATTTCGGGTAATTATCGATATTTTCGGATCAAGTCAAATTTTTAAGTTTGACTTTATTAAAGTGGAGGATTTTGTATGAAAGTATTGATCTATTTATGGAATTAAGGAAATATGTAATTCCTGAATTAGAATTGATAATTTGATAAAGGAAAATTCGTAAAATGTGAAAATTAGGAAATTGGATCGAACAAAAATCATAAATGATATTTTATGATTATTTAATGATGATGGTCGGTTGGATTGGAACCAACCTACTTCAAATGTAATGGGATGGCATAATTTTGAACTAGTTGTAATTTTTATTTAGTTAAGGGGGCAAATTTGGAAAAGGTGAAAAGTGAATAAAAAATTCATTTTTCAAGTAACAAGTGGCAAATTATGATTTTATATTAGAAAATAAGTCAAAATTGATGAACAAAAAAAGTTCATCATCTTCCTCACCATTTCGAATAGAAGCGAAAATATGGGGGAAAAGGTTCAAAAATTTTCTAGCTCAAATTCAAGGCATTTGATCAAGAATTCAAACAAGGTTGCTTGAGGTAAAGTGATCTACTCTTCATTCTCTACGTTTTGATAGTAAAATTTCATGGAATTATGAAGTTTTGGATTAGGGTTTGAAGAGAGAGAAATTAGGGTTTCATGGAAAATTTATAGAATTCAAGTAGTAGATATTGAATTAAGCTTAGTATTATTGAAATCAAGCTTGAAATCAAGTTAAATTCATGTTGAAAGTTATAAACCCTAATCTTGAAAATTAGGGATTTGTTAGGGTTTTGAGAATTAAGGATGAAAATGGTTAGATTATGCTGTTTGAAGCATTATATTGACGATGAGAGTTCAATTTTGATGTTTGAAGGTCAAATTCCCTTTAGGGACTAATTCGAAAAATTGAGGAAAATTTGGGACTAAATTGTCAAAATTTAATTGATGATGGAAATGAATAGAAAATGATGTTTCAAGCTTGAATTGACAATTTAGGACCAAATTATATATTTTAGAAATGTTGAGGACCATTTCGGCATTTCCAAGAAATTAAGGATTTATTTGTTAAAAAATTATTTTGGGGGTGAAAATGATTAAATTGTGATGTTGGAAGCTTATTTTAGCATTTTGGACCAAAATGAAAATTTTGAAAAGTCTAGGGACCTATTCAGCAACTTGAGAAAATTAAGAGGATGTTTATGGAATTATTTTGTTGAAGAAGGATTAAAGAGAAATTATTGAAAATGTGATCAAATTGGCTTGAAATGATGAAGAAGGACCATTTTGGCAATAATGGGAAAATAGAGGACTAATTTGGAAATTATTGTTTTGAAGGTGACTTAGATGAAAATGAGCTAGAATTGATGATTCAAGCTTATTAAGGACTAAAATAGGGGAATTTCAAACTTTCCAAAGTTTAGTGACCAATTCGGTCAAATAGAAAATAAAAGGAAAAGTGTTGTAATTATTGGTAATGGGTGATTACTTGAATTAAGTTTAAATTCAAGTACCTTGGTAAAATTAGTGACTAAAAAGTCACATTAGTAAAGTTTGAAACTTTATGGAAAATGACTCGAATGATTTTGAAATAGAAGAATTGGAACATTTAGAGCATGAATAATTGTTGAATGTTCAAATTGGTCATTAAGGACCGTAATAAGTTTTTAACAGTACAAGGATGAAAGGAAAACATTTATAAATGTTATATTGATTATAATAATAGTACGTCTAAGATATTGTTAGGTTGGGATCTAACAAATATTTCTTTTATTTGATTTATGAAGTTTAAGTTCGAATCAAGAGAGGTTCGAGGGGTAATGAAGAAAAAAACTAAAGAGGACTTAGTGAGGCATATAAATAAATGGCCCAGGTGAGTGCAATGCATACATAACATGATACATGGATGTTTTATACATTACTGGTAGGACATGTGATGAGTCTACCTGGTTTGTATATTGTCATGATATTTATGTCATTGATCATATATTTGACATATTTTAAATATGTCAAAGATTGAAAATAAATGCATTGATCACTAGTTATTGATGATGGCATAATATGAATGTTATTTCGGTTATGAGCTGTTAAATGTTGATATATTGATATATGTTGCCATTGATGATTTAAATGATGAAATAAAGCCCAATGTATGATATAGAGGTTCAAAGGTATAGTTGGCTAGCCATAGAGTCATAAACAGCTATATAAAGATTCTAAGCACTTCAGGTAAAGTGCAAAATTTTATAAATACTCATTGAGGAGTATACTCATGCATAGTTTGAGTATACAGACTTATTACGGGTGCTAAGCACTTCGATATAATTTCATAAAAACTCAATGAGGGATATATTGTATACTCCGGTAAGTATACAGAAGCACTTCGGTGCTAAGCACTCCTGGTAGAGTGCAAATAATATACATACTCAAGAAAGGTTGGGTATGGGGGTTGACTCGTGTACATAGAATCTCTTAATTCGATATCTTGGGCTAAGTAAATTGAAAAGAAAGCAAAGAAACAGAATGATAAGCTTGAAAGCTTACAGATGGAAATGGCAACAGTTTTGGTAAGATCTAATCTTATCACTTTGATATATTTATATATATGCTATTACATATGTTAATGAGCATGTAATAGTAATGTGATCATATGCATTATTAATAATTAATATTGATATTGATATTATGACAATTGCACTTGAATTCGAATTATTGCCTCACTAAGTAAATACTTAGCGTGTGACTGTTTCACGCGTAGGAAAAGAGGAGTGTTTGGAGTAAGGAGCACTAGTGGACATCATCTATTAAGAACATGTACATCAATATCAGTAATATAATGTTTGAGGTTGTTTGATATTCACTAGTTGGCATGTTTATAAAAAGGTTATGCATGCTCTGATATAAATTGTATTTTATTTGGAATCTGAATAAATTTTAAATCAGGCAGTTCTTAGGCAATTTTGCTAATTATATAAAATTAAATTAAATTGATAAGTTGCTGCCTGAAATAAAATTTGATTTTTGAAGAAAATATAAAGTTTTAACTTTACGCGATTAATTAGATTTTTAAATAAAGGTTAAATTGTAATATTTTCCTTTATAAAATAATTTTTTACCGAATTATAAATATTTTATGGTTTTACAAATGTTTTGTGACATCTCTGTCTCGTATTCAATGATGAATACGGGAAGAGGTGTTACAGACCTAGTGGTACAAATGCATATTTGGTCATCGATCTTTGTAAATATTTAAAATTCACCCCAGATTTAATTATATTTCAATATTAGCATTGTTTTTTATTTTCTTTTATTTCAGCCCTTATTTATGTTTTTTATTATATTTGATGCATTTTTTTATTGGTTTACTTATTATGTGTAATTTATGTATATAATATATAGTATATTATTATGTATATATATTTAATATGTATAATATTATCTATAATATGTATATTATATTTATATGTATATATATAACATATTATATATTATATAGTTTTTTTTACCCCATATTCATATTTTTTATTTATATTAACTTTATATTATTTTTCACATAAATATCGTATATAGTGTTTTGTCCTTATTGTTCCAATATTTCTATTGGGAGTGTCATCCCGGCCTCCGGGTGTTATCTCCTCTGAATGTCGTGAATATCGAAGCAATTTTTTTCTTTCTTTGTATCCATATATATATATTTACTTAATATCAATATTATCCGTTTATTTTCTTATTTTTATTTGTTCATGCATGTAATTGTTGCACGTAGTTTTAGGCCTTATTGTTCCGATGTTTCTATTGGGAGTGTCATCCCGGCCTCCGAGTGTCATCTCCTTTGAATGTTGTGAATACCAAGGCGGATTTAAACTGTTGTGCATGCATGCTTTTTTGAAATTAATTATTAAATTAAATTGAATTTTTCGTTTTTCATAATAAAAATAATACGAACCTTTAGGTTCCAATTTTGGGCGTAGTGGGGGTGCTAATCTTTCCTCACTCGTAACCAACTCAGGAACCCATCTCTAGTTAATTTTTAACAGTGTCCGGCCTACCAAAAGTGGCCGGTGGCGACTCCATCTTTCATTTTAAAAAATTTACGATACTCTATTGGGAGTGTCATCCTGCTCTCCAGGTGTCATCTCTTTTGATACCGTAAAGTATTTTAATATCCATTTTCAAAGGTCGCTACAGTGATGATGATCTTCCATTACGATTATATTAGTGGAAGTTTGACGAGAGTGTTAAGTATAAGTTTTATAAGATATATTGGATGTGAAAAAATAACTTTTGTTATTAGTAAATAGAGTTAGTTGATGTGTCAGAGAGATTTGATGAACATATTATTGAGATACTGTAGTTCCTTTGATGTGGTTGTACCCAGGATATTTCGGAGAAATTCATATAGAGAAGATGTTGCGAAGGATTCGAAGACGGAGATATGACATTGCAGAGATAGTGGTGGGAGATATATGTAAAGCAAAACTAATATAAAAAGCAATTTATATAACCAATACCAGATTTTATGATATTCACATTGAATTTTAAAAATATTTCATTAGTAAAAACGGATTTAATCTAATCCAGGAAGGGCACTAGTCCTTTTCTCATTTCTGTATGATCTAAAAAAATGGATTTAATCTTTAAATATAAAGTATTTAATTGTTTTATTTTTAAAAAATATATAAAAAATTTAAAACCATCAAATAATATTAATTATAATATAATCATAATCTTATTTATCAATTTAGATACAACAGTTAATGTCTGAATCCAAAACATTTTTTTCTTTTATAAATGATTTTTTGGAGACATCATTTGATATCATTTTCGCGCTGTAAGCTCACAATTAAACGTGAAATTATAACAGGGTTTTTAAAAAACCATAATTGGAATTTGTTTTATTTAAAATAAATGACTAAATATTTAAATAATGATTTATTTTTTAAAAGTGTCAAACAATGATCATATATTTTTGAATCTTCTCAGATAAAAATCTAATATTTTGAAAACATTTTTAAATAAGAGTCTTTATTTGAACATATTAGAAAATATTAGATCATTATCTGACTAGGCTTAAAAATGTTGTCATTATTTGACATTTTTGAAAGATTAGACCCTTATTTGAGAAGATTAAAAAAATTAAACCATTTATTTGGACAACTTTCTTTTCTATTTTGGTGTGCGTCATATTTTCCCTTCTATGAATAATACTGGATTGAGGCTGTTAAGGACAAATGAAGTATACCAAATATGAGTTGTAAATTTTATCACCTTTATATATATTACGGCTTCCTCCAACAGAGTTTAGAGAATAAAAGTTGTTTGTCTTGGAGCTCAATTGAACGGCACATAAATATTGAGATCCACTAATTAATCGAATAAAAAAGACGTTTATCTTATTTTATTTTGTATGAGTTTGAATTTTAACATAAAAATATAATATTTTTATATAATCAAAAAATTTAGTAAATATATTATAGTTTGCATTCTTATTTTAATGTCATAGTTACTTAAAATAATTTGGGAAGTGCCACAATTTTTTTTTCATTTTTATTTGTTCGCAATTTTTTCTCTTTGTTTTATTATATTTCATCTTTATTTTTTAGTTTTTAATAAAAATAATTCTATATAGCTTCTCTGTCTTTTGGCATGTTTTATGCCTTTATTATTGGTCGTTTGACCGTTTTTTTCATTCTATTTTTCTTAGGGTTGGATTTGAAATCTTCTCGACTATCAAGATGGCGCTTATTTGGTTATCCTTTTGATCTTCCTTTCTTTGGACCATCGCGTTTACATGTTGACAATCACCGTCTCTTGTTCGTGATTGAGTTGCCGTAATGACCATTTTGTCAAAGAGCCTTCCTTGTCATATGCATTTTTATGTTAGTGTTGATGTTGCTTATTTTTATGCATTTTGTCAATGCTGTTGTTCGTATCTATCTTTTGTTCGAGTTCTTTGGTTGGGTTTTTAACATTTTTCTTGTATGATCTTTTATGATCTCAAATAGCTAATTTCTTGTTTCAATGGTTATTAAAATTTTCTAATTATGTTTAGGTTACTTTTATGGTTATAACTTCATTATATTTTAGAACATTTTTTTTTCTTTTTAATAAAACTAGTTGTTTCTAAAAATTCATTGATAGATTCATGTATTTTTTTTTGCAAAAATGAAAGTAAATTGTTACTTAGTTATTTTTTATGACAAATTAGAAAAAAAAATTATATATTTATATATATTACTATTTATATTATAAAAAAATTATTAAACGGACTTGGCTCATCATATCATCCGTGGTCTCAATCAATAAGGTTCATCCATCTTATTTTTTTCAAGGTGAATCTTCACCTCTTTCATACATGTAAATAAGAAGTAGAGATGTAAAAACAGGTAATCAGATGGGTTTTAGGTCGGGTTCTGTCAGGTCAGGTTAAATCGGATACAAGTCATTTCAGGTCGATTTGATGTTTAAACTCGATTCGGGTCAGGTGCGGGTCAGTTTCAGGTCGAGTTCATTTCAGGTTGGGTTCATTTTCGGGTCGGGTTCATTCGGGCCGAGTTCATTTCAGGTCGGATCAAAACAGTTCAGGTCTAAATCAGATAATTGACGGGTTAATTCAGACTCGGATGGACTTCAGGTCGGGTTCATTCTAGGTCGAGTAATTTCAAGTCGGGTTAATTCGGGTTTCGAATTCGTATTAAGTTTGAGTTTGGTACAATTAGTTAATAGACTTTGGGTTGGGTCATTTTCTATTTTTCGAGTGAATTATTTAACGCCTTTCGGCTTTGACGAACATGAATCACATTAAAAATAAATATTAGGCACTATAATGAACAAAAATATCATCATATGATTCATATATAAAATACTGGAGTAAATTACAAAAATTAGAAATTAACAAGGGTCAATTTTGGTGAAAAATAAAATTTTAAGGACTAACATGAATAAAAATATCATCATGTTAAAAATATTGGACTATATTACAAAAAACGAATAGGGTCAATTTGGAAAAAAATAAATTTTTAGGGACTATAATGAACAAAAATATTAAATTAAAATTAAAAACATTGGACTAAATTACCAAAAAATGAATAGGGGTCAATTTGGACTAAAAAATAAAGTTTTAGGGACTATAATGAACAAAAATATCATCATATTAAAAATATTAGACTAGATTAGAAAATTTTAAAATAAATAGTTGTGAATTCGAATCCTTACACCCCAAACCTCAACTCCTAAAACTTGCAATCACTAATAATTAAAGTGAAAACTAAATCCCTAAACTAATCTCGTAACCCCAACCAACCACTCAACTTGACACATTTACCCCTAAACCCCAATCATGAACCCCTAAATCTTAGTATCTTACAATCACTAATAATTAAAGTACAAATTGGAACCCTAAACTAATAATTAAAGTGCAAGCATAATCTCCTAATCCCTAAACTAACCCCATAACCCAAACACTCCACTTGACACAATTACCCTAAACCCCAAATCTCAACCCCTAAATCTTTTTCTTTGTTTCCTTTGTGTTTATTATCATTTTTGGTTTGATTGGATCGGGTATGTCCAAGACTATTCTGGTGACCGGCGGAGCCGGTTATATCGGGAGCCACACGGTGTTGCAGCTGCTCTTGGGCGGTTACAAACCGGTGGTCGCTGATAATCTCGACAATTCATCCGAGGTTGCTATCAAAAGAGTCAAGGAACTCGCCCGTGAAGTCGGCAACAACCTTTCCTTTCATCAGGTTCGTTTAACGCTTGAATTCACCCATTTTCCCTTTTTTTTTTTTTGTAAATGTGAGATTGCTTAGTTGTATGCCAGGAGAGTGCTTTTTGAATCTGCGTTTTCATTGCTAATTTGGAGTCTGATTGGTTTAAATTTGATTAATTGAATCGCTATAGCTGGCAACGCGTTGTGTTGTAACTTTTGGGAGATATGATGTTGGATTCTTTTTAGACCAAAAACTGTTGAATTAATTGCTCGAATAGTCAGATTTGATTTTCACTTTTAGTTTCTTTCTCTCTCTTTTTAATGTGTTATTTTCGAAGGTTTAGTTTTGATTAACGAAGATATTAGCGAATTGATTTAGAAATGCTTTTAAATTTTTTCAGAGATTGCTCAATTGAGTGAGCTACATAATAATTGATTGAACAGATTTACTGGTCTGTCTGCTAAGATTCTTTAGATGTAAAAAAAAATAAAAAATAGAACAACACATAAAGTGTGTTGTTTTTATTTTCACTAGTATTATTTTATAGGGTAAACTACCTAGCTGACCACCTAACTACTGAGCGTGATTTGTTTTGACCATCGAACTAAAAAAATTTAAAATTCGACCACTTAACTATTTAAATAGACATATTCTGACCACCGACCGTTAAAATCTAACAGAAATGTGATATGGCTGTTAAAGTAAAATTTTTATAATTACACATTTGGTCTTTGTTAGTTACCTATTATATCAATTTAGTCCTAATTTTAAATTTTAATTAAATAAAATTAATTAACCAATCAAGTGGTGATCGCCTGATGAAAGAAAATTCAAGAATAAAGAAGAAATGCTTGGAATGAAGTTTGAACCCACAACCTCATGAAGGAAAATCCATAACTTTACCACTACACCAATCCCTTTTTAGTGAAATGGATTGCACCATATTTTATATATCTTATAATGCAATAAATGCTAGGGAATAAAGAAGTAAAAATGGTTGCAAGGGGACTCAACCTAAATCACTTAGAATGTGTAAAATTATACAAACCATTTAGCCAGTTCAAATATTTAATTTAAATATTAATATATTTTAAATATATTTAACGTATAGTTAAAGCAAGATTTAAAATGAAATTAGATTTATGATTTTTATATTTTTAAACTAGATTGAATATTTTTTTCTTTTTCACATTTATTTTAATAATTTCATATATATAATATTAAATCGAGTTCTTTAATTTAATTAATCATTTTATTTTTTAATAAATATCTTAATTCATTATTAATATAATATATATTAATTACATAAAAAAAATAAAATTATAAATCTAATTTAATTGTAAAATAAATGTGAAAAAGAAAAAAAATATTCAATTTAGTTTAAAATTATAAAAATCATAAATCTAATTATTTGAATATATTTAAAATATATTCATATTTAAATCAGTTATTTAAAAATATTTTTAAAAATATTTTTTCTTTAACTATATATTAAATATATTTTAAATACATTCATATTTAAATCAATTATTTGAATTGGTTATGTGGTTTGTGTGATTTTATACATTTCAAGTGATTTAGGTTCGAGTCTCCTAGCAACCATTTTTACTTTTTTTTTCCTAGCATTTACTGCATTATAAGATATATAAAATATGGTGCAATACTTTTCATTAAAAATGGATTGGTGCAGTGGTAAAATTATGGGTATCCCTTCATGAGGTTTTGGGTTCAAACCCCATGCCAAACACTTCTCCTTTATTCTTGAATTTTTCTTTTCCTTTCATCAGGTGGTGACACGTGTTATCACTTGATTGGAGGAAAATATATTAAATAAAATAAAATAATAATTAAATTAAAAGCATCAAATTGAGTGACAACACGTGTTGTCACCTGATTGGTTGATTAATTTTATTTATTTATTTTAAAATTAGAACTAAATTGATATAATAGGTAACTAATAAGGACCAAAAGTATAATTATACAAAATTTATTTTAACGGCATTTACTTTTTTTAAAATTTATTTTAAAATTAGAACCAAATTGATATAATAGGTAACTAATAAGGACCAAAAGTATAAATTTATTTTAAAATTTATTTATTTTAGGTTCGAGTCTCCTAGCAACCATTTTTACTTTTTTTTTCCTACCATTTACTGCATTATAAGATATATAAAATATGGTGCAATACTTTTCACTAAAAATGGATTGGTGCAGTGGTAAAATTATGGGTATCCCTTCATGAGGTTTTGGGTTCAAACCCCATGCCAAACACTTCCCCTTTATTCTTGAATTTTTCTTTTCCTTTCATCAGGTGGTGACACGTGTTATCACTTGATTGGAGGAAAATATATTAAATAAAATAAAATAATAATTAAATTAAAAGCATCAAATTGAGTGACAACACGTGTTGTCACCTGATTGGTTGATTAATTTTATTTATTTATTTTAAAATTAGAACTAAATTGATATAATAGGTTGGGTGGTCGAATTTTAAATTTTCTTAGTTCGGTGGGCAAAACAGGTCACGCCCAATAGTTGGGTGGTCAGTTAGGTAGTTTACCCTATTTTATATTGTCGGTACCCAAAAAAGTGTTTTTTTATTCTTGTATCTTTGATCTGTACATGGAAACACCACCTTGATTGGGAATGCTTGGATCTAGTTAATTGTTTTTCTTGATGATACTTTAAAAGCTTTAAACATAAACTTGTTTTTTGGTAATTAATTGTTAACTCTTAATCACATAGAGATTAGCTGAAGTGTCTATGTTATTTTTTTTATTTAACCCCATGTATCTGACTCATTAGTCGACTATTCCGGATCAGGTTTTGCAGAGGCCCAATATGGGGCGAAGTGTCTCTGTTATTATGTTCTGGCTTCTATTAGTATTCATTGGAAATTGTCTGTTTTTGCCAATAAATCAAACCCATCATGTGCTGCCGTCTTATTGTCTCAAAATTGTTCTTTGCAAGAAACGTTTAAGTCATTGAAGTATTTATTTGCGTGTCCAAGATTTATTATGGACATAAATCAATGATGGAACTAAAGTTTGGATCACTGCTTTCAACTGCAGGCAGACCTTCGAGATAGACCTGCGATCGGAAAAATCTTTGCTCGGACAAAGTACTCTTGAATTTATATGTTGGTTTTTTATTGTGCCTTCTCAACATGCTTAATTTCTAATATTATTACATTATCAGGTTTGACGCGGTGATTCACTTTGCTGGACTAAAAGCAGTTGGTGAAAGTGTAAGTAAACCGTTGCTCTATCATGACAACAATCTCATAGGGACAATTATCCTGTTGGAAGTCATGGCTGCACATGGATGTAAAAATGTACTTTTCTTTCCCTTATTATTCTGCCTTTTATTCTTTGGCATCCACAATGTGAATCATTAGCAATATTTTGTTTTCTCTTCTTGATCAATTCCAAGGTAGTTTGTGCAACTTCAGGGTATAATTAAAAAAACTTGGATCCTGTTGAGTCTACAATCTTTTTACGAATTTTTATATTTTGATGAGTTATGCATTGTATTCTTCTTGAGTCTTAGAGGTTGACCAATCTAATATGGTACATTTCAGCTCGTCTTTTCATCATCTGCTACTGTTTATGGCTGGCCAAAGGTGGTTCCATGTACAGAAGAGTTCCCCCTGACTGCCTTGAATCCATACGGACGAACCAAGGTATTCAATGAACATTTCTTAAGTGCACATTATTTAGAAGCTTAGGAAACAGTATGGATAAAGCAGCAACTATCAGCGTCAGTATATTTTTTACCTGTTTTTATCAGTACTTTGGCATTTTCTCATGTAGTGTCATCTAATCATATCTGACGTGGTTGGTCAGCTTTTCATTGAAGAGATCTGCCGCGATCTCTGTAATTCTGATTCTAAGTGGAAGATCATAACATCCCAGCGGCCACATAGGTGAGGATCCCCGGGGTATTCCAAACAATCTGATGCCTTTTGTGCAACAAGTTGCTGTTGGGAGGCGACCAGCATTGACAGTGTTTGGAAACGATTATTCAACAAAGGATGGTACCGGGGTAAGTTTTTACCGGCATGTGAGGATGTTAATTTCCAGTGAATCTTTTTTCATATTTCAGAATTCTTTTGAATATTTCTATGAACTGTGATATGATTTTGAATTCTATTGTTTAACTCCTAACATCTCCATGAATTTTTTCTATACTTAATCTATATCCTTTACGTTGAGAATGCGTGCATCTTCAGTCACGCAGCTGTTCTAGATGTGGATGCCCAGTTTAGGATTGCTTACATATTCTGCGCAGCTGTTCTAAATCTGTGTTCAACGTTTTGATCACTTTTGACAAAGGGGCCAT
The DNA here is from genome assembly GCA_019671005.1 of Hibiscus mutabilis. Taxonomy (NCBI): domain Eukaryota; kingdom Viridiplantae; phylum Streptophyta; class Magnoliopsida; order Malvales; family Malvaceae; genus Hibiscus; species Hibiscus mutabilis. Next base: position 8,969,376 of record CM033752.1, on the reverse strand, counting down.
TTCTTGGGTCTTTTCAGGTTCGTGATTACATCCATGTTGTAGACTTAGCAGATGGCCACATCGCTGCATTAAGAAAACTATCCGATCCTAAAGTAGGTATATATCTGCATTCTATTTATTTAGTTTACAGGCGCAACTGTTTTTTATTGAATATATATAATATATGTACGTGCATGTAACATAACACTGAAGTTCGAATTCAGTAGAATTGGTCCTTCTTACCTATATATCACAGGTTGTGAGGTATACAACTTGGGAACAGGAAAGGGAGCATCAGTTTTGGATATGGTTACTGCATTCGAAAAGGCATCCGGGAAGGTATTGTTTTCTTGTTTAGTTTTTTGTTGTTGTTGTAATTTTAAACATAGAGTTGTACATATTTGTTGTTCTTGGTATTTTAGTTTTAACATCCCAAATTTTGTTACTTTTATCAGAAAATTCCTCTTAAAATTGCTGGACGTCGACCAGGTGATGCCGAAATCGTTTACGCTTCAACCAAAAAGGCTGAGACTGAACTGAAATGGAAGTAAGAACCTTACATACAATTTATACTATTGCATAGTTATAACCTTTAATTTACCCCAAAGAAGCTCTTAAGTCAAGAAAGAAAAGCATATTTGGATACTAATCAAAAGCTTTATTTTATACATGAAAGTGGCATATTTAAAAAAGGGAAAAGTTGAAGGGCTTTTTTAGCATTTAAACAAACGGGCTAGACAATAGATTTTCAGAAAACTTTAAAAACCTGCTAGTCGGAGATCTACTGATTGACCTAGTGCTTAAAGACGCTTATATTGTCCTATTTTATATAGATTCGAATACTGGTACAAGAATGTAAAACCCCTCTATGCTAGTCGAATATCTTATGTTGTTCAATTACGATGTTACAGGGCAAAGTATGGAGTTGAGGAGATGTGCAAGGATCAATGGAACTGGGCCAATAAAAATCCATATGGATATGGCTCTCCTCACTCAAAGTAACTCACTTGCCAACACGTTTTTCATACCACAATTCTTTTCTTCTTTTTTTCAGATTCTTTTTAGATCATTTTTCCTGATTTTTTTTGAATTGATTCTCAATTCATTTAAGTGGAGTGATCCATTTAAACTAGTGTAAAATTGAGTTTTATACGCATTCATAAGGTTTTTTTATTATTGGTATTTTAATAATCCAAGTGTTGAATTTTGTGTTTTATTCATGTAGATTATGCATGTTAAATTTTGAGAAAATTAAAAATACTAAATTATTTATTTTATGTAAAAAAATTCAATCCTTAAATATATATTAATAAAGATATTACTCATATATCTTATTTAATATGTCTAGTATTGACTTTTTAAAAGTACAAATTTTTAACTTTGACCATAATTATTTTAAATATTTTAATTAACTAAATTTTATAAAAAATATATTTTTAAACTACTTGATTGAAGGTTTTTAAAATATGTTTTTTATATTTTTATCGATAATAAATTTAAAGTAATAATGAGTCAAAGTTTAAAAAATTTGACTAAAAAAGTCAATAGTGAACATATTGATGAGACGTGGGAATATTTTATATCAATATAATAAGAATATTGGATTGACTTAAAATTTACATGCACAATAAATACAATAATATTAGTAAATTCAACGGTTGAACTGTTATAATATAATTGTAAAAAAATTATGGGTAAAACTTTGATAAATATGCTGTATAAAATTAATTTTACACAAGTCTGTGTATTTACACTATAAAAACTCAAATCCTAAATTCCTAACCCTAAAAAACTAAACCCTAAACCATATACACTAAATTCTAAACACTAACCTTAAATTCTAAACCCTATAACCTAAACCCCTAAACCTTGAACCCTAAACTAAAATCCTAACCCCTAAAACTAAAAGACACGTATAAACTAAAGTTTACATGGCTTGTGTATCAAAGTTTTTTTTTTCTTTCAAAATTTATAGTGTAAAACTCAATTTTCCATTATTGTAAAGATCTCTCCCCGTTCTTTATCGTTGACAAATTTTATTTTACCTTGTCAAAATGAGCATGAATTACAATCATTTTAAAGACAATGTCCCCTTTTTTTTCATTTTATACATTCAGTTAAAATTCCATTCCACTCGTATATTGTTTCCCATTTATTTCTAACTTGTATTTTTTTTTACAAGAAGATAAACTAGATTTTATTAGAAGCGAAAAAGAGTTATATGATACACCCTAACCAAATAAATATACATTAAAACTCAAATGTTGAAGGAAAAAAAGAGTAAAGTTATTCATTTTCTAAAAGAATTCAACAAATCTTCAAACTAAAATATAGCAACCACCTGCCCCATAACTTATGTAAATTTTTTCGCTGCAAAATCTTGACACGTCAACTATCACAAAAGGACATCAAAATTTAAAGAGACCATTTACCTTTTCAAACAATAAAATTAAAAACTAATTCTTAAGTAACTTGTATGTTTTTTTTTAAAGATGATACGCTTAAACAAACAAAAATAATATGCCAAATGAAAATAAAAATATTATCTAGAAACTTGCAACGATAACTACAGTCAACAGAACGTATTTTGAGTTATAGGAATGATAAATTTAGTATACAATATAAAATATTATGCTACAAGGCACAAGCATGATAGAACACTAGCAATTGGGATATTACTTTAGGTGAAAAAACAATAAAAATATTCAAGTACAAAAAATTAACTAATTGATTTCCTTTTTGGTTCGATGAAATTAATGTAAAAAAGTCCATAACTAAATCGTATCAATATTTATGTTCTTAATATTATCTGCATGCACATGCGCTTATTATATATAATTAGACTTATAAAAAATCATCATTAAAATATTAAACTTGCAAGCCTTCTATTAATATGATAAGAACCATGATTCTCTTTAGAAATGGGTTGTAGAGTACACTCAGTCTCAGTGTCTCACTCTACATAGAATATGTTTAAATCATATTAATAGGTATTTTAATTAAAAAAATTAGCTTGTCTAGCAAACACAAGGCTAATAGCAATGGAGGCAAGATTAGTTAAATGTAATACATATGCGCGCATCAAGAGTTGATAACCTAATAATATAGTACTTGTATAAGATACAATTGCTATAAAATATCTACCATAGAATTAAAATTGGCTTGTTGAGTTCACTCAAAGTTTGATTTTAATAATAATAACTGAAGGAAAGCTTCCAACAAGTGTTCTTGGATCATTAGCGAGGGCTATTGGTTCGCGTTGATGGTGATAATCGGGCTGTGGTGGTTTATACTTTTTTTTTTATTTAAGCAACGAGTCGTAGACGGTGGTTGGAATGTAGATTAATGGAAAGAGAAAAGAATAAGAAAGAAAAGAGAAGATATAGAAGTTTAGATCTGACTTTGGGGGTATGAAGATCTCTCCTTGTGGTTATATTTGTGGTCTCTGATGAGGGTGTTAGGTTTAGAGCTGATAGGTTGTAATGGTTTGGCAGTATTACCTTGATTGTTGGGTAGTAGAGATGATTGGCAAATCAGATAGACTTGATAGTCTGTCAAGGACGTTGTAGCTTTATTATAAGGTTGTAGTGTGACCATTCAAAGAGGCTTCAAGACCCTATGTACAGAGGGGCTGAAATAGAAGAGTATGGTCAAAGAAAGATGTGCGAAAAACTTATACGAAAAAGAAAAAGGGGTACAACAATTATCCCCCATTAATAGAGGAAACGTGATCCGAGACATGGAATTGGAGCATGGCTCGTGATCACTTGGAGAAAATGTGTTGAATACAACTTCGAAGCTCAGACTTCATAAGTTGTTTTAAATGGTTATAATACTTGTTGACTGATAAAGTGAACAAGGGTTGAAGATGGTGGTCCGACGATGGTTTTGGTGGTGGATATGATCACCTCTCCTTGGTTTTGCTCTCTGGGTATCGTTGTAGCCTCTCTCAGAATGGTCTCTCCCCCTTTTCCTTACTGCATGCGTCCTTTTATATCACTTGGACATATGTCACAACTGGGTTATCGTGGCATAATGATTGGACTGGCTATGACCTGATGTCTTAGGTTTGCATTGTCATTCGCAATGATCACACGTGTTGTCACGTAATCGCTGGATATCCTTTGTATGATACTATTCACAGTCTTTCTCGTTTGCCGCAGGCTGCGGAGAGTACTAGACAGTTCATGGGTGACCGCACACGTTGTTACATATTCGTCGGACGTCTTTTGCCTAACTATGCTCGCAGGCTACGTGGACTTGACACGTGGAGGTGGGTATTTGTAGGTACTAACAATTGCCCCCCAGGTGAGGTATTGTTATAAAGTGACTTTAGCGAACCTGGTACTCAAGTAGTGGTCTTTCCCAAGCGACTGGTTTGTGGCTCACGAAATGTCATATTTATTATTATTGTTTTTCTTGATAAAACGTATCAAAGAAGTTTCGGTTCGTGAGTATAAATAAACTTTGTTTTTAGGTTTTATTTTGCTTATATCACCGACTGTTTTTTAGTTTACGAGAAGAGAGAAAGAGAAAGAAAAGTCTTTGAAGAAGAAACATGTTTGTTTTTACTCTAATGGCTAGTTCGTCCATTGTAGTGAGTGACAAATATCCTTGTACTACTGAGTCGGGTAAGATGTTGAAGACGCTGGAGTGTCAGGGCCTTCGTGTTGTTAATAATTTTTGTTATCGTTTCAGTTTATTGAAGGGGTCGTGTCATCTGAGTGCATGTTCCAATGAGGGGAAATCGTGGTGTTTGATTCCTCTTTTTGCTTTTAAAGTCGGGTTCCATTTACAGCTGCATCCCTTTTTTTAGATTGGTTAAACAAGTTTGATGCAGAGCCGGGTCAATTGAGTGGGGCTAGTTGGTGGACTTTGGTGATGTATTTTTTGAAATGTAAAATCAATGGGGACGAACCCACTATTGACGTGTTTCGTTACTTCCATAATGTAATGGCTGGCCATGACAATAATGCGAAGGGTTTTGTAACCATTGGTCATCACACAAGGAGAATATCGATAATAAGTAACTATGCTATGAATCTTCACCTGGATAGAACGAAGTGTATCAAAGTTGAATGCAATTTTGGAAGTTTTTCGTTCCCTGTTGTATGGCATCAACCGTCAAGGGACAGGGTTGCGTTGCCTAATATGGAAAAAATATTGCCTGCTAAATTAAGACTTTCTTAGAAGGCTAGAAAGTGATCTACCCTCACGCTTTGAAGAAATATGCACTCTTAGAAATGATTGGGTGCATTGCCTAGAAGGAAAAAGGCCTAATAGTTGGGATGAAGGGGATTTTAATTTTTTCCCGAGGGTTCTTTGGAATATGTACCTATTCGTGCGGAAGCTTGGCCCTTCGGAGGGGAGGAAGATGAACAAGTGGCGAGAATTCTTTTGGGTGATGAAGATGAACTGAAGAATTTCTTTTCTATGTACACTGGCGTCCGTACTCGCCTTTGAAAGTATCATAAAGAAGATACCCCTTCAAGTGAGGTTAGTGGGGAAGCTGCTCCTATTACTCCAAGGGGTTGTGCTAGTGTCATCCCATCTGGTTTTGGTCATGGTAAAAAAAAAAGGAAAAAACAGGTAGTCTCAGATTCGTCTGTTGTGTCTGGTTCAAAAGATGGGGGTAGCTTCCTGCGTTTGGAACGTAGGACAAATAGGCGAATGGATGCATGTATTAGTTTGCTATAGTCCTTTGAAAAGAAGAAACTTCCTCCGTTTATATATATATATATACTTTTGTTTTGGTTTTTTACGATGTGCCTTGTAATATGTCTTTGTTGACATACGCTTCTCTTTTATTTGTAGGGGTAGTGATTTCTCCTCCGCAGGCTATAGGTAACGAATTGAGGGATTTGCCTGTGATGTCATATATATCACTTTTTATGTCTATTCATGAACAATTATGTTTGCAAGTCTTGATGGAAGTAACGTCTTTGAAGGCTTTTAATAGCGAAGAAATAAGTTCAAGTTGTGTGTTAGCTTTGACCACTGCAGCGATATCTTCGATAGATGTAATTCTTGTTGTTCCTTGTCTGCAGATTTCTCTTGGTATTCAAAATACCACTGCTCGAATCTCAGTAGATGTTGTAAAAGTGGCACGGTAGAGTGTAGCGAGTCAAATGAGAACTTATTGCTCTAGGAAACGTCTTTTGGCTAACAAAGATAAGAGATTGGGAAAAAGGCCAGCATTTGATGTTGGAGTTGTTGAGAATTTTCCTAGTTTCAACTCTGATGCTTCCATTGTTTCCATCGAACTAAGTAGCTCTTCTTGTTTGGTTACATGTGATGCCGTTGGGATTACTATTTAGCTTGACTACTATTTTGCCTGCTTTTCGTGTGCCTTTAGGTACTTTAATTGGTGTGTTATTACATTTGTTTTAATTATTTTGCTACTTATTTTGCAATAAGTTTTTGTTTATTGGTTTCTTTGCAGGAGTAACTATTGTGGATTATGTTCTTGTTCATTGTACCGCAGAAAATATACCCCTTGTGGTTGCATCTGTTGAGATTGTAACTCTTCCAGAGGCTGCGATGACTTCTTTGATGTCGTTGCTTGCTAATGTTTCTCCTGGTGAAGGCTGTAAGTCTTTTGCTTCATGGAATGCATTCTATCCTTGGAGGGGGCTTTCAGAAATAGAAGGATGGTTTCATCCTAAATTTGCTTCTAGGAGGCTATTTGAATTGTATTCAAATAGTTTTGGCACCTTCAAACCTTGTACTAGTATTAGGCGGACTGTTAAGGGAAGTTGGAGTCTTATTCAGGAATTTGGTTGCGTTCAGCTTAACATGGAGAGGAATGCAAAGGTTTTCCTTGAAGAAAATGAAAGGTTGTGTTCGAAAGTAGAAGGTTACACTACTCATTTAGAGTAGTTGCGAAAGAAAAATGAGGTAGACATCTAGGCGCGAGTATAAGAGTTGAACAGAAAACATTCTGAAGAAATCTCTAAAAAGAAAATTGAGTTCAATTGCGCTCTTAGAATCAGAGAAAATATGCTTCAGTCTGTTGAATAAAGCTTCAAAGCTAAAATTCAAGGTCTAAAGGAAGAGCTAGAGCAAACAAAGAATGCAGTGAATGAAAGTTTTGCAAACTTCACAAAGAGATTAACTGAGTTAAAAGAATCTCATAGGAATGAGATTATTGTGCTGAAAGTTACTTATAATGTTAATGTAGCTGAGAAAGGTAAAGCAACTATAGATGCGACCTCCACCTTTATGATCGAAGGAATGGATAAATCGCGAGATGCAACAATTCTTAGCTTTTAGTTAGTACGTGGTCCTTTCAATGTTTCTAATGTGGACTTTAACGTTCTTTGTGAAGTGGTTATGGATTTCGACGTGAGGAATCCTTCTGGACCTTCATGGGAAAACTTTGTTGCGAACTATAGAGGCATTGTGATTCCTCCTACTTTTGAGCCAAACACATCCTCTTCCATGAATGATCGTAGTGGTGCTGCAGATATAATAGATGGTAGCAATATGTTGGGTGATTGTAGCAAGGGCATATAACTATTATTTTCATCTTTTTTTGCATTTCTGTATGAAGAAAACTTTCTTTTGAGGATTAAGGAATTATTTTACTACTTTCATTGATTGCTTTGTTTCGGGTCATAGTTATTTTCTTTGGGATTTGTGCATTGTGAGTTTCTTGGTTTAAAAATGTATATTATTTATTGGTGCATTCAAAGAATTTTGTAACTGAGTATTTGTGTCGCGGTCATATTTTCTAGAATAATTTTTAGTGAATTATTCACTCCTAATAATAGAAGAAATAAATATCGTTTGTGAATGATCGTTGTAGGGCTTGTATAATTAACTTAGTAGCGGTTTATATTATATGTATTTGTGTAGTTTTGTGAGTGGATATGCGTTTACAGATTCCTTGTGTTTAATGTCTATTAGCTTTTTGTGGTGATTAGACAATTCGAGACAGACTGTGATAAAAGAGAAAATTTTGGATTAGATGTGGCAAGTGCATGCTCTTACTGGTGCATTTATTGATTATACGTTTCAAGGTTGCGTGATTTTATATGTTTACTCGAAATTTCAGGATCTTGAAATTAACTGCTCATCTCAGCGGTTTTCAAGATTTGAATTTGAATCATCAAGTCTTAGTATTTTCGTTTTTTCATTATAAATAAGACTCTTTTGGGTCTAGATTTTCATAACCTAATTTACAAGTGGCTCCCTCATTGCTTTGCAGATTTCCTTTTTATGACTTTGTTTGCGCTAAATTGAAAAAACATTTTTGTGGCGATGACTGGTATTCGAAAACTACATTTTATAGATCCTAGAGGAGTGCTATTTTTCCATATAGGTTATTCATATCAACAAACAATGGTATTTGGAAGGCTATGATTAGTCGTTTGTGGTGATGAATGCCAACAGACAGAGTATTTGGAAAATCTTAAGAGCAAGGTTTTCTAAATAATATTGTTTGTTGTTGTTTGTTACTACATTGGGAGACGGCGATTGTTGGGTATATTATCGAAGCCATCGATGTGTGCTTAAACTCGTTTAAATAGAGTGTCAAAGTTGTTGATGTGTGCTTAGTTTTTGTCGGCTCCTGAATATATATCATCAAGGTGGTTGTTCGTTTATCACTTGCAGTAGCGATAATGGGTACCATGACAACAAACAACTACCTCAAGATGATTTACGAGGCAGATTGATTGAAGCAAAAGTGGGAGAAATGTCTGTCATTTCCATGTACTCTGCTTGTTACTGTAAAGAGCTCACTTTTTATTTCAACAATGGGAATTGTTGCTAGTTTATGGGTTTATCCAGGTCAAGTTTGCTAGAAATTCTTTTCAAGAATTTCCCTATTCCCCTTATATGGGCTTATAATTGCAATATTTTGTTTATTCTAATCATATAAGAAAGTTTGTTTTCCTCGGTATTTGAAGTGATATGATCGCTTGGTTTGTATTGATGCATTCGTTAATTTGTTTGGAAACTTGTTCCTCCTTTTGTACGTTCGCATATGTAGTAATTTTCAATGGACGAAGTCTTGCCTCATGTTTGCAATAATCCTTGATTATTACGTACTTATTTGTATATTTATATTTGCGAACATCATTATTCTCTCGGAGTAAATTATACAAATACTTCTCCCCATGGATTGCCATATTGCTTAACTAGGAATACCACACTTTCTCACTTGATTTGGAAATGTTGTATTTTCATAGTCATTTCTTTCCTTAAAATGACAGTACATCATTTTCTATCACTATGCTACTTTATCCGTAGAAGATTTTTTTTTTTAATTAATATGCTGGCTCTTTTCTGCATACTTCTTGAAAGTTACAGATGCTCGGACGACCAAATTGTTTACTTTTGCTCGTTTGCTTTGGAAACGGCAATCATTGAGCTGATTTCTTTATGCACACTTCTTGAAAGTGGTGGATGCTCATACGACCATTTGTTTATTTTTGCTCGCTTACTCTGGAAGCGGTGATCGTTGAGCTAATTCCTTTATGAACATCTCTTGAAGTGGCGGACGCTCATACGACCCTTTGTTGATTTTTGCTCGCTTACTCTAGAAGCGGTGATCGTTGAGCTAATTCCTTTATGCACATCTCTTGAAGTGGCGGACGCTCATACGACCCTTTGTTTACTTTTGCTTGCCTGCTTTGGAAGCGGCGATCGTTGAGCTGATTCTTTTATGTACACTTCTTGAAAGTGGCAAACGCTCATACGACCCTTTGTTTACTTTTGGTCGCTTGCTTTGGAAGTGGCGATCGTGTACTGGTTCCTTTATGCACACTTCTTGAAAGCGATAGACACTCATGCGACCAAATTGTTTACTTTTGCATTGAATAACCAGTGGTGTTTTAAACATAAATTTTTTTGAGGTGTGTGGCATTCCATGTTCTTGGAATTTCTTTTCCATCCAATATTGTAAGCTTGTATGCCCTAAATATGATCACTTTATGAACTTGATACGACCCTTCCCATGTGGGAGCCATTTTCCCCCTCTCAATTGGTGGTTTGTTGGCCTCTGTATTTCTTAACACTAAATCCCATGGCCGAAATTGCTTGTTGTTTATATGTGAACTATAGTATCTTGCAACAACTTGATTCCTCCCTTCCACCATTGTCTCTGATTCATCACTGGCCTCTTCTAGCATGTCGAGATGCATTCGTAAAGCTGCACTATTTGTATCAGCATCATACTGCGTGATTCTATATGTTGGGACACATATCTCTGCTAGTATGACTACTTCTAAGCCATATCTGAGATTGAATAGTGATTCTATATGTTGGGCATTATTTGTATTGCCCATAATATTCCTGGTAGCTCCTCTACCCATGCTCCCTTTGCATCACCAACCTTCTTTTTAAGCCCAGACATTATCTTCTTATTAATCACCTCAACTTGACCATTTGTTTACAGAGATTTAACTGAACTCTTGGCCAACGCGATGTGGAAATCTTTACAGAATTATTTAAACCTCTTTTTGAATTGAGTCCAATTATCTATGATTACTGTATGAGGAATGCCAAATCTGCAAAAAATAGATTTCCATAGGAAGCTCTCTATTTGATTTTCTGTGATTATTGCTAGTGGCTCCGTCTCTATCCACTTAGTGAAATAATCCACTACGAGTATCATATATTTTCTGTGGCCTACTGTTAATGGAAATAGGCCTAAGATGTCAATACCCCAAATTGCGAATGGCTAAGGGCATGTGATCGAGTTAAGTAGTGTTGCTGGTTGTCTTGGGATTGAGGCAAACTCTTGAGATGGTACGCACATGCTTACTAATTCCTTAGCATCTCTTTGCATTGTGGGACAGTAGAAGCCTTGCCTGATCATTTTATGTGCTAAAGAATGTGAACCTGGATAATGTCCGCCCACCCCTTCATGGATTTCTCACAGTACATACTTAGCTTCCTCGAGTCCCAAATATCGCAATAGTGGTTGCATAAATCCTCTTTTATATAGAACATCATCGAAAATAGTATATTGAATAGCTAATCGCATTATTTTGAGTCGCTGGGTCCTATCTTCAAGCAACACCCATCTTTTGATTATGCCGCAATTGGAGTCATCCAAGTATTACCTGTATCGAGCTGACATACTTGGCTCTATTTTGCAAAAGAAGGATACTCTTAATATTCCATTAAGAATCTGCCCCTCCTTTGGATCTCGGGCGTTGTTGCCAACCTTGCTAAAGCATCTGCTCTGCATTATCTCTTCGGGGTATTTGTGTCCTATATTATGGAAAATTAGTCCCACAAAATTTTATCATATGTGAAATAAAATGTTCAAAAACAATATAATATGTATGAGTATATATATTTATTATAACCTTTCACCCTCTGATAGTATTTAAGGAGTGTTTCATCGTGAACCTCGTATTCGTCTGATAACTATTTAGCCACCAATTGAGAGTTGGTAAATATTTGTAGTGCACTAACTTTAAGTCTAGCTACGAGTTCTAGTCCTGCTATCAAAGCTTCATACTCTGTAGCATTATTGGATAAAGTAAACGTGAAGCTGAGCACATACTGCCATTTTTCCTTTATGTTGGGTGCACTTAACAGCACACCAGCTCCTGCTCCACTGACAACCTCTAACCCGTCAACATGTAAAGTCCAAGGATGGGTATTCTTAATCAGCTCATTCTCAATCTGAGGGGGCTGTTATTATATTTCTTGAGCCTTTCCATCCGCATCAATGTTTTTAGCAAGTGGAATTGTTGTTTGACTTGTAAATGTACACTCTATAATAAAGTTGGCCAATACTTGAGCTTTGGTCACTTTTCGCGGTCGATACTCAACCCCAAATTCACTTAGCTTTATACCTCACTTTAGCATTCACCCCTGAACATCCACCTTTCCTAAAACTTCTTTGAAAGGTTGGTCCGTCAAAACAATTACTTGATGTGCTTAAAAGTAATGGCGAAGCTTTCTGGATGCTGTTATTAAAGCAAAAACCAACTTTTCTATTCTAGTATACCTTTTCTCCGCTGGCTGTAGTACTTTGTTGATGTAATAAACTAGTCTTTGAATGTCCTCTTCCTGTTAGACCAGTACTGCTGCTATAGATTTATCAGTGGCTGCTAAATACATGAGTAAGACTTCTCCTTCTTTAAGCACTGCCAGTATGGGGGACTGGCCAAATATCTCTTCAATTGGTCAAATACTTCTTGATAATCTTCTGTCTATTGAAAAGGAAATTTTAAAGCTTTAAAGAAATAAAGGCACTTATCTACCAACCTGGACACAAATCTATTCAACGCAACCACCTTGCCATTGAGCTTTTGAATATCCTTAATATTTGCTGAGGGTTCCATATCTAAGACCACCTTTATCTTTTCTAGATTTGCCTTGATGCCCCTTTCTGAGATTAAAAAACCCAAAAACTTTCCTGCCCCTACCGCGGATGCACACTTTTCAGGATTCGGGCGCATTTTGTATAAGCGTAAAATATCAAAGACCTCTTATAAGTCAACCAAATATTGATCAAAAGAGGTACTCTTAGTCAACATATCATCCACATAAACTTCCATATTTCTTCCTATATGATGGAAGAAAATATTTTTAACCAATCTCTGATATGTTGCCCTACATTCTTTAATCTGAACGACATCACCTTATAGCAATACAAGCCATCTTCTATAATGAATGTCGTTTTTTCTTTATCTTCATTCTCCATTGCAATCTGGTTTTAACTAGAAAAAGCATCCATGAAGCTCATAAACTTATGCCCCGTAGAGGTATCCACTAACCTGTTGATGGATGACAGAGGGAAACTATCTTTGGGACACATTTTGTTGAGATCGGTGAAGTCTACGCACATTCACTATTTGTCATTGGATTTCTTCACCATAATTACATTTGCTAACCATTGTTGGTACTTGACTTCCTCAACAAAATTCGCCATAATTAACCTTTCTATTTCCTGCCTAATGGACTGTACCTTCTCCTCCGAAAATTTTCTTCTTATTTGTCTAATAGGTTTCACTGTTGGATCAACACGCAAAGACACAATTTTGTCTCGTAAGGGCCTGCACCTTTCTGTTTCTACAGCTGACCATGCAAAAACACTAGTATTATCTCGTAACAACCATATAACCTTCTTCTACTATGCTTGTCCAACCCTGCCACAATTTTGGTAAGCTTTTCAGGTTCATCCGGGTAAATCTCCACTATCTCCATTACCTCTGTCGATTTTGGTTTTACAAGCTTTTCATTTTCTTGAGATTTAGGCTCTCAAGAGACATCACGTGTAATGCCTCAGTTTTGGGCCTAGCAAATTTGAGGCTTGTTAGACGGTCTGATAGACTGGGTTAGGGATTCAAGTCGAATTCTGGAGTAAATATTTTTGTGGAAGATAAAAATATGGAAAAATGGTTAAAACTCATATTTTAATATATGAAAAATATTGGTGAAATCAATTTTGGAAAAGGGGATTTGGAAGGGTGACATTTTCGTTAGTGACTAAAATGTAATTTTTCAAAACTGTTTTTAAAGGTGACTAAATTGTAAAGGATCAAATTCTTAGAATCCTTAAGAAGCTATTTTACCAAGTTTTTTCTGGTGCTTTCTCCCTTCAATTAAGACTTGTTAACATATGTTTTTAAAGGTAATTAAAAGGGATTTTGTTAATAAAAGTTAGTTATTGGTTTTAAAGAAATTTGACGTAAACTTTTCTCTCCACTTCTTTTCTGCCAAACACTCTTGTTTTCATCAAATCTCAGAGGTGAGAGATCTTTTTACTTGGATTCTTGATTTGTAATTACTTCTTTACCTTTGATTTTCAAAACCTCATTGAAATCTTGTGCTTTTCTAGCTTTAATCAATCAATTAAGGGAGAAATCACACAATAGAGGTAAGGTTCGTTCTTCTCCTATATTGATGGTTCTTTACTGATATTCCCAAGTATCTGATCCTTGATTTATGATTTATAATTTGATTTTATGTATTTACAATGGTTAATTGATTTAATTGATGAAATTGTAGAAATTCGTATTGGATATGTTTTCCAGTATTAAGGATTGATTTTAAACATATATTGGATGATTTATAATGTTGATAAGTCATTTTTAACATTGGAATCCCGAAACTCCTTGAATCCTTGATTATTAGGTTGTTAGATTTGTGTTTTTGTGGAGTTGTGTAGTTGCTGGAAGTAAAAAAGATGTTGGGAAAAGGTTTTTAGATGTTAATTGATGATGTTTCTTGGGTTGAATCGTTATATTATGGCTGGGTTGAGTTTGGGAAGTGTTTGAGGATGATTTCGATATGTTTCAGATGGTTTTTGAGTGGACAACTTAAGAGTTGCGGGTAATTGCTTTTTGGAAATGGTTTGAATGCATAATGATGCATTTTCCTTATGGTTTTATGTGGTTAAAACAGGGGATAATCAAGGCGACGAAGCTTGACATTGTTTGTTGCTTGCCGGGAGCTTGATTCACGTTGGCGAGCAAGGCGAGGCGTATCGATGAGTGAAAACTGGTTTAAATACCTTTCAAAGGTTTAATAAAGGTTGTTGGGAGTTTAGAGTAAGCGTGAAACACTTACCTAAGCTCGGAAGTAAGTTTCCCTTATTCTGCTCTTGAATATCGGTTTGGATATGAGCATGTTGATTTCATGTTTTGGTGTTAAACATGGTTTGATTTACTTACTGGAAATGCATGATTTTAAGTACATATGCAGGGGTTTAAAAGTATAAGAAATGCTAGAGAGCATTGGTTTTCATTTCGGTTGGGAATGGTGTTATTGCTTTAGCAATGTGATTTGCATATGTGGTGATTTTTGTACAATGCATTGTAAAACAGTAAGTTAATGGTTTTATAAATGATATGTTGGCTATGTAACAAGATGAGAAAACAATCGGATATAGTTGGCATTATAAAGGATTAAGTGCACTATAAAATATGAACAAAATCAATCGTGGCCATGGGTCCTTGAGGTATGGCGGTTTAACTAGGCCACTCGGACTTGTGGGACCTTATTTAGGGCTGCGGTTTAACTAGGCAACCCAAATTGATGATGATCTTGTGGTGTAACTAGGCAAGGTCTATACACTTGCAGTTTTTAACTAGGCAAGGGTGGTAAAACTCGCGGTTTAACTAGGCGAGGTTGTCAAATATTGCAGTTTAACTAGGCAAGGTTTGGGTTATCATGCGGTTTAACTAGGCATAATATGAGAGATCCGTGTATCCGATATGTATGGATAGAGGGTAGTCTATCCGGGGTCACTATAAATGCCAATATATGTGAAAGTTCATGTGTTGAACCTATTTTTATGCTTTGGGATTTAAGCATGGTTTATGATTAAATGCTTTGGGATTTAAGCTTGGTTTATGATTAAATGCTTTGGGATTTAAGCATGGTTTATGGTTTATTGCTTTGGGATCTAAGCATGGAATTTGTATATGATGTTGCATAAGGATTATTATGCATGTCTCGGTTGGAGACAAGGAAAATGCTTCGGTTGTTAAGCATGTTTTGGGAACAAGTGGTTTGGTTTTCAAATGGTTTTAATTACATCATTGTTTCATGAGCATCCTCACTAAGCATATGTGCTCACGCTCTCTTTTTCCTAATGATGTAGAGCATTGTAGTTTAGGGGCTGCAAAGGCAATGTTTAAAGCGATCCAAGACAAGGACTACTTGAGTATGAACTCGGTTTATGTTTCCGGTTAATAAGGCAATGTGTTTGCCATATTTTGGGGATTGGTAATTCTATTTTCCCATGGTTTTTAAGCATATGAAGTGCTGGGTTTTATGATTGGTTTGATATTGTTGAACTTGTGTGGATCCTTGCTATATTGATGCTAGATGATTGCTTAGGAATGCATCTAGTTAATTTAGAACGGTTTCCACGTTTGGATGATTCAAGGAAGTTTGTTCTGAAGCTTTAGATGTGTTAGCATGATGATATGCCTTAAAATTGCCTAATGTGAGTTTTGGTTGTTTGGTAGAATGATATTAGGAAGCACGCCTATAGAATATCTTGGGGTGTATGAATGCCATGTAATGTTGTTGGTTCTATGTTGTTTTGGTTAGGGATGTATCCTAGTAATGTTGTATAAGTGTTTGAAGCATGTTAGAGCGTTTTGGTTATCGTTAAAGTGTGTTTAGAGATCAATTTAAGACATTACAGGTCCATGCATACCGTTACGGGTGACCCTATTTCGGTACGAGTAAGCCATTTCAGGCTTAGCGTATCGGTACGTGGGCAAGCGTTTCGTTACGAGCCTAGGCAAATTTAGCCAGCGTTTCGGTACTCAAGAGAGTATTTCAATATGGCATAGGGATTTTTTGAGAAGCGTTTTGATATATATGGGCGTATCAGAACGATTTTAAGCTACTGGAATATGGGTTGTGGAAACTATTAAGGTGTACCGAAACACCTCCAAGTGTACCTGTACGGGTGCAGTTAATTATGTTATTTTGGAATGTTTGGAAGTTTCTGTTTCTTTCATTTTAGTCCCTGAGTTTTGTGAATGCAATTGTATGAGTTTGGATGATCGTTTTGACCTGAAATTTGACATGTAAGCATGTAATTGGACTAATTGAGGATTGGTAACCTGAATTTTAGTATTGGTCTTTAAATTTTTATCAAATTTTCATTTTAGTCCCTAAAATATATGTTATGCAATTGGTTGCCTTTCCGTGGTCCGATTCCTTTGTAAGTTCACCTGCTGTAAGTATGTACACTTAGATTTAATAATATGTATCTAGACAAGATAAAAAGAAAAAATGGATCGGTTTTCGAAATCTTTCTCCAGTTTACTTCGGTAAACCTAATGTAGTTCTCTCGGTTCGGTCGAGTGTCTAGGCTGGGTCGAGGTGGTTACATTTTTTGGTATCAAAGATAGGTTTTGAAAGGTTAGGATGTTGTCTTTTGGTTAAATGATGTTGATTGAATTGCATGGTGATTGTGTATATGTACAGTGATTGTTTAATATTATGTTGGGGTATAAATTGGGAACACATTGCCTATTTTTGAGGTTTTAAAAGGGTTTTTATAAGGTTGCCTTGGATATTTTGTCGAATGCTATCCTGAATTTAATGTGTTTTGATGTTTTTGTTAGCATGGCTCGACGTGAGACACGTTCAATGGCTAATAATGCCGGGGTTGGGCAGAATAATGAGGTGGAAGAAAATCCCCCTAATATTTTACCTCCTCATCCTTTGTTGGTTCTTCTTGTTGATGTTGGGGCGGGTGGTGTACGCTAGGCTCCTCCTATGCTAGCTTTTGGTGATTTGACTCCGTTAGTCCAAGCGATGACGGGAGTATTTTAGGCAACGGTGGCTGGAGTGCAAACGCAAGCACCGACACCTACTGTGGTGGCTAATCAAGGTTTACCCTTTGAGCATCTTCGTAGTTTGGGAGGAGAGAAATTCAGGGGTCTGAGCCCTGAAGCAGCCGAGAGAAGGCTAGAAAAGATAATCCATATTTTGAATTAGACGAATTGCAGTAATGTATGCAAGTTGGGTTGCATTGTGTCCTTGTTGTAAGGTGGTGCTTATCATTGGTGGGTGACCATAGTTGCAAGTGTCCCGGAGGTGGATGTAACTTGGGAGTTCTTTCGGAGAGCTTGTAAGTGGAAGTATCTTGGTCCTCAGTATCGGGATGCGAGGAAGCGTAAGTTTATGTCGCTATCGTAGGGTGGCATGTCAGTTGCCGAGTATGAGAGATCACGTGATAAGCGATTCAAGCCAGGTCACAAGCATGGTGATGGTCAGGTTATGGTTATGTTCGCCTGAGAGTCATTTCCCGAGGCTCTGGCGTGGTTAGCGTTAGTTGGGTTTTAAACCGTTAACCGATATGGCTATATGTGTTGGCATCGAATATGTTAGTGACGTTCAAGATGGTGACGTGTTGGGTATTCTCTAAATACCTGGAGTCGAGTAGTGGCCGAAGTGGTGGTGTTATCATGTACTGTGGTACCGAAAAGAGTTTTGATCTACAATTGAGGGTTGTTAGAGCTTTTCGACGTGTTGGAGGGAATATTGGTACCGAAAATGTTATTAGTAGGTGTAGATGTTGAATATGCACGGTGCAAAAATACTTATATGTATATATTTAAGTATGTCAGTACATGCATACATCTTTGGTCATATATTGTTAGAGGTTTTGCATCCATATGCATAGACATCTAGGATGGCATATAAGGAATCATGCATACATATGTCCACATTTATGGATAAATTCACGGAAGCTGATGAAGAGTTAGTAACTAGTTCCTTTGGTGTGGCAGTTATGGTTAGGAAGTTGGATATGAGATGTCCTTTGGTTTTTCAAGGTCATGAGTTGTCGCGGTTTTGATGGAGTTGCCGTTCTATGGTTTTGCCAGTGTTTTGGGTATGGATTGGTTAAGTGAGCACAAGGCGGTTGTGAATTGTGAATCCAAAAGGATTTCTTTGAGGTTAGCCGATGATTACGAAGTTGTGGTTCTTGGCGAGAATGTGAAATTCTTGTCCAATGTTGTTCGGCTACTCAAGAGGAAAAAGATAATGCAATGAGGGTATCAATCATACTTGGCTATCGTGATGAATCCTGAAGTTAAGGTGTTCCGGTACGGGACATTCGAACTGTTAGTGATTTTCCAAAAGTTTTTCCTGAAGAGTTATCGGGTTTATCTCCAGATAAGGAGGTAGAATTCGGTATGGAGACGTACGTGGGTACGAAGCCGGTGTCCATTGCTCCTTATAGGATGGCACTGAAGGAATTGAAGGAGTTGAAGTCACAGCTTTAGGAGTTGTTGGATCATGGGTTCATTCGACCGAGTGTATCGCCTTGGAGTGCTCCGGTTCTCTTTGTGAAAAAGAAGGATTGTACTATGTGTATGTCCATTGATTACTGTCAGTTGAATAAGCTAACGATGAAGAAAAAGTATCAGTTGAAGGTAAGGATGAGGATGTACATAAAATCGCGTTTCGTACGAGGTACGGGTATTATGAGTTTTTGGTCATGCCTTTTGGTTTGACAAATGCCCTGGCTGCGTTCATGGGTATGATGAATAGGGTTTAGGGTGAATATCTTGATCAGTTCGTGGTGGTGTTTATAGACGATATTCTCGTGTACTTTCGTACCGAGGAAGAACGTGATCGGCATTTGCGAATTGTGTTGCAGGTTTTAAAGGATAATCAGTTGTATGCCAAGCTCAGCAAGTGTGAGTTTTGGCTTAAGAAAGTGATGTTCCTTGGTCATGTGGTTTCTGCGGAGGGTATTCGCGTTGATCCACAAAAAATTGAGGCTATTCTCAATTGAAAGCAACCTAAATTTATTCTGAAGGTTCGCAGTTTTCTTGGGCTGGCTGGTTATTACCGTCGCTTTGTAGATGGGTTTTCTTGTGTTGCTGCACTGTTGACGAAGTTGTTGCAAAAGAATGTTCCTTATGTGTGGACGGAGAAGCAATAACTCAATTTCGAGAAGTTGAAGAAAGTTTTGACACATGCTCATATGTCGATTCAACCTAAATCTGGGATGGAGTTTGTGGTTTATAGTGATGCATCTTACGTTCGTTTGGGTTGTGTGCTGATGCAAGATGGTAAGGTTGTGGCCTATGCATCGAGACAGCTGAAGGTTCATGAGTGCAATTATCCGACTCATGATTTGGAGCTTGCGGCTATGGTGTTTGCCCTAAAAATCTGGAGACATTACCTTTATGGTGAGAAGTGTGTTGTTTTTACAGACCATAAGAGTCTGAAGTATTTGATGTCTCAAAAGGATTTGAATCTTAGGCAATGTAGATGGTTGGAGTTGCTTAAGGATTACGACTTGACGATCGAGTATCATCATAGAAAAGCTAATGTGGTTGCAGATGCTTTGAGTCGTAAGGTTGCGGTTGAGCTTAGGGCTATGTTTGCTAGGTTGAGTGAGACACGGGAAGGTGGGTTGTTGGCTGAGCTGCAAGTTAAGCCTACGTTGTCACAGATTATTAAAGCTAAGCAACCATTTAATGATTCATTGGTTGAGCATGTTAAGGATATATCGGAGGGTAATCCGAAATATTTTCATTTTGATGATGATTGAGTGTTGTGTTTCAAGGGTCGAATAGTGGTGCCGGATGATCCGGAGTTGAGGCACACTATTCTGACAGAGGCATATTCTATTCCTTTTGCTATGCATCCCGGTAGTGTTAAGATGTATTGTGGATTGAAAGAAGTATACTATTGGGTTGGTTTGAAAAAGAATGTGGCTGAGTTTGTTTCTCGGTGTTTGGTGTGTCAGCGGGCCAAGGCTAAACATCAGTTTCCATCCGGGTTGTTGCAACCGTTGAGAATTTCGGAATGGAAATGGGAGAGAGTCACTATGGATTTTATGTCAGGGTTACCTTTGAGACCGGCTAAAAAGGATTCCATTTGGGTGATTGTACATCGGTTTACGAAGTGTGCACATTTTCTGCAGTGCATACGACGTACACTTTGGACAAGTTGGAAGATCTGTATATTGATGAGATCGTGCGTTTGCACGGGGTACCTAAGTCCATTGTTTCGAATAGAGATCTGGGGTTTACAGCGAGGTTTTAGGTGAGTTTGCATCAGGCTTTGGGTACGGAGTTGAATTTCAGCACTGCGTATCATCCTCAGTCGGATGGACAATCTGAGCGGGTTATCCAGGTTTTGGAGGATATACTGAGATGTTGCATTATTGAGTCCCAAGGAACCTGGGAGAAGCATTTACCTTTGGTTGAGTTTGCGTATAACAACAATTACCAAGCGAGTATACAGATGGCACCGTATGAGGTATTATATGGCCGGAGGTGTCGTACTCCTTTGTGTTGAGCTGAGGTAGGGGAAAAGCATATTTCCTTACCGGATGTGTTGAAAGACACAAATGAGAAGGTAAAGTTTGTGTGTGATAGCTTGAAAGCGGCTGCGGATCGACAGAAATCTTACACAGATTTGAAGCGTAGGGAAATTGAACATGCAGTGGACGATCGTGTATTCTTGAAAGTGTCACCATGGAAAAAGGTGATACAGTTCAGACGTAAGGGTAAGCTTAGTCCGAGGTTTATTGGACCATATAAGGTTGTTGAGCGTGTTGGTCCCATGGCTTATCGGTTGAGGTTGCCTCCCGAGTTGGAGAAAATACATGATGTGTTCCATGTATCTATGTTGCGGAGGTATCGGTCGGATCCCTCGCATGTTATGCTGGTGGAGCATAATGAGTTGAGGCCATATTTATCCTATGATGAGGAACTGGTGGACATCCTTCATTCCAGCACAAAGTTCTTCGTGGCAAGACGATTGAGCTTCTTAAGGTCTGGTGGCGACACCGTGGTGTCGAGGAAGTCTCATGGGAAAGCAAGGTGGACATGTTGGAGTAATTTCTGCATTTTTTCCTCAAGGTAAATTTCGGGGAAAAAATTTCTTAAGTGGGGGAGAGTTGTAACGCCCCGATTTTGGGCCTAGCGGTTTTGAGGCTTGTTAGACGGTTCGGTAGATCAGGTTAGGGATTCGAGTTAGATTCAGGAGTAAATATTTTTGTGGAAGATAAAAATATAGAAAAATGGTTAAAAATAATATTTTAATATATGAAAAATATTGGTGAAATCAATTTTGGAAAAAAGGATTTGGAATGGTGACATTTTGGTTAGTGACTAAAATGTAATTTTTCAAAATTATTTTTAAAGAGGACTAAATTGTAAAGGATCAAATTCTTAGAATCCTTAAGGAGCTATTTTACCAAGTATTTGCTGGTGGTTTCTCCCTTCAATTAAGACTTCTTAACATGTGTTTTTAAAGGTAATTAAAAGGGGTTTTGTTAATAAAAGTTAGTTATTGGTTTTAAAGAAATTTGACGTAAACTTTTCTCTCCACTTCTTTTCTATCAAACACTCTTTGTTTTCATCAAATCTCAGAGGTGAGAGATCTTTTTACTTGGATTCTTGATTTGTAATTGCTTCTTTACCTTTGATTTACAAAACCTCATTGAAATCTTGTGTTTTTCTAGCTTTAATCAATCAATTGAGGGAGAAATCACACAATAGAGGTAAGGTTCATTCTTCTACTCTATTGATGGTTCTTTATTGATATTCCCAAGTATTTGATCCTTTATTTATGATTTATAATATGATTTTATGTATTTACAATGATTAATTGATTTAATTGGGTTTAATTGATGAAATTGTGGAAAATTCGTATTGGATCTGTTTTCCAATATTGAGGATTGATTTTAAACATATATTGGATGATTTATAATGTTGATAAGTCATTTTTAACATTGGAATCCCGAAACTCCTTGAATCCTTGATTATTAAGTTGTTAGATTTGTGTTTTTGTGGAGTTGTGGTCGCTGTGTAGTTGCTGGAAGTAAAAGGGTGTTGGGAAAGAGTTTTTAGATGTTAATTGATGATATTTCTTGGGTTGAATCGTTATATTATGGCTGGGTTGAGTTTTGGAAGTGTTTGAGGATGATTTCGATATGTTTTGGATGGTTTTTGAGTGGGCAATTTAAGAGTTTCGGGTAATTGCTTGTGGCAATGGTTTGAATGCATAATGATGCATTTACCCTATGGTTTTATCTGGTTAAAACAGGGGATAATCAAGGCGACGAAGCTTGACGTTGTTTATTGCTTGCCGGGAGCTCGATTCGCGTTGGCAAGCAAGCCAAGGTGTATTGTGAGTGAAAACTGGTTTAAATGCCTTTCAAAGGTTTAATAAAAAGTTGTTGGGAGTTTAGGGTAAGCGTGAAATGCTTACCTATGCTCGGAAGTAAGTTTTCCTTATTTTGCTATTGAATATCGGTTTGGATATGAGCATATTGATTTCATGTTTTGGTGTTAAACATGGTTTTATTTACTTCTGGAAATGCATGATTTTAAGTACATATGCAGGGGTTTAAAAGTATAAGAAATGCTAGAGAGCATTGGTTTTCATTCCGGTCGGGAATGATGTTATTGCTTCGGCAATGTGATTTGCATATGTGGTGATTTTTGTACAATGCATTGTAAAACAGTAAGTAAATGGTTTTATAAATGATATATTGGCTTTGTGACAAGATGAGAAAATAATCGGATATAGTTGGCATGCTATATGATTAAGTGCACTATAAAATATGAACAAAATCGATCGTGGCCATGGGTCCTTGAGGTATGGCAGTTTAACTAGGCCACTCGGACTATTGGACCTCATTTGGGGCGTGCGGTTTAACTAGGCAACCCAAATTGATGGTGATCTTGCAGTGTAACTAGGCAAGGTCGGTACACTTGCAGTTTAACTAGCCAAGGGTGGTAAAACTCGCGGTTTAACTAGGTGAGGTTGTCAAATCTTGCAGTTTAACTAGGCAAGGTTTGGGATATCATGTGGTTTAACTAGGCATAATATGAGAGACTCGAGTATCTGATATGTATGGATAGAGGGTAGTCTATCCGGGGTCACTATAAATGCCAATATATGTGAAAGTTCATGTGTTGAACCTAGTTTTATGATTTAGGATTTAAGTATGGTTTATGATTAAATGCTTTGGGATTTAAGCATGGTTTATAGTTTAATGCTTTGGGATCTAAGCATGGAATATGTATATGATGTTTCATAAGGATTGTTATGCATGTCTCGGTTGGAGACAAGGAAAAATGCTTCGGTTGTTAAGCATGTTTTGGGAACAAGTGGTTTGGTTTTCAAATGGCTTTAATTGCATCATTGTTTCATGAGTATCCTTACTAAGCATGTGTGCTCACGCTCTCTTTTTCCTAATGATGCAGAGCATTGTAGTTTGGGGGATGCAAAGGTAAGGTTTAAAGCGATCCAAGACAAGGACTACTTGAGTATGAACTCGGTTTATGTTTCTGGTTAATAAGGCTATGTGTTCGCCATATTTTGGGGATTTGCAATTCTGTTTTTCCCATGGTTTTTAAGCATGTGAAGTGCTGGGTTTTATGATTGGTTTGATATTGTTGAACTTGTGTGGATCCTTGCTTATATTGATGCTAGATGAGTGCTTAGGAATGCATCTAGTTAATTTAGAATGGTTGCCATGTTTTGATGATTCAAGAAAGTTTGTTCTGATGCTTTAGATGTGTAAGCATGATGATATGCCTTAAAAGTGCCTAATGTAAGTTTTGGTTGTTTGGTAGAATGATATTAGGAAGCATGATTATAGAATATCTTGGGGTGTATGAATGCCATGTAATGTTGTTGGTTTTGTGTTGTTTTGGTTAGGAATGTATCCTAGTAATGTTGTATAAGTGTTTGAAGCATGTTATAGCATTTTGGTTGTCCTTAAAGTGTGTTTAGACAGCAATTTGGGATATTACAGGTCCATGCGTACTAGTACGAGTGACCCTGTTTCGGTACGAATAAGTCATTTCAGGCTTAGCATACCGGTACGTAGGCACACGTTTTGGTACGAGCCTAGCCAAATTTGGCCAGGGTTTTGGTACTCGAGAGAGTGTTTCGATACGACATAGGGATTTTATGAAGGGCGTTTCAATTACCGTGGGCATATCGGAACAAATTTAAGCTACTAGAATCTGGGTTTTGGAAATTATTAAGGCGTACCGAAACACCTCCAAGCGTACCGGTACGGCTGCAGTTAATTCTGTTATTTTGGAATATTTGGAAGTTTTTGTTTCTTTCATTTTAGTCCATGAGTTTTGTAAATGCAATTGTATGAGTTTTGATGATCTTTTTGACCTGAAATTTGACATGTAAGCATGTAATTGGACTAATTGAGGATTGGTAACATGAATTTCAATTTTGGTCCTTAAATTTATCAAATTTGCATTTTAGTTCCTAAAATGTATGCTATGCAATTGGTTGCCTTTCAGTGGTCCGATTCTTTTGTAAATTCACCCGCTGCAAGTATGTACACTTAGTTTTAATAATATGCATCTAGACAAGATGAAAAGAAAAAAATTGACCAATTTTCAAAATCTTTCTCCGGTTTATTTTGGCAAACCTAATGTAGTTCTCTCGGTTCGGTTGGGTGTCTAGGCCAGGTCGGGGGGTACATCATGACTTTATTCAAGATATTGACTTTGGGTTCTCTCTACTGCGACGAAACTTCTCCACTAGCATGCTCATGGCCCCTCTACTTCTGGGCTAACTAGAGAGAAAGGATATGGCACTGCCTTGCTATCTTTTGATCGGCCTGCATCAAACCTTCCTCCGAGGGGTTGCCATCATTTTGGTCTTTCTCATCAGAGGTCTCCCGAAGATAGCGTTGAACGAAAATGGATTATTAATGACTAGAAAATTAGTCATTTGCGTGACCTTATTATCACCATCTCCCATAGTTATAGGGAGTTGGATGGAGCCTTTTACTTTAATAGGTTGTTTGTTAAACCCATATATTGGGCTCGCTGGTTTCAATTCCGAACTTGGAATTCCCATTTGCATGAACGGACTCCAACCATCACTTCCACAGCACTACTCGTGTCAACCAAAATTCTTTTCACCGTAAATCCTACTATTACAATTATAACAATAATAAGATTATTGCTTTCTTCATCCAGAATATTGTCCTCTTCTCTATCTGAAAATGAGATTTGCCATGAGTCTCTATATTTTGGCCTTTTCATTATTCTTGTCAAAACTAACATTATTATTTTCATGTACGCCTTGCACTTGGAGCTTGATTGGTTCCACTTCTCATCTGTTCCAATTATCATATGTATAATACCTTTAGTACCCTGATTATTTCTCCTATTGTCCTGCGATCTCGGCTGCTGAGTCTCTTTGTCATATTCGAATTGTCTGTAACTGGGAACTGTAAATCTTTCTAATTGTCCCCTTCTTACTTTAGATTCAATTGTGTTCTTTAAATGCATGCAATCATCTGTAGAGTGACCTTGGGCTTTGTAAAACTCGCATCTTCATCCGGAACGCTCCTTGTGCTCGCTCTGCCTCAATGCCAACGATGGTCTCAAGATTCCAGTGTGCTCAATCTGGTGTAATATCTGCGAAGGTGACTCCATTAACTCATGATAAGTTTTTTACGCAGATAACCTCTCCTACGCCAACTCCCGATGTTCACCATCTCGCATGTACCGTTGCGATTGACCATTATTTTGAATATACTATAGCCTACGTATGGGGCCGCGATTATCTTGCCTCTTGCTCACATACTGTTAACCGTGCACCATAGCCCTTATGTTGTTCGCCTTCTCATTTTTAGTGTATGGCTGAACTTTCTCATATAATTCTGATAATGTTATCGGTGGTCAATCCAGTAAATTATACTTATGATGCTAATGCGAAGTGCCATTGATGAAAGAAGAAATAACAAACTCATTGAAAGCTTTCTTGGTCTGCATGGTTGTGGCGAAAAATCGCTGGAAAAAATCTCGTAAAGATTTGCCTAGCCTTTGGATGATAGACATGAGATACGTTGGCGATCTTTTTAATACATTGTTTGCTAAAAATGACTCATAAACAGATTAGCCAGCTGATGAAAATTGGAAATTAAATTTGTCGGGAACTGGTTATACAAAGAGTAAGCAGAATCCTTTAGAGTCATTGAGAATTTATGATATTTACCTAGATCGGAGGCACCAAATAAATCTATATGGTTCAAAAAATGTGACAGGTGATCTTGAGGGTCGTTATTCCCATTGTATATTGGATTTGGGACCTTGAAAGATGTAGATACATGATATTCTAGAATACTTATAGACAAGGGTTTATTTTTGTACCTTCGGGGATTTTGAGGAAGATCACCTTGTTGAAAATTCTAGATGCTTTGAAAATTCTTCTCTAATTGCTCCATCTTTGCCCTCATTGCTTGTTGTTCATCGTCCTCTGTAAGACTATAGTCCATATCCTTTGAATCTTCATAATCTTTCTCCAGCTTGTGAGGCTGTAGCCCGGGTTTATTGTTTGGGGAAAATATGCTCCTCTAAGTGCTCTTCTTGAATTGTTTTACATCTGTTCTTTCTGGATAATTGTCTGATTAGTCTTTCGCTCTTCTCTTCTGCGATTCTATGTTGTTCAGCCTGGTCTTGCATGAACTTTTATTATTGCTCATATTGTTATTTTGAAAGCAACAAAGATTCTTCCACGCTCTTTATCATTTCCTGCATTTCTAGAAATTTATGGTTGCTGCCCTCCGACGGTGATGCCACACTCGTCTGTTTTGCACCATGTCCCACTACAAACCATGGGGGTGCTGGTCCCAAAACTGTTTTTGAAAATTCTACTAAAACAGGTGTAGCTGCTGCATGGTCATCGCCGCCGGCTGATCCATCAAGTTATCATCCTCTACTGCATTTTCGCTTGGGTTGCTTGGGTTATCTCTACCCATCTTTAGGACTTTCAAACTTACTAAAAAATCTGAAGATCACGTGCTCGGTCCACGCTCATCGCAACAATTGTTGACGGATAAAGTGAACAAAGGTTAAAGATGGTGGTCCGATAATGGTTTTGGTGGTGGTTATGATCACCTCTCCTTGGTTTTGCTCTCTGGTTATTATTGTAATCTCTCTCAAAATCATCTCTACCTCTTTTTCTTATTGCATGCGTCCTTTTATATCACTTGGACAAGTGTCACGACTGGGTTATCATGGCATAATGATTGGACTGGCTATGACCTAACGTCTTAGGTTTGCATTGTCATTTACAATGATCACGTGTGTTGTCATGTGATTGTTGGATATCCTTTGTGTGATACTAGTTGCAGTCTTGCTCGTTCGCTACAGGTTGCAAAAAGTAGTAGACAGTTCGTGGGTGATCGCACGCGTCGTTACATATTCGTCGGACGTCCTTTGCCTAACTATGCTCGCAGGTTACGTGGACTTGACACGTGATGGTAGGTACTTGTAGGTACTAACAATACTATACCACATTTGAAAGGTCATATCCTTGGACTATAAACAACCATTATAAATATTATACACATTACACATATACGTTTGTCAAAATTATGCCAATTAGAATTAAAACTCAATCAACCGGAAACAACCATAATATTTTAATCTATAAAAGATTCCTTGATGAGCAGTTAGGTAACGAGGTTGCCGAGATCTCTCAGGTAGATGTCCCATTGGCCCTTGAATGTCCTGGTTCATTGGTGTCGTATGCAGACACGATGGCTAGCTTGCCGGCTCTTTTATCGGCTGAGACTAGATTTTCCTATTCTGCCATTTGTACAAGGGGAATTTAATTGGAAAATTTTAATTGAGAATTTAATAGTGATTAATCAGGTTTAACGTTTTATTATAATATGGTATGGTGGTTGTTCATTTATCTCTTTATCATGAGGTTAAGAGTTTGATCCCTACGCATGAAAAAGAAATACATTTTATAGTTACCCGTTTAACTCTTAGTGAAAGCATTCACGACGAGAAGATTAATCACTGCTATAGGTAGTGAATACCTTGGCTGAAATAAATAAAAAATAAAGATAAAAAATAAATCAAAAAGTTAGAACCTTTTCCCACTGGTTCTTCTATCGTTAATATAGGGGTTTTTTGAAACCCTAAAAGTTTGGCCACTATTACTTAACTGCACCATCGTTGTGGTCTTTTTTCTGAATACCTTTCGGTTCTTGCCATAACTCCAAACACCTCTAACCATTAGTCCCTTTAGCATCGTCTGGTTTCATCATCCCTCATCACGTCATGCCTTACGCGACACTATGTTGCCCTGATACAGATATAAAAATAGGTATGAGTATAGAAATGTAAAATAATAATTTCCAAAATTACAGGGACAAATACGGTAAAGGTATAATAAATATAAAATAAAATTTATGTTCTAAAAAATATAAAAATAAAATATCATAAAAATCATGTGAGCATCGCATCAAACATACTTATATGCTTATAGTTAAATTCTGTGAGCAAGAGATAGTAATAAATAAATAAATAAATAAAATGTGAGAATAGAAGAATAATGTTAGGATGATCAATGAATGTAGATGTTGGCCAAGATGGGGTGAATTGGCTATTTTAAAAGTTTGGAAGCAAACCGGAAAAGATAGACAATGGGACACAATGATTTATAGTGGTTCAAACTTCTAATAAGCTCTACGTCCACTACCTTAGCTTCCTACTAAGGATTTTCAACCAATTTCACTATGAAATTCTTTCCCTTTTCTAGGCTGAAGAGGCAACCATTACAAGTTCAAGCTTTCTACCCAAAGCTTTGAACAATTCACTCTTGAATACAAAGAAAGAAATGGAAAATGAATAAAAGCCCTCACAAGGTAAATGTTTACCCAATTTATAAGAACACTCAACCCCAAACTTGAAATAAAGATTACAATGAAACACACAAGTTGGGTACAAGAGTTTGACAATAAAAGCTCGAAGGGATGGATTTTGCTTGATTGCTTGAGTGTTGATAAAAGTAGGTTCATTAGTTGTTGCAGCAGCTCTGGAGTCTTGTATTTATACCCTCTCATTGAATTTTAGCCATTTGGGTAGTTGTGGTATTGAATATAGCCGCTGGTGAGCAAATTTCCTGCAATAAATGCTGTCTCATCACCTACCGTATCGGTACACGTAGGCCCGTATCGATACCTGTTGCAAAACAAATATAGCCGTTGTGTATGACCTTATCGATACGCGGGAAACCGTATCGAAACGCTCATAGTGTAAAATTGGGGGCATATCGAAACGGCAAGGCCGTATCGGTACGAGTTTTGCTCACTAAAATCTGAGATGAAAAATTGCATCGGTACGCCTAGGGGCGTATCGGTACGGGTAACGAAAAAATTAAAAGTTCTTTGATTCCAATAACTGACAAGGCAACGGTCGAAAACATTTAATGCATATCATATTAAAAAAATCCTGGGACTGTATAGGTACGGATAAAAATGTCTTAAACCCATATTTCAAACTGTATCGAAACAGCGTAAAGCTGTATCGAAACAATTTACAAAACCATTTGCCTAGATGAATGTCGTATCGAAACGGGTGAGGCCATATCGATATGCGTCGTTTAAAATACATGCTAAGTTGAAGGCCGTATCGAAATGGGCTAAGCCGTATCGGTATGCTTTGCAAAACCAAATTCCAGTAGCCAATTTCCATATCGAAACACCAAGGGGTGTATCGATACGCCTGGGCATATTTGTGTATTTTTGGCTTGAAACACTTAGAAAATCTTTTTGGGTCTAAGTCTTTAACTTTGGAAAACTTTTCCTTGTCATTTTGTGAGACTTTTGAGTACTTAAAAATTTATTTCCATTTACAATTTAGTCCTCAAACACTTTGTTATATCAAAATCAAACATAGATTTTACAATCTCCCCCTTTTTGATATAACAAAACCAAAGTGAAAATTTTTAAGTAAAAATAACCCTCCTTATATTTAAGACTAAAAAGTTTGAAAATTTTTGGCTAACTTTTCTCCCATTTTTTGTTAGATCAAAATCAATGCAATAGGGATAAAACAATGAAACAATAACAACTCCAAACAATTAAATAAGCAACATAAGCATTAAACTTCAAGTCATAGTTCAAGCAACATAGTTTAATCCAACTTAAATCCTAAAAACGTAAACCAAATACTAAAGCAATGATAAAGCATAGGAGTTCATAAGAAATAAAAAAACAGGTGCATAATAATCCTAATATGATATGATATGTAATGCAAAATGTCTAAGGATCGATCCCATCATCTCCATCATCTTCATCTTCGTCATCTTCATCCTCATCATCGTTGGCTTGAGGCCCAAGGGATTGATGCCACTCACCATGAAACACGGTAAGAGTGAGATGCATAGAGTTTTGGCGATTTTCAATTGCCGTCACTCTTTCCTCCAAGTAAGTGAAGCGTGTATCAATAGCGGCAAACGCGAAGTTCATGGTTGTGTGCAAGTTGGTGAATTGTTCATTAAGGTAAACCATGAGGGCATCAAGATTGGGTTGGGCCATCAGAGCTTGTGGAATGAGAGCCGCTTGAGGAGCCACCACCGGATCGGGTTGAACACCTCCTAGAAGATCGGTGTTCCTAATCCATTGTCCATTGTAGTATGTAAACTTTGCTCGTCGAAGGGAACACTCATCAATATGATAGGTGAGGGGTTCCGCTAGGTCATAAGAACAATCAATTCCTATCTTGTGAAAAATATAGCTCAAGGCGGTGCCGTAAGTGAAGGATGTAATCATCGAGGTGTGACGGTGTTGCACAAGGGATACGATCTCCCCAAACATAATTTGAGCAAGGTTAGGGCGCTTACCCTCATGGAAGCAACGAATCCAAAAGTCATCGACTTGTCGGATCGTGGAGAACTTCCCACTGGATGGACGGAACCACCAAGTGATCATGAGGTGTAGGATTCGATCATCGGCATAAAGTACGGCCACGGAACCTGCAAGGGTATGTCCAAAGAATCTTCATCATCAATCCTCGTATCCTCAAGACACAAATAGTTTGTTAAAACGGTTGAATCAATACAAAAATTTTGACCCATTAAGTAAGACTCAATCGCAATAACCAAGGTTTTCTTTTCATTGTAAATACATCGGGCATTAGAATAAAATATCAAAACAAGATTTCGGTATAAAACCCCGGGTATACTCAAAAACTGCATAAATTTCCATTCTTCCATCAGATAAAGATATTTAAATTGAAACCTTTCGAAAGATAGAAAATGAATGGAAGTAACACGCTCGCGGCGAATTTTTTAATTTTGATATTTTTTAAAACGCTCGATAGCAAGAGGATATTGTGGTTCATTAAAACAATGTTGAAAAATATAGGTAAGATTGGGTCGATTACCATTATGGTTGGGATTAGGAGGATTGGAACTAGAGGCAATATCTTTTTGCGCACGTTTCTTTGGGGCCATAATCTGAAAACAATATCAAACCAAAAACAATGTATACATAAATCAACACATTCGATCCAAAAATTAATCTAACAATCAAGGTATTGTTAAAAATCTATACAATATAGTTTAAAAAGATATACAAGTATAAAAATAATTTTTTGTAAAAGAAAACTTCAAAAATAGTGTTAAAAATATACGATATAACTTTATATTCGAATAAAAAAATTCAGATTTGAAAAAGTTCTTACAAAAATATTGAAAACTATACTATAAAGGTTCTAAATCTATGATTATAGTACAAAATCAGTGTGTGTATATATGTACGAAAATTGAAAAGAAAAAGGTTAGGGTTTATACCTTGAAGTTGAGATTTAGGATGATTGAAGAGATTTGGATGCACAAACTTGATGATTTTAGCTTGGGTTTGATGGAAAAACTAAAAGCCCTCAAGAATTTTGAAGATTTGTTTGAGAAAAAATGAGAGATTTAGAGGTTTTTATAGAGGATTTTCGTATCTAGGGTTTTGGTATTTAAGTTAAAGTGAAAAACCTCTTTTAAAGCCTTTAAAAGCTGCCCATCGTGAACGCGTACTGATACGCCAATGTGGCGTATCGAACCCAGTACCGAAACACTTTTAAAGCCTTTTTGATACACGACCCGTACCGGTACAAGTAAGCATGTACCGAAACGATTGTAAATGACCCGTATTGATACGAGGATCACCGTATCGATACGCCTGTGCTAGAAAAGTCAATTTTGGATGTAGGTTGCTCAAAAATTCAATTTTAATCGAATCGAAATGCATGTGAATGATATAAGAACATCATGTATGAGCATAAATAGATACATACTCCCCCTAGCAACAAGCATATATGTTTATAGGAGCAAAATCACAAAAGTAATCAATCAAACAAATTTAAGCATATTTTTAAGACCAAAAGAGGCTCTAA
This sequence comes from Hibiscus mutabilis, assembly GCA_019671005.1. NCBI lineage: Eukaryota > Viridiplantae > Streptophyta > Magnoliopsida > Malvales > Malvaceae > Hibiscus > Hibiscus mutabilis. Next base: position 8,936,752 of record CM033752.1, on the reverse strand, counting down.
GGGTCAAGGGAGGTTGGTTAAACCTAACTCTCTCCTAAGAGACCAAAAACGCTCTTTGTCTAATTGTTTGGTAAAAATATCCGCTAATTGGTTCAATGTGTTGTCACACCTAATAGGGATGGTACCTACATCAATTCCATAATCTAAAAGTTGTTGTTTCATCCAAAGGACTTAAGCACAACAACTTCCTACGGATATGTATTCGACTTCGGTGGTAGATAATGCTACGCTATTTTGCTTCTTAAAAAACCAAGATATGAGCATACTACCTAGGAATTAACATGTGCCGGATGTGCTCTTTCTATCTATCTTACAACCCCCATAATCCGCATCCGAGAAGGAATGTAAGTTAAATAAAGAATATCTAGGATACCAAAGACCTAAACAAGGTGTATCTATAAGGTATCTAAAGATTCTCTTAACGGCTATAAGGTGTGATTCTCTAGGACTAGCTTGAAATCTAGCACACAAGCAAACACTAAACATAATGTCGGGTCTACTTGCGATAAGATAAAGCAAAGATCCAATCATAGAGCGATAAAGCTTTAAATCTACACGCTTACCTTCTTCATCTTTGTCAAGCTTTGTGGAAGAACTCATTGGAGTGGCTTGAGGTTTCACATTCTCCAAGCCAAACTTCTTGAGCATATCCTTGATGTACTTAGCTTGATTGATGAAGATGTCGTCCTTCCTTTGCTTAATTTGGAGCCCCAAAAGAATGAAAGCTCCCCCATCATGCTCATCTCAAACTCACCTTGCATCAACTTAGTAAAATCTTGGCAAAACAATTCATTAGTAGAACCAAAATTATATCATCAACGTATATTTGAACTACTAAAATGTCTTTGCCATTTCTTTTAATAAAGAGTGTGGTGTCCACCATTCCTTTTTCAAAGCCTTTTTCAATTAGAAAACTTGATAATCTTTCATACCAAGCTGTAAGAGCTTGTTTCAAACCATATAAAGCTTTTGAAAGTTTAAAAACATGGTTTGGGTAATTTGGATCTTCAAAATCGGGTAGTTGTTCTAGATACACTTCTTCATTAATAAAACCATTTAAAAATGCACTTTTTGTATCCATTTGAAAAAGCTTAAATTCGTGATAACATGCAAATGCTAAAAGCATCCTAATGGCTTCCATTCTAGCTACGGGTGCATAGGTTTCATCAAAATCGATTCCCTCTTCTTGAGTGTAGCAACAAGTCTAGCCTTGTTCCTCACTATGTTATCGCTCTCATCTAGTTTATTTCTAAAGACCATTTAGTTCCTATAGTAGATTTATTACTAGGCCTATCAACTAATGTCAAAACTTGACTTCTCTCAAATTGGTTTAATTCCTCTTGCATGGACATTATCCAATAATCATCATTTAATGATTCTTTAACATTCTTAGGCTCTATGCATGAGATAAATGCTACATTACATGCATTTTTAAGAGAAAGTCTAGTGGTTACCCCTTTGGATGGATCACCCAAAATCTTACCACCTTTGACATAGTTGTACTCTCTTGGGTAGCTCACTTCCTTTTCCTCAAGGCTCATGTCCTTCAAGGCCTCTAGGGGTGGATCTTGTGCATCTTCTTCTTTGGTTGGGACTTCATTTACCTTTGATGATTGTCCACCATCATTGGCTTCAAAAATCCCTACATCATCATCATCACAAGAACCCTTCCTCGAAAGGAGGTTATCATCAAAAATCACATGTATTGACTCTTCAACAACTAAGGTTCTCTTATTAAATACTCGATAGGCTTTAGAGTTTAAAGAATACCCTAAAAAATAGCTTCATCACTTTTAGAGCCAAATTTGCCTAAATTATCCTTTCCATTGTTTAAAACAAAGCATTTATAACCAAATGGATAAAAATAGCTAATGTTAGGTTTTTTGGATTTTAAAATCTCATGAGTTTTCTTTAAAATAGGCCTAATCATTACTCTATTTATGATATAACAAGCCGTATTAGTGGCTTTCGCCCAAAAGTATTTTGGCAAATTGTTTTCCCAAAGCATGGTTCTAACCATTTCCTCTAAAGTTCTATTTTTCCTTTCAACAACCCCATTTTGTTGAGGTGTTCTAGAAGCTGAAAATTTGTGGCTTATACCATTTGAGTTACAAAAATCCTCAAAACCTAAATTTTGAAATTCGGTGCCATGGTCACTTTGAATGTGAGAAATATTTTGACCAAGGTCATTTTGAGTAATTTTTGAAAAAGTGATGAATTTTTCTAAAGCCTCATCTTTGGTACTTAAGAATAAAACCCAAGTGTATCTAGAGAAATCATCAACTAAAGCATATGCATATGATTTTCCACCCAAGCTAGTAGTTCTAATAGGACCAAAAAGATCCATATGGATCAATTGTAAGACTCTACTAGTTGAAACATCATTAATAGGTTTGAAGGAAACTCTTTTATGTTTGCCTTTTGCACAAGCATCACAAATTTTATCATTTGAAAACTTTATTTTAGGCAAACCTCTAACTAGATCTTTTGAAACCAATTTTTCTAAACCACTCATGCTTGCATGCCCTAATTTTCTATGCCATAATCATGAATCATGCTCATCATTTGCAACAAAACATGCATGAGAAATGTGTATGTCATCTAGATGCACCATGTATATGTTTCCTATGCGATGACCAAAAAGCACAATTTTATTTGTTTCAATGTTTAAAATCTTGCAACCATTTGAATCAAAAAGAACATTGAAACCTTTGTCACATAATTGACTAATACTTAAAAGATTGTGTTTTAGACCGTTGACATACAAAACATTATCAATGAGAATGAATGAGTGATTACCAATGGAACCAATTCCTTCAATGTGGCCATTGGAGTTGTCATCGAAAGTTACTACTCTTCCACTCTTTGGATTTAGTTCCAAGAATTAACTTTTGTCTCCGGTCACGTGTCTTGAGCATCCACTATAAAGGTACCATGAGTTTGCACTTGTAGCCTTGGCCTTGAAGCAATGCTCCACCTACAAACAAGAAATCAAGCTTCGATTTTTTGTACCCAAATCTTTTTGTGTCCATTAGCATTAGTTCTTAAAATCTTGGTTCCTTTAGAAATCCAAGAAGCAATCTCATTTGCATTGTTAGAAGCTGCAACATCCTTAGGAATCCAAATGCTTCTAACTTTCTTACCAAAATAGGGCCTTAAGTACCCTCTATGTTTGTTCCCACCAAAGTTCCTTTTTACATGGTTGGGTTTTTTAAGATTGTCCTTTTTCAAAATTAGGTTTCCCAGCCTTGTTTAAGTTGAGGTAATGATCCTTTAGCTCGGAAAGAATGTTATTTAAATCAACATTTTCTTGTTCAAAATACTTTTGATTATCTTTTAAATGAATAACCTTCTTTTCAAGCTCTAAATTGGTTTTAGATAAGGAATCATTTTGGTTTTTCAAATCAAGGATAGTTTTCTTATTTTTCAAAATAGATTCCTTATACTTTTCAACCAACTCGTCATAAGCCTCTTGTAACTCATTATAATCATCAAATAATTCATCATATGTAAGATCATTTAATGAGTTAGATGTTACCTTTGGATCCTCCTCAAAGGCCATGAGACAAAAATTGGCAACTTCGTGCTCCTCATCACTTGAAGACTCTTCATCGCTCCAAGTGGCTACATGGGCCTTGTGCTTTTTTTTCTTCTCGAAGCCCTTCTTCCTGAGTTGGGGATAATCAATTTTGATGTGCCCCGGCTTCTTACATTCGTAGCACACGATCGGATCATTTTCTTCTTCCTTGCTCTTGTTCTTGAGATCCCTTCTTCGATTGGACTTCCTTCTTCGGTTGGATCTCATGAGCCGAGTGAATCGTTTGGCTATCATAGCCAACTCTTCGTCTTTCTCCTCACTTGAATCACTCTCTTCTTGTGAAGCTTTGAGAGCGATTCTCATATTCTTCTTCTCTACCTCTTTCTTTTCGATCCTCATTTCCTCATTCTTCTTTTCTTCCTCTCTTCCTTTCTTCATTATCTCATAGGTGAGAAGAGACCCCATGAGAGCATCAAGCTTTAATGTCTTGAGATCTTTTGCTTCAATGATGGTCGTTCTTTTACCATCCCAAGACTCAGGAAATGAGTAGAGAAGTTTTCGAACTAGCTTCTCCTCCGGAATAACTTCTCCAAGACCCTTGAGGCCATTTACAATAACGGAGAACCGTTCGAACATTTTAGAGATGTCTTCATCCGGCTCCATCTTGAAATTTTTGTAGCTCAAATTAAGAAGACCAATCTTGGTCTCTTTAACTTTATTGGTACCTTCATATGTAATCTCTAGATTATTCTAAATTTCCTTGGCACTTGAGCAAGATGATATCTTGGAGTACTCATCCGATCCAAGTGAGCAAAATAGCATGTGCATTGCTTTGTCGTTGATTTAGAGCTTCTTCCGATCTTCATCGGTCATCTCGTACTTAGACTTCAGTAGTAACCGATCACCTTCTCTCTTCATCGGGATTGTTGGTCCACCTTCCACTACATCCCATATGAGGTAGTCATGAGATTTGATGAAGAACTTTATACAGTTTTTCCAATAGGAATAGTTATCCCCATTGAAGTATGAAGGTTTGGTAATGGATTGAGACTCGTACAAGTTGTTGTCGGGGGTGGATGCTATGGCTATGTCTTCGATTGATTGAATCACCTTATAGGATCGCTTCAATGGTTGTTAGACCTTCGATTGAACCTGGCTCTGATACCAATTGTTATGATGATCAATTAATGTAGATGTTGGCCAAGAGGGGGTGAATTGGCTATTTTAAAAGTTTGGACGCAAATCGGAAAAGATAGACAATGGGACACAATGATTTATAGTGGCTCAAGCTTCTAACAAGCTCTACGTCTACTACCTTAGCTTCCTACTAAGGATTTTTAACTAATTTCACTATGAAATTCTTCCCCTTTTCTAAGCTTAGGAGGCAACCGTTACAAGTTCAAGCTTTCTAACCAAAGCTTTGAACAATTCACTCTTGAATACAAAGAAAGAAATGGCAAATGAATAAAAGCCCTCACAAGGTAAATGTTTGCCCAACTTACAAGAACACTCAACCCCAAACTTGAAATAAAAATTACAATGAAACACACAAGTTGGGTACAAGGGTTTGACAATAAAAGCTCAAATGGTTGGATTTTGCTTGATTGCTTGAGTGTTGATCAAAGTAGGTTCATTAGTTGTTGCAGCAGCTTTGGAGTCTTGTATTTATACCCTCTCATTGAATTCTAGCCATTTGGGTAGTTGGGGTATTAAATATAGCCGTTGGTGAGCAAATTTCCCGCAATAAATGCTTTATGGTCACCTACCATATCGGTACACGTAGGCCCGTATCGATACCTAATGCAAAACAAATATAGCTGTTGTGTATGACCGTATCGATACGCGAGAGACCGTATCGAAACGCTCACAGTGTAAAATTGGGGGTGTATCAAAACGACAAGGCCGTATCGGTACGAGTTTTGCTCACTGGAATCCCAGATGAAAAATTGCATCGGTACGCCTAGGGGCGTATTGGTACGGGTAACGAAAAAACTAAAAGTTCATTGATTTCAATAACTGAGAAGGCAACGGTAAAAAAACATTTAATGCATATCGTATCGAAACGGTTGGGACCGTATCGGTACGGATAAAAATGTCTTAAACCCATATTTCAAACCGTATCGAAATAGCGTAAAGCTGTATCGAAACACTTTACAAAACCATTTGCCAAAATGAAGGTCGTATCAAAACGAGCTAAGTCGTATCGGTACGCTTTGCAAAACCAAATTCCAGTAGCCAATTTCCGTATCGAAACACCAAGGTGTGTATCGATACGTCTGGGCGTATTTGTGTATTTTTGGCTTGAAACACTTAGAAAATCTTTTTGGGTCTAAGTCTTTAACTTTGGAAAACTTTTCCTTGTCATTTTGTGAGACTTTTGAGTATTTAAAAATTTATTTCCATTTACAATTTAGTCCTCAAACACTGTTATATCAAAATTAAACATAGGTTTTACAAATAAGAAAAATAGACATTAGATTGAAATACACATGCTTCGAGAGCTAGAGTTGTACTTCTTCTACGACGAATTCTGTCGTGCCCCTATATTTTTATATCATTCAACTACTATGAGGCGCAACACCTATCTCCTGGGAAGCCATCAATGGCCATCTTCTCTGTTGGTCCTAAGCGCTTTGTCGACACGACCGTTAACCCCATATCTGTATTCGAAAAAGCCTTCCACTCTGTCGAGCCTCAAGACCTTGTTCAAACCATCATTGTTCGAGTCAGGAACACCCTCACCTTTTCGTTCCGAGTCTCCCTAACTTCTAGTTGTGCATCCTCTTGACCTCGTCACTACCATAAGACCCCATCTACTAGGATCTTGCGCTCTCATCTACCCAATGGCGCTAGCAGTTCATAGGCGACCACCCAGCACCTTCAATGCATCCTATCAGCACCACAAGTGTCCACAGCGTCTCCTGATTTTTCTAGCACCCCTTGCTGTCACGTTGTCCAACCATGACCCATGAACCACTGTCATACTAGCCCTTAACTCGTAAACCCTCAACCCCAAGACTCAAACTAAAACCTCAAATTTCCTTAGTTCGATTATAAAAAAAGTAAGAAGAAAGGATAATAATAAATAAAATAAATTGAATTAAAAAGCTAAGAAATTATTTTTAATTAAAAAATAACCAAATTAAAAGAATGTATAAATAATGATGGCCAAATTTATTATTTTTTGAAATAGAATCAAATTAAAAAATATGTAATTAATGATGATTAAATTTATTATTTTTTTGAATTGAGACTAAATTGATTGAATGTGTAAACTTGAAGGACTAAATGTGTTATTATAAAAAATAATTGTCATATTACCCCTTTAACTAACAGTTCTCATTTTGTAACAAAATCAAAGTTTAATATCCATTATATAGCTTTTGTAAGTTTGATGACCATTTTGTATTGTTTAGGATAATTTAGTATTATGCTATATGACAATATTTTTATTTAGTTTAGTCCCTAAAAATTTTATTAAATCTAAAACGATTCTTATAACTACGTAGCATCATAATTATCAAGGAGTAATTACTCTTTTATGCAATCACTCTAGTATCTAAACAGACGTAAATATATATTAGTGAAAACATTACTTTAAATAGATATAATAAAGAAATTTAAATGATTTAAGATTTTACATGCGATATTAGATAATGTTCTCGAGACAAATGTTAAATCAACCGAATTTTTTTAAAAGATCAAACTATTTATAGACATTGAAAACACAAAGGCGTTCAAAGTAAAAGCAAACTAAAAAGAATAGCTACGAAGAACAAAATAAGAACACGGGTAACACTTAAAAACAGAAGAGAAAATTTAAAGTAAATGTCTTGATTACTCAGAAGACAAATGATACAAATGATGTGAAAAAGAATTCTATTTATAATTGAGTTCTCTACATCCGACAATTTTAACCGATTTACATCGATGACAAAAATCGAAACTTACCAACTATAAATGATACAAAATCAACATATTCCCTCTATTTCTATCTCTATCTAAGAAAAATATCCTTATGTTCACATGGTGTGAATAGATAAATCTTTTATAAATCAGGCCAGTCTGATACTCTCTTAAAGCCCAAAATCTTATTCAAAACTTCTTGGGCAATTTATTATGAACTGGGACTCGTCACCACCATGACAAGTAAAATTATATTCCTTTGTTAGATTGTTAAAATGTTAATTTCTCAAAAACCTGTGTAAAACTCATATACTCGAGTTAGATTCAATGTTTTATACGAAAGGAAAGCTAAATCCCTCCCTAAGTGCCCAAAACAAATAACAAAAAGAATTATTGTGCTTCAAGGTTAATGAATGTACTATGAGTGACCAAAGAACCCATCCTCTACATTATAATTTCAATCAAAACCCCTCAAATTCCTTTTTTTTTTCTCCAAGACAGCAACATTCTTTCTGCTCACTCTATCAGAAAACTCTAAAATTCAGCTGGCATCAATGCTGCAATGTATATTTTCCGTTGTGAAATCACTGTAATGTCAATGGCAGCAAAAACACATCACAATCTGTAATTCTAAAACTTAGCTGATTCCCTAAAATTATAAATGCAAATTAGAACTTTTACATCGCTTCACTCTCCAAGTTGTAAAATTTAAGTTGAGAATACAGAAGTCAATGAGGATGTCAGCTTGGGGGGGGGGGGGGGTGCCAATTTGTAACTCGCTGCATCTGGGTGTCCAATAGCCTTCTTATGAGATTTGCGAGATTACTTCTCCGGTTTCATCGATAATTTCTTCACTCTATTCTTCGATTTCCCCTTCTGCGTCATCTTCTCTTTCAGCGACGGGATTGTCATCTTCGCAATCTTCTTTTCTTCAGAAATGTCCAAGCCAGAATTTGGTGGCACACTGGGTGCAGCAAGGTGCTGATCCAGGGTTACTTTACAGGAAGTCGTCCTAGGAGGCAAAGCTAAAATGTGACTACTGGATGCAGGTTCCTGATTCTCATGCACAGCCTGCAACCGAGAAACTGAACGAGCTTTTCCTTCAACACCAACCTCCATTTTCTGTGCCGACTTCTTTCTCCCGACCTCTCTAACCTTAACAATAAACATGCCCAAACATTTAGAACATTTCAGTTTCAGAATAAAAGGAGCTACATTCTATGTTACTAACTCGTAACAAGAAAAATATGCCAGCATATAGCTGTTGGAAATGAAAATGCAGCAAAACAAATCTTATGTAGACTGCCATATCACGAATCTCCAGAGTTTATAAACACTCTACAGGATGTTAATCATACACTACATTCTATGGTAGTAACTAGTAACAAGACTCAAATCTGCCGGTACAAGCAAAAAGCTGATGGAACTGACTATCCAGTAAATCATGTCTTAAATAGACAGCAGCATCATGATTCTCGTGATTAGAGAAATACTCTCTACAGGATGTTAATTATACACTTCTGGAGGAAGAGGAGATTGAGCATCTTTTTTACTCTTGTCCATTTGTCCAGGTATTTGGGATTGGTTCAAGTGCTGGTGGGGGGGGGGTGAGTTTGCCAATGCCGCGCTTGTTTGAGGAATTCTTTATGTCGGGATTTCATTGTTCGTTCTCTGGCGAGATGCGTCACTGGTGGGTTTCGTGTGTCGTAGCTCTTCTTTGGTCCCTTTGGTTGGCACGCAATGAGGTGGTATTTAACAAAAAGAGGTTACCCAAGTCTGAGATTTGTTTTTTCGTCAAATTACGATCATTTTATTGGGTAAAGTGGTCTTGTCCGAGTCCATGTAGTGGGATTCTACCTCCGAGGTCATGTCGTGGGGGAGTGTGTTGGGAGCCTCCGATTAGCGGGACGGTGAAGTTTAATGTGGATGGGTCAGCGCATGGGAAACCAGGTCCTGCAAGTTTCGGGGGGTGTTGCAAGATGGTCAGGGAAAGATCTTGGCGATTTTTTCAGGACCTCTCGGTTGCATCGAATCCAAAGAGGCTGAGCTGCGTGCAATCGAGTTTGCGTTGTCATTTTTTGTTGAGTCATGCTGGTCATCGCATTACCTTGTGGTGGAGTCGGATTCTAAGGTTGCGTTAGGTTTGGTGCTTCAGTCGGTTTGCAGGCCGTGGAGGTTATGGGAGTGTTTTGGAGCGATTGATAGGGCGTGTCTTAGTATTGGATCGTTTCTTTTGGCTTTGGTTGTTCCGTTTTGTGTTCCGTCGACGAGTCGTACTCTTCCTCCATTTAGGATTAAAGAGGTTTTTAACGTCGTTGACGTTAGTTGTATGTTTCTCATCTTTAATAAACATACAACATTTGTTGATCAAAAAAAAAAAAAATTATACACTTCAATGGCGTCCATGCAATACAACATTTTAGTCCAACACCAATGTATGAGAAAATAACATGTTCTGTTCATTGAATCAGAACCAAGGTTCCAACCACTAAATATTGCATCTAAAATCCAATCAATGCATGTATTTCACAGTGCTCTGTAGGATAATACGATATGTATAGAGTTGTATGTAATGTAAAAGTCTTGTAAGTCATGTAAAAGATTAAGAGTTATCTATTAGTAGGATAAGGATTAAGAGTTATCTAAGAAGTCTTCTATTGTTAGGAGTCCTAGTTAGAGTTAAATCCTCAAGGACTCTATAAAAGAGTTCTATGTTGTAACCTATGTGATTCATTAGAATAAAACAGAAACTTTCTCTTCTGTTTTCACAAACTTTCTCTTCTGTTTTTACTACTCTCTACATGGTATCAGCTTGGGTTTCGATCCTCTAAATTAAACCCTAGTCGATGGCCAATTCTTCTTCTTCTTCCTCGACTGAAATTACTTCTTCACCAGAAATTTTTTCTGGTTCTGATGATCTCAATGAAACTTCCAGCCTTGTTATTACTTGTCATCGACTGAATAGCAATAATTATTTGGAATGGTCTCAATCTGTCAAGATTTTTATCTCAGGACGAGGCAAATTAGGCTATCTCACAGGGGAGATTGAACAGCCTACGGCCACTGCTGCTGGTTATACCAAATGGATGCAGGAAAATAGCCGTGTGATGTCCTGGTTGCTCAATTCTATGACCCCTAGTGTAGGCAGGAACTTTCTTCTTTACCAAACAGCAGCTGAAATCGGAGGGCTGTCCAAGAAACTTATTCGAGTACTGAGATAACATCTCGAATTGTATGGGATTGAAGGTCGCTCGGTTCTCAAACAAGAAGGAATGTCAGTCACTCTATACTACAACACACTAAATGCTTTTTGGCAGCAAATAGATCTTTATGAACAGAATGAATGGGAGACACCAAGAGATGCTGCTCTGTACAAGAAAATTACTGCACAACGCAAAATTTTCCAGTATCTTCATGGATTAAATAAAGAATTAGATGCAGTTCGTAGTAGGATTCTTGGCAGCTCCCCTCTTCCTTCGATTAGAGAAGTTTTTTCTGCAGTTAAGAAGGAGGAAAGCAGGCGCAATGTGATGCTCCCTGAATATTCTTCCAATGAAGGATCTGCTCTTCTCACTCAGACAACTTCTACTAGAAAAGGCAGGCCCTGGTGTGAGCATTGCAAGAAACCAGACCATTCCAAGGAGAAGTGCTGGAAGCTTCATGGTAAACCAGTCGATTGGAAGCCAAGGTCTTCTAGAGACACACAGTCCCCATCGGCTTACGCCTCGAGTGTCACAAGCTTTACCAAGGAACAGATCAAGACCTCCGAAATTGTTTGGAAAGTTTGCAAGCTTTGGTGAGGCAAATCTGGCCATGAAAGAAATGAAGGTAACTCCTTTCCTACTGACCCTATTATCCACACAACTTACTCCAACGTGGATCATCGACTGGGGGGCATCGACCATATGTGGTAACAAGGAATTGTTCCTTCAATATACTGACATCTTCTTCTCGTAGATCGATTAAAGCTGGCGATGGCTCACTATCTCTAATTGGCTGTGGTTCTATTAGTATTAATGAGAATCTGTTGCTCCATGATGTCTTATTTGTTCCCAATCTTGCTCGCAACTTTGATATCTCATTAGCAAGCTTTCAATGATTTAAATTGTTCCACAATTTTTAATGCTTCAGTTGTGTTTTGCAGGCAATGGAGTCGAAGACAATGATTGACAATGCTAGATTGCACAATGGCTCTGTATGTTCTTCATGGCAATCCACCCTCTTCTATCTCTCAATCTCCTTGTTCCTTTACTGACCTTAGGACAAAGTAATGATGTTTTATTGTGGCACTTTAGGTTAGGTCATCCTAGTTTTCAATATCTTGCAAAATTGTACCTATCCTTATTCATCAATAAAAAGCCAAGCTTATTTAAATGCCATATCTGCCCTCTTGCTAAACAAACCAAAGCATCCTATTTGCCATCTACTTATAAACCATCTCACCCTTTTTCTTTGATCCATAGTGATGTTTGGGGCCCTTCTAGAGTGAAGAATGCTGATGGTTGTAAGTGGTTTATTACTTTTATTGATGATCATAATAGGACTACTTGGACTTATTTGATGAAAGAAAAATTTGAAACTGAAAGCATCTTTGAGAGATTTTACACCATGGTCATTACCCAATTCCATACTAAAATCCAATTGTTTAAGTCTGATAATGGCAGTGAATTTTTTGCTAGGTCTTTGGGTGATTCCTTTCGAAGAAAGGGGATAGTTCAGATTAGTTCCTGTGTTGACACTCCCCAACAGAATGGAGTAGCAGAAAGAAAGAATAGACACCTTCTTGAAGTCACTCGATCCCTTTTATTTACCAATAATGTTCCTAAATACTTGTGGGGAGAAGCCTTGTTAACTGCCACATACTTGATCAATCGCATGCCCAGTAAGGTTTTGAAATTTCAAACCCCTCAATCCATTTTCTTGGACAAATATCCCCACTGTAAGCCTCTTTCTTGTACATTACCTCCTAAGATCTTTGGGTGTACAGTTTTTATTCATAATTCAGCCAGTAATAGGTCCAAGTTAGATCCTAGATCTGTAAAGTGTGTGCTAGTAGGGTATTCTTCACTTAAGAAAGGCTATAAATGCTATCATCCACCATCTCAAAATTTTTTTTGTTACTATGGATCTTACTTTTTTGAACAGGACCTTTACTTTACTACGGCTGCAACTCGGGGAGAATTGGGATGATCTTGACCTTCCTACCAACATCAGGTAATCTCTCCTATTGTTTCTATACCTTGGACTTTTCATCCACTCACTCCACAAATCCGTCCTTGTTGCCTACAACACCCTTAGATTTCTCACCTGTATCTTCTTTACAAACACCAACAACTTCTCAATATCCTTCCAAAACACCTACTCCTCCCAAACAACTTTTGATCTATACAAGGAGAAAGAAAACTATACGAGGCCATCCCTGCAATCGACACTTGCCGAGAATTGGATTTGAGTCCAATTGCCAATATGAAAGATGAAGGAAATGTAATCGATAAGTCTACTACTCCTAACTGGATAATTTTCCTATTGCTATTAGAAAAGGAGTTAGACAAGTGCACTAAACATCCTATCCAGAAGTTTGTTGCTTACAGACTCATTGATGCCATCCTTTAAAGCTTTTTTAAAGAAGTTTAGATGAAGAAGAAGTTCCTACAACTATTGATGAGGCACTAAAGCATCCTAAGTGGAGAAGGGCTGTTGAAGAAGAAATTAGTGCACTTGAGAAAAATGGTACGGACAATAATGGATCTTCCCCAAGGTAAAAACACATCGGTTGTAAATGGGTCTTTTCGTGAAATATAACTCACGATGGCGGTGTGCGAGAGATATAAAGCAAGGCTCGTGGCTAAAGGATATACAGACCTATGGGATTGATTATAATGAAAACCTTTGCTCGGTGGCAAAACTCAACACTATTCGAGTTTTGTTAAGTCTTCTTTGTCAACAATGATTGGAATCTATACCAACTGGATGTCAAGAATGCATTTCTTAATGGGAAGTTAGAGGAGGAAGTTTATATGAAGATCCCACAGTCCGAAATCAGTTGAGGGAAATCAGAAAATTTGTAAGCTCAACAAGTCACTTTATGGCCTAAAGCAATCTCCTCGAGCTTGGTTTGACAGATTTACAGGTAATTCTCAAGAATGGATACTGCAGTCACTAGCTGATCATACACTCTTTATTAAGGTAACTTCAAAAAAAAAAGGGTTATCTTAATTGTTTATGTGGATGACATAATCTTGACAGGAGATGATGATGAAGAAATTAATTCGCTTAAAGAATCTTTTGAATAGAGAGTTTGAAACAAAAGACTTGGGAAGCTTAGATATTTTTTTTGGGCATGGAGGTTGCAAGGTCGAGTAAGGGGTTGGTGATAAATCGGAGGAAGTATGTCCTTGATCTACTAGATGAAGTGGAATACTAGGGTGTAAACAAGCAGATACACCAATGGAGGCAGGCTTGAAATTTACTAATGAAACAGGCTCTTTAGTTGACAAAGAAAGGTTTGAGAGATTAGTGAGAAAATCGATCTATCTATCACTCACCGGGCCGGACATTGCTTTTCCATTAATGTGATCGATCAAGATATGAACAATCCAAATGAAGAACACATGGCGGCAACAAGCGTAATCCTCGGTACTTGAAGAAGAGACTGGACATGGTTTATTGTTTAAAAAGACACGAGATAGATCGTGAAAGTATTCACCGACTCTAGTGGGCTGGAGAACTCACTGAAAGAAGATCAACCAGTGGCTACTGTACTTTTGTTTGGGGAAATCTCGTAACTTGGAGAAGTAAGAAGCAATCAGTTGTCTCCAGAAGCAGTGCAGAGGCAGAATTCCGAGCTTTGGCACTAGGAATGTGTGAAGGAATTTGGCTACTTAAGTTACTGAGGGAGTTAAACACAGACCAAGAAAATAAGTTTGAGATCTTGTGCGATAACCAATCAGCAATTCAAATTGCTAGGAATCCAGTTCAACATGACAGAACAAAACATGTTGAAATAGACAAGCATTTTATTTCGGAAAAGGTTAACAATGGGATAGCTTCTTTGTTATATAATCCTACAGGAGGACAGCTAGCTGATGTACTTACAAAAGCTTTACCCAAATCAATTTTTGATGAGTTCTTATCCAAGCTGGGACTATACAACTATACTCTCCAGCTTGAGGGGGAGTGTAGGATAATACGATATGTATAGAGTTGTATGTAATGTAAAAGTCTTGTAAGTCATGTAAAAGATTAAGAGTTATCTATTAGTAGGATAAGGATTAAGAGTTATCTAAGAAGTCTTCTATTGTTAGGAGTCCTAGTTAGAGTTAAATCCTCAAGGACTCTATAAAAGAGTTCTATGTTGTAACCTATGTGATTCATTCGAATAAAACATAAACTTTCTCTTCTGTTTTCACAAACTTTCTCTTCTGTTTTTACTACTCTCTACATGCTCCATGGCCAATTTCATGCAAGAATTACAAATTTTACTTATATCTGTTAACTAGAGAAAAGTCCTTTTTTCAATTTTGTTTTTTCAAGGTTCAATGAGCACCAATCATCATAAAGATCTGCCTTTGCAGGTTCCTAAATTTTGTACAAATAGCGGAACCAACAGTTGAATCACTTCACAAATTTTAAATTGGAAATTCCTCTATTATTGTCAAGTGGTGTTATCCCACATTTGTAAAACCTTGGATTTCCAGTGATCACAAATTAGACCTCTCTACTTAGAGCCTATTGGTTCTTGGTTAGATACTAACTCCTTGTGAGGCTGTTCAAGTTTAGGCCCTTGTCGTGTTACAAGCAATGGGGTGTGTTAAATGGTGTTATCTCAAACACACCAAATCTTGGATTTCATGTGGTTTATATTCAGGTTAGGTCTCTACACCTACCGTAAATCAACTTTAGGTTGGATGTTTAACTATGTTAAATAGTATTATTTCACATCTATTAAATCTTCAGTTTTTTCCTTCGGTCTTATATTCAAGTTGGTAAATGCTTAACATGATAGCAAAGCACAAGTGTATTCTATTAATTCTGCCTATTACCCCATGTGAGGTTGTCCATGCGTGGGTCTTGTGTAAAATGAGGGATATTTTTAAATGGTGTTATCTCCCGTTCGCTAAATCCTGAATGTCTTATGGTTTTATGTTCAAGTCAGACTCCAATTGCAAATTGATTTTGGTCGGACTCCAATTGCCAATCGATTTTAGCCATATCCTTTAACAAGGATGATCCAACTAAACTTTGGAATTCCTAAAAACGCATCCTAAATGTTTTTTGTGCACTGCTTCTCCATAAAAAGATACAGCCATTGCAATAGGCCAACAGTTCAAAGGAAAACAAGCAACTAGCCATCAGTCTAGATAGACTTCTAAGAAACTAAGAAATGTTTAAATAGATATAAATTCAGAATAAATGAAAAAAATGAAATATTTATGATTGCCCATTTCAGCTGCACAATTAAGTGCTGCTTGGTGACTAGGAAAAGCTGATTAGAACTCGATTGCAGGCTGAAGTCTTTATCATTAACGATTTTAGCTAAACGGTGGATACGTCCTTTTACGACAACAAAGAAATTTGAAAATATTAGCATAAATGCCTTTCAATGATATGAAGTACCTATAACCAAAGTCCAGACATGGCAACTAGAAATTAGTATCATGAGGGATATAACCTGTCCCAATGTATCCCTTTCATTCCAATCTTCTTTATCAAAGATCAGAACTTGCAAATATAAATGATCTAAATCCAGTCCTCCTTCGACAGCCTACCATATCAAGACATAGGCATCCGTGCATTAAACTTCACATCCTGTATCTATTATTCTACTTATTTATTCCTTTTGGTTTTGAACTAAAAAAAAACTAAATGCATTTGATCATCCTCTCCTATTTTTAAATTCTAATGACGCTGAATTATAATGCAGGATTGGACTAAAGATTTATATTAAGCAATAACTATGAAACATGTGCACACCTTATAATTTTCACACGATTTCCTTTTGCGTTCCTTCGCCCTACAAATTGCACTTTTTATCCCATGTTTGTCCATGATTCCATTTGGCCACAGTTTTGCAAGCTGGATGACACAGAGTATAAATAAAATGACCAATGAAAGAAAAGAATGTAATTAATACAAAGGTGACAGCTAGATAAGTTGGTAAGCCTTAAAACATAAGTACTAAAACATTAATATAAAAAATAAAAAGCAAGGAAATGAGGGAAACCATTACAATTTGTGAGGGCAGTTTTAATTTGCGGCGAAGTTACTAATTGAAGCAATACTCCCCCTAACATGGCATTTTCAATACCCCCATAAAAAAATCAATAATTTTGATGAAAACT
This sequence comes from Hibiscus mutabilis, assembly GCA_019671005.1. Taxonomy (NCBI): domain Eukaryota; kingdom Viridiplantae; phylum Streptophyta; class Magnoliopsida; order Malvales; family Malvaceae; genus Hibiscus; species Hibiscus mutabilis. The sequence goes on along the minus strand of CM033752.1, from coordinate 8,919,967 downwards.
TCCATTAGTTGCCTACTAGACTGGGTAATCAACAAAATGGGAAGTGAGCCCTAAATAAATAATGAAGTGATTTATTACCAATCTAATTACAGCTGGAAGAAGAAAATGAACTAAAAAACTCTGGTTTACTGCTAGCAGAATTCAGTTACAAATTTAATCATACTACGCATCTAGGCCCATACGGCTTCAATTAAAAGTTCAAATGCACAATTGCAATTACAGCAATATTTCAAGATAGGAAAATACTATTGATTTCTTTCAATGTGATGGGGCACACATACAACAAAATTTATGATCAAATGAAAAGTTTAAGTAAAACATATTAAAAGTCCAGTTCAAAGTCAATAGGACAAACAAGTTGAAGACAAACTCATTAGAGCTTAGCATTAAGGCTGTGGCCAGTTCATAAATAGTTCTGTTATGATGAAAGATATGCGCAATCACCCACCCTCTAAAAAAAATTGTTAGTGCTGGCGTTACTTTTGTTGAAGATGATTCTTTTTTCAGCCAAATAATCTCCAGGGGAGACTTCGATTGAAGATGACATTGTGAATACATCTGTTTTTTATCTTGGTTATTTCTCCAAATCTACATCTTTACCGTTAACAACTATTCCTGAGTCTATTCTTGAGTTCATTCCTGAGTCTGTTACAGAGCTTGTTCTCAATGAGCCAATTACTCCACCAAACAATTCTATTATGATGAAAGATATGGGCAATCAAAGTAATACTCAATTGCATGTTTATTCCAGGAAGAAGACACCAATTTCTCAATCAGTACATCTCATTTGTTCTATTGTTTTTTCACCAGATTGTTTCCAAACAGTACATTTACCTACTCATGATCACTTACCCAAAATCACCTCCAAGCCAAATGATGAGCCAGTTGAAACCAGAAAATGAGAACTCGAACACTGAAGACTTACCCACTGTCCATAGGAATGGAACAAGAACATGTACTAAACATCCATTATACCTCTTCATAGCCTACCAAAATTTTTCCTACAACCTTCATTACCATCCTCCATAGAATACCCATACCAAAAAAACCTAACTGATGCATTAGGTAATAAGAAGTGGGAGGATTTTATGAAGGCAGAAATGGTAGCCCTTGAAAAGTACAAGAAATGGGAATTAGTTTACCTGCCAAGTGGAAAGAAACCAGTGGGATGTAGATGGGTGTTCTCTATAAAATATAAGGCAGACGACACAGTTGAAAGGTACAGAGCAAGACTGGTGGCCAAAGGATACACCCAAAACAATGGCATTGACTATCTTGAGAGGTTTGCTCCCATAGCAAAGATGAGCGCAGTAATAATTCTTGTCTTTGGCCGCTAATTTTGAATGGGATCTACAACAGTTTGATGTTAAGAATGCATTCCTTCATGGTGATTTTGAAGAGGAAATTTACATGGAAGTTCCTCTTGGTTTTGAATCCAAGAAGGGAATGGTGTGCACATTGAAGAAAGCTCTTTATGGGCTCAAACAGTCTCCACGAGCTTGGTTTGAGAGGTTTTCCAAATCAATTATCTCACTAGGATACAAACAAAGTCAAGGTGATCATACCTTCTTCATAAAACACTCAAAACTCTAGAAAGGTTACATACTTCTAGTGTATGTAGAGGACATCGTAGTTACAGGCAATGACGTTGAAGGAGTGAAGAACTTGAAAGGTCTATTGAAAGAATTTGACATCAAAGAGCTAGGAAAGTTGAAATACTTCCTAGGTAGCCCGTTCAAAGCAAGGAGTCTATCTCTCAACAGAAATATGCACTAGACTTATTGAAAGAAACTGGAAAGATGAGTTGTAAAACAGTTGAGACGCTAAATGAGTTTAATCAAGGGTTATGTGATGCACTGGAAGAACCTATGGTGGATAGAGGGTCCTATCAAAGGCTGGTTCGAAAATTAATATATTTGGCACACACTAGACCAAATATAGCAGTTGCACTAAATGATGTCAATCAATTTATGCATAATTCGAAAGAATCACATCTCAAAGTAGTAAACAGAATACTACAATACTTGAAAGGCAACGCAGGAAAAGGAATTCTGTACAAACATCAAGTGAGCTCAGGCGTTACACTAGAAGCATATACGGATGCAAATGTGCTCACAAAGGGGGTAATAAGCAAGGTTTTCCAAGAAATCCTAAACAAGCTAGGAATGATAGATATTCACTCACTAGCAGCTTGAGAGGAAGTGATAGAATTAGTCGTATAATAAGTCTTATTTGTTTAGGAGTCTTTCATGGTAAGAAAGATAAGTCTTCGTAATCTTTATCTCTAGATAGATTTTTTAGCAGAAAAGTCCTATTAAAAGTTGGCTACTCAACCTATTTAAACTATTATAATCTCTCAATTCTATATGATCAGTTTCATTTTTCTCTTGCATTAACTTCTTCTCTCCTTCTCCTTCAATTTACTCCTAGATTACAACAGGTTCACTTGGTCTTCTCAATTCTAGAAGTATACTTTATTACTTATCATACAATATATTTAAACCTTTTTGTTGTGATTAGTTTCTTATGTTTGGCATATTCCCAATAAAATAAAAGACAATAACTAATTTGGAATCCATACAATACATAAGGAATAGAAAAACACTATAGAATCCAAAGAAGGAAAACTGAAGAATACAACCGTTATAAAAGATAAACTTCAAATATTGTAAATATTATTTGTTATTATCTGCTAACATTTTAGGATTAAGTCCAAAGGGATAAAACTCTATCTCCTAGCATTATCTAGGATTCTTATCTCTTGTATCTTATTTTCTAGTTAGATTTAAATTTTAAATTAAGTAATTTGATTGTAACATAACTCTCTTGTATTCAGCCTATATAAAGGCTTTGTGCAGATGCGTTATTCAAGTCAATACATTTGAGAATTCATTCTCCTTACAAAACAGTCTCTCAATTATTAATATGGTATCAGTTGCTTAGGTTTTTTTTTTTGATCCACAAAACCTAGAGAATGCATACCTCTCCAACATCTGAAATTAGTCTAGGGTCTGATCAAACCCTCCCACAAGCAGATCTGGCGTATAATTTATGCAGCAGCCAAAAGATCAACAACAAGCAGCTTGGGGAATTAAAACAAACGACTGGGCAGCCATCAGTAAAAATTAATCAAAGTGTGACCATGGCAGCAAACGAAGGTAGCATTTCCTTTGCAAATACTGCTGGTAACAAAAATCTCATCCCTTTGATAGTCGATTCTGGGGCTACTGACCATATGACAGGAAATAAAAGTCTCATTCTTACTCTTCCAAAACAACCTTGTCAAAAGAGTGTGAAGGCAGCTGATGGTTCGATGACTGCAGTAGAAGGGATTGGGACAGTCTACGTTAACAAGGACATTGTTCTTTCCTCTGTTTTATATGTTCTCAACCTAAAATGCAATTTACTCTCAGTCAATAGTGTAGAAAAGCAATTTTCTAGCTTTAGGAAAAACTAATTAACGCATAAAAATAAAGCAGAATTTAAGTTTCTGCGGAAAAGAAGAAGAAAACAGAATTGATTTTCTGTTATTGAATATTTTCGAAAAATTACATCCCTTTACAGTGAATTTATAGACTCAAGTATTGGACTTTAGTTACAATTAGGAGTCCTAAGTACACAAGACATCTAACTCTATCTTTTAGGAAGTAAACTTTAATTTAAACTACTATTTACATGAGGACTCTAACTCTATCTTTAAACTTTAATTTAAACTACTATTTACATAAGGACTCTAACTCTATCGGATAATCTAACACTCCCCCTCAAGTTGGAGAATATACATTGTATAATCCCAACTTGAATAGAAACTTGTCGAAAGAAGTTTTTGGTAGTGCTTTTGTAAGTACATCGCCACTTGTTCTTCTCAGAGGAACATAAGATAAAAAAGCTGTCCCACTAGTAATCTTTTCTGAGATAAAATGTCTGTCAATCTCCACATGTTTAGTCCTATCATGGTGGACTGGATTTCGAGCAATTTGTATGGTGGGCTGATTATCACAAAAAATCTCAAACTTCTCCTCTTGGTTCACATTTAGCTCCTTCAATAGCTTTAACAACCAAATTCCTTCACACATTCCCAATGTTAAAGCCCTATATTCTGCTTCAGCACTGCTTCTAGATACAACTATTTGTTTCTTACTCCTCCAGGTCACTAGATTTCCCCAAACAAAGGAGCAGTAACCACTAGTTGATCTCCTTTTTGTCAGTTCGTTTGCCCAACTTGAATCTGAATAAATCTGAACAATCCTTTCTTGAGTCTTTTTAAATAGCAATCCATGCCCTGGTGTCCCTTTCAAGTATCTCAAAATTCTAATTGCAGCTTCCATGTGATCTTCCCTTGGATCAGTCATGTGTCGACTGATAATATTAACTGGAAAAGCAATGTCTGGTCTGATTAATGACAAATAAATCAATTTTCCCACTAACCTCTGAAATTTACCCTTATCAGCTTTAGGGTTTGTGTCCTCTCTATTGAATTTTAAGCCTGCTTCCATGGGAGTATCAACTGGTTTGCATCCCAACATTCCTACTTCATTAAGTAGATCAAGAACATATTTTCTCTGGTTTATCACTAGACCTTTGCTCGACATAGCAACCTCCATGCCTAGAAAGTATCTGAGCTTTCCTAGGTCTTTTGTTTCAAACTGTGTATTTAGCAACCCTTTCAAGTGACTTACCTCTTCATCATCATCACCTGTCAGAATAATGTCATCCACATATACTATTAAAATAACCCTTTTATTGCTATAGGTTACCTTAATGAAGAGAGTGTGATCTGCCAAAGATTGTTTGTATCCATTTTCTAAAATCACCTTGGTGAATCTGTCAAACCAGGCTGTAGGTGACTGCTTCAAACCATAGATGGATTTATTAAGTCTGCAAACTTTCTAATCTCCTTTTACTGACTTCAAGCCCGAAGGCTCATGTACACTTCTTCCAATTTTCCATTAAGAAAGGCATTCTTGATGTCAAGTTGATGAAGCTTCCAGTCCTTGTTTACAGCCAAGCTTAAGAGAACTCTAACTGTATTTAGTTTAGCTACAGGAGCAAAGGTCTCATTATAATCAATTCCATAGGTTTGAGTAAAACCCTTGGCCACCAACCTTGCTTTATACTGCCATCAGAGTTGTATTTTATGGAGAACACCCATTTGCATCCGACTGGTTTCTTGCCTTGCGGAAGATCTGTAATGGTCCAAGTATCGTTGTTTTCAAGTGCTTCAATATCCTTTTTAACAACCCTTCTCCACTTAGAATCTTTTAGAGCCTCCTCAATAGTGTTAGGTATCTGTTCTTTATCTAAGCAAACTGTAAAAGCCTTAAATGATGGCATTAGATTACCATAAGCAACATACCTCTGAATGGGGTGTTTTGTACATTGTCTTACCCCTTTCCTTTTAGCAATAGGCAAATAATCAAATTCAAGTAAATGAGAGGGAATCTCAGCTAGAACATTACCTCCATCATTTTCATTGGCAACTGAATTCAAGTCCAATTCTCGGCAAGTGCAGATTGCAAAATAGTCTCTGGAATAGTTTTCTGTTTTCTGGTATAAACTTTCAATTGCTTAGGAGGCTGAGGGGTTTGTGAGGAAGGTTTGGGTGAATTCTGAGGAGTAGTAACAATAGGTGAAGGATGGGAAGTTGTAGGTGTAATAATAGGTGAAGAAGTAGAAGGGTTTAAAGGAGTATGAGGTTTAAATAACAAAAGATTATTAGTAGGTAATAACTCTGAAGGTAAAGAAGGATAAACCTGATTGGTAGGAGGCTAAAAAACATCACAATTCTCCCCCTGATTTGAGCCGCAGGAAAATAAGGTTCTTGTTCAAAAAAGGTGAGATCCAAGGAAGTAAAAAATTTCTGAGAAGAAGGATGATAACATTTGTAGCCCTTCTTAAGTGAAGAATACCCGACCAAGACACACTTCAAGGATCTGGTGTCAAGTTTTGACCTAGAGGGAACATAATCTTTCACAAACACAGTGCAACCAAAAACTTTGAAAGGGAGAATAGAGGACAGAGGTTTAAAATTGGGGTAACTCTCCAAAAAAACAGCTCTAGATGTTCTGTATTGCAAAACCTTACTGGGCATTCGATTAATGAGATAAGTTGCAGTTAACAAAGCCTCACCCCACAAATACTTAGGAATATTACTAGTGAACATCAAAGACCTAGTTACCTCCAACAAATGCCTATTTTTCCTTTCTACAACCCCATTTTGTTGCGGTGTATCCACACAAGTGCTAAGTTGAACAATCCCTTTTTTGTTAAAAAATTCCCCCAAGGACTTGGTAAAATATTCACTCTCATTATCAAATTTGAAGATCTGAATTTTACTTCCAAATTGGGTTTCAACCATATTGTAAAATTTCTCAAAAACAGAGGCTACTTCAGATTTATCCCTTAACAAATATGCCCAAGTTGTTCTACTATGATCATCAATAAAAGTGACAAACCACCTACTACCAGTTACATTCTTCACTCGAGAAGGACCCCAAACATCACTATGAATTAATGAAAAAGGTTGGGAAGGTTTGTAGGAAGATGGTAAATAAGATGCTTTTGTCTGTTTAGCGAGAGGACATATATGGCATTTAAAAGAACTTGGTTTTCTATTAACAAATAATTCAGGGAATAATTTAGCAAGATAATGAAAATTAGGATGCCTTAACCTAAAATGCCATAACATTATATTATCAATTTGCCCTAAAGAAGTCAAAGAGCAAGAAGTATTTGGTAGGGTAGATGGTTGATTTCCGAGGACATAGAAACTATTTTGCAAGCTAGCAGTGCCAAGCATCTTCCTCGAATTCATTGCCTGCAAAAAACAACCAGATTCAGTAAACTGTAATGAACACTTCAAATTCTTGGAGAGTTTACTAACAGAGAGGAGATTGCAGGCGAGATTAGGCACAAACAAATCATCTTCAAACAACAAATTATCGTTAATGAGGACTGAACCACTTCATTTGATAGGAGAGAAAGAGCCATCGGCTGTTTTAATAGAACTTGTAGAAGATGAATATGAAAAACTAAGGAATAATTCCATGTTACCAGTCATGTGATCAGATGCTCCAGAGTCGATGATCCATGCTGATGCACCTTTGGTAGAAAAAAGTATTTTGTATGCTTGTATCCTCCACGAGGGCTAAATCTGCTTCACAGGTTACCGTTGAACTTGAAATTTCTGGAAAAAACTCCAATCCAGCAGCCTGCTCTGCTATGGACAGCATCTCAAAAGTTGTCAAAGGGGATCCCATTAAGAATTCTAACCTGGCTCTGACACCATGTAGAAAAGCAATTTTCTAGCTTTAGGAAAAACTAATTAACGCATAAAAATAAAACAAAATTTAAGTTTCTGCGGAAAAGAAGAAGAAAACAAAATTGATTTTTTGTTATTGAATATTTTCGAAAAATTACATCCCTTTACAGTGAATTTATAGACTTAAGTATTGGACTTTAGTTACAATTAGGAATCTTAAGTACACAAGACATCTAACTATATCTTTTAGGAAGTAAACTTTAATTTAAACTACTATTTATATGAGGGCTCTAACTCTATCTTTAAACTTTAATTTAAACTACTATTTACATAAGGACTCTAACTCTATCGGATAATCTAACAAATAGATTATGTGATGTTTTTCAGTGTTTCACTCAGTTTGATTCTGTTGGTTGTGTTTTTCAGAAAATGGCTTCGGAAAAAGAGATTGGCAATGCTAAGCTATGTAGTGGCCTTTATCTTCTTGAAGGTCAACCTCTTTCCAATGGACAAGTTCACTCAAGTTGCACCTTTAAATCCGTTTGTTTACCCTCTCAACTTTCTAGTTTAAGTTCAAATGAAATTTTGGTATGGAATTTTCGACTAGGTCATCCTAGTTTCTTTTATCTTCAAAAATTGTTTCCTAAATTATTTCTTACTAAAAAACCAGCTTCATTTACTTGTGATGTCTGTCAAATTGCCAAGCATAAAAGAAATTCTTACCATCCATCTTCTTATAAAGCTTCACAACCTTTCTCTCTCATTCACAGTGACATTTGGGGTCATTCTAATGTTAAGAATATCTCAGGGGCTCAGTGGTTTGTTTCTTTCATTGATGATCACACTAGGACAACCTGGACTTATCTTATGAAAACAAAATCTGAGACTGCGGAGATCTTTAAAAAATTCTATTCCATGGTTGAAACTCAGTTTTGCAGTAAAATTAAGATATTCAAGAGTGATAATGGGAGTGAATTCTTTACTAAAACTTTGGGTATTTTTTTTAAAGAGAGATATAGTTCATATTAGCTCTTGTGTAGATACCCCTCAGCAAAATGGAGTAGCCGAGAGAAAAAATCGACATCAATTAGAGGTTACTAGGGCCCTCTTACTTTCTTCTAATGTCCCTAAGCATTTTTTGGAAGAGGCATTGCTGCATGCTACTTTTTTAATTAACAGGTTACCTAGTAGAGTTCTGGGGTTCAAAACACCAAAGGAGGTACTTCTTCAAACTTTTTCTTCCTTCAAACCAATGTCATGTACACTGCCCATTAGAGTTTTTGGTTCCTGTGCTTTTGTTCACATCTCTAAACAATTTTGGGGTAAGTTAGATCCTAGGGCCATCAAATGTATTTTCCTGGGATATTCTGCTCAGAAGAAGGGTTTTAAATGTTATTCCCCTATCACTAGAAAATTTTATGTTTTTATGGATGTTTCATTTTGTGAGAAACAGAGTTTTTCTCTGTGTTTTTCTTATATTTCATTAGTGAAAGAGAGTCTATTATATAGACTTTTACAGAGGTGTTTAACACCAAGTGGTTAACCTATAGGATAAGACTTTTATCCTTTACAAAGATCAAATTTAAAATTCAAACTACTAGTTAAGATAAAGTAAAGATAACATACAACTTCTACTCTATCTAAAACTCTTTACAACACACGGTTATGCATACTAACTAACACTCCCCCTCAAACTGTGTATATATATGTTGTATATACCCAGTTTGGATGTGAACTCATCAAAAATAACTCTTGGAAGTGCCTTAGTAAAGATGTCACTATCCGCTTCGGTAGGAATATAGTTTAGTTGTGCAATACCACCATTTACTTTCTCATAGATAAAGTGCCTATCTATTTCAATGTGTTTGGTTCTGTCATGTTGCACCGGATTCTTAGCAATACTCATTGCTGATTGGTGTCACTATAGATCTCGAACTCAGTCTTTTCATCCAACTCTAGCTCTTTGAGAAGCCTCTTTATCCACATTCCTTCACATATTCCAAGAGCTAATGCTCTAAATTCGCCTCAAAGACTACTCCTTGACACCACAGCTTGCTTTTTGCTTCTCCAAGTAACCAAGTTGCCCCAAACATAAGCACAATATCCACTAACTGACCTTCTATCGGTGAGCTCTCCCGCTTGACTTGAATCCGTGTGTATACCTTCAGCATCGTCATGCGGAATTTTCTTGAAAATTAGCCCAAAGACAGTGTGAATTTTAGGTACCTCGCAGTCATTAATCGCCTCCAAATGTTCTTCTCGAGGATCACTCATGTGCTGGCTTATAACACACTCACCGAGTAGGCAATGTCCGGCCTTGTTAGAGAAAGATAAATTAGTTTTCCAACTAACCGTTGATAGGATTCTTTGTCAACTGGATTACCAGCTTCCTCTTTGTTGAACTTCAACCACGGGTCCATGGGTGTCTCTACTGGCTTGCATCCAAGCATCCCGGTTTCTGTAAGAAGATCTAGGATGTACTTCCTTTGATTGATGACTAAACCTTCTATTGACCTTCCTACTTCCATACCAGAAAAAATACCTTAGACTCCCCAAGTCCTTTGTTTCAAATTGTAGGCAAGAACAATCTTCAAATTCTCAATTTACGTACTATCATCCCCTGTAATAATTATGTCATCAACATACACAATTAATAAGGTTATTTTACCGATTCTCGCAACCTTTTCGAACAGGTGTGATCAGCTGACTTTGTTTGAATCCATTCTTTACCATAGCCTTTGCAAACCTCTCAAACCAGGCCCTTGAGATTGTTTAAGTCCATACAATGATTTGTTGAGTTTGCACTTTGTATATTTCTAGTTGTTTTACCTTCTAGGCCAGGTGGTATTTGCATATATACTTCCTCTTGAGACTCCCATTGAGAAAGGCATTTTTGATGTCTAGTTGATGTAATTTCAGTCCTTTGTTTACAGCTATGGACAGTAAGATTCTAATAGTATTCAATTTAGCCACTGGTGCAAAGGTTTCTTGATAATCCACCCCATAGGATTGTGTAAAACCTTTAGCCACCAGCCTTGCCTTATACCTTTCAATGCTCCCATCTGAGTTGTACTTGATAGTGAAAACCCACTTGCATCCAACAGCCCTCTTTCCCTCTGGTAGATCTGTCAAACACCATGTCTCATTTTTCTCAAGTGCCCTTACTTCTTCCTCGACAGCTTTCTTCCATTTGGGATTCTTCAAGGCCTCCTCTACTGTTTTAGGAATCTGCGCACTGTTTAGGCTGGCTGTAAAGGCCTTAGCAATTTAATTTTGATGGCAGTATAATAAGGCACAAGGCAAGGCTAGTTGCTAAGGGCTTTACACGGACCTATGGTGTTGACTATAAGGAGACTTTTGCTCCAGTAGCTAAACTTAATTCTGTTAGGGTTTTGTTGAGCTTAGCAGTGAATTGTTACTGAAATTTACAACAACTTGACATTAAAAATGCTTTTCTTAATGGAAAGTTGGAGGAAGAAGTTTATATGCAGATTTCACCAGGACTAGAGGATGATGGAAATAGCCAGAAGGTTTGCAGGCTCAACAAATCACTCTATGGCTTGAAGTAGTCACCAAAGGCTTGGTTTGAGAGATTTACCGGAGTTATCTTGAAAATGGGTTACAAACAGTCCTTGTCTGGCCATACACTGTTTTCTATGGTTAATGGGCTGTAAACCAGCAGATACTCCTATGGATGATGGTCTGTAATTTAGCAAAGCAAAATTAGCCCCTAAGGCAGACAAAGGGTTATATCAAAGGCTAGTAGGGAAGTTGATCTACTTATCCCTAACTCGACTAGATATCTCCTTTCCAGTTAATATTATTAGTCAGTATATGACTGACCCTAGACAGGAACACATGGAAGCTGCAAAAAGAATACTGAGGTATTTGAAAGGCACACCTGGACATGGTTTGATTTTTAAGAACCTTGACAGAAGTGTAAAGTTGTTTTCATACTCAAGTTGGGCTAGTGAACTCACAAATAGAAGGTCTACAAGTCGTTACTGTACTTTTGTTTGGGGTAACTTGGTGACATGGAAAAGCAAAAGGCAAACAGTGGTCTCAAGGAGTAGTGTTGAAGCTGAATAGAGGGCTCTAGCCTTAGGAATGTGTGAGGGGATTTGGCTACTTAAACTACTTGAAGAACTTGGAATGTGTCATGATAAAAAATTTGAGATTTTTTGTGACAATCAGTCTGCAATCCAGATTGCTAAAAATCCTATACGATATGATCGGACAAAACATGTTGAGATAGATCGACACTTCATGGCAGAGAAACTCACAAGTGGAGTTGCATCACTATTCTATGTTCCAACAGAGGAACAAGTGGCAGATATACTTACAAAGGCTCTGCCAAAAGTCCTGTTTGATAAGTTTATGTTCAAGCTGGGATTATACAATGCATACTCACCAGCTTGAGGGGGAGTGTAAGTTTATCCGAGCAAGAAGTAGTGTTGTAAATAATTCTAGTTTAGTAATTGTACTTAAAGTCTACAACTTTAGAGATTAGAGTTAGTAGTTAAATGTATCCAGGACTTCTAATGTAACTAAAAGTCCTACTTTTAGAGCCTTTAAAAGAGTCTGTAACTAAGTATATATGCGTGTGAATAAACTGAATACAAAATACACAAATTATGTTTCTTTACACATCAATGAAGGAAACAAACCATCTAGATCCACTAATAATGGAAAAAGGATGGGATGGTTCATATTTAGATGGTGGATAGAAGGTCCTAGTGTGTTTGGCAAATTGACAAATGTCGCATGAAAAAGATTTAGGGTTCTTATTAATAAATAATTGTGGAAATAACCTTTTAAGGTACACAAAATTGGGTGTCCTAACTTGAAGTGCCATAACATAATCTCATGAGATGGGGAATTTGAAATAAAAAAAAAAGGATTGGTAGGAGCAACTTGATTGAACTTGTCTTTTGGGAGGGACCTAGCTTTGCAGGAGATAGAGTTCACCACACAGCTTAGCATTGGCAATCACTTTCGTCGAGTCCATTGCCTGAAATTCACAATGATTCAAATCAAATTTAGTCGAGCAATTTAAATCTTTGGACAACTTGTTAACTGAAATAAGATTGCATGCCAGCTTAGGAACATAAAGTACAGATTCCAGGATAATATCCTTATTAATTTGAACACTACCGGTCCCTTCAACAGAAGAAAAAGACCCATTTGCGTATCTCACATGGGATTTTGGGTGTAGTCTTGTGAAACTTGAGAATAGGTTAATATCACCTGACATATGATTTGAAACCCCAGAATCTACTATCCAAGTGATGAAGTTATACGCAATATTCGCAAATGAAATACTCCCTTCATGGGCAGCAAAGGCCATTTGTTTGTAACTGACTGCTGTCGTCTGCCCTTTATTGCAAAGTTTGCTATTGCTGCTCTCGAAGGAGGCTGTTTGGGAGGGATTTTGGGCTGTTTCTAAACAAATTTCAGAGGAGGTGGAGGTATTCATTTTCTAGGTTTTTGTGTATCAAAAAAACCTAGGCCTCTAATACTACGTAGAAAACATAGATTTTGACAGAGAAGAGGAAATGTATTTCTCTATTTTTTCTTATTTCAATTATTGAGAAATGTAGTAGCTATTTATGGTTTACAAAAATGACTAATCTAGGAAAGTTTTAATTACACAAAATCACCCTTGATTTCTGCATTAACAACATATATCTTATTCCTATTTACAGCCTGCATTGACTTTGATATTAGGAAATAATTTCCTAGATATCAGCCAAACAATTAGGATATAATTCCATAATTTTTGTCTGCAATCTACAATGGATGACTATTTGCTTTAAACCCAGGTGATGCTAATCAAAGTACTTAAATGGTTAGATGTAGTTTCCCATTTGAAGAACTATGGATTGTCACAGAATACTCATACGAAGCCAAATTGTATTTAAGGTTTAGACTATCTTTCTAGTAATGTGAGCGGCTCAAATATCCTAGAAGTCAAAAAGAAACATGCACGAAACAATATGTTAAGAATCAAAAGAATTGGAAGGGTAGACCATTAGAGGCAAGTTTAAAGAGGTTGTAAATTGTATGTATGGTATGGACATGGATGTGCATGAAGGTGCCGAGACTTATGGTCTATGAAGCATGGCTACAAAAGCCCAAGGCCGTCCCACGTACCCAATACGTCCTCGGGACAGGTACGACCTTGGTACGTGCCGAGGACGTCTCATGTTTAATGGGTATGATTGAAATTAAGTGGGTACGTCTGAGAGATTACAGGGGACGTATCGGGGATGGTTTTTGAGCTTCACGCGTGTACCGAAGTCATTTATGAGTTAATGCCCTTTGAACCCCCACCAATGAAGTGAGATTGACCCAACACTAGAGTTTTTTAACCGGTGCTCAAGGCTCGAGTGGAGCAAACTTACTCTAGAGAGTAATTTTCCTTTTAGCCCGTTCATTTTTTAAAAACTATTATTATTTTTATTATATTTTTATAACATAAATATAATTTTAATTACTATTTAACATCAATCAATTCTACTTTTTATTAGTAAAAGAATATAAGTTAAATAATTTATTTTTAATATAAATAAAACTTTATTTTCTTTCAACTATTATTTAAAACTAATATAATTTTTTAATATAAATAAAATTTCAAATTATTTGTTTTATTTTTTAATCATCTCTTTAACATAAATAATTTGTTGTTCTTTTGCCGTACCCGTACCCTGTAATTTTGGAAATTCCCATTTCCCGTCCCTGTATCCGTGCAACAAAGCTTATGGTTAGGGAGGCCAACCGTTCTTAAGAAAGATTAATGTAATGTTGAAAAACACTTTATAATTAAAGAGATTATGATTTATGGATTTTTTTCTTATAGATTTTTTATTCAAATAACTTCCTTTTTCTTTTCTTATTTATAACAAAGTTTAATATTATTGTCCGTTATTTTCTTGATCTAAAGAATTTTTCAGTATGTATCATTATTTATGATTAAAATAGGTTTTTGTTAATAATTGAGAGACTATTTTGTAGAGAGAATGAATTCTCAAATGTATTGACTTGAATAATGCCTCGGTACAAAGCCTTTATATAGGCTGAATACAAGAGAGTTATGTTACAATCAAATTACTTAACTTAAAATTTAAATCTAACTGAAAGATAAGATACAAGAGATAAGAATCCTAGATAATGCCAGGAGATAGAGTTTTATCCCTTTAGACTTAATTCTAAAATGTTAGCAGATAATAACAAATAATATTTACAATATTTAAAGTTTATCTTTTATAACGGCTGTATTCTTCACTCCCCTCAAGTTGGTGAATACACATTGTAGAGACCAAGCTTGGATGTGAGCTCATCAAAGGTAGTTCTTGGAAATGCCTTGGTGAGTGCATCGGCTAGTTGTTTGTGAGATGGAACAAAATTTAGCTTGACTGTTCCACTAATGATCTTCTCAGAAATAAAGTGACGATCTAGCTCCACGTGTTTTGTTCTATCATGGTGTACAGGTTTCTTAGCAATACTAATTGCTGACTGATTATCACAATGAAGTTCAAAATCTTTACTGTGATTGAGTTTTAGTTTTGACAGCAACCTTTGAATCCAAATCCCTTCACAAATTCCATTAGCTAAGGCTCGAAATTCTGCTTCTGCGCTGCTTCTTGATACTACGGATTGTTTCTTGCTTCTCCATGCCACTAAATTTCCCTAGACTAGAGCACAATATCCACTTGTAGATCTTCTAGATGTAAGCTCTCCTGCCTAACTTGCATCCGTAAAGACTTTCACTTTTCTGTTCTCATTTTTGGTGAAAATTAAGCTATGGCCTAGTGTCATCTTCAAATATCTCAGAATCCTGAACACTGCTTCTAAATGCTCTTTTCTAGGATCATTCATAGACTGACTAACAATGCCAACTAAAAAAGAAATATCAGGTCGTGTAAGTGATAGATAAATAAGCTTACCAACTAGCCTCTGATATTATTCCTTATTAGTAGGAGCTCTATTGTTGTTAGTTCTAAACTTCAGATTATGCTCCATTGGTGTTTCGGCAGGCTTGCAACCTAGCATCCCTGTCTCTGAAAGAAGATCTAGAACATTCTTTCTCTGACTTATCACAATCCCAACATTTGATCTCGCCACTTCCATTCCTAGGAAGTATCTTAGCTGACCCAGATATTTTATTTCAAACTCTGTAGCCAAGAACTCTTTTAATTTTTTGATTTCCAGAACATCATCACCTGTGATGATTATATCATCAACATAGACTATTAAAATAGCCTTTTTATTTTCAGAAGAGGTCTTGGTGAACATAGTATGATCAGCTTGGCATTGAAGGTAACCAGCTTTTAGAACAGCCCTGGTAAATTTGCCAAACCATGCTCTAGGTGATTGTTTAAGACCATAGAGTGATTTTAACAATTTATATACCTTAGTTGGATCTGAGTTTTCATCTCGACCAGATGGCCTTTGCATGTACACCTCTTCTTCTAGATCACCATTTAGGAAGGCATTCTTTATATCTAGTTGGTGAAGAGGTCAATCCAAATTCGTAGCAAGGGACAATAAGATTCTTATTGTGTTGAGTTTTGCCACTGGAGCAAATGTCTCCTGATAATCAATCCCATAGGACTGAGTGAATCCCTTTGCAACCGGCCTTGCTTTGAACCTCTCAATGCTCCCATCCAAATTATATTTAACTGTAAATACTCATTTACAACCAACAACCTTCTTTCCTGGAGGTAAAGAAGTCATCACCCAGGTTTTATTTTTCTGCAGTGCTTGAATCTCATCTTCTACAACTTTTTTCCATCTTGGATCCTTCAAGGCTTCATGTACTGTTTGAGGGATCTGGATATTATAAATCTTGGTTGTGAAAGCCTTAAATGAGGGCATTAGCTTTCCGTAAGCCACATATCTCTGTATCGGATGACTTGTACATTTCCTGATACCTTTTCTTTTAGCAACTGGTAAGTCAGATGTATCAATATGTTCAATATCATCATTATTCAAAATTTCCATACCTTTCTCCTCCTCCAAGGACAATGAGATCGGTTCCAGTTCTTGAGCAGTCCTAAGCTGTGTAGTGTCCTAAATAGGCCTCCTTTTCTTCCTTGTATAGACACTGAGTTCTCTGGTTTCAAGTTGGTTCTCGGAAGGAAGATTTAATGGAGTTTTTGGTGCGGATTCAACTCTAGGAGATAAAGTTTCAAGAACAGAATCTGGTATCATAGTAGATTCAGGAATAAGATCCTGTGTTGGAATAGGGGTGGATATAATAGTAGGTTCATTTAGAGGTAACTGAATCTATTGAGGCTGAAATTCATCCCAACTCTTTCCCTGAATTTGAGAATCTGAGAAAAAAGGTTGAGATTCATGAAATGTGTTAGTTAGTATGCATAACCGTGTGTTGTAAAGAGTTTTAGATAGAGTAGAAGTTGTATGTTATCTTTACTTTATCTTAACTAGTAGTTTGAATTTTAAATTTGATCTTTGTAAAGGATAAAAGTCTTATCCTATATGTAAGTTATCCAAGAAGTGTTAGAGCTTGAGGGGGAATGTAAGTTGACGAGAAGTGTTAGAGTTTAATTTAATGTATAATTAGAGTTTATTTCTAAGTCAGTAGTTTAGATTTATTAGAAGTCTTATTTAAGTTATGGATAAATATTATTTAAATTATATATAAAAGTATAATTTTAGTTATATTAAAACTCTGTAATTGCCTATTTAAAGGCTCACCTTATACACATTTGATTAAGAAGAATAAGAGAAAATACAGAGAAACACATTGTTCTCTGTTGAAAATATTATTTTTGTTCTATCGTTAAACTGTAGCTTTTCATATTTTATTGTTCATTGTTCACCGGCGTTCATCTTCTCCGGCCACCATGGCCCCTTTCTCACACTATAGGTTAACCACTTGGTGTTAAACACCTCTGTAAAAGTCTATATAATAGACTTTCTTTCACTAATGAAATATAAGAAAAACACAGAGAAAAACTCTGTTTCTCACACTAACATAAGTGATAAGACAACAATTTGCAGCCATAAATGTTTGTATCACATTATTCTCAGAGCATATAATGGAGGACAAAGTTTCAGTATATTTTTCTATAAGTGTTGTCTCTTGTAAGAAAGAAAGTTGCATGATGCCGGTGATCAAATGGATAGTATCCATATCTTTCATTTTGATAGAGCATCAATGATGATAGCAAGAAACCAAAATTTATTCAAGCACCAATGTGGAACCAAGGGCATCAAAGAGAGAACAGGTTCTTGTGAAATAACTTAAGAACCTACAACCCCAAAGCATCCAAAACTAAGTTGCAATTGTTCAAAGTGATTTTCAAGGAAACCTGCAATTTGATCATTTCAGTGACCTCCGATTTGATCTGTTGAAATCTATCTGCTTTTTCTTGCTTTGCTGAGAGTTCCATTAAAATCATCTCTTTTAAGTTCCTCTGAATCCAAACATCAATTGGGGAAGGGGTAAGAAAAATTGTTAGGATGCAAGTACGTAATCAAAACATAAATAAGTTATGGATTTAGTTAGAAAATGCAACCATCTTACAGAGAGAGAATACATCCCTTCCTAAAACCTTGCAGCATAAAGGCTTTTATAATAAAAAAAAAGTAACCTACAAAATTCCGTATTATAGTGTTATAAAGATCAAACATTGGTAATAATCATCACAATACTCTAGCTGTAAGTTCTCCCACTTCCATCACCAGCAAGAATGTATACATGGCAATATCACACTTCCCCAGTTCTCAAAATAACAAGCTAATATATCATATTTCTTCATTGAAGAAAACATTACTGAAGAAAACAAAAGAGAAGCTACAACACAGGAAACAGATACAAGATGCAGGTACTGGCAAGATCACGTTACAATGAACATGTATTGTGTCATGCCTAAAAAAGAGAACTTCATGCATTTCATTTATAGTTTGGATATAAGATCTACAAACTCTTTATTTCAAGACTCTAGAAGATTCTAGTAGGGACTCTAATTTCATATGCAACCCTGATTATTTACCATGAGATCTATATCAAACCCCTTGTAATAGAAATAGATATGTAAACCTTACCATGACTGTGTCAAGCCTACAAAAGATAACTCCAAGAATCTCATTTATAGCTTGGATATAAGCAACACAAACTCTATATTTCAAGACTCCAAAAGATTCTAGTAGAGACTCTAATGTCATACGCAAATCTATTTATTTACCATGAGATCTATATCAAACCCCTTGAAATAGAAATAGATATGTTTACAGAAACACGTACAAAACTACACATAATGTAGCAGGAAGTTTTATTATGATCATAACCTCCTTATTTGATACTTTTATCATGGAAATACGTGCAACTGGGTTGAATATAAATCAAATTAATCTAGTCCAAAGCTTTAGGGGGCTAACAAATTGTACCCGCTAAATTCTGAACTTTCCAAACAAATGCCCAATTACCCAAGCCTGGTGTTCACCCCTAGTACCTAGTTTCCCCATTTTCAAGAATGCAAAGAGCTGTGATGTGACCTCAAACCCTAGTACCTTCTATTGCATTATCTTTCAACCATTATTTCACTTTCTAATATGAGTTTCATCCACGTAGATTAACATGAGTGAAGGCGCCTGGTACGATTGAACATTATAATTTATAAACATTTTTTCCACTCTCTTGTATATTATTATTGGATATTTCATTTCAGCATAACATATTTCCAAGATGCAATGATACCAGAAACATATGTGAGAGGGAGGGAGAAGTGTCCATGCCTCGTAGAAAAGAACTCAACTAACGCATGCCTTTTGACTTTTACCTTTCATGGCAAACACTTATCAGCAAAAAGCAAGCTTCCCCAGCAAAGACCTCTAGTCTAGAGGGGTTTAAGGTGCCTTTCCTAGATTGCACTGCATCTTAGAACCTAGGTACATGGTTTGACTTCACAACTAAATTGAAATTAATTGCTCATGTACAGAACAAATAATGTGAGGTAGCAAGAAAATTAAGGGGGGAAATTATACTACTAAATAATAATGCATGTGCGCAAACGCAAAGAAGGAAATACATTTATACATAAAATAGGTATATATAATCCCTAGTTTTAAAAAAAGAAAGAAATTGCATACATCCCAATTATGCTCATACGGTCTCATGGAACTCCAATGTGATTAAACAACAATGTCATTACGCTAATTAAGTTTTACTATCCAAATTATGCTCATACGGTCTCATGGAACTCCAATGTGATTAAACAACAATGTTATGCATTACGCTAATTAAGTTTTACTATCCACATTACAATGCACCGGGCTCATGTACACAAATTACAGGTCTATGTGACTGAGCCCATACCTTCAATGTTCTCATTTGCACCGAATGCCCAAGAATATTCATAAGCGTGTTGATTAATTCCTTGGATATTTTCCCTAGACTTGAGTGCTGAAATTAGCATAGAAATGGTTTAGAAAATAATCATAACTTTAACCTGAAATTGAAACCCTTACCACCTCCGCTCTCCTTTTCTCTCTCCAAAATGGAAAAAAAAAAAAAGAGCTACAGAATAATTGAACAGACTATATTATATTCTTACCGCTAGTCTGGCAACTTTAGCAAGCTTCTGCTTCACTTCACATGGCAATCTTCTTTTGATAGCAGCAGATGAAGCATCGATATCCTGAACTTCTATAGTTGACAGTCTTGCTGTTACGAATATTGAGCAGACAGCAGACAGTTATAGAGAACAAATCTTAAACATCCTCATAAGCAAGAATATTAAACATACTAAGGTAACCACACAACTCACATTCTGCAACAACTTTCTCCAACTCTCTCATGGCCTTTTCAAGCGTTGTTCCTTTTGGCCTCAAATTCAAAACATCCTTTGACTGCAGAGGGGCAATTTTGAAGATAAGATCACCTTAATTAGTCAAGCACATGCAAATCATTATGCAGCCATGAAACAGCAAAGATGAAAAAAAGCAATTGAAGTAAAATGTACCAGCCTTTATATATTATAAAGATAACAGTCAAGGGCAGCTTAGCTCTCTAAGGCCCGCAATTAATGTTCAGAAAGTTTTTTTGGCATTCTTTCTCAGCTCAACTATAAATAATAATAATAATAATAATAATAATAATAATAATTTGGCCCCTGAAAGGCTACAATGTTGTACCGCTTCATGCATAAAATCCAAGTAGTGTTGCTTAACAATTTTTTGAACTCAAACGTCTTCTGTCCATAGATTGTATCAATGTTTGAGACAATTTAAACCAAAACATTATTAATTAGGTTACTGCAAAGTTCATGCATGTGAACATTTCGCTCTTTAATTAAAGAGCTAATGCTTAGATTTCCTATTATTGTTTACATAAACAATAACTAGATACAGATCAATTGTTACCCTGTCCAACTTGAAAAGCTTACATTTTCCCCATCAATAATTTAGAAGAAAGAAGACATATCAATTGTGTATTGAGTAATTTTCCATCATATTACTTTTTAATTTCTTTTTCCATAAGCCATGTGAGTAATGTAATAACATCTATTTTAGCCGGACATTAGAAAAATCCCATGTCATGGATGTTTCTAATCTGCTAGCAAAACAGGAGGTTTACCTTAATGCATGATCTGATTAGATGTACACCCCAAAAGTTGAGGATACAACTTCAGTTGTTTGAATTTTTCAACAAATACAACTTTAAAATCAAAAGAAGCAACAATAAGTTATCTACATTTCTAAGTGTGAGTTAATCTACACACGTCCTACTCAGGCTTGACTTTCTAGCTGCTCAAAGTCAATTGAACTTCTATCAAGTCCGAAAAAGTTTGAGCTTGCTAAGACTTAATTTGAGCAGCTAGATAGCCCACTCAAGAAGCTAACTTTTACTAACTTATATTTAACTCAATCTATAATTTTACATATAGAGATATTAGCCCAAAAATTGAATCTTGTCATTGAACCTAATAGCTAAAATTTTCAGTCGATATTCATTTAGCCAAGGTGAGATAGATTCTCCTCTAGCAAAGTACGATGGTAGAAAATGGAATTCAATTTACAAGGTTTAACCACCAACTCACTATGTCAAGTTGTTCAATCAAACAAACTTACCCAACAATGCAATATCACAATTTTATTAAGCAAGAGAAAAGGAGCTTGGAATGTTCTTAATCATTGGCAACAATTGAGCACCAGTGCCCCAGAAGTTGCATCAACACTAAGACAGTGCAAAAGCCACCCACTATTACAGACTGCGGTAGGATGTAGATACATGAATCTTTAGACAAAATAGCTTAGCTAATCATGGAATAAGACTAAGGATTCTAACCATGAAATAGAGCTAATTATGATAATTTAATTTCAAATTCTAAAAACAGAGGCATTTCACACACAGAAATGTCCTGACAAATGAATCACATTATCACAAAATGCGACAAGTGACAAATAAGATCAACTCCTACATATTCTTGATGAAAATTTGGAGATACAGTTGCTAACCTCTGATTGCACTGGATAAACAGGAAGATTAAGATCTGGCAGTTCACCACATGTTGCCCTCTTCTTCCTCTTCTCCACTTCAGTAGGAATTCCTTCCTTACCATTTTCAGTCATCAATTTTCTTACTGGAGACTTGTGTTTTTTACAAAACTTTTTTCCCAGATGCTTCCAATGTGTCGCCAAAGAGTTAGTATTATTTCCTAAATCACTAGAGTGGATGGTTACACTTCTATACTTATCAGCGTCCTTTGAATTTGGTGCAGATATGGAAGCATCTTTATTTGAGACTTCTGTGTATAAAGAATGCTCAGACTTAGTTCCAATGTTAGCAAGTTTGCTAGTTGATCTTACAGAATTAAACAGGTCATGAAATCTCCGATCAGGTTCACCTTCACCAGCAGCAGCTGAGTTCTGCAAAAGGGCAGAAGATTGTTCTTCAAGCACTGCATTTGTTGCTGCAAAATTCAGCCTCCCCTGTTCCACTTTTGCATGTTTACTAGGTGCAAGATCATCAACTTTCTCTGCCCGAGCTTCAGCCATATTTTTTCTCCGTTTTCTTGATGGTTGAACCACTGACAAGACAGTTTCATTTCTGGATCAAATAAATGTATCGCCAAAAGGAGTCAAATCAACAATAAAATTAACAAATTATTTTCTAAGAAAAAAGTATGACATGAATAACTATTAGAATAAAAAATAAATATGCATGATGAATCTGTGATTGTATGCTAAAAATAATACTCCCTTCATCCAATACGCTTGTTACACTTTGACTTTTGGTGGTCAATATTTTTTTAACTTCGACTTTCTAATATTTTAAATCCATTACCGATAGAAAAACTGAAATATATATATATATATTAAAAACTTTTAATGAAGTAGTTTTAAAATTATTTTTTATAAAATTTAATTAAAAATTAAAATAATAGAAGTCAGTTTTAAAAATTAGAGCAAAAAAAGTACTGTACAGAGGAAGTAGCTCATACTGAAAAAACCCGAAGTTACGATTTAAATAGCTTAGTGGTTTAATTTCAAAAAATAAAGACAAAATATTAGTCCAAGAAAGAAAAAAATTTAAGTAGCTAAGGAAAACAAAGACATAGCTTCTTCATTATGGCTAAGGAAACCAATAATTACTCATTATTCTCTTTTAAAGCTTTCGGACTGATTAATAAAGAATCTTTCAGAATTGGCATATCATTTATCAACTATGTTTTAAGGTTAGAAAATCCAAAAAGAAAATATAATTTTCCTGAATCATCCCTAAAATGAGGACATGAAAAGCATAGAAAGGAGATTGGCTCAAAAAAGGAAAAAGACTCACGTGCGTTCCAATTTATCGGAGCTTACAGATAATCCATTATGTTTACTTGTTGACTTGATGTCTTGAAAACACGCAATCTGCACGCATAACAATGGACAAATGAACGATATTAGCAATTTTAATGATCATTAAATTGATGAAATCCACCAGACAGCGCAGATTAAGGAAAAAGAACCATGCATAGATCCACGCTTATCACATTTATAGCTATAACTGGCTAACCTAGATCTACCCTTTGCAGCTTCGTGAAGTTTATAAACATCAAGTGAACCAATAGTGGTTAAATTGTGTCAAGAAAGCAGTCATTATTTTGTTCAAATTTTAACATTTAAGCGGGTTCATTGGCAGCAAATCTAAAAATGAAACAGGATCTTCAACAAAAATCTAACATTGCCCATCCAAAATCATAAAAGCACAAATGGGAACTTAGTAAAGGATAGCTGGTCCATCTATTTGAACAATTGTAATTTAAGAACCAATTCAGGAAAGCAAATGCTATTTACAGCTTGAAGTAAATAAGCCAGGCAGAGAGAACATTCTAGATATTAAAGCTGATTGTAATTTTATCATAAGAATCAAAGACCTATCATAGTGTTATATGGCAACAATATTTTGGGTAAAGGAAACAAAAACAGTTATTCTGTTCTAGTTCAAAAAGACAAAACACAATATATACAATATTATTCTGACTTATGTTTAAAAAGATGAGCTGTGGATCACACTGCCGTTTATACAAAATCAAATACCATAGGTAATATGTTTATAGACAAAGCACCAAACGAAACCAACTAATCAAATCTATCAACTTATTAGGTATAGAGAATTAGCATATAGCCGCTAAAGCATGGACAGTTGGGGGAATTTCCATCTTTTATTCATCCAACAAAGAAGCCAATGGTAGTACGGTTTCTAGCCACAATTAGTATTTATATCAATTCCATTACTGAAATACAGGCAGCCATATTGCATCATTTTTTTTAATGTCAAGTAGTTATGAGTTTGGTTAAGTCCAAATTAATTGGTTTCAAAGTAATTTTGATTTCAAAGAACCAAGCGTACCCATATAGTTATTCCATATAATGAAAATAAGCAAACTTTTTTTGTTTAAGCACCGGTATCCGACTCATTGGGCGACTAATCCGGATCAGTGGTTTACAGAGGTCCAATATGAGACAACCCTTCCAACCCATTTTCTACATTCAAACTCCTGACCTTGCTCAACGGATCTAGCACCTCATCCAGATAGACTAACTGATTATTGGTAACCCAAAATTATTAATACTGTATCACATAAGTTGCAATCACAAGCAAGGAAAACCCAATTAAATTTACAAGGAAAAGAAAATACTATCAGAATTAGTAATCACATTCCATTCCTGCAAAGTTAAATTCAAATAAAGAAAAAAGAAGTCGCTAGAAAACAAAGATATAGAAGTCAAAACCAAGCAATTCTCACCAGAGAATCCTCGGTGTTTCGGGCAGTTAAAGGCGGGGAAATGTTCTGGGCATCTTTGACCAGCCTCTTCCAAGAAACTATCGTGGTCTCAGCAGGCCTGAGCTCAATGGTGAATCTTTGCCGCTTAGCAAACAACCAAGATGGTGAACCATCTGAAACCCTCGTCAAGGTTTCCTCGGCAGCATCAATGCTTTTGTCACCTTCCTCCATGGGATCAGGTCTTGATTCCTATAGCATTCGGGTTGAAGAATAAGCGGGCATCGATAACGGAGAGAATAACTGTGATCTTTCTCGACGAAGAGAGGGTTTAAGCGGTTGAAGTCATGTTATTCAGACAAAACCATTGAATTTGATTTGAATAATTTCGGTCCTCTGGGTCTCGGGTCAAATGTTCAGCCCTTACTAAAATTGGTTTTGCAATTGGGATTAACTGATTTGGGTTATTGTGGATTTTTTTTTCTCTGAAAGTGGTTTATCGTGGACTTGAATGTAAATAAATTAATAATTTCTTTGTTACCAAAAATGTTCTTTTATTTTTTTCAAAATAGTGCATTACATAAAAAAACTAAAAGTCATTTAGAAGGTTATTGCTTAATTGAACTGATTAAAGGAATTTTTATTTTCCGAGAGTTGGGTGAAAGTCAATGTTGATGGTTAACGTTAAGTCGGTTCGGGTGATGCAACATGGTGATATTATTAGAAATAAAAAAAGTGAGTGGATCGTAAGATTTATAAAAAAATATTAGAGTGTGTTTAGTCTTGGAAGCGGAATTTTGAGGTATATACGAAAAACTTTGATGTGCTTGGATGATTGCTGTGAGTCGACTATGGGTGGAGTCAAATTGCGGCGAGGATGTCATTCTACAGGAGATCAACGTCCTTCACTTGTCCACTATTTTTGGGCGTTGATAAATAAGCAATGGAAGGTTCATGTACGGACGATATCACGTGAAAGTAACAAAGTAGCGGATGCTTTAGCGCAATTGGCATGAAAATATCCATGTGACTTTCAAGAGCTCATGAATCGTCCAAATTCGATTTTGAGTTTGTTGCATTTAGTTCATGCAATGTAAGTCGGATAGCCAATTCGATTCTCTAGGCTATTTTCCTTCCCTATCAAAAAAAGATTTATCATCTTTTAATTTTGTGAAATTTCTTAAGAAATTTTTTCTCTTCTTTCATATTAGATTTTAACATATCTTTTATCATTATTTATGGTTTTCAATGTAAGATTAGATAAAGAGTTATTTAGAGTTAATCACTTCATCCATGTTCAACTTTTTTACTCTTACAATTCCTTAGTTCTTACAACGTTTCAAGACAATTATATTAATCATCTGTTTCAAATTAACAACAATATGTGAAGACAATTTATTTTGAGATTATAATCTATTGACTAAAAGCCATAATTTATATGATTTTTCAAATTTTAAATGCTCGATTTCATTTCCTGTTAAAATTAACTTGTGTTAATATAACAAGAAATTAAGAAATTTAACAATTTCTTTGATGGACATACTTGTCTTTGAAAAAAATGGTTGTGAAATGGGTGGCCTTCAGTTGGGAAGGATGGAATTTTTGTGGCCTTGCTCCCATAGGTTAGGTTTGAATGATCCCATCCCCTCCCCTCGAATAGTAAGTGTTGATTCAAATATTTGATTTTCAAGAGAAAAAACATTTTTCTCACATTACCCCTTCTTGTTTGGAACCGTGGCACTTCATTATCCATCGTAGTTTTTTCCATCAATAAAAGTCCTTGGTAAAAGTATTGAATAAGCAATTAATCCAAATTTTAATGTTGGAGGCAACTAACACAATTGTTTGAAGAGTTATATTTTGATATATAAGCTGTGTAAAAAAATCTACACAACTCTTCATATTTAATCTATAAAATCTAAAACCTAAATGCCTAAGCTTAACACCCTAAAACCTAAACCTTAAACCCTAAACTCCAAACTCTAACCATAAAGCTTAAATTCTACACCTTACAACCTAAACCTCTAAACCCTAAATCTCTAAACCCTAAAATTGAAAGGCTTATGTATTTTTCTTGTTTGAATCGTTCCAATCCTCATGAAAGGTTTTCATGTCCTTTTATTTAATACCACAAATTTGTTTCCTTATAAAAGTAAGGCTTATGTTATAAACAAGTGCTTAAAGTATATTAATTTTTTCATTTAGGTACTTAAAATATTTTTTTGTCAAAATAAATACTTAAATTATACTTTTTGGTTAAAATAGGTATTAAAGTATTTTTTTAGTCAAAATAGACACCTAAAGTATATATATATTTTCATCTAGGTTCTTAAAAATTGACATGTGATATTGATTAAAAAATACATCAGATACCTATTGTGACAAAAAAATAATTTATGTTCCTAAAGTCGTTTGCTTTATCATTGAATGAAAAAAAAAAGTTTGTCATTTGATTTATTTATCTAATACTCCTTGAAATCTCATGATAGAACAGCCCGCATAGAATTCCTTCAAATACTTATGCAGATCTTACTTCTCTAAAATACGAAAAGTAGGCAACAAAGGAATTAGTCCAGATTTTAATTCAAAAGATACCATTAATTCAGGATATTGGATGCAAATGATTGTCGTTTTAGATCTTGTGTGCCATTGATTCTTCTTTTCACTCATCTTTTGATCATTGGAATTTAAATTTTTTCAATTTGATCATTCAATTTTTGAATTGTTCCTGTTTTGATTACTCCATTATTAAGTAGTTAATGTATTAATGATGATATGACATGATAGGCGTACCAAAATAACATCGTTTTAAAAAAGTCAAACTTACACTAAATTGACATCGTTTTAAATTCTTATAAAACTCTTTTTCCCTTTTCTTTGTTTTTTCTCTTTTATTCTTTTTTCCTCCTCACTTTTATTTATATTTGTATAAATTTCAGTCATCACAACCGACCACCACGTCGACAATAATTGATGAGTCCCAAAATATATTACGAAACTCGTACTATCCTCATGAACATGAATCCAATTTCCATTTAACCGAAAAACAACCGAAACTCCGCAATGTGAGAATTTAGCCATGGTGGCCGGAGATCATAAATAACGACGGTGGTCTGTGTGTTGTGAAGGTTGAGTGATCGGTGGCTATATCTAGGGTTACTAAACAGAGGAAAATATTGAAGAAAGGATAGTAATCTGAACTTTTATTAGAGCTAAACTAATTATCACAATAATGGGGTGTTTAATCTAATACATGAGTATGGCTTATATAGCCCCAACTATAACAGAAATGATTAACAAATTCTTAACAAACGACTTACTAATTACAACTAACTACCAGCTATTTACATTCTAACACACAAATCCAGCATTGAACGATTCGATTTCTTGTTGGATAAAGCCTAAAAGAAGATATCCGCACACCAAGAGTTGGGATCTTCAAATGGAAGCTCGGACCATCAAAGATCTATCAAAGCTGAAGGTGAAAATTGAGGGGAGAGGAATGGTGAGCTGGCTAAGAGACATGCGAGAGAAGAATGGAAAGGGAACCGAAACAGAGATGATAATACAAACATTGCTCACCAAATTTGCTTCTGAAAGATTGGGGATGCATACAATTTTTAAAGTTCTTATCATTCATTTTCTTATGTGGCCAAAAATATGAAATGGTTTTTTTGTTTGATTTTATTTTGGTTACTTTCTTATGCATTCTATGTGCTTGATTTTTTGTCTTTGTGAGACTTGAACTTCATCTTTATGGATTTATTTCCTATAAAAGTCCATTCTTTTAGTTCATAGTCTCATTGGGAAGGATTCTCATCCTTTCCCTTGATTTTTCATCCCTAGTGTTTTTAGATATGGCTCCCGTAAATGTTGAATATTGTGCTTTGTCGGAGGATTTTATTGAATATGGTATAGTTATGGGTAGTGTGCATGGGTGGCGGTCGGGTGAAAAACTAAAACTAAAAATAAAACTGAGGTGGCCACATCAACATAAAAAAGTCTATGCCAACAAGAAACAGACATGTCATCTTGTTGTTACTTTTTTATCTAAAGCATTAAATCAACAAGATAATTAAATAAACGCTATTTTAATTAGTGAAATGACGTTAAATTTAATCTTAAAATAGGTATTTCAGCCATATTCTTTTTTAAGCAATTTAACCTTCAACGTTTCATTTTGAGTCAAAAATAATATATCTACTAATGAAAATTGTTAGTTAACTGGCAACAAATGGCTTTAAATGACATGACAAGCCTACATAGCAGTGCATACCGTGATAGTTGTGTCATATAGACAAATATGCTGACTTTACAGAATGACACATGAGTCAAAAAATAATTTTAAAAATTGAATAAAATATAAAATATTTTTTTCTTCTGACATGTCATTCTGTCAAGTAATTTCAAGTTGTTTATTGTCAGTTAAATAACAGTTTTTATCCATAGAGGGGCCATTTTGACCCAAAATAAAACGTTGAGGGTTCAAAAAAAGAATAGAGACCAAAATGACTATTAAGTCAAACGTTAGGAATATTTTTTGACATTATGCCAAAAAGAATAAACTATCGAAAAAATAACATAAAGCGTGCTAAAAATGTATAAATGTGACTGTGTTATATTATATGATTAAATATGTTATTCAAAAATAAAATTAACCGTGTTAATACATTAGACCTTTATTAAATGGCTTAAATGACAAATAAGTGTACAAACAAAATTACTTTTGAATTTTAAGTGCTTAAAGTATTTTTGTAAAAATAAATGCTTAAAGTTTCAACCGTTATAATTTTAGGTGCACCGTAATTATCTGCCATTAAAAAATTCATTAATCAATAAAAATTTGATATGTGTCATATCTTAATTTATAATTTCTTTTAATTCATTTTTTGTTTTTAATAATTTAATTTTTTTCAAAAAAATCTTAAAATTCTAAAAATTTCTAAAATAGTCCCCAAATCCACAAATCTTCATCCCACCGCCGAGCCTACCCTTTCGGTCGTCAGACCCAGCCGGACATTTCTCATAATGTGCCGTCATTGAAAATCGACGAACGATGTGCCAGTCGAACATTGAACAACGAATGTTAAAAAATCGTTCGATTGTCACATCGTTCGCTGATTTTCGGCGACGACACATTAAGGGAAATGACTGAATGGATTCGGTGACTGAAAGGGTGGGGTTGGCGACGGCGATCGGTGGCAGCAACAGTGATGATTTAGGGATTTGGGGTTTTGTTATTTTTAGGAATTTTAGGGACTGATTTGAAGGTTTTTGAAAATTTTGAGTTTTTTTAATTTAAAATTTTAAAGTTTTATTTCAAAAAAAATTAATATTCCTGCCACATGTCTCGTTATGATTGGACAATATTTTTTTAAATGGTCATTGATGCTCGGACACCTAAAATTATAAAGGTTGAAACTTTAGACACCTATTTTTACAAAAAAATACTTTAGGCACTGTAATCACTAATTTTTTATACGACTTTATATATATATATATATATATATATATAAAGATACTAGTTTAATGTTATTTTAATTGTTATTATTATTAAGGTTTAATAATAATTATTATTAATGATTAATACTATTGTTATTTTTTCGGTGAAAAAGGGAGAGTATTATTACCACGAGCCTCGTTTAAAAACCTCCCTATCCTAGATGGAGGAAAAATAGTGCCCATGGTAATAATTATTGATAGACAAGCGAGAAGACACAACGCCAAAACACATCAACTAAACAAACCGATACAATCACGTCTCAAGACCCAAAATAAAATCATCCTGCAGAAGATCCGCAATCTCACTCGGTGGAGCTTCAAACCGAAGAACCTGTAGACAAGCATACTTGTCAAGTTTAGCAAGAGCATCAGCAACTTTATTCTCATCATGTCGCGTATGACTTAGGCGAACAGTCCATGCCCGCCGCTTCATCACATTCAAATACTGCACAATCGAAGACGAACTATGAGGAACCACATCCAACTTCAACACATTAAAAACCTCCATGCTATCCACCTCTAAGATTATATTATGGTACCCCAGCTCCCACGCAAAATCAAGCCTAATATAGGCTTCCCATAACTCTGTTTCCATAACCGAACAAACCCCAATGAACTTCGCAAACCCCCCGTGCTAAAACCCATCATGGTCACGCAAAACAACTCCACAAGAGGCCAATCCATCACTCGACCGCCGCGCACCATCCGTATTTAGCTTAATCCAACCAACATCCGGTAAGGACCAAGCCGCTGCTACGCCTGTACTAGTTCCCACAACCGAGCCTGTCCCCTTTGCCGACTCAAGTACATCCACAACCATGGCTTGAAGCTACCGGCTACGCTCAATAATCAATCCCCAGCCCTCCAACGGCGAATCGAATACAACAAAATGTTGAGCAAGCCATAAATGCCACACAATGGGCCCAAACAAAATATCCAGTTACGTGGATCTTTGGCGAAATACTCAGGCCGCTACAGATTTACCCCAATTCAATCTTTAATTTCCACAGAGAAAAATTCAGTCCATTGCTCTGCTTTTATCAACGGCGACCAAGTCGAAACCGCTGAAGGACAAAATCGTAAAACATGGGAAACTGACTCTAACTCACCATGACATATCGAGCACCGATTATCACATGTAAATATTAATACTATTGTTATTAATATTGCTTAATATTATTACCTGTTATTATTATGGATAATATATATGTAACAGATGTAATATTAAAACATATCTTAATTAAAATAAATAGAAGCCCAATAATATTATTAATGTCCAAGTCCATTACAAACTTTAACCCAAAATAATAATAATAATAATACAAATGGTCGTTTAGGCCCAAAAACAACAAAAAACCCTAAACCTAAATCTGATCTGCCTCCTATTTTTGCGCAGCCCATCTCTAGCCATTAGATCAGATCTAATCCAACTATCCAAATCGAAAGGAGAAGAGACCATTCAACTCTCCACGCACGCGTGCTCCCCACGACCATGACCGCTCGACTCCCACGCGCCCACAGGCCCGACCCTTCATCTTCCTCGTCTACATGGCCTCATTGCCAGAGATTACGCTGCCATCGTACGACTACCAGCTCTCTCCCAACCACCGTGTAGGGCAAAAATATTAGAAAAAGAAAGAGAAATGTTAGATCAATAATCATCAATGGTATATCCATTTAATTTTTGCTTATCTATGTAAACAAA
The DNA here is from genome assembly GCA_019671005.1 of Hibiscus mutabilis. Lineage (NCBI taxonomy): Eukaryota > Viridiplantae > Streptophyta > Magnoliopsida > Malvales > Malvaceae > Hibiscus > Hibiscus mutabilis. The sequence goes on along the minus strand of CM033752.1, from coordinate 8,888,259 downwards.
GATATATGGATATATAACATGTAACTTTCAATGTAATATCCGATTGAAATCAATACAAAAAAAGAATTTCAGAGAGGTATTTTCAGTCTATTTTTTATTCGAATCTAAAAAATGAAAAACTAAAAGAGGATTTAGGGTTCTTACCCAGTTTTGGTCTTGATCCACCACCATTCAAGGTGGTTGAGGTTAGTGCCGCCGATGATCGGCACATCTACGTCTTGTCCCTTCATCATCTTCTTTTTTTGGCCAACGAGGGTTTTAAGATCTTGGGCTTTCAAAAGGTTTTTTCTAAAAAAAATAAAGGTCTTGAGTCCTTGATTTTCTTTAGATCTCAGAAAAATGAGTCAACTTTTGAAAAAACTGAGGTCGGATTTGAGTTTAGAAAAAAAGTATTTTGGGTTGGTTTTGGAGTTCGTCGGCGCCAACGAGCGGCGGCCACCGATGATATATGACGATTAACGCAGCGGAGGCTGTTAGTTTCTAAAAAAGTGATATGAGTTCTTGACGAACTCAAGAACTGATTTAAATAGTTTAGAGAGTTTGGGGTTGGGGTTTTGATCTTTTTTTAAGGAATAAAATGGTTTTTGTTTAACCATTTTGGTATTTATACTTAGTTTTAAAAAATAGTTTTATTGCGTTTTAAATCCCTCAGCGTCGCTGAGTTTACAATCCCGATCCTTCCGCATTTTAAAATCACACACGCGGTTCCCGTCGTTTTCAAAATCTTTACAATTCATCCCCTTTTTTATTTAATCAGATTTTGGGTGGTTTAATCCATGTTTTGATATTTCGGATTTTTGTTTTGATTTCGGTCCCCAAATTCAGTGGGTTATTTCTTCTTTTAGTCCCCCTCTTGTCATGCATATTTAGTGTCCGCCTTGTTGATTTAATTTTTTTCAGTCCTTTCTTTTTGCTCACATGTTTATATGTACGTGTTTACTGTATGTTAATGTTGCATGGTTACTTATATATATTATTACTATATTCTTTTATATATCATATGTTATATGTATATTTTATTATATGTATACACTATTTGTGACATGTATTATATTATTATATTTTGGGATAATGACACCAATGCCCCCTGTACTTTGTGTAACGACCCAAATTTTTGAATTTGAGAGTCGGTTTAACTCGAAGCATGGGCTCCACATTTGGGCCGAAGTGTTAGGCCTTTAGGAACTTTGTTGGGTTTGTTTATAGTGAGTGGGCTTGCATTGGTTGGTGTCGGGTTAGCTTAGGATGGCTTTGGGAGGGTAAAAGGGTATTTTCACAAATGAAAGAAATAATAGGAGGGAGGTCTCTTTATTTATCTGCAGAAAAGGGACCTTGATGATCTCATATTGCTCCATTGTCTTTATTCTTCTTTCAACCTCCTTTCTCCCAACCAAAAACCATAGCTAAAGGTTGAATCTTTGAGTTTTATAGAGTGAATCATGTTTTGAGCATTGAGGGAAGAAGTTTCAGTGTCAAAAGATCTACCTTTTGAGGTAAGAATGTCAATGTTTGGAGTTAGATGGAAATCTTGGGGTTTTGGAGGGGTTTTGTAAGGTTGAACAGGATTTAAAGTTTCAATCTCGTTTTAGTGTTGTAAATCCTTTTTAGTTGCTTTTATTGCCTTATGATAGTGTGGTGACCCTGTCGACTATTGCTAACGCTTGGTAAATGATTGCATATTTAGTGTAAAAGTGCAAGAAAACAATGCCAATATGAGTTTTATGTGTGCAAGTATACACGATCAGCAAGTAATACATCAGTAAGCTGAGTATCAAATCCACAGGGATTGACCAAGAACTTATTTGCTTAATGTTTATTTGTTTGTAAGAAAATAAAAGTGTTTGAAATGATTTAGATTTTTGATTGAAAAGATAGCAAAAATAAAGTAGTGAAAATGGAAGCAGTCTGGCAAAGAAAGTGTATTTGAATGAATGATGAGCGTTGGCAAGGGATGTCTGGATTCACGCTACTTATACCAGCCTTTAATAATATCCTGCCTTGGTTTTATTACCGAGCATATTAAAGGTAGTATTGCCTCTGTCGATGGCAATACCCTAAGTTAACCATGATAAACCCCTATATGTCTATAGTGAAGTGTTGCGCGTAATAAGTGCTCCGTAATTGTGCAAGTGTACACGTCGCAAGTTATAGTATAAAAGATATCGTCTCCACAGGGATTGGTGCCACTTCAAGAATCTAATCTCTTGCACTGTAAAAAGTAAAAGAATACAAGTAGAAGATTGTAGGAGTTTAACTAACAACTAAACTAGAAAGCAAATAAGTAAAAGAACATGTAATCAAATGAGAGAGAATATGCCAGGTTATCGTGAGTTGAGGAGTGATAGCCAATTAGATCTTCTTGGTAAAAGAGTACAAGGGCAACTCAGTTGCCGTGGCAACTTGCGCAGCGGGGTTGCCTGGGCAACTGGCTGGGCAACTATTTGGGTGGCTGGGCAACAACTTCAAGGTTCGGCGGAGCGTTCTTCAATGGTTTCTTCTTATCCCTATGTCAAAACTCTAGCTAATTGTACATGCCTTGATAATACATCCCTGCGTGAATCAAGGGTGAACAACAACCAATCTTGCGCTCCTCTTAGCCGTTGAAATCCTTAACTTATTCCTAAGCCAGATTAATCTTTACCATCAATAGATTGAATAAATACCATACTCATTCGTTTCTTGAATCTATCTCTCCTGATATTAGATAAATAGATGAAGTTACGAGATCATCTCCCAATTCACTAGCAAACAAGAATAAAAACCAAGAATGAGTAAACCTTGAATTGAAAGTGCAAACTCTTATTACCTAAACAAAATCCAATTGTTTCTCACAACCACAAAACACAATAACCTTAGCCAAATAGATTTAGTTCATGGCTAGGTTCCAAAGAAACACAAAACAAAGAATCCCTAACATAAACTAATTGAACAAGAAAGAAAAAGATGAAGAATGGTTGAAAGCCCTTGTCGAAATCTCTCCCATTTGCTCTCTCTTTGGAGTTGACGGCTTGGTTTCCTTTAAATAAGAGATGGCTAGGTCAAAGTCTCTCTTGAGGAAGAAGTTAAGTTGGAATTAAATACTTTAAAAGAATATAATTCTTTATTATATTTAAATTCCTTCTAGATCTTCTCCTATCTTCTTGGGATTTAACTTTGCTCCACTTCATCTTGGGCTTATCTAGTCATCAATTTCGACTACCATATCATCTTATCCCTTATCGACAATTGCCCTGGCAACTGTGTCGGCATCTCCTTCATGCACTGCCCTGGCAACTGCATCGGCATCTCCTTCATGCACTGCCCTAGTAACTGGTTCCAGCCTTGTTTAGGCAAGTGATTCTGCACACACACAAAAACAACTATCGGCAGCACCCTTTTCCTACAAAATTAAGCAAAATATGAAATCAAGCTTGTCCACCAAGGAAACAATGCAAACATGCATGAATGGCTAATAATGCAACTAATATGAGCCAAAGTCTAGCAATAATATGAATAAAAAGGTGAATAAAATAGTACTTTTAGACACTTAACGCACCCCTAAACTCAAACTATTGCTTGTCCTCAAGCAATGCAAACTAATAATTACCCGCCAAGACTTCAATTTTCACAAACTTAGCTTTGAACTTGATTTCAATTCTCAGAACTGTGGCACAAAGTATGATTGGCTTTTCATTTTTCAGAAAACTTTAGAGTTACTCGGAATCAAACTATAATGCTTGTATGTGTGCGGAGTTGTGTGCAAGTTGATTTTTCCTGATTCTATGCAAACAAGAGGCTTTCAAATTACTTCATTGGGTTCTTTTAACATGTTTTAACTAGAGCCGGTTTTGGGCACCTCTAGTGTTTTGTTTTTAGTTTTCTTAAGTTAATTAATTCGACTAGAGCCAGTTTCGGGCACCTCTAGCAATCAATTTTTAGCACATACTAGAGCCAATTTCGGGCACCTCTAGCGATAAATTTTTTAGCACATACTAGAGCCAATTTCGAGCACCTCTAGCGATCAATTTTTAGCACATACTATAGCCAATTTCGGGCACCTCTCGCATTCATCCAATTTTTATTATAATCCCCCAATTTCTTAACTATCAACCTAAGTTCACTAGAATTCCTTAAATCAATCAAGCCACAACAGTGTTTCATCAAGTTTAGCATCATAGTAAGATTCTAAGTGTTTCCACGTTTATCCTAGAATAAAAGTTCTATCAATTAAGTACATTGGCAAAGTCATCATCGGATATTCATCAAATCTAGGCAATTCTTGTTCCAACTAAAGGCATGACAAGCAATTTATGTATCCTAAATGCAATACTTAAGATGAATGCAACTAAACATGGTAACTAACTAATAACAATCCCCCCAAACTCGAGTGAGGCATTGTCCTCAATGCATGCAACAAAGAAAAATAAAAATAAAAATAAAATAAAGAAAAGTAAAATGCAAACGAGGACTTACTCTGAGAGTTCGTCATCGTGGATGATTAGTTTCTTTTTGGCCCGTATCTTGATTATTTTGCTTGAATGTGGTGGTTGCTTCCTTGTTGCCGATGGTGGAATCAATCCTCGTACGGGGATGTCCTCATCGTCCTAAGTCTAATAAGTGCTTCAAGTTGTCCCGGGGTTGTTGTCCAAGTTTCCCGGGCATTAGTTGTTTGAGCATTAGGAGTTGCCGAGGCGGTAGGAGTTGCTGCGACAACTAGAGGCGTTGCGGATTTTACCGGTGCCTCTCCCATTAGCTTTCGAATTTGTGCTCGATTTCAATCGAACTTTGGTAGGGCCTTTTCATCAGTGGACTCACTTGGGACATGCATCTCCTTGCAAAGATTGGAAATTAAGCAAGGGAAGAAAAGAGAACCCTTGTCTTTTGTGGTACATACAAAAATCTCATCACAAATAATTTTTCTAATGTTAATGATGCGATTATGCAAGATAGAATGTATGAGCAAAAGACGAGGTGTATCAACGGTGGTATTGTGTATTGTGGGCATTAAAGAAGTTTTAACAAACTTATTCCATAATTTTGCCTCAGGTTTAAGCCGAAGGCGATTTACCGTGCCCTGGTATTTACCGTCATTCCAATGAGTTCCCGGTAGAGTGAGTTCTTGAAGCACCTTATCGAGTTGCTTGGGCGTGAGTTGATCAACAAAGGCTTGATGCTCGTCCTTCTCAACGTAGAGCCTGCAAAATGTGTTGATGCTTTCGGGGCTTATGAGTATAGCCTTGTCACGAACAAAAACATAAGGATTATCCAGGTTAGGTGAGTGAGCATAGAATTCTCTTACCCATGAGATGTTACCCGGTTCTGATTGATGGCAAAAGATTTGCCACTTTTGATGTGCAATCCTTTCAAAGATGAATGGTTCAAGGCCAAAATCTTGATGAGAGTTGGAGTATTCGAAGCCTTGTTCTTCGCAAATCTTTCGGCTTTCAAACTTGGAGTGAAATCTTTCTTGAACCTCCGGTGTAGCAAACTTCTTGTATCTTGGTTCTTTGGAGAAACTTGGATGAACCAAAAATTCGATTTTGGATGCCATGGATGATCTTGGTTGTGAGTTTGGTAAAAACAAAGAAAAGAAAGCAAAAGAAACTAAAGAGTTGCAAGATGAAAAGTAGGAATAGGTTTCTTGGAAGTTAAGGGTGATGGGTTAAATAGAAAAGATAGGTAGTAAATATGGTGGTGGGTTTAATTGGAAAGAAAGAAAACAAGTGTTTTGATTGGGGGAAGGGGACGGCTAGGGGATTTGGGGAAGGAGAAGGGTTTGGCCGGCTATGTAGGGTTTATTTAGGGTAAATTGGAGGCTTAATATAAACCTTATATTTAGCCCATTAATTTCCTTGTCGAAAAAGTTTCCTTCTTGAATCAAATTCCTCTTTATCTTGAACTCATTTCCTACAATTCAAAAACAAATAAAATAAGGATTAAAATTAAAGATAAACTAAAAAAAGAAAATAAATAAAGATGTGCAAAGAAATTCTTAAACCTAAAATTTAGAAACAATTAGATAAATATGAAAGAAAGATGTAGTCTTAATCTTAAAGAAAATAAATAAATTTATCCTAAAAAGAAAAATAACTGAAATTAATAAACAAAAAAATTAAATAGTTTGAAAAAATAAAAATAAAAAGAAAATATACAAAGGAGAGCATGCTCATGCATCTCCTAAGGTGACCACTTCTTTGTTACGTTCCACATGGGCACCGTTGTAGTGATTCAATCTTTGTCCGTTGACTTTGAATTCATGTTCGTCAGTGATGGACTTGATTATCACGGTACCATGGGAGAATGGTTTGACAACTTTGAATGGTCCCGACCATCTTGATTTCAGTTTTCCCAGGAAAAGTTTCAGTTTAGAATTGAATAAGAGAACTAGTTGCCCTGACATGAGTTGCCGCGACAATAGTTTCTTGTCATGCCATTGCTTTGTTTTCTCCTTGTAGATTCATGCATTGTTATAGGCAAGTGCACGAAATTCTTCTATCTCGTTGAGGTCCAACAAACGTTTTTGCCCGGCACTTTCCCAATCTATATTCATGGTCTTGATTGCCCAATATGCCTTGTGTTCGATTTCCACCGGTAGATGGCGTGTTTTGCCATAGACAAGTCAGAAGGGAGACATACCTAAGGGTGTTTTGAATGCAGTGTGATATGCCCAAAGTGCATCATCTAGTTTTACTGACCAATCCTTCCTAGAGGGATTTACAACTTTCTCGAGTATGCCCTTCAATTCTCGGTTGGAAATTTTTGCTTGCCCATTAGTTTGTGAGTGATATGCCGTGGCAATTTTGTATGACACGCCAAAGCGTTGCAACATCTTGGCAATAAGTCTGTTGTCAAAGTGCTTGCCTTTATCACTGATAATTACTCTCGGCATCCCAAACCGTGTAAATATATTTTTCTGCAAGAATTGTTGCACGGTCATGGAATTGTTGGTGGGAACTGCAGCTGCCTCAACCTATTTAGACACGTAGTCGACGGCAAGTAGAATGTAGAGGTTGCCGAATAAAGATGGGAAAGGTCCCATAAAATTGATCCACCATACATCGAACAATTCCACCTCGATAATGTTTTAGAGCGACATCTTATATCGTCTAGAGATATTGCTCGTCCTCTGGCAACGATCACATTGCTTGTAAAACTCTTGGGCATCTTTGTACAATGTTGGCCAATACAAACCGGATTGCAAAACTTTGGCCGCGGTACGTGTTCCTCCAAAATGTCCTCCATAGGGTGAAGAATGGCATTGCCGGAGTACATTCTGCTGCTCCTCTTCAGGGACACATCGGCGTATAACCTGATCTGTACATTGTTTAAACAAAAGAGGCTCGTCCCAAAAGTAATGCTTAGCATCATAGTAGAACCGCTTCTTCCCTTGGTGAGTAAGGCCATAAGGTAAAATACCACAAATAAGGAAATTAACTAAATCCGCGTACCAGGGTATTGCCGAGGCATGTGTTGCTGTGGCAACTGCTTCCATGGTTGTCGAAGCGTACGTGTCTAGAGTTGTCGCGACATAAGCGTAAATGGTTACTGAGGCATACGCATCAGTGGTTGCCGAGGCATGCGCATCAGTGGTTGCCGAGGCGTGTGCGTCAAGGGTTGCCGAGGCATGCACGTCAAGGGTTGCCAAGGCATACGCGTCTAGAGTTGCCGAGGCGTGCGCGTCAAGGGTTACTGAGGCATGCGCATCCATGGTTGCTGAGGCAACTAACAGTTGCTCATCCGGGAATGCATTGTATATCTCTAAATCTGCGTCTTTCTCCCTATTGTGTTCTAAGCGTGAGAAGTGATTGGCCACTTGATTTTTTTCCTTTCATGTCCTTAATTTCAATGTCAAACTCTTGTAAAAGCAATATCCAACAAATCAAATGAGGTTTGGCATCATTTTCAGCAAATAGATACTTAATTGCCGAATGGTCCGTATGAACAATTACCTTTGTACCAATCAAATAGGATCGGAACTTGTCAAATGCGAAAACTACGGCTAGTAACTCTTTCTCCATTGTTGTGTAATTCACTTGAGCTCTATTAAGAGTTTTACTAGCGTAGTATATCCCATGAAAGGTCTTACCTGTGCGTTGGCCTAGGACTGCTCCTACTGCAAAATCACTTGCATCACACATGAGCTCAAAAGGTAGCGTCCAATCAGGTGGAACGACAATGGGTGCCGAGGCAAGCTTTTCCTTTAGGGTTTCGAATGCTTGGGTGCAAGAATAATCAAAATTGAAGACTTTGTCCTGTTCAAACAAATTGCACAAGGGTTTAGTAATTTTAGAAAAATTATGAATGAACCTCATGTAAAAACCTGTATGTCCAAGAAAGCTTCGAATTCCTTTAACCGAACTAGGTGGGGGTAATCTCTCGATCACGTCCACCTTGGCTTTGTCTACTTCAATTCCCTTGGATGAAATCTTGTGGCCGAGCACTATTCCTTCATCTACCATAAAATGGCACTTCTCCCAATTAAGGACTAAATCAGTTTCTTCACATCTTGCCAACACCTTCTCTAAATTGTCGAGGCAACTATCGGAGTCATTACCAAAAATGGAAAAAATCATCCATGAAGATCTCAAGGAAGTCTTCGACCATGTCTGAAAAGAGTGCCATCATGCATCTTTGGAAGGTTGCCGGGGCATTACACAATCAGAACGGCATCCTTCGGAAAGCATAAGTACCATATGGGCATGTGAAGGTTGTCTTTTCTTGATCTTCTGGTGCTATGGCAATTTGATTGTAACCTGAATAACCATCAAGAAAATAATAAAATGGTTTATCTGCAAGATGGTCAAGCATTTGACCAATAAAAGGTAAGGGAAAGTGATCTTTCCTAGTGGCTTTGTTTAGCTCTCGGTAATCCATACAAACCCTTCAACCGGTCACAGTCCTGGTTGGAATGAGTTCATTGTTTTCATTACTTACCACTGTTATACCTCTTTTTTTCGGTACACATTGTACCAGACTTACCCATGTACTATCAGAGACAGGGTATATGATGCCGGCGTCAAGCCACTTGATGATTTCTTTCATTACAACCCCTTTCATGGCATGATTCAGTCTCCTCTGGGCCTCAATCGAAGGTTTGTGATCATCTTCCAACAAAATCTTGTGCATGCACACTGCCGGGCTAATTCCCTTCAAGTCGGCAATTGTCCACCCTATTGCCTTCTTGTGTAGCATCAACATTTTGACCAGCTTCTTTTCTTGCTCAGGCTGTAACTTAGAGGAAATAATCACATACAATGTATTATCGGTTCCCAAGTAAGCATATTTTAGTTTCCCTCGCAACTGTTTCAACTCAAGAATCAGTGGTTGTTCAATGGAGGGCTTTTCGAGTTTACCTTCCTTACCTGAGTAATCCAGTGGTTCAAAGTATGTACCTGGTCGATTGACTAACCAATTTACCTCTTCTTGTTGTTCCTCATCGATCGGTTCTTCATACTCCTCAGGTTCCTCTTGATCGGTAACTACATTGCCGAGGCAACTAAATTCCTCGTTGAATTCAAACTCTGCTGTGGCATGAAGAAGTTGGCATTCTTCTGTATCATCGACATGCCTTAGTGTTTGGAACACATTTAGTTTAACTTGCTGGTCATTCACCCTCATTGTGAGTTCTTATTTTTCAACATCGATCAAGGTTCTCCCTATTGCTAGGAAGGGTCTCCCGAGAATGATAGGTGCATGTTCATCTGTTCACAATCCAAAACAATAAAGTCAGCGGGAAAAATAAATTTATCAACTTTTACCAGTATGTCTTCGATTTTTCCCTCTAGATGCACATAGGATCTGTCGGCTAGCTGTAGCATAACTGTTGTAGGTCTTGCCTTCCTGATTTCTAGTTTCTGGAAAATCGATTTAGGCATCAAGTTTATGCTTGCTCCAAGGTCGCATAATGCTTTCCCGATATAGTGGTTTCCGATGGAACAAGGTATTGTGAAACTTCCGGGATCCTTCAACTTGGGTGGCATGTGATTGTGCAAAATGGCCATGCATCCTTCTGTTGCGGCAGCTGTTTTAAACTCTCATAGCCTTGTTCTCTTTGACACAATGTCTTTAAGAAACTTGGCATAGTTCGACATTTGTTCAATTGCTTCAACCAATGGCAAGTTGATGTGGACTTGCTTTAGGATATCAAGAAACTTCTTGAATTGATATTCTTGCTTTTGTCGCTTCAACCTTTGTGGTAATGGTGGTGGAAGTCGGATATCTTCGATCCTATCATTGGTCTAGAACCTGATTGATGGCATTGCCGGGGCAACTGGAGTTGCCGAGGCATCGTCAACTGGGGTTGTCGTGGCGTGCCTATCGTTGGTTGCCGCGACATTTTCTGGTTCAGCATCTGAGGCTTTACCGTTGAGTTCATCTTGTTCTTTTTGTAGAGTTTTGTTTGATGAGCGAGCTTGAGCCTCTTTAAGTTGTTGGCCACTTCTAGTGGTGATCGCCTTACATTGCTCATGGTCAGTTCCTCTTGCGACTTCAGTATCGCTAGGTAAACTTCCTTGCGGTCTAGTATTCAGGTTTTGAGCAAATTGTCTGACTTGAGTTTCCAATGATTTGATTGCCTCCTCTTGGTTTTGCAATCTCATCTCGGTCCTGTTAATAAAAGCATCAGTTCTTTTTATGAAGTTACTATTTTCAGCCATATAAGATTCAATTTTTAACATAAAAGCATTGAGAGAATTTTCTAAAGAACTAGATATTGTCGGTTGTTGTTGCGGCAACTATTGTCGTGGCATATACTGCTGGAATCCCGATGCTTGTGCATTCTGATTGTTCTAGTTTAGAGCATTGTTAGGATTACTCCATGAAAAATTCAGGTGCTTCTTCCAAGCTGAATTGTATGTATTGGACATCACATTGTTCTTCCGGTTGTAATTCCCACATAAAAGCTGGATTCTGAATTTTGCATACATTCAGAAGAATCATAGTTACCACCACATAATTCACAAAAGGAATCCATTACCTTGACCTCATGTGTGTTGTTTGGTTTCTGCATGTTCTAGACCATCTTGGTTAGAGTGGCCAATTGTACCGAAATTGAGTCTGATGATCCCAGTTTATGTATTGTGGCTTGGCGTATAACTCCTCCTCCTCTAGCAGATGGGAATTGATAATCATTCTTGGCAAGCCTGTTTAGAATTTGCATTGCTTCCTCCGGCGACTTATCTAGGAGTATGCCGTTTGCTGAGGCATCTAGCATCATCCTTGTTGGTGTATTCACAGCGTTGTAAAACATTGTTACTTGTGTCCACAATAAGAATTCATGTAGGGGGCATTTGTGTAGAAGTTCTCTATATTGCTCCCAAGCCTCGTACATGGATTCATCATCTGCCTGCCGAAAAGAAGTAATTTCGTTACGAAACTTATCATTCAAATTTGTAGGATTAAATCGAGCAAGGAAATCACGACAAAGATCGGTCCAAGAACTTATTGATCCGACAAGAATACTATTCAACCATGCTTTCACCCTATCCCTTAGTGAATAAGGGAATAATCTTAGTCGTAAAACATCGGGGGTGACTCCTTGTATTTTGAATGAATTGCAAATCTCGAGGAAATATTTAAGATGTTGTCGTGCATCTTCAGTTGCTGAGCCACCAAATTGACCAATTGTGTTGATCATATTGAACATCACCGGTTTCAACTCAAAGTGGTCGGCTTCAATTTCAGGTGTGACAACTCCTGGATTAAGTCCTTCAAGATCCTCTTCAAGATAGTCTCGAATAGTTATGTTTTATGCAAGAATCACTCATCATCCTGCTGGAACATCCTGATTCATATTGCCGTCTTGATTAGCCATTGCTACTTTTAACCTTTGTCTGAGTCTTTGCAAGGTTCGTTCGATTTCTGGATCAAAGGGATATTTTGGTGTAATCGGTCTCGCCCTGGTCATATACCAATGCAAAACCAAAGTTTGTTAGCCCTTTGAATCTTAAACAAGAAAAATAAAAAAGTGCAAGAAAATAAAATCAAAGTTGCTATTGCCAATCCCCAGCAACGGCGCCAAAAACTTGTTGCACGTAATAAGTGCTCCGCAATTGTGCAAGTGTACACGTCGCAAGTTGTAGTATAAAAGACATCGTCTCCACAGGGATTGGTGCCACTTCAAGAATCTAATCTCTTGCACTGTAAAAAGTAAAAGAACACAAGTAGAAGATTGTAGAAGTTTAACTAACAACTAAACTAGAAAGCAAATAAGTAAAAGAAGATGTAATCAAATGAGAGAGAATAGGCCAGGTTATCGTGAGTTGAGGAGTGATAGCCAATTGGATAGTCTTGGTAAAAGAGTGCAAGGGCAACTCAGTTGCCGTGGCAACATGCTTAGCGGGGTTGCCTTGGCAACTAATCGACGGTTGCCTGGGCAACTGGCTGGGTAACTGTTTGGGCGACTGGGCAGCAACTTCAAGGTTCGGCAGAGCGTTCTTCAATGGTTTCTTCTTATCCCTAAGTCAAAACTCTAGCTAATTGTACATGCCTTGATAATACATCCCTGCGTGAATCAAGGGTGAACAACAACCAATCTTGCGCTCCTCTTAGCCATTGAAATCCTTAACTTATTCCTAAGCCGGATTAATCTTTACCATCAATAGATTGAATAAAGACCATACTTATTCGTTTCTTGAATCTAACTCTCTCGATATTAGATAAATAGATGAAGTTACGAGATCCTCTCCCAATTCACTCTTAAACAAGAATAAAAACCAAGAATGAGTAAACCTTGAATTGAAAGTGCAAACTCTTATTACCTAAACAAAATCCAATTGTTTCTCACAACCACAAAACACAATAATCTTAGCCAAATAGATTTAGTTCATGGCTAGGTTCCAAAGAAACACAAAACAAAGAATCCCTAACATAAACCTAATCGAACAAGAAAGAAAAAGATGAAGAATGGTTGAAAGCCCTTGTCGAAATCTCTCCCCTTTTCTCTCTCTTTGGAGTTGACGGCTTGGTCTCCTTTAAATAGGAGATGGCTAGGTCAAAGTCTCTCTTGAGGAAGAAGTTAAGTTGGAATTAAATACTTTAAAAGAATATAATTCTTTATTATATTTAAATTTCTTCTAGATCTTCTCCTATCTTTTTTGGATTTAATTTCACTTTTACCTCTTCATGGAAATCAAACTCCTTTAGGATTTAACTTTGCTCCACGTCATCTTGGGCTTATCTAGTCATCAATTTCGACTGCCATATCATCTTATCCCTTATCGATAATTGCCCTAGCAACTAGCTCAACATCTCCTTCATGCACTGCCCTGGCAACTGCGTCGGCATCTCCTTCATGCACTGCCCTGGCAACTGGTTCCAGCCTTGTTTAGGCAAGTGATTCTGCACACACACAAAAACAACTATCGGCATCACCCTTTTTCTACAAAATTAAGCAAAATATGAAATCAAGCTTGTCCACCAAGGAAACAATGCAAACATGCATGAATGGATAATCATGCAACTAATATAAGCCAAAGTCTTGCAATAATATGAATAAAAAGGGTGAATAAAATAGTACTTTTAGACACTTAACATGAAGCTTTTCATTAATTAACTCAATTAAGTGTCAACCTTTACTCTTAAGGGGTAGACTCACTTCCAAAGTAAGTTCATCTACTTGAACATCTTCTGTTGAAGCTTTTTGCCTTAGTAACTGGCAATTGATCATTGCCCCTTATGTCTGTTAAGATATTAAGGTGCAATAAGCACACTATGCCAACTGTGCCAACTGTCGTATTGCAAATGATTTGAGAAAATTAAGTACTAGCAGATAGAAAATAATTCCAAGATATTTATATTATTAAAAACCAAACATAAAACCAGCGTTAATCGCAAACATCCCCCAACCAACTATAAAATCTTAGTTCATGGTTGGAGGGTCCATCACAAAACATCATCGTTTCTCATCATCATTTAGAAATAAAAACAAATAAGACTAAGAGAATGGGCAAGAAGGAGATCCGTCGATGCAACCCTTAGAATGCTCTAGAGCACTCGGTCTTAGCTGGTCAAACCACGTCACTTTTGGTTCACCACAGTGTAGCCTCTCTTCAATCCCCTCCTCAAGTGGTGGCTTGAGCTCCTTTAAATAGGCTTGCATGGAAACCCTAGGATAAGCTTTTGAGTTTGAATTTTGAATACACAAGGGATAAGATGCGTTATCCTCTTATCCCGATTTGAATCCTAGGGTTGACGTGTATAAGGTCCAATGGCTATCTTAACTGATCATCGAACGTCAATCCTTTGCCAGCCAAGCATAGCATTGTTTGGTCCATCTATACCAACTGCTACTCGACAATTCTCTTGTTTTTTTCTTGTTTTCTCTGCCAGTGCCTCTTTGTCATGCTTGCCTGCCTGTGTCCTGCATCAAAACCAGCAAAATAACCCTTTACATTGGCAATAGAATAGCTCTTAACTCCTTGTACAAATGCATGAATTTAAAAACTAAATGCAAACATAACTACTTAAAGGCAAGAAAAAGTATTGTAAAATAAGCATAAAAAATCAGTACTTTTGGGGAGTTAACGCACCCCCAAACCTAGCTCATTGCTTGTCTTCAAGTAATGCAACTAAAATCTATAAAAACAGAAAAATAGGGAAGTACCTCGGCAAAAATTGTCATGATTCCCAACACCTACCGACTAGCAAAATATTATCCTAGTTCTGTCCTCGGATATTCAGTGTATCAATGCCAAGCAGATGAGCAAATTCAAGTGCAGGAATATAGTTCTAGTGTAAGGTCATCAAGTGTGCATGAAGTGCGGGCAATATGCATCAAATTTACTTAACTCCCTTAGTCAACTTTACTACCCAAACTCAAAATTTTTATTTTTATATAAATATTTTTTTCTCTTTTTTTTCTTTATTTGCCATGGGTGTTTTTATGTTGGCATTTGATTAGGGTCGTGTCATGTACTGTTTGGCGGGAGACATAAGAGGGAGCAAACCATGAATACCCACATCAATCTAGATTACATCACTAAGCTAACCCATTACACTCATACCATAAGTTATGTTAGCTTAAGAACTAAGAGGGAGCAAACCACGAAGACCTAAGTTAATTATTTTCCCTAAGGCAAAGGATGTTCTCAAGTTTTTTCAGCTTGTAGCAAAATATTATTGCCTTATTCTTTCTTTCTACACTGCATTGTTTTTTTAATTCAGTTTCAAGCGAACTTAAGTTTGTTTCGCAGACTAGATACATACCTCGTGTAGAGTGAAACTAAAGTTCTCTAAACTAGAGTTCAGTTGCCAAGCTACTTGGCAATGCTAACCTACTGGCATAGAAGTTCTAAATTTCAGTTTCTTCATCGGACAGATAATCTAACACAAATTCTCCTAAACTAGCAGTGTTGGCAAAAATTATAAGTACAAAATTGACTGAGGTAAAGAAAATTTTAGTTGTTTCGTATGTAAATTTTACTCCTACATGGCAACTGAAATTTAAACATGAATGGCATGGAAAACTTAATGTGAGGATACACATCCCCAAACCAAAGGAGTATATTGTCCTCAATACATGCAAATAACATATAAAAAAGTAAAAACAACAAAATGCATGACCATGTGAAATGCAATGAAATAAAATGTAAAAGAGTTTAGGAAGAGGAAGACTACCTTTCGGAGCTTTCTGATCTTGATACGCGGGTTCTTCCTTTGATAAAGCTCCCTTAATTGGGAGCTATATGCTTCTTCCGATTCAGGTTGGGTTTTAATGTGGTTGTGGAAGTTCTAAGGTCGTGGAGAACTTCCTCAACAATTTTCACTGACTTAAAAGCAGCTGTGACTTCAGTGGCAGCAAATGAGGTAGGTGCTACAGGTGTGGTAGCAACCTTGGCTTGGCTTTGGATTTCTTCAGATTCAAATTCAGGTGGTGTGTTAGTTCTGGCAGATTCAACTTGTATTGGAGAAACTGGCATGGTGGCATCAGATTGTGTAGGAGTGTGGACAGAATGAGGATTGCCTGGCATGTTATCCTTGGCAAGGAGGTCGGCAGGGAACTTAGGGAACACTGGCAATGTATGTGAAGACATGCCTTCAAGTGTTTTCTTCATGGAACAATCCCTAACATGAAAATACTACCAGAACATAGAGTTCTGATCCTCGGCTTTCTCTATATTTTGGAGGATGATCTCCTAGCGTTGGTAGATCTGAGAAAGCATTGCCACTGATCTAGCTGGCATCGAAGTCACAGGTTTTGCCCTTGGTACCATGGCCTTTGGCACAGACTCGGTAGTCTTTTGCTTGCCATTATCATTTGCCTCCGTGGCAGTCAACTACCTTTATAAGGCAAGAGTTATGGTGGTCCCCTTATTCTTTTGAATGCTATCTGAATCAAGCTATGGTACGCCGTGCTGTATTCAAATGGTAGAGATTAGAAAAGAAAAAAGTAAACTTCCATTGCTCTTACCAGCACACTTAAAGGTCTCTTCGATGATGAGCCATCCAACATTAATATTGCAGCTAGTCATAATAGAGTGCAACATTACCAATTTTTCCTCTAAAACTCTCATTGTGGGTGGTCGATATAAGGTTTGTCTTCAATAAGTAATTCCAACCCCGTGGCTGAGACTTTAGTGCTAAACGTTTCACAATCCAATGGTCTTTTGATAACATGTTCCATTTAGTGACAGCCACACACAGTTCTTTCAACATCGTCTTTCTCTTGGCATCGTTCAAGGATTTTGCAAACTTGGTGTGTTCTTCCTCTGTTCCATCCAAAGAAAACATATCATTTATATAACCTTCATCAAAATGAATGCATTTACCTCGCACCATCAAGAAGGGTAAGTCTTTGGTCATAAGATGAGCATAGAATTCTCGAGTGATGTTGGCATGGACTTTCTCTGGTGGTTGGCAGAATTTCTCCCACTTGTGTATCTTTATCACCGTGACAAACTCTGAGGAATATCCCAAGTTTGGCCCATTCTTGAACTCGAAACCTTTCTCATAGTAGAAGGTTCTTGATGCGAATTTCTCCTCATACTTTTTGTGGATCTCTTAATTGAAAAAGATCTTGAAGGATGTTGAAGAAGATGCCATGAAAATCTTTTGAAAAAATTGAATGGTTTTTTGTGAAGAAAGATAAGTAAATCTTGCTTTTCTTTCTTTATAAAGATAATAGAAGGAAGAGTGAAAAGTCTTTAGCTAAGAATCATTTAGGTTTTAAATAGATAAAGATGTAAAACAATTGAGTATTTTAAATGGTTTTTTAATTTGGCCGACTGAGTAGGGATAATGATAAGGGTTTAGCGTATTTGGGGAGGATAAACAATGATGTGATAAGGGGTAAAGTGATAAGATGGCGTGGGGAAAGATGAAGTGATAAGGTGATTAGGTTAAAATTTGAATTTCGACTGTTCACCTTGGGCGACTAGGGTAAAATTCAACACTTAGCAAAAAATTTCCTTCTCTCTTCGGCTGAGCTCTATCAAGCCTTGGGCAGCTATGGTAAATTTCCTTCTCTATTTTTTAATGCCCCATGCCAATCCTCTGCCTTGGCATTCTTTATGGCAATAAAATCCTGCATTCACTCAACAAAAGCCTTTCAATGCAACAAAAGAAAAAAAATTAAAAGAAAGGAAAATAAATGAAAAATATTGAAAAATAAAAACATCTAACCTAATATGTACAAAAATTAAACCATAATGATGACGTTCACGAAACTCTGCCAAGAGGACAACCTCCTTAGCATCATTTTAAGTGCCTTCCAAATAGTGTTTCAATCTTTGGCCGTTTACTTTGAAAATTGTTCCTGTCTTCAAATCCTTGATATTCACTGCTCCATGAGCATATAGTTTCACAACTTCAAAGGGTCCTGACTATCTAGACTTGAGCTTACCTGGAAACAACTTTAGCTTCGAGTTAAACATTGACCTACCTCAAATTGCCTTGGCAATATCCTGTTGTCATGCCATCATTGTGTTCTTTTCTTGTAGAGTCTGATATTCTCGTAAGCTTGTGTTTTGATTTCCTCTAGTTCGTTTATGTCTAATAAGCATTTTGTACTAGCAGCTCTCCACTCCATATTGAGCTTTTTGATTGCCCAATAAGCTCTATGTTCCAATTCCACTAGCAAATGGCATTCATTCCCAAAAACGAGCCTATAAGGAGAAGTTCCCAACAGAGTCTTAAAGGCTGTTCTGTAAGCTCACAAGGAATTATCTAGCCTTGAGGACCAGTCCTTCCTCGTTGGATTCATAGTTTTTTCTAGAATATTCTTGATTTCTTTGTTTGAGATCTCTGCTTGGCCATTTGTTTGGGGATGGTAAGCTGTGGCAATACGTTGCTAGATTCTGTACTTGCACAGAGCTCTAGAGATTAAATTGCACTTAAAATGTGTACCTTCATCATGAATGATGGCTCTGGGGGCATCGAATCTAGTGAAGATATGCTTATGAAGGAACTTGGCAACAACCTTGGCATCGTTTATCTGCAAAGCCACTGTATTTACCCATTTTGAAATGTAGTCAACAACCACAAGGATATATAGGTTCCCGAATGATAAGGGAAAGAGACCCATGAAGTCTATTCCTCACACGTCAAACAACTCTACTAGCATAATATTCTAGAGCGACAATTGATGTTTGTTAGAGATGTTACCCGTCTGCTGGCATTGATCACATGCCTTGGCAAATTAATGAGCATCTTTAAACAACGTAGGCCAAAAGAATCCAAACTGCAACACCTTGGCAACAATCTTTATTCTAGCAAAGTGTCCTCCATACGGTGCTACATGGCATAACTGTAAAATGTTGTGTTGCTCCTCTTCTGGCACACATCGGTAGATCACTTGGTCGACACATTGTTTGAACAAAATCGACCCATCCCAATAATATTGCCAAACATCTTGTAGAAAACGTTTCCTAGCATTACTCGTCAGATTTGATGGCAAAATATTGCTTACTAGATAATTGACTATGTCAGCGTACCATGGCATAGAATCGACTGCAAGTAAGTATTCATTGGGGAATTTATCTCTAATGGCAGTGGCTCTACCTTACTCTAGGTGATGCTCTAATCGTGATAAATGGTCATCCACAAAGTTCTCACTCCCTTTCTTATCTCAAATCTTGAGATCAAATTATTGCAGAAAGAGCGTCCATCGGATTAGTATGGGCTTGGCATCCTTCTTTTCCAAGAGGTATTACAATGCCAAGTGATCTGTATACACAACAACTTTGTTACCTACTAAGTAAGATCTGAACTTGTCAAATACAAATACAACCGTGAGAAATTCCTTCTCAAATGTGGTGTAGTTGAGTTGGGCTTCATTCAATGTCCGGCTAGTATAGTAAATGATATAAAAAATCTTGCCACGCCTCTGTCCCAACATAGCTCCAATGGTATACTCGTTGGCATCACACATGAGCTCGAAAGACTCACTCTAATATGGTGCCACGACTATGGGGTATTAATCAATATATCTTTAAGTTCCTAAAACGATTTTAAACAAGAGTCATCAAATGCAAAAGTGGCATTTTGTTCTAAAAGCAAGCATAAATGTTTAGAAATTTTTGAGAAATCTTCAATGAAACTGTGATAAAAACCTACATGTCCCAAAAAACTTCTAATACCTTTTAGCTTGTAGAAGGTGGCAACTGTTTGATTACTTTCACTTTTGCCTTGTCTACTTCCAGGCCTCTCTTGGTTACTTTATTATCAAGAACTATGTCATCCTTCACCATGAAGTGGTATTTTTCCCAGTTCAAGACCAGGTTAGTCTCAATACATCTCCTTAAAACAAGCTCTAAACTCTAAAGACATTCCTCGAATATTTTGCCAAACACCTAGAAGTCATTCATGAAAACTTCTAGGTTGTTCTCAATCATGTCGGAAAAAATAGACATCATACAACGTTGAAACGTTGTCAGAGCATTACAAAGTCCAAAGGGCATTCATCTAAAAGTAAATATCCCATATGGACAGGTGAATATGGTCTTCTCCTGATCCTCCGGAGCTATGACAATCTGATTATATCATGAATAGCCGTATAGGAAGCAATAGAATGCCTTACCTACCAATCTGTCCAACATCTGATCGATGAAGGGCAGTGGGAAGTGGTCTTTTCTGGTGGCATTATTCAGCTTACTATAGTCCATGCACACTCTTCAATCAATAACAATTCTGGAAGGAATCAACTCATATTTTCTATTTTGAACCACGATCATGCCACAATTTTTTGGCACACATTGCACCGGGCTGACCCATAAGCTATATGAAATGGGATAGATTATCCAGTATCCAACCACTTGATAATTTCTTTTTAACTACCTCTTTTATGCTAGGGTTCAATCTTCTCTGGCCCTCAACTAATTTGCCATGATATTCCTCCAAGATTATTTTGTGCATGCAAATAGTTGGGCTTATTCCTCAGATATCAGCCAAGGTTCATCCCAGAGCTTGCTTATAATTGCTTAAAATTTCTAGCAATATTTCCTCCCTGATCATTAGTTAGATCAACAACAATGATCACTGGCAAAGCTAAGTGTTTACCTAAGTAGGCATACTTAAGGTGGTCTGGCAACGATTTTAGTTCCAATTCTGGTGGCTCCTCAATGGATGGTTTAGGTGCCTTGATTTCTCTGCCAGCCAACTCCAATGGCTCTGGCTGTCCAAAAGTAATTAACAACTTTATTCTCCAAGGTTGGTCCTTGAATGTCTTCACTCGTCTTAATTTTATCATCTAGTTATCTAGTATCATCATTTGCTTCTTGGCACAGCTGTGCCACGTCCATAATGAAAATGGACTCCTTCATCTAATCAACTCGACATTCCTCAGGTTCATCTGTGCATTTAAGAGCTTAAAAACATTAAATGTAACATGTTGATCATCCATGCGCATAGTAAGTTCACATTTATGAACATCAGTTAAGGTTCTACCTGTGGCAAGGAGCGGTCAACCCAATATAATTGGGACATTCATATCTGTATCATAATCTAAAATGATAAAATCAGCTGGAAATATAAATTTATCTACCTTTACCAAAACATCCTCAATCTTACCCTTAGGATGTGCAAAGGATTAGTCTGTCAGCTGAAGTGTTATAGTGGTAGACCTTGCTTTAATGCCGAGATTTTTAAAAACAGACATTGGCATCAAATTTACGCTGTCTCTCAGGTCACACAATGCCTTACCCATGAATATGTTGCCAATGGTACAAGGAATAGTAAAACTTTTCGGATCTTTTAGCTTCAGTGGCAATCGATTGAGTATCATTGCACTGCATCCCTCAGTGAGAGCTACAATCTCAAAATACCTAATTTCATCTTTTTGGACAGAATGTTCTTCATTAATTTAACATAGTTGGGCATGTAACACCCATTTCCCATATCTGTACACCGGGTATGGGTCATAAACGTTTCAAATTCTTTAATCAAAATTGGGGTAATTTAAAATTTTCAGAAAACTTCTCAATGGTCACCCATCCTACAATTTCTCTAGCCCAAGCACGGTTAACTTTATTTGAAATCGACATAAATTATTTATACGAGTTCCAATCATAAATCAATTATCTTAGCATGCAACTCATCACTTAAGTTTACTCTTAACTTTTATCTTTCCATAAATGCCAATTATAATGAAATCATAACAACTTTAAAGGCCAAGCACAACTCGAATAGGTTTAGCAAGTATACATGCCACTATAATAATCAAACCTAAATTAGGATGTTATTACTGTGATTGCCTGTTGAGCTTTCCAATATTGATGCAATGCTCTTCTCACTCTCATCTTGATTTACCTACATATGTACAATCAAACACACGCTAAGTACGAACTTAGTGAGGCAGTGGAGGAAATTAATAACAATAATTTAAACTTTATTCAACTTCATGGCTACATTTATATAGCATGATATATACCAATGCATCAAATTTCACATTGCATTAGTAATTATTTACTATATGCCAATGGCATAAGATTTTTTTTGCGCGTAATAAGTGCTACGCAATTGTGCAAGTATACACGTCGCAAGTTATAGTATAAAAGATATCGTCTCCACAGGGATTGGTGCCACTTCAAGAATCTAATCTCTTGCACTGTAAAAAGTAAAAACACAAATAGAAGATTATAGGAGTTTAACTAATAACTAAACTAGAAAGCAATAAAGTAAAAGAATAGATGAGATCAAATAAGAGAGATAGGCCAGGTTATCGTGAGTTGAGGTGTGGTAGCCGATTGGATCGTCTTGCTAAAAGAATACAAGGGCAACTCAGTTCCCGTGGTAACTTGCACAACGGGGTTGCCTTGGCAACTAATCGATGGTTGCCTGTGCGACTAGTTGGGCAACTACTTGGGCGTCTGGGCAGAAACCTTCAAGGTTCGACAGAGCGTTCTTCAATGGTTTCTTCTTATCCCTAAGTCGAAACTCTAGCTACTTGTGCATGCCTTGATAATACATCCCTGCATGAATCAAGGGTGAACAACAACCAATCTTGCGCTCTTCTTAGCCGTTAAAATCCTTAACTTATTCCTAAGTCAGATTAATCTTCACCATCAATAGATTGAATAAAGATCATATTCATTTGTTTCTTGAATCTAACTCTCCCGATATTAGATAAATAGATAAAGTTACGAGATCCTCTCCCAATTCACTCGCAAACAAGAATAAGAACCAAGAATGAATAAACCTTGAATAGAAAAGTGCAAACTCTTATTACCTAAACGAAATCCAATAGTTTCTCACAACCACAAGACACAATAACCTTAGCCAAATAGATTTAGTTCATGGCTAGGTTCCAAAAGAAACACACGATAAAGAATCCCTAGCATGAACCTAATTGAACAAGAAAGAAAAAGATGAAGAATGGATGAAGCTTTGTCAAAATCCTCTTTGCCCTTGATGTTGTCGAAAATTCTCTCATCTCTGCCCCTTTGAAGTTGACGGTTTGGTGATCTATTTATAGGGCTAGGTCAAAGTCCTTCTTTGAGGAGGAAGTTAAGTTGGAATTAAATTATTTTTAAAGAATATAATTCTTTATTATAATTATATTCCTTTTAGAACTTCTCCTATCTTCTTGGAATTTAATTCTTCTTTAACCTCTTCATGGAAATCACACTCCTTTGGGATTTAGCTTTGCTCCACGTCTTCTTGGGCTTGTCTAGTCATCAATTTTGACTACCATATCACCTTATTCTTTGTCGACAATTGCCCTGACAACTGGCTCGGCGTCTCCTTCATGCATTGCCCTGGCAACTAGCTCGGCATCTCCTTCATGCATTGCCCTGGCAACTAGCTCTAGCCTTGCTTTGGGAAGTGATCCTACACATACACACAAAACATACCAAAGCAGCATCTTTTCCCAAAAAACAACCAAGTTATGCAATCAAGCTCAACGATGGAAGGAAACATGGATTAATGCATGAATGACAAATTATGTAACTAATATGAGCCTACGTCTAACAATAATATGAGTAAAAAGGGTAAGAAAAATAGTACTTTTGAGCACTTATCACACCCCCAAATTCGAATTATTGCTTGTCCTCAAGCAATGCAAACTAACAATTACCTGCCAAGACTTCAATTTTCACAAACTTAGCTTTGAACTTGATTTCAATTCTCAGAACCGGGGCACAAAGTATGATTGGCTTTTCATTTTTCGAAAAACTTAGGAGTTACTCAGAATCAAACTATAATGCTTGTGAGTGTGTGCGGAGTTGTGTGCAAGTTGATTTTTCAGATTCTATGCAAACAAGAGGTTTTCAAATTACTTCATTGGGTTCTTTTTAACATGTTTTAACTAGAGCTGGTTTAGGGCACCTCTAGTGTTTTGTTTTTAGTTTCCTTAAGTTAATTAATTTATTCGACTAGAGCTGGTTTCGGGCACCTCTAGCGATCAATTTTTAGCACATACTAGAGCCGATTTCGGGCACCTCTAGCATTCATCCAATTTTTATTCTAATCCCCTAATTTGTTTAATTATCAACCTAAGTTCACTAGAATTCCTTAAATCAATCAAACCACAATAGTGTTTCATCAAATTTAGCATCATAGTAAAATTCTAAGTTTTTCCATGATTATCCTAGAATAAAAATTCTATCAATTAAGTGCATTGGCAAAGTCATCATCGAATATTCATCAAATCTAGGCAATTCTTGTTCCAACTAAAGGCATGGCAAGCAATTTATGTATCCTAAATGCAATACTTAAGATGAATGCACCTAAACATGGTAACTACTAATAACAATCCCCCCCAAACTCGAGTGAGGCATTATCCTCAATACATGCATTAAAGAAAAATAAAAATAACGAAAAATAAAATGCAAACGAGGACTTACTTTGAGAGTTTGTCGTCGTGGATGATTAGTTTCCTTTTGGTCGGTGTCTTGATTCTCTTGCTTGAACGCGATGGTTGTTTCCTTGTTGCCGATGGTGGAATCGATCCTCGTACGGGGTTGTCCTCACCATCCTCTTCATCAATGTCATTGGCTTTTCGCTTGGAGGATTCAATTGGTGCGGTCTTTGTTGGTGCAATGGAGGACTCGTCCGAATCTGAAAAATCAGACAATGATTCCGTACGAGTTGATTCAGGCATAGGTGCTTTACCTTTGGCTTTTGCAGTGGTTGCCGGGATGTCTCTAGCTTTGGTTGCCGTGGCATCTTCAGGGTTGGTTGCCGTGGCATCATCTGTTGCGGTTGACGTGGAGAATGCTTCATTGGTTGTCGGGGCAAGGATCTCAGCAGGAAAGATTGGGAATGACACGCGGCTGTTCGGGTACTTTTCTAGGATGACTTGGATGGCCGAGTTGCCGGGTGTTAGGTGCTTGGGCATTAGGGATTGCCGGGGCGGCAGTAGTTGCTGCGGCAATTGGAGGCCTTGAGGATTTTTCCGGTGCCTCTCCCATTAGCTTTCGGATTTGTGCTTGATTCCAACCGGACTTTGGTAGGGCCTTTTCATCGGTGGACTCATTTGGGACATGCATCTCCTTGCAAAGATTATAAATTAAGCAAGGGAAGAAAATAGAACCCTTATCTTTTGAGCTACATACAAAAATCTCATCACAAATAATTTTTCCAATGTTAATGATGCGATTATGCAAAATAGAATGTATGAGCAAAAGATATGGTATATCAACGGTAGTATTGTGTGTGGTGGGCATTAAAGAAGTTTTAACAAACTTATTCCATAGTTTTGCCTCGGGTTTAAGCCGAAGGTGATTTACTGTGCCCTTGTATTTACCGTCATTCAAATGAGTTCCCGGTTGAGTGAGTTCTTGAAGCACCTTGTCGAGTTGCTTGGGCGTGATTTGATCAACAAAGGCTTGATGCTCGTCTTTCTCAATGTAAAGCCTGTAAAAGGTGTTGATGTTTTCGGGGCTTAAGAGTATGGCCTTGTCACGAACAAAAACATAAGGATTATCCGGGTTAGGTGAGTGAGCATAGAATTCTCTTACCCATGAGATGTTACCCGGTTCCGATTGATGGAAAAAGATTTGCCACTTTTGATGTGCAATCCTCTCGAAGATGAATGGTTCAAGGACAAAATCTTGATGAGAGTTGGAGTATTCAAAGCATTGTTCTTCGTAAATCTTTCGGCTTTCAAACTTGGAGTGAAATCTTTCTTGAACCACCGGTGTAGCAAACTTCTTGTATCTTGTTTCTTTGGAGGAACTTGGATGAACCAAAAATTTAATTTTGGATGCCATGGATGATCTTGGTTGTGTGTTTTGTAAAAACAAAGAAAATAAAATAAAAAAAACTAAAGAGTTGCAAGATGAAAAGTAGGAATAGTTCTTGGAAGTTAAGGGTGATGGGTTATATAGAAAAGATAGGTAGTAAATATGGTGGGTGGGATTAATTTTGGATAGAAAATAAATTGGGTTTCGGTTTAGGGGAAGGGTGACGGCTAGGGGGTTTAATTAGGGTAAGTTGGAGGCTTTATATAAGCCTTAGATTCAGCCCATTAATTTCCTTGTTGAAGATGTTTTCCTTCTTGGATCAAAATTTTTCTTTATCTTGAACTCTTTTCCTACAATTCAAAGACAAATCAAATAAGGATTAAAATTAAAGATAAACTAATAAAAGAAAATAAATAAAGATGTGTAAAGGGGTTCTTAAACTTAAAAAGATAAAAAAATAAATCTATCCTAAAAATATAATAATAATCGGAAAACAAAATTAGTACAAAAATAAAAAATAATAAAAAATAATCGAAAATAATAAAAATAAAATATCGAAAGGAGAGCATGCTCATGCATCTTCTAAGTTGATCACTTCTTTGTTACGTTCCACATGGGCACCATTGTTGTGCTTTAATCTTTGTCCATTAACTTTGAATTCATGTTTGTCAGTGATGGACTTGATTATCACGGCACCATGGGAGAATGGTTTGACAACTTCGAATGGTCCCGACTATCTTGATTTTAGCTTTCCCGGGAAAATTTTTAGCCGAGAATTGAATAAGAGAACTAGTTGCTCTGGCGTGAATTGCCGCGGAAATAGTTTCTTGTCATGCCATTGCTTTGTTTTCTCCTTGTAGATTCGTGCATTGTTATAGACGAGTGCACGAAATACTTCTATCTCGTTGAGGTCCAAAAAACGCTTTTGTCTGCACTTTCCCAATCCATATTCACGGTCTTGATTGCCCAATATGCCTTGTGTTCAATTTCCACCGGTAGATGACATGTTTTGCTAGACAAGTCGGAAGAGGGACATACCTAAGGGTGTTTTGAATGCAGTGCGATATGCCCAAAGTGCGTCATCTAGTCTTAATGACCAATCCTTCCTAGAGGAATTTACAACTTTCTCGAGTATACCCTTCAATTCCCGATTGGAAATTTCTGCTTGCCCGTTGGTTTGTGGGTGATATGTCATGGCAATCTTGTGTGATACGCTGAAGCGTTGCAACATCTTGGCAACAAGTCTGTTGTCAAAATGCTTGCCTTCGTCACTGATAATTGCTCTCGGCATCCCAAACCGTGTCAATATGTTTTTCTACAAGAATCGTTGCACGATCTTGGAATCGTTGTTGGGAACTGCAGCTGCCTCAACCCATTTAGACATGTAGTCAACGACAAGTAGAATGTAGAGGTTGCCAAATGAAGATGGGAAAGGTCCCATAAAATCGATCCCCCACACACCGAATAATTCCACCTAGATGATGTTTTGGAGCGGCATCTCATGTCGTCTAGAGATATTGCCCGTCCTCTGGCAACGATCACATTGCTTGTAAAAGTCTTGGGCATCTTTGTACAATGTTGGCCAATACAAACCGGATTGCAACACTTTAGCCGCGGCACGAGTTCCTCCAAAATCTCTCTAAGGTGAAGAATGGCATTGCCAGAGTACATTCTACTGCTCCTCTTCAGGGACACGCGTATAACCTGATCTGCACATTGTTTAAACAAAAGAGGCTCATCCCAAAAGTAATGCTTAGCATCATGGCGGAACCGCTTCTTCCCTTGGTGAGTAAGACCATAAGGTAAAATACCACAAACAAGGAAATTAACTAAATCCGCATACTAGGGTATTGCCGAGGCATGTGCTGCCGTGGCGACTGCTCCCAAAATTACCGAGGCGTGCGCGTTAAGGGTTGCCGAAGCGTCAAGGGTTGCCGAGGCATGCACATCCATGGTTGTCAAGGTGTGCGCGTCAAGGGCTACCGAGGCGTCGAGGGTTGTCGAGGCGTGCGCATCAAGGGATGCCGAGGTATGCACATCCATAGTTGCCGAGGCGTACGCGTCAAGGGCTGCTGCAGCGTCGAGAGTTGCCGAGGCGTACACGTCAAGGGCTGCCGAGGCGTCGAGAGTTACCGAGGCAACTAAAAGTTGCTCATCCGGGAATGCATCGCATATCTCTAGATCCGCGTCCTCCTTACTATTGCGTTCTAAACGTGATAAGTGATCGGCCACTTTATTTTTTGTTCCTTTCCTGTCCTTAATTTCAATATCAAATTCTTGTAAAAGTAATATCCAATGAATCAAACGAGGTTTGGCATCCTTTTTAGCAAATAGATACTTGATTGCCGAATGGTCCGTATGAACAATTACCTTTGTACCAATCAAATAGGATCAGAACTTGTCAAATGCGAAAACTACAGCTAGTAACTCTTTCTCCGTTGTTGTGTAATTCACTTGAGCACTATTAAGAGTTTTACTAGCGTAGTATATCACATAGAAGGTCTTACCTGTGCATTGGCCTAGAACTGCTCCTACCGCAAAATCACTTGCATCATACATGAGCTCAAAAGGTTGCGTCCAATCTGGTGGAACGACAATGGGTGCCGAGGCAAGCTTTTCCTTTAGGGTTTCGAATGCTTGGGGTGCAAGAATCATCAAAATCGAAGACTTTATCCTGTTCAAGCAAATTGCACAAGGAGCAAATTGCACAAGGGTTTAGTGATTTTAGAAAAATTATGAATGAACCTCCTGTAAAAACCTGCATGTCCAAGAAAGCTTCAAATTCCTTTAACCGAACTTGGTGGAGGTAATCTCTCGATCACGTCCACCTTGGCTTTGTCTACTTCAATTCCCTTAGATGAAATCTTGTGGCCGAGCACTATTCCTTCATCTACCATAAAATGGCACTTCTCCCAATTGAGGACTAAATCAGTTTCTTTACATCTTGCCAACACCTTCTCTAAATTGCCGAGGCAGCTGTCGAAGTCATTACCAAAAACAGAAAAATCATCCATGAAGATCTCAAGGAAGTCTTCGACCATGTCTAAAAAGAGTGCCATCATGCATCTTTGGAAGGTTGTTAGGGTGTTACACAATCTGAATGACATCCTTCAGAAAGCATAAGTACCGTATGAGCATGTGAAGGTTGTTTTTTCTTGATCTTCTGGTGCTATGGCAATTTGATTGTAACCTGAATAACCATCAAGAAAACAATAAAAGGGTTTACCTGCAAGACAGTCACACATTTGATCAATAAAGGGTAATGGGAAGTGATCTTTCCTAGTGGCTTTGTTTAGCGTTCGATAATCCATACAAACCCTCAAACCGGTCATAGTCCTAGTTGGAATGAGTTTATTGTTTTCATTACTTACCACCGTTATACCTCCCTTTTTCGGTACACATTATACCAGACTTACCCATGTACTATCAGAGATAGGGTATATAATGTCGGCTTCAAGCCACTTGATGATTTCTTTCATTACAACCCATTTCATGGCATGATTCAGTCTCCTCTGGCCTCAATTGAAGGTTTGTGATCATCTTTCAAGAAAATCTTATGCATGCACACTGCTGGGCTAATTCCCTTCAAGTCGGCAATTGTCTACCCTATTGCCTTCTTGTGTAGCATCAACATTTTGATCAGCTTCTTTTCCTGCTCAGGCTGTAACTTAGAAGAAATAATTACAGGCAATGTATTATCGGTTCCTAAGTATGCATATTTTAGTTGCTCTGGCAACTGTTTCAACTCAAGAATCGGTGGTTGTTCAATAGAGGGCTTTTCGAGCTTACCTTCCTTACCTAAGTAATCTAGTGGTTCAAAGTATGTACCTGGTCGATTGACTAGCCAATTTGCCTCTTCTTGTTGTTCTCATTGACCGGTTCTTTATACTCCTCAGGTTCCTCTTGATTGGCAATGTAGTTGTCGAGACAACTAAATTCCTCGTCGAAGTTAAACTCTGCTGTGGCATGAAGAAGTTGGCATTCTTCTGGATCATCGGCATGCCTTAGTGTTTGGAACACATTTAGTTTAACTTGCTGGTCATTCACCCTCATTGTGAGTTCTCCCTTTTCAACATCGATCAACGTTCTCCCTGTTGCTAGGAATGGTATCCCGAGAATGATAGGTGCATGCTCATCTGCTTCACAATCCAAAATAATAAAGTCAGCGGGAAAAATAAATTTATCAACTTTTACCAGTATGTCTTCGATTTTTCCCTCTGGATGCACATAGGATCTGTTGGCTAGCTGTAGCATAACAGTTGTAGGTCTTGCCTTCCCGATTCCTAGTTTCTGGAAAACTGGTTTAGGCATCAAGTTTATACTAGCCCCAAGGTCGCATAATGCTTTCCCGACATAGTGGTTTCCAATGGAACAGGGTATTGTGAAACTTCCGGGATCCTTCAACTTAGGTGGCATACGATTGTGCAACATGGCCATGCATCCCTCTGTTGCAGCAACTGTTTCAAACTCTCCTAGCCTTGTTCTCTTGGACACAATGTCTTTAAGAAACTTGGCATAGTTCAACATTTGTTCAATTGCTTCCACCAATGGCAAGTTGATGTGGAATTGCTTTAGGATATCAAGAAACTTCTTGAATTGATATTCTTGCTTTTCTCGCTTCAACCTTTGTGGGAATGGTGGTGGAAGTCAGATATCTTTGATCCTTTCATTGGTTTGGAACCTGATTGACGGCATTGCCGGGATAACTAGTGTTGTCGAGGCATTATCAACTGGGGTTGCCAAGGCATGCTTTTTGCAAGTTGCCGAGGCATCCTTATCGTCGGTTGCCGAGGCATGCTTATTGCCGGTTGCCGCGGCAATTCTTGGTTCAGCATCTGAGGCTTTGCCGCTAGGTTCGTCTTGATCTTTTTGTGGAGTTTTGTTTGATGAGCGAGCTTGAGCCTCTTTAAGTTGTTGGCCACTTCTAGTGGTGATCGCCTTACATTGCTCATGGCCAGTTCCTCTTGCGACTTCAGTATCGCTAGGTAAACCTCCTTGCGGTCTAGTATTCAGGTTTTGAGCAAATTGTCCGACTTGATTTTCCAATGATTTGATTGCCGCCTCTTGGTTTTGCAATCTCATCTCGGTCCTGTTAATAAAAGCATCAGTTCTTTTTATGAAGTTATTATTCTTAGCCATATATAAGATTCAGTTTTCATCATAAAAGCATTTAGAGAATTTTCCAAAGAACTAGATGTTGTAGGTTGTTGCTGCGGCAACTATTTCCGTCGCATATTCTGCTGGAATCCTGATGCTTGTGCATTCTGATTGTTCTGGTTTAGAGCATTGTTGGGATTACTCCATGAAAAATTCGGGTGCTTCTTCCAAGCTGGATTGTATGTATTGGACATCACATTATTGTTCCAGCTGTAATTCCCCACAAAGAAGCTGGATTCCGGATTCTGCATACATTCAGAAGAATCATGGTTACCACCACATAACTCACAAAAAGAATCCATTACCTTGACCTCATGTGTGTTGTTTGGTTTCTGCATGTTCTGGACCATCTTGGTTAAAGTGGCCAATTATGCCGAAATTGAGTCTGATGATCCTAGTTCATGTATTGTGGCTTGGCGTGTAACTCCCCTCTTCTAGTAGAGGGGAATTGATAGTCATTCTTGGCAAGCCTGTTTAGAATTTTCATTGCTTCCTCCGACGACTTATCTAGGAGTATGCCGTTTGCCGAGGCATCTAGCATCATCCTTGTTGGTGTATTCACGACATTGTAAAACATTGTTACTTGTGTCCACACTGGGAATCCATGTAGGGGGAATTTTGGTAGAAGTTCTCGATATCGCTCCCAAGCCTCGTACATGGATTCATCATCTGCCTGCCGAAAAAAAGTAATGTCGTTACGAAGCTTATCAGTCAAATTTTTAGGATTAAACCGAGCAAGGAAATCACGACAAAGATCGGTCCAAGATCCTATTGATCCGGCAGGAATACTATTCAACCATGCTTTCAACCTATCCCTTAGTGAATGGGGGAATAATCTTAGTCGTAAAACATCAGGGGTGACTCCCTGTATTTTGAATGAATTGGAAATCTCGAGGAAAGATTTAAGATGTTGTCGTGCATCTTCAGTTGCTGAGCCACCAAATTGACCAATTGTGTTGATCATATTAAACATCACCGGTTTCAACTCAAAGTGGTCAGCTTCAATTTCAGGTGCGACAACTCCTGAATTAAGTCCATTAAGATCTTCTTCAAGATAGTCTCGAATAGTTCTGTTTCGTGCAAGAATAACTCCTCCTCCCGCTGGAACATCTTGATTCATATTGCCGTCTTGATTAGCCACTGCTACTCTTAACCTTCGTCTAAGTCTTTGTAAGGTTCGTTCGATTTTTGGATCAAAGGGATATTCTGGTGTAATCGGTCTCGCCCTGGTCATATACCAATGCAAAACCAAAGTTTATTAGCCCTTTGAATTTTAAACAAGAAAAATAAAAAGTGCAAGAAAATAAAAACAAAGTCGCCATTGCTGATCCCCGACAACGGTGCCAAAAACTTGTTGCGCGTAATAAGTGCTACGCAATTGTGCAAGTATACACGTCACAAGTTATAGTATAAAAGATATCGTATCCACAGGGATTGGTGCCACTTCAAGAATCTAATCTCTTGCACTGTAAAAAGTAAAAACACAAATAGAAGATTATAGGAGTTTAACTAATAACTAAACTAGAAAGCAATAAAGTAAAAGAATAGATGAGATCAAATAAGAGAGATAGGCCAGGTTATCGTGAGTTGAGGTGTGATAGCCGATTGGATCGTCTTGGTAAAAGAATGCAAGGGCAACTCAGTTGCCGTGGCAACTTGCACAACAGGGTTGCCTTGGCAACTAATCGATGGTTGCCTGGGCGACTAGTTGGGCAACTGCTTGGGCGTCTGGGCAGCAACCTTCAAGGTTCGGCAGAGCGTTCTTCAATGGTTTCTTCTTATCCCTAAGTCGAAACACTAGCTACTTGTGCATGCCTTGATAATACATCCCTGCGTGAATCAAGGGACAACAACCAATCTTGCGCTCTTCTTAGCCGTTGAAATCCTTAAGTTATTCCTAAGCTGGATTAATCTTCACCATCAATAGATTGAATAAAGATCATATTCATTCGTTTCTTGAATCTAACTCTCCCGATATTAGATAAATAGATGAAGTTACGAGATCCTCTCCCAATTCACTCGCAAACAAGAATAAGAACCAAGAATGAATAAACCTTGAATAGAAAAGTGCAAACTCTTATTACCTAAACAAAATCTAATAGTTTCTCACAACCACAAGACACAATAACCTTAGCCAAATAGATTTAGTTCATGGCTAGGTTCCAAAGAAACACAAGATAAAGAATCCCTAGCATGAACCTAACTGAACAAGAAAGAAAAAGATGAAGAATGGATGGAGCTTTGTCGAAATCCTCTTTGCCCTTGATGTTGTCGAAAATTCTCTCCCCTCTCCCCCCTTGAAGTTGACGGCTTGGTGATCTATTTATAGGGCTAGGTCAAAGTCCTTCTTTGAGGAGGAAGTTAAGTTGGAATTAAATTATCTTTAAAGATTATAATTCTTTATTATAATTATATTCCTTCTAGAACTTCTCCTATCTTCTTGGAATTTAATTCTTCTTTAACCTCTTCATGGAAATCAAACTCCTTTGGGACTTAGCTTTGCTCCATGTCATCTTGGGCTTGTCTAGTCATCAATTTTAACTACCATATCACCTTATTCTTTGTCGACAATTGCCCTGACAATTGGCTCGACGTCTCCTTCATGCATTACCCTGGCAACTAGCTCGACATCTCCTTCATGCATTGCCCTGGCAACTAGCTCGACATCTCCTTCATGCATTGCCCTGGGAACTAGCTATAGCCTTGCTTTGGCAAGTGATCCTGCACATACACACAAAACACACCAAAACAACATCTTTTTTCCACAAAAACAACCAAGTTATGCAATCAAGCTCAACGATGGAAGGAAACATGGATTAATGCATGAATGACTAATTATGTAACTAATATGAGCCTAAGTCTAACAATAATATGAGTAAAAAGGGTAAGAAAAATAGTACTTTTGAACACTTATCAATTTTCATGCTTGTCCATTTGTCATAATATGCCTTATATGCATAATGCATCATGATCACTAGATAAGTATACCATCATATTAATCATATATCAACATAATATAAACCTGATATAAATTTCATACGGATATACTTGCCATTTACTCCGAGAGTTCATATACTCCCTAACATATTTACCATTAATTTATAGCCCAAAATAAACCTTGAGGATCCTGGGTACGCGAGTAAAATATGCACTGAAGTGCTAATACACATAAGGTCCTGCCCACCATCCGCACGTAAGGCCATGCTAACCATATGCACTAAGTGTCCTTTATATACACTATAGTGCTAAACCGAGTATGCAACATGCTGCTGGACTTTATGGCATGCCAACTATACCCTTTCCCTCAATGAATTACTTGGGCATATTTCTTATATTTATTTCATCCATGGCAATGTATATCAACATAATTTAACATTGGCCAGTTCTTAACCGAAATAACATTCATAATATAACATCATATAAACTAGTGATCTATGCATTTATATTCAACATTTGACATATTTAAAATATGTCAATCATATGCTCCATGACATAAATATAATCACAATAAAATTTGGGTAGGCTCATCGCAAGCCATCCCATAGATGTATAAAACATCCATGTATCATATTATGTATGCATTGCACTCACCTTGGTCACTTAACACAATGCCTCACTAAGTCCTAGTTCGATCATTTCTTTCCTCGAACCTTCTTTGATTCGGACTTGAAATCATTAATCACATGAATAAAATAAAATATTTGTTAGATTCAAATCTAACAATACCTTAAACATGTTGTCTAATATAATCTTTCGAATATAAAATTTCTAAATATTTTTCCTTTCTTCCTTGTACTGTTCAGAAAATCATTATGGTCCTTAGTGACCAATTTGAACTTCCCTTAATTCTTCCGAGCTTGCTGACTAACATTTAAATACAAAATGTTTCAAATTCCATTTTCTGGCAGCTTGTGCTACCTTCAAAGATTTATTTATACAGGGTAGAATATATACCGGATCTTAATTTCCTTTATACTAGAGAAACTAGATTTGATAACGGTTCGAACGATATATGCCACATTCGAATAAAGATTTATATATTTTTTGAAAAATTACTGAATTCACGTCACAGATTGTCCAGGCAGAAAACGGCTCTATAATTTTTTTGACCTTCATCCGAATAAAGATTCATATCTTTTAACACGGTACTCGGAATCAATTTTTGTTTTCTGGAAACGAAACTAGGCTGACATACCTTTATATCGATATAAAATTCACCATCTAACCCTTTTTATAGAATTTATTGTGAATTTCTAAACTTACTGCCATAACTTAAATTTCAACATAACTTTCCATAAGTAACTTCTAATTTACACCAATTTCTTCTTGTTTCTCTACTTGTCAATTTAGTCCTATCATTTTACTCCAAATGACTAAATGAAGCTTGTATTCATAAGTTCTCTTTACATCCTTCATCAAAATACGCTTAAACCTTTACTTCTCTAGTTTCTCTTGATTTGTCAAAATGGTCACCAAATTTCCAATATAAGGATTCAAGCTTCTTAACTTTACAAATTAGTCCTCAAGTCAACATTACTACCTTAATTCCATCATTTTAACTAAAATTCAGGTTTACTCCTTCTACATATCCTCTTTGCCGAATAGACAATTCAAGTTTGACAAATTATCAAAATAGTCACTAAAGCAATTAATCGTCGGTTTAGCATTCTAACTTCATTTTCATGCTTAGAAAAACCTTATATAATCAATAACAACTTACTAAATACAAAACAACATCAGCACATAATATTAATCAATCAAACCGAATAGGTCCATAAAGATTTCCAAATTGCTGATTTAGTCACTACTTGAAATAACTAGATTTTCATCCTCCAAACATCAAATTCAAGCTTCAATCTTCATCAAATATATAAATACTCTTAAAATTTCATATTTAAAAACCAGCCCCTAACATTTAAATGCCGGGCAAAATAGTCCCTTAACTTTATACATCAACCCAATTTAGTCATAAGCATGGAAACAACATAAAATCAAACACAGTTTCTTAAATCTTCAAAATTCCCAAAATTCACATAACCCTAATTTCTTGCTCATATTAAATCTCATCAACCAGGAAAGTATTCTATGAATTATTTACATCAAAAGATAGGGCTCGAAGAGCAGAACAACTTTGTAGTTCGGAAGATTACCTTAAAACTGAGATTTAGGGCTTAAATCGAGCTTGGAAAATTTTCTTCTTCTTTCCCCTCTTTCTCCACGGTTCAAGGATCTTTTAACTATTTGTAACTATTAAATGAATTTTAAATTCATTTAAATAGTGAAATTACCAATTTAGCCTTTAAATCCAATGGCTAATTTAATCTTATCTAAAATAAAGGGCCAAGATTAAATCCATGTATATTTAATCTTCCAAAAACGTCCTCAACATTTCAAAAATATTTCAAAATTGCCATCCTTGCCAAATGACCAATTTGCTCTCTAACTAGTCTTTATTTACTAGTTTGTTTCAAAATTGCCATTCCATTATAATCTAACTAAAGTAGTAACTTCTCAACCGGCCACAATTCCATAAATATCGTTTTATGATTTTCCATGGCTTATGGAACAGCCTCTAAAATTTCAATTCAATCTGATTTCGCGATATTCACTAAATACTTCTACTACGATTTTACCTTTACCGAGCTATCAGATCTATTCCAAAAATTCTATATTTCCATATTCGGAAAATAAATACTATTATCTCATAAAAACTTCCTTGCTTAATGACTTAGACTGAATTTTCCTAACTCAGTTTATTATTCTGATAGTTAGCGAAAATCCTCCAAATAGTGAAATAACCATTTTGCCCTCAAATCCAATGAATCCATAATGTACCAGTTATCATCATCCTTCATCTAATTGCCTAGATTTAAACTTGATTTAGTAGTTACCATCTTTTCCCCTAATATTTCTTCAAAATTACGATGTTGCCATTTTTATCCAACGACTCATATTTAACATGGAAAAATCAACTTAAATCCAAGGGTTCATATTCTTCCAACACAAAGAAAATATCTTTGACATGTAAAATGACATAATTAACCTTGCTTTATCATCCTTCAAAGTATCCTAGATATTCGATTCGATCCGATTATCTGAATATTCTTCTGAACTTTATAGCCAATAAAACAAACTCCGTACAAAAAATCCGGGTAACACAAAAACGTCATTCTTGGGGGTAAACTATTCATTTACGGGGTTAAAATACACAACTTTTGAAAATTACATACCTGGTTCAATAAATGAGGAAACTGTTTTCTCATATATTTTTCTCTTTCTCAGATCGCTTTTTCGACTTCATGATTTCGCCAAAGAACTTTAACAAGCGAGATCATCTTATTCCTTAGTTATTTGACTCCATGTGCCATAATCTTTACCAATTCTTCCTTGTAATTCAAATTCGGCTGAATCTCTATTCCCTTCGAGGTAATGATATGTAAAGGATCTAATCGATACTTCTTAAGCATGGATATATGAAATACATTATGAATCTTATCCATTTTCAGAGGTAAGGACAGTTAATAAATCACCGGACCAACTCTTTTCACAATCTTATATGGTCCAGTAAATCTCAGACTCAGCTTCCCTTTTTGTCCAAATCATAACACCTCATTCCAAGGTGAAACTTTTAAGGAATACTTTATCCTTAACTTCATATTAAATATATTTTTTTCAAGATCAACATATAATTTCCATCATTCTAAAGCAATTCTAAAACTGCTTTGAACCATTCTTACTTTATTCTCCATATCCTGAACTGAATCTAATCAGATTCAATCACCTCTTAGTTCTCTTTTCATCATCATTGGGAATATAAGTTACCCCTTGATAACATGAACATCCTTTAGACTTAACATCGAAATCTTTATTTTTTCCTTTTCACCTTACTTAATTCTTTCCAGGCATATCTTATCTTTCATCTATAAATCTTGGACCCAATTTGTCAAAGTAGACTCTAGCTAAGGCTGTGTAATCGATACACTATTTTCCTCCAAAGATAATTAGGCATTTAATGCTTATAAGGCAAAGAATGACTTTTGGCTAAATACATCAACTACTATTTTAGCCTTATTACATCAATACACATCCCAACCTATTAAGGGACGTATTATTGAATAAGGTAGAATCCTTACTAGATTCATACTGCACTAATACTAGTGATACAATCAAATAGATTCATACTGCACTAATACTAGTGATACAATCAAATAGATTCATACTGCACTAATACTAGTGATACAATCAAATCTTACTCTACTGGTAATAATATAATCGTAATTTAATCTTAGAGGAATATTACTGCTTATTTTGTCTAACATCACTGAAGCTTCCTAAGGTGATATATTGGGTCGTATAAAACCTCAATATAATGACTCTTACAACTAGGCCTTTAGCTTTCTCAATTTAGTAAGAGCCATTTTGTAGGGTGCAATCGATATAGGTCTAATATTGGATAAAAATCCAATCCTAAACTTAGCCTATCAATTAAGCGTCAAGCCTAACAGCTCCTCTTGGGCAATCCATTTAAATCTCACAAACAACAAGAATACTCTCCCAGCTTACCCTTGATACTCGGTATTCAAAGCATAAGTTAGATAATCTTCACATTGGTAACAAATTCCAATAAAAACTCTGCATGCTCATGCATGGCAATTATTACAACACTCACATGTTGAATCTCTAACATTAATTATAAATGTCAGAGAGTTCCTAATTTCCTTGTCCCGGTCTCTTAGCGAAACTATGTAGTAAATTCAGTTTGATATCTTTGTCGGGAATCCTCACCATTTTTTAGAAGTAGTGAAATGAATAATAATTCACTATTCCTCTTTACGAGTTGTGACATCTATTTAGATATTTTCTCATTCTGAATCCTTTGTATTGCCTTTGGCATAATTTACTACTTCATAGAATTTTGAAATACATAGGGGCAGCCAGTATTTCTTTGTACTTGACCTCCAGCCCTCTATGAGCTGTCATAATAGGCTATCTTTTTATATGTAGGAAGCAAATCAGCTCATTTTATTAAACTTGCACTCATACCCGTAAATAATCAAATTGACCTAATTAAGATGCAAGAAACTCCGTTGCATCTCTCGGATAAACTTTGTTATGGAACTCTCAAATAAAGAATTTCTAGTTAATAGACTTTTGAGTATGTACCGTAACATTACTTTATCAAATACAGGTCTAATCCTTTCAGATGAGATAAATACTCTTTCTTTTTAGTCTCCTCTGATTATCAATACAGAGTTCCTTTAACATAACTTTTATATCATTAAACCATAAATTAAAAATCATAGGATCTCCATTAATATTTCTCTGAAAATCTAGTATGCCAGAACTCTCAATTCTTTTGCTATCGGTGCCTAAGTAGGCTGAGTTATGATCGCATCTAATGTCTGGAAGAAAAGCTCTTAATCCAGAACATGCATATCATGATACTCTGGTGCATCTGCACCATGCTAAGCTGAGGGTAGAATATTATCATTAACTTTATCATGCTCGTGAATCTCTTATTGATTCACTCGCCTAAACACTTGACACTATTCTTTTACCCTCATACATTAAAATTTAACATTATTATCATAATGAAGTGAGCAATTGCATCCATTCAAACAAGTAAAATCACCAGTAATTCTGACATCCTAGTGGCATGTATACACTTTTAACTTTTTACCATACTTCGTTTATCTCTAGAACCGGATAAACCTGTAGCTCTAATACCAATAAATGTAACACCTCCTTCCCATATTCGTACACCAGGTACGATTCAAAAACGTTACAACTTTTTTAACCAAAATCGGGGTAATTTAAAATTTTCAGAAAACTTCTCAACGGTCACCAATCCTAAAATTTCTCTAGCCCAAGCACGCTTAACTTTATTTAAAATCGACATAAATTATTTATATGAGTTCCAATCATAAATCAATTATCTTAGCATGCAACTCATCACTTAAATTTGCTCTTAACTTTGAATCTTTCCAGAAATGCCAATTATAATGAAACCATAACAACTTTAAAGGCCAAGCACAACTCGAATAGGTTTAGCAAGTATACATGCCACTATAATAATCAAACCTCAATTAAGATGTCATTACTGTGATTACCTGTTGAGCTTTCCAATATTGATGCAATGCTCTTCTCACTCTCATCTTGATTTACCTACGTGTGTACAATCAAACACACGCTAAGTACGAACTTAGTGAGGCAGTGAAGGAAGTTAATAACAATAATTTAAACTTTATTCAACTTTATGGCTACATTTATATAGCATGATATATGCCAATGCATCAACTTTCACATTGCAATAGTAATTATTTACTATATGCCAATGTCATAAGATTTTCATGCTTGTCCATTTGTCATAATATGCCTTATATGCATAAATGCATCATGATAATTAGATAAGTATACCATTATATTAATAATATAATAACATAATATAAACTGGATATAAATTTCTTATCGATATACTTGCCATTTACTCCGAGATTTCATATACTCCCTAACATGTTTACCATTAATTTATAGCCCAAAATAAACCTTGAAGACCCTGGGTACGCGAGTCAAATATGCACCGAAGTGCTAATACACAAAAGGTCGTGCCCACCATCCGCACGTAAGGCCGTGGTAACCATAAGCACTAAGTGTCCTTTATATACATTATAGTGCCAATACACATAAGGTCGTGCCCACCATATTCACTAAGTGTCCTTGATATACACTATAGTGCTAAACCGAGTAAACCAAGTATGCAGCGTGCTGCTGAACTCTATGGCATGCCAACTATACCCTGTCCCTCAATGACTTACTTGGGCATATTTTTCATATTTATTTCATCCATGGCAATGTATATCAACATAATTTAACATTGGGCAGTTCTTAACCGAAATAACATTCATAATATAACATCATATAAGTTAGTGATCTATGCATTTATATTCAACCTTTGACATATTTAAAATATGTCAATCATATGCTCCATGACATAAATATAATGACAATAAAATTTGGGTAGGCTCATCGCAAGCCATCCCAATGATGTATAAAACATACATGTATCATATTATGTATGCATTGCACTCACCTTGGCCACTTAACACAATGCCTCACTAAGTCCTAGTTCGATCCTTTCGTTCATAGAACCTCGAACCTTCTTTGATTCAGACTTGACTTCATTAATCACATGAATAAAATAAAATATTTGTTAGATTCAAATCTAACAAACCTTAAACATGCTATCTAATATAATCATTCGAATATAAAATTTCCAAATATTTTTCCTTTCTTCCTTGTACTGTTCAGAAACTCATTATGGTCCTTAGTGACGATTTTGAACTTCCCTTAATTCTTTCGAGCTTGCTGACTAACATTTAAATACAAAATGTTTCAAATTTCATTTTTTGACAGCTTGCGCTGCCTTCAAATATTTATTTATACAAGGTAGAATACATACTGGATCTTAATTTCCTTTATACTGGAGAAACTAGATTCGAAACGGTTCTAACGGTATAAGCCACATAAATTAATAAATTCTACAAAATTATGAAAATTCAATGAATTCACGTCACAGATTGTCCAGACAGAAAATTGCTCTATAATTTTTCTGACCTTCATTCTAATAAAAATTCATATCTTTTAACACGGTACTCGGAATCAGTTTCCGTTTGTTGGAAACGAAACTAGACTGACATACCTTTATACCGATATAAAATTCACCATCTAACCCTTTTTATAGAATTTATGGTGAATTTCTAATCTTACTGCCATAATTTAAATTCCAAAATAACTTTCCATAAATAACTTCTAATTTACACCAACTTCTCCTTATTTCTCTACTTGTCAATTTAGTTCTCTTTACAACCTTCATCAAAATAGGCTTAAACCTTTACTTCTCTAATTTCTCTTGATTTGTCAAAATGGTCATCAAATTTCCAATATAAGAATTCAAGCTTCTTAACTTTACAAATTAGTCCTCAAATCAACATTACTACCTTGATTCCATCATTTTAACTAAAA
Source organism: Hibiscus mutabilis (assembly GCA_019671005.1). NCBI lineage: Eukaryota > Viridiplantae > Streptophyta > Magnoliopsida > Malvales > Malvaceae > Hibiscus > Hibiscus mutabilis. Next base: position 8,846,482 of record CM033752.1, on the reverse strand, counting down.
ATCAGGTTTACTCCTTCTACATATCCTCTTTGCCAGATAGACCATTCAAGTTTGACAAATTGTCAAAATAGTCACTAAAGCAATTAATCGTCGGTTTAGCATTCTAACTTCATTTTCATGCTTAGAAAAACCTTACATAATCAATAAAAACTTATTAAATACAAAACAACGTCAGCCCCTAATATTAATCAATCAAACCGAATAGGTCCATAAAGATTTCCAAATTGCCGATTTAGTCACTAGTTGAAATAACTAGATTTTCGTCCTCCAAACATCAAATTCAAGCTTCAATCTTCATCAAATCTATAAATACTCTTAAAATTTCAGATTTAAACACCAGCCCATAACCTTTAAATGCTGGACAAAATAGTCCGTTAACTTTATACATCAATCCAATTTAGTCCTAAGCATGGAAATAACATAAAATCAAACATAGTTTCTTAAATCTTCAAAATTCCAAAAATTCACATAACCCTAATTTCTTCTGCATATCAAATCTCATCAAACAAGCAAGTATTCTGTGAATTATTTACATCAAAAGATAGGGCTCGAAGAGTAGAACAACTTTGTAGTTCGGAAGATTACCTTAAAACCGAGATTTAGGGCTTAAATCGAGCTTGGAAAATTTTCTTCTTCTTTCCCCTCTTTCTCCATGGTTCAAGGCTGGAAAAGATTAACATTTTTTCATCTTTTAACTATTTGTACTATTAAATGAATTTTAAATTCATTTAAATAGTGAAATTACCAATTTAGCCTTTAAATCCAATGGCTAATTTAATCTCATCTAAAATCAAGGGCCAAGATTAAATCCATGTATATTTCATCTTCGAAAAACGTCCTCAACATTTCAAAAATATTTCAAAATTGCCATCCTTGCAAATTGACCAATATGCCCTCCAACTAGTATTTATTTACTAGTTTGTTTCAAAATTGCCATTCCATTATAATCTAACTAAATTAGTTCCTTCTCAACTAGCCGCTATTCCATAAATATCATTTTATGATTTTCCATGGCTTATGGAACTGTAGCGATGTTTCTCTTCGCTAAAAAATGTTGTTTTTCGAAGTGTTTGTGATTTTTCGGATATAAAACGTTTATTCCGTGGGGTTTTTAAAAAACCGCATTTTATTAAAAATTGGAGTCGCCACCGGCCACTTAGGTAGGCCGGACACCATAAAACCAGAGATTTAAAAACTGTTGGGTTCGGGAGTCGGTTACGGATGGGGAAGGATTAGCACCCCCACACCGCCCAAAATTGGTATTTTAATAATTACCGCTTCATTAATATTAGATTTTCCGGATTAAAGTGACAATTAGTTTAAAATTCGGTTATAGTTGTGAATAAATTTTAAAGGCCCCGTTATCCGATAGTAAACGCCCAACCACTATCACTACGCCTGATATTGTCCCCGTTTACGCTCGGATAAAAGGGCACCACATTGACAATTTATATATCATTATGCAACCTTAATGAGCAAAATATAAAACATGGAAAATAATTTAAAGACAGTAAATATTCACATAACGGAATACTAATCTAACGTAAATACAATACGTAAGTAAAAACATACATATATACATATCAATCTTAATGGTAGATAAAAACAAATTTAACATGTCACAATAACAAGGCATGAATAAATACTTGTGTGGACAAAAACATATATTTCAAGAAGACATACATATTAGAAATAAAACACATTTCAACATATATAGAACAATATATTATACATAAAAAGAAAATACACTAACACGTAACCTAAAGGCCAAGAGAACATACAATACATACAAAAATACAAAACATGTTGTGCACGAGCCGACTAGAACACAATTATGCATGATACGAATAACCGAACAAATACATAAAGATACATAATCATCATAAACTTAACACACATATACATGTATACATAAAAATACAAGGCATATACGAGGGATATATAATAAGGCAAAAGGCTACATCAGCATACACGATTATAATATGAACATAAATATTTACATGGAAACAGGACTGAAATGAAAAGAAATAAACATCAGTGGCAGAAATTAAAGGAAAATAATATGCAATTTAAGGACGAAAATGCAAACAGGACTGAACTTGAAAGGACTAAGACTGTAATTAGACCAAGAGGCACACCCGAAATGAAAAATCCAAAAACGTGGGATGGTTAAAGGGGTAATTTTACCATTTAAAAACTGATTCGATTTAATTTAGGAATTTGGATTGTAGATTTTTGAAACATAAGGGGGACTGGAATTGTAAATATACCATGCGGCGAGACAGAAACGAAAATATTGAAAGCGCGAGGGGATTTATTACAGAATTTCCCCATTTCAAGAAATAATAACGCTTATAAAAACCCTCTTTCTTGTCCGGACTCAAAATTTCCCCATTTTCATTCATTTTTCAATTTTTATAACACTCGTTCTCTCTTATTTTCTCTCAACTCACCCCTGATGAACCCAGAAACCGATGGCCGACCGCCGCTAGCCGGCACCGGCGAGCCCCAAAAAACACACCAAAATGACCTTTACCTTACCCTCGACACGAATCCGAACTTGGATTCGGAGAAAAAGCCTCTATTCGTCCTAGATCTAAGAAAAACGAAATGAAAACCCCCTTTTTTGTGTTCAACCCAAAATGAAACCAAAAAGGGGCCTCCCACTCCTTTTAGTTCACCATATTCGGCCTGTGAAGGCCGAAGAGGCTTGTTACTGGTAAAGGGGAGATCCACAGACGACGATGGTAACGACTCTAAACCTCTCTTTTTTTATTTTACTACGTATATTTTTGTATGCATGCAACGAGGTAAGAAAAGAGAAGAGTATTACCACTGAAGAGTGGTTTTTTGTATTTCTTTTCTTTCGATTACAACTTTGCTGCCTTACAAATTGTTTGTTTCATACATATATGCCTGTCTTTTGGTTTGGTAACAAGTAATATAATATCTATTTTCAGATCTAGACTGATTACTGACATAATCTTTCTTTTCTTGTGTTTTGATATGTCTGAGCGCGGTGGTTGGAGATCGGCATGGTGGAAGCATGGTGGCGGTGTGAGGGTTCTGTCTTCGGCCAGAGGCGTTCTCGGCCGTTGGATCAGATCTGATCTAACGGTCGGGCTGGCTTGAAGGATGAATGGCCCAGATGAAGCCTCGATCTGTGAAACGGCTCCAGATCGTGACACGTGTGGCTCAGCAGTCGAGGAGTTATAGCGCGTGGGACTAACGCGCGCGTGGGATATCGAAGAGTCCGCGCGTGGACCGCACGCGCGCGTGGCACTCGAACCATCCAGACGTGTAGTGCACGCGGCCAGCTAGATATTTTGTCCCTGCTTGATCGTGGCCGTTGGATTAGATCTTGATCCAACGGCCCATAGTTATCTGCACAAAATAATTAGAATTAAATAGGGCTTTGGGTTTGGGCCAACCAGGCCTTGTAATAATATTAGACTTCAGACTTGTAATGGACTTGGACTGGCAATTTATTCATTTGGGTTTAATATGTTTTTGGATTTTCATTTTATATTAGCCCAATAATATTAATATTAGTTATAACAAAAATTAGTAATAATAATATACATACGATAATACATACGTATATACCTATGCAAGCATTAATTAATATAACATACTAGCATACATACATATATAATCATACACATAATTAACATAATATCTACACACATTATCCGTAAAAACAAATACGCTCGTACTAAATATAGATACATGCGCGACACACATACACCATATTTAATACGTATACATACATAGTTTATAATATACATGCACACATATATTAATAACACTCATGCACATAATAAACATATAATATAATATAATAATGTATACATGCAACACTAATATACTAATAATTATACTAATATGTATTTACAGACCAGATAAAAATGAGTGATTACAGTTGCCCCTCTTTGCTTGTTCTCGTGGAATGGGAACAAAGCAAAGATTTCATAAGCACTCATTTTTATCAGACTTCCCTGTTTGTAGCTTTGGAAACACGTGTTCTTCTAGAACTCTCTGCTCTTCCTTCGCTGAATCTTCAGGCTCGTAAGTTCTTCCTATATAGAGCTTCGTCACCTTCCGATCTTGGAGCTACAGGCTCTTCCTATATAGAACCCTTCGCCCTGAAGCCTCGAGTTATGAGTCCCTCTTATATAGAACTTTTCACTTCGAGACAGTAAAGCTTGGAGTCCTTCCTATATAGAACTCTCCGCCTTCAACGCTGGTTTCTCCTATATAAAACCTTTTGCGTTGCTAATGGGTTCTTCCGACTGGGAGTTCCTCCTATATAGAACTGCTAGTCTTCAAACCCTGGAGCCGTCAGTCCTTCCTATATAGAACTTTTGGCGTCTGAAATCTCAGAGCTACAGGTTCTTCCTATATAGAACCTTTCACTCTAAGACAGTAAAGCTCGGAGCCCTTCCTATATAGAACTCTTCGCTTTCGACACAACAGGTTTTCCCTATATAAAACCTTGTGTATCATGGGTGAATTCCTTCGACTGGGAGTTTTTCCCATATAGAACTGCTAGTCTTCACCCTGGAGCCGTCAGTCCTTCCTATATAGAACTTTTGGCGTCTAAAATCTTGAAGCTACGGATTCTTCCTATATAGAATCTTTTACTCTAAGACATTGAAGCTCGGAGCCTTTCCTATATAAGACTCTTCGCTTTCAACACAATAGGTTTTCCCTATATAAAACCTTGTGTGTCCTAGGTGAATTCCTTCGACTTGGAGTTCTTCCTTTATAGAACTGCTAGTCTTCACCCTGGAGCCGTCAGTCCTTCCTATATAGAACTTTCAGCTTCTGAAGCCTCGGAGCGGAGGATTCTTCCTATATAGAACCTCTCTCTGCAGGCGCTGGGAAACATAGGCCTTTTGTATGTAGAACCATTGTCTTCACATTTGGGATTCACACCACGATGGCTATCGATGTCTCTTTGAATCCACAGATACCTGTCTAAGATAAGACAAAATGCTATGACAGATGAATTGACATGCTCCTAATCCTAGTGATGTCTGACTATTCATGATGCACGAGTGTCAATATCTTGGTGGGCTTGTTTTGGTCCTTATTCGATCTCGTTGTTCACTTTCTCCTTTTTCATGGGCGTCGATACCCCACTTCACTGTCAGGTTCAACCATTCCAACCTTTCTTTTTCTCCATTTACGACTTGGAATTCTAAAGTGCCCTTTCGGGTTTTCACTTTAGAGAGTTTTTTTTTGTGGAGGGGTGCCCTTCTGGGTTTTCACCCGAGAGATCTCTCTTGTTATCTCTCATGCTTTCCTTGAATAAGCAGGACGTACGCCATTGGTCATCCTATCCGGTTGTTTGAAGCTTTCCGCCTTCCCTATCAATAGCCGTTATGTAGGGAGCTAGAGGGTGAAGTGAACATCATTTTCTTTAATCACCTGCATTTTTAAGGTTAGATCACAGTAATGCTCAGAAATCTCTTGTTTTACTATAAGCCTATGTTAACTTATTTGCCTGAAATTAACAAGAAGGCAAGGAATGGATGCTTAAAAACACGATTTTATTACGGTTAAGGACTTGGGATATCTTAAAAGAGGTATGACACATATGAGAAAGAAGAAAAGTTAAGTATGAAATACAAGATCCCTCATTATCTTCGATATGAATAATACATGATCCTGCCAACCGGTGTAGAATTTTTTGCCTGAAGCTTTCTCTTCATGATGTTCATGGGGATACCCTTCTCTTCGGATATTCAACTTTTCAATTTACCCGAGCCGCCCTTTACGGGTTTTCAACTCGGGTCCTCCCTCTGCTTCAAGATGCCCGGTTTTGGGTTTTCGCCATGAGCTCTCCAATTTTGTTCTCTTTTTTTTTCAAAGATAGTATTTCTTAACAGCATCAGAATTTACAGGGTTTTTCAGCTCGTCTCCATCCATTTCTGTTAGGATTAGGGCTCCTCCTGAGAAGGCCTTTTTTACCACGTACGACCCTTCCCAGTTGGACATCCACTTTCCTCGAGAATCTTTCTGAATCGGGAGGATTTTCTTGAGCACCAGATCCCTTTCTTTGAATTCTCTTGGGTGCACCTTTTTGTTGTATGCCTGCATCATCCGCTTTTGGTACATCTGACCATGACAAATAGCCTTTAGTCTCTTTTCATCAATGAGATTTAGCTGGTCGAGTCTGGCTTGCACCCATTCGGCTTATTCCAATTTTACTTCATTTAAGGCCTGGAGAGACGAGATCTCTACCTCAATGGGGAGTACTGCTTCGGTACCATACACCAAGGAGTAGGGTGTTTCCCCTGTTGATGTGCGAACGGACGTCCTATAGGTGAAAAGGGCAAATGGCAGCTTCTCATGCCAATCCCTGTAGGTATCCGTCGTCTTTGCTATGATCTTCTTTATGTTCTTGTTTGCTGCTTCCACTGCCCCATTCATTTTAGGGCGTTAGACTGTGGAATTATGGTGTGTTATCTTGAATTGAGTGCACACGTCCGTCATCATTTTGTTATTCAGATTGGAAGTGTTGTCGGTGATGACCCTTTCTGGCAATCCGTATCGACAAATAATCTCCTTCTTTAAGAACTTACACATTGTAGTCCTTGTGATGTTGGCGTAAGACACTGCCTCTACCCATTTAGTGAAATAGTCTATGGCGACCAAAATGAAACGGTGTCCATTGGAAGCTTTCGGATGGATTTGCCCGATGACGTCCATGCCCCACGCCGCGAAAGGCCACGGAGAATTCATGGTGTGTAAAGACGATGGGGGTGCGTGAATTTTGTCAGCGTAGATTTGGTATTTGTGGCATTTCCTGGCGTAATAGATGCAATCTCCCTCCATGGTCAACCAGAAATAACCATATCTCATAATTTTCTGGGCTATAGACAGCCCGTTGGCGTGCGTTCCACAGAGCCCGTCATGTACTTCGGCTAAAATCTCCTTCGCCTCCCGGGCATCCACACATCTCAGCAATGTCTGATCATGACTTCTCCTATATAAGATCTCCCCATCTAGGACATATCTTGTTGCCATTTTTCTGAGTGTCTTTCTGTCAATGTCATTTGCCCCTTCTGGATACTTTCGAAGCTTGACATATTGCAAGATGTCATAGTACCATGGGTTTCCATCAATCTCCTCCTGTACATTACAACAATGACCAGGCCTTTCAAACGTCCGCATCTCAATGGGCTTTATTTCTGCCTCGGTGTTTGTTTTAAACATGGATGCCAAGGCGTCTGCCATCTGATTTTCTTCTCGGGGCAGGTAATTGAAGCTGACCCTTTCGAACTCTTTGATGAGCTCTTGAATCAATTCATAATATTTGACCAACTTCGGGTCCCTGGTTTGCCATTCCCCGCGCAATTGGTAAATTACTAAGGATGAATCTCCGAACACTTGAAGTTCCTTAACCTTTCTCTCAATAGCTGAGTTCAGTCCCATAACGCAAGCTTCATATTCAGCTATATTGTTAGTGCAGAAGAATTCCAATCTGCTGGTGAAAGGGTAATAGACGTCCTCAGGAGAAATTAGCACTGCTCTTATCCCATGTCCGAGGGTGTTAGAGGCTCCATCGAAGTAAAGCTTCCATGATTTATCATCTGAAACCTCTTCCTCGGTTGTAATGCACATCAAAGCTTCGTCTGGGAAATTAAAGTTCAATGCCTCATAGTCGTCCGAAGCACGACTAGCTAGGAAATCTACTACGACACTCCCTTTTACGGCTTTCTGGTTAACGTATACAATATCGAATTCGGATAAGAGCATCTGCCATCGAGCCATCCTTCCTGTTAGTGCTGGCGTTTCCATTAAGAACTTCAATGGGTCTAGCTTGGATATCAACCAAGTAGTATGGTACAACATATACTGTCTAAGCCGCTTGGTAGCCCAAACTAGAGCACAACATAGCTTCTGCACTGACGGGTACTGTGTTTCGCAATCATTGAATTTCCTGCTTAGGTAATAGATGGCTTGCTCCCTTTTTCTTGACTCATCGTGTTGCCCCAATACGCATCCCATTGAATTCTCAAAAACTGTCAGGTAGAGAATTAATGGTCGATCTGGTACTGCTGCGACTAAAATTGGAGCATTTGTCAGGTACTTTTTGATATTTTTAAGGGCTCTTTGACATTCCTCATCCCACACACCAGGATTATTCTTTCTAAGAAGTCTGAAGACCGGGTCACATCGGTCGGTTAATTGAGAAATGAAATGAGAGATATAATTCAACCTCCCTAGGAAACCGCGAACTTCCTTCTAAGTGTGGGGTGGTGAGAGATCCTGGATGGCTTTCACTTTATTTGGATCAATCTCAATCCATCTTCGGCTTACCACAAACCCTAGGAGTTTTCCAGAAGTAACGACGAAGGTACATTTGGCAGGATTGAGCCTCAGCTGGTACTTCCGTAGTCTCTGGAATAGTTTTCTCAAGTTCTGTAGGTGCTCTTCCTCTGTTCAGGATTTGGCAATCATGTCATCCACATATACTTCTATTTCTTTGTGCATAATGTTATGGAAAAGAGTCACCATTGCTCTTTGGTATGTTGCCCCTGCGTTCTTTAGCCCAAACGGCATCACTCGATAACAAAAAGTGCCCCACATGGTTATGAACGTAGTTTTCTCCATGTCGTTAGGGTCCATATTTATCTTGTTGTACCCTGAGAAGCCGTCCATGAATGAAAACCATGAATGCCCTGCAGTGTTGTCAACCAGCATGTCAATATGTGGTAAGGGGAAGTTGTCTTTGGGGCTGGCTCGGTTTAGATCCCTATAATCTACACACATACGAACTTTCCCGTCCTTCTTTGGTACCGACACAATGTTTGCAACCCATTCGGGGTATTTGGCTACCTCTAAGAAACCAGCATCAAACTGTTTTTTTACTTCCTCTAATATTTTTAACAACATGTCTGGTCTCATTCTCCAAAGTTTTTGCTGTATTGGTTTACACTCTGATTTTGTTGGCAATCTGTGCACCACTATGTCGGTATTCAACCCTGGCATATCTTGATAAGTCCAGGCGAAGACATCCTTGAATTCTTGAAGTAGGGTTATCAGTTCGTGCTTGTTTTTTAGGAAATCGTCGTTCTTACTTTTATTTCTTTTCTCTCTTCTTAAGTCCCCAAGTTTACAATTTCCGTTTCTTCTTGGTGGGGCATGATCTGCCTTTCTTCGTTGGCCACCATTCTCTTTAACTCTTCCGGGACCTCACCTTCTATCTCATCATATCCTTCCTCAATTCCCTCTGAGACCTCAGGGCATTCAAAATTCACTCCAGGATTGGATCCGGTATCATTCATATCGTCAATCATGAGCGACCTGCATTAAATGAGAATGAATTGTATTGGGAAGGAGACGACTTTATATGAAGGGAATGAACATGAAGAATGCATGAATGAAATAAATGAAACTTTGGTCATTTTAGGAAAGTGGGGATATTTTCATTTCAATTAAAAAGTTAACATAGGTGCCCCATACAAGAGATCCCCATTGTTTACGGGCAAAAACAAAAGGTTGATTCGGAGCATTACTCTGATCTATTCCTAAAAACTACAGGTAGATCAATGCAGCTCCAGTTATCGAGTGTTTCCCCGGGACGGCAGGGGCGGATGTTGGTCAACATTTTGTTGCCTCGGTCTTTTCCAGCTATCATGTTGATGTACATCCCTTCAAATGATTCATTGAGTATTTCCTCCTGGTTGAGTACGTCGTTTTCCTTAATTGCTTCTTCAACCTCTTGACCTGGTTGGTAGAACCCTCCGGAGACAAAAGTGGTTTTTAAACTAGGAAAGGACATTGGTCTCCACGGAATGTCTTCTCCTTTAAATCTGGCTCTTCTTTGCTCTTCCTTTCTCTTATATTCCTCTTTTCTCTGTTGGACACTTGGTTGGTAATCCAGCCCAAAACGATCCTTCTTGGTTATCATATTCTTGGCTCTTAGGTTTCCTTGTAATTTCTTCCCCAGCCCTTTTCCTACTTTGGCTCCTCGGCCCAAAGTTTCTGCGACGGTCATCTTGGTACAATTAGATAACCTGGGGTAGGGGATCCGACTTCCCTCCGAAACAAACGTGGCATTCACTAGTTCCAATGCTCGGAACGAGCATTCTGCAGCATCTTCATCATTTTGAATATAGGGGGCGTCTGATGTCACGGAAGCAACAATCTCCTGCTCAGCCTCTACTGTGACCAATTTACCTTCGACTACAAATTTTAATTTCTGATGCAACGATGAGGGGACAACTCCTGCGGAGTGGATCCATGGTCTTCCCAATAGGCAGCTGTAAGATGGTTTTATGTCCATCACCACAAAATCAATCACATATTCAGTTGGTCCGATCAATAGGGGCACCTCAATTTTCCCCATTGTTCCTCTTTGCGTACCATCGAAGGCTCTTACCGAATTGTGGCAGGGCTTTAGGTGAGAACCATCTATTGGTAGTTTTTGCAGAGTCACCATAAGCAAGACGTTCAATGCTGACCCGTTGTCGATCAGTACGCCCAGTACTACATACCCTTTGCAGTGGGTAGTGATGTTAAGGGCTTTGGTGGACCCCATTCCTCCCTTACGGATCTCATCATCACTGAATGTTATATGAATATAGGCAGTGATATGCCCCACTATCATGTCCAGATTTGTCACAGAAATGTCATGGGGTACAAAAGTTTGATTTAGCACTTTTAATAGCGTCTCCTGGTGCTTTTCTGAACTCAAGAGTAATTCCAGTACTGTGATCCTGGCCGGTTGCTTTCGTAGTTGTTCCACTACGTTGTACTCGCTATGTCTCAAGAACTTCAGAAATTCTTTGGCTTGGGCCTCAGTTACCGGCTCATTCATCTTTAGGGGAGGTTCTTCTCTAAATATCTGCGTGGGACTAACTGCTGTATTCTTCCCCTTATCTTTTTCAGCGGCTTTCAAAGCCTCAGAGGAATAACATCTGCCACTCTTTGTAAAATGGCCGGCCTCATCAACGTTTACATCGCTCTAGCTTTGTTGGTCTTTCAGTGTAGGCTCTTTTACCTGTCCATGTTCTAGTTTGTCTGGCGTGGTCACATTTACAGCATAATTCCAGGGGGTTTGCCGCATATCCTTGAATGGGAATGGGGATGGTGCTGAAATGATGATCTTGGGACTCATCTTGTTGGTTTCTCCTTAGGAGGCACCTGCATTCCCTGGCCTGGGAGAGATGATAAAAGGTCTATCCTTCCCGTATTTAGATTTGGGGCTATCCGTCATGTGTATGTTCGACCCCTTCTTCCCCATGGGCTCCTCGAAGAATTCTATTTGCTTTTCATTCATCAATCGATGTACCAATCTCTTGAACTCATCGCACTCTTGGATATCATGTCCTTCAGTCTGGTGGAATTCGCAATACACTCCACATCCCTTTTGCCTTGTTATCATGCCTTTGTCAATCACACGGGCCATGCATAACTGTTGAAATACCCACCGTAAAGGAGATTTGATTTCTGACACATCATCCTTAATCCTCTTGGTAAAGTATTCTTCAATAACATTTACTCCTCTGTTCCCATGATTAGGTAGCGGGTTAGTAGCTGCACTTGGTTCTTCAAACTTTAATATCCCAGAATCGATTAAATTCTGCACAAGTTTTTTGAAGGCAAGGCAGTTTTCAGTGGGATGTCCAGGGGTACCGCCGTGATAGTCGTAATGTGCATTCGGATTATACCAAGAAGGGAAGGGCGGATTGACAGGAGTAACGATGTATAGACGGACCAGGTCTACTTCATACAACTGGGAATAAAGTTCTGAGTACGAAACAGGTAGGAGACTGAAAGTTCTTCTCTCTTTCTCTTTTCTGGAGATTCTCTCATCTCTTTGATTCGAGTGTTGTGTTTTTCCCACAGGTACTTGTGGCTGTGAGACTGTGAAGTTCTTCGGGGTGGTATAAGTGCTGGTGGCGTTTACTTCATTCCTCTTGCTATATTTTTGAGACCCTTCCACGCCATCAATTCTACCACTCTTAATTGCCAATTCAAAGGACTCCCCAGTCCTGATTAATTCAGCAAAGCACTGCGTTGTATTATTAATGAGGCGATCAAAGAGTGCCCCTTTCAGAGTATTAACAAATAACGACATAATTTCATGTTCCGGGAGGGGTGGCTGAATTTGGGCGGCCACTTCTCGCCACTTTTGGGCGTATTGCCGCAGGCTTTCGTTGGACTTCTGCCCCATATTTTCCAACATAATTCTACTGGGGGTCATATCTGTTACATGCTTATATTGCTCAGTAAATGCTCTTGACAGATCCTTCCATGTCTTCACATTTGCCTTGCTCAACTGGGTGTACCACCGTAACGCCGCTCCAGTTAGGCTGTCCTGGAAACAATGGATCAGTAGCTTTTCGTCCTTAAGGTAGGCCGCCATCTTTCGACAGTACATTGTTATGTGTGCGGAAGGACACGTGGTTCCATCGTATTTGTCGAACTCTGGCGTTTTAAATTTTGGCGGTAAGACAAGATCGGACACCGGACTTAAGTCGCTAGCGTCATTTCCTGATTCTTCCATAGATTGTAACATTTTGAATTTTTCCTCCATGAGGTGAAACCTTTCCTCCCACTTTTTCTCTACCTCGGTCCTGATTCTTTCAACCATGTTCAGGTCCGGCACCTCTTCTTCATAGAGTGCTTCAGCGTCGAGGGATTGAGTTTTAGGTACCCCTATTTAAAAACTAGATGACATTCCTGCGGGGTCGATATACATCTTTCTAGCCGGATTCGGTGCAGCTGGTTGAACCTTGTAGTGAGCTGGGGTACCCTCTGGCTCTTGAACGGTTTCTCCTTCCACTCTTTTTCCAAGACTCTTAGCCAACAATACGGTTATGTCGGATACTATAGATGCTTGCGACTGCGCAATCTGGTCACTGAGGCTTCTTTGAGTCTCTTCAAGCCTCGCCTCGAGCTCTTTTTGCCCTTTTTCTAAACTAATTATCCTATCTTCCATGAGCTTGCTTTGTAACCGGGTAAGGTATGGGTGATGAATGATTGCGGGTTAGCTTCTATTTTCACACACACACTCTGAAACAATATTCACAACATTAATATGGTTGCAAGAAAGATAAATGCATGTATAATGATGCGAATGTTATGATGCAAATGCGAGAACGTATGCAGATAAGGTACTGATTCCGCTGGTAATCACCCTTTTGAACTACTTCCACGGGAATTAAAGGGTCTAAATTACAATAGAGTTCGTATTACAAAATGAAGATTCCTAATACAAAAGAGCTAAATACAACATAAAGCCCTATAGATAAGCCTTAGATCTATCTCCTAATTTCCCAATTGCTTGAGCAACTTGAGGAACCTGGGAGCTTCTTCCATTTCTGGGACTATGAAAGGTCGGAGTGTTTTGGCCTCGATAGCCAAATCATTCACGTGCCTGGCGACTCGATGTATGTCCACCATCAAGTTTGCGTAATACTGGTCCCTATCCTGTACCATCCGGGCAGCGCCATGCAGTCTCTTTTGCCAATAGGTGTCCCCTCCGGCTGCAGCCTCCTCGAACACACTAATTCTTTCCTTGTAATCCTCAACAGTTGCTTCGAGGGACTTAATTCGTTCTCGTAACATGCTTACTTCGCGCTCTCTTTCTTGTAGCTCAGTGAAACCATTTCTCTGGCAGTACATTCGAAGGGAGTGTTCAACTTCCGCCACCTTTCCTTTTAATTCGCCATTCTGGCTTTGGTTTTGCTCCAGATTTTGAATAGTGTCATCGTACAATTTTTGCATCTCTAACAGTCTATTCCGGCTACTCATGGACTTTTTTTTCCATACGGCGACGCTTTCTCTCTCATGATGGATAGCTTGTTTTCCCTTGTTGATTTCTTGCCTGAATCTTTCCTTTTCTTGGTCAATGGCCTTCTTGGAGGACCATTTTTCTTCCTCCATGGCCAACCGGCAGCTTTCTATCTCTTTCTCGATCGCTCTCTTGCTGATTTCTCGTTATTCTTCCACCAAACGGATACCATTCATTCTTTCTCTTTCCACGGCTATGAATTGACTCCGGCCGGCCTTCTGTATTTTTGCTTGTAGTAGAAGGGCATTTTTTTTATAAAGAGCATTCTTGTCGCTCAAATCTGCATTTAATTTCTTCAACTGCCTAATGATCTCGTCCCGTTCATCAACCTCTAAGCTTGCCTTATAGAGCTCGCTCGCATGTTGGGTCTATTGGATGTCCATTTTCCTTTTAATTTCTTCGAGTTCATTCCTTAAGATGTCAGCTTCAGACGGTACCACCCTTGTAAGCTCTTCGAGTGACACTGCTGGTCCTTGATCAGATTCGGGAATCACATTATTAACCCTCAAACGTCTCCAAAGATCGTAGTCTGGGGTAGTCATGTGCTCGGTATCTCCTTCCACCCTGATCCGGTAACAATGGTCCCAGGCCTTCATGATGGTCTGAATTTTTCCTTTGAACTCCCCTTTGAAAAGAAATTCAGTTTGGCTTAACCCAGCGGTATTGGGAATGAACTGTTGTGATCCGAACTGTCGATACACTAAAAGCGGAGCACAGGCGATCCCTCCGTGCAATCCCAACATCATCAGCCAGTTGAAATCACCACAACTGTATAGAAAATAATTAACTTTACCGAGCCATGGGACCCTTCATGCTATGTCTTCGTCTTGAATGTTCCTGAAGAAACTAGTCCACATTTTTGTTTTCAAATCCTCTCGCCATTCCTTTGCTAAGTACTCCCGTAAAGGAGAAAACCCTTGGAAGGATATCCCCGGCAGGACCCTCGTCGGTGTCTTCCACATGTGACTCTGAATCCATACTTGTAACAGCTGTGCGCATCCTCGAAAACGTCCTTCTTCATGTTTCCGGCTAGCATTTAAGGAAATGAAAGTCTCGGCCAAGATTGCTGGTACTGGGTTTGCTTTCCGTTTTACCCGCTCAAACAAGTCCAGAATGGCTATGTCAATGTTCCCGAGTACTCTTGGAAAGATCACCAAGCCATATATTCCTAAGGCGAATAGGTCTATTTTCTTTGCCTCATCTGGATGTGTCGGCATAATGTCCCAAATACTTTCCCATGCAAAAACTGTATTGTCGCCTCAGATCTGAAGCAGGCCATTAACCCAATCGTCACTCATTCCCGCAAAGGTTTTGACCTTCGCAGTGTAATTCTGATTCCTCGGAGGCTTCGCGTAGATCCAATCTTCCTGAATGTTCTTCTGGTTAAGTAAAGCAGTGTATTCTTCTACTGTAGGCATCATGTCCTGCCCATTGAATGTGAAGCAGCAAAAAGCCGGATTCCAGAACTGGACTATAGCTCGGAGCAGGGGCTGGTTAACCCGAACATATAACAACTGTGCAATGTCGCCATAACTATCGCAGAACAAGTCTTGTAGTCTTCGGTCCCATTTTTCCCAAATGCTTTGAAGATCCCATAAGCTGTTCTGTTGGAGACTCACATAGGTGTACCCTGCTATTACGTGTTCGTTCGGCGAACTGGCCCCTTGGGTTTTCTAGTTGACCTCTGACCAATGTCTGACTGACAAATTAAGCTCTTCTTTCCTAAGACACCTTTTTTCCATGGTGAAAGACTTTCTGATCGGGCAAACCACTTGATCCAGTACCTTTATGTGATGCAAATGTATGATGTATGAAAAAAACAAAAGCGAAAAGAAAACAAGTCAGTACCAGATAAAATTAATAAATATATAAATAAAAGGACAAAATTAAACAGAATAAACACACAAAACAACCCTATTTATCCCGTCTAAAACCTAAGGTTATCCGCATGGCTCTAAATGGGTAGGTTTCTATGTATTCTCTATATGCAGTCTTGGTTCTAGGAGGTACTCGAATTGTCCTTGTTGTCCTCTACTAAGAGTAGCAAGGCCCCCGATCATCACCCATTATAGGCTCCTTTCAACCGGGTTCAATTCAGGGGGACCCATTCGCTTATACTCGTACGAAGGAACGATATCCTTACGAAAGCATAAGGTACTCGAGCCCCGAAGGTACTTGCTAGGCCCATACGGGAGAACGATATCTCCACGAAAGCATTAGCGTTTTCCCCCCACTTAAAAAAAACGGGTTTATATGCCATATTTTAAATGCGTTAAAATAAACGCGCAATTATAACCGAATGTTAATTTAATAGTCACTTTAACCCGAAATTTCTAATATTAATAAAGCGGTAATTATTTTAAAAGCTTGACTCTCATTTGTTTTTGAAAAACAAAAAATAAGTCCCCAGCGGAGTCGCCATCTGTAGCGATGTTTCTCTTCGCTAAAAAATGTTGTTTTTTGAAGTGTTTGTGATTTTTCGGATATAAAACGTTTATTCCGTGGGGTTTTTAAAAAACAGCATTTTATTAAAAATTAGAGTCGTCACCGGCCACTTAGGTAGACTGGACACCATAAAACCAGAGATTTAAAAATTGTTGGGTTCGGGAGTCGGTTACGGATGGGGAAGGATTAGCACCCCCACACCGCCCAAAATTGGTACTTTAATAATTACCGCTTTATTAATATTAGATTTTCCGGATTAAAGTGACAATTAGTTTAAAATTCGGTTATAGTTGCGAATAAATTTTAAAGGCCCCGTTATCCGAGAGTAAACGCCCAACCACTATCACTACGCCTGATACTGGCCCCGTTTACGCTCGGATAAAAGGGCACCGCATTGACAATTTATATATCATTATGCAACCTTAATGAGCAAAATATAAAACATGGCAAATAATTTAAAGACTATAAATATTCACATAACGGAATACTAATCTAACGTAAATACAATACGTAAGTAAAAAGATACATATATACATATCAATCTTAATGGTAGATAAAAACAAATGTAACATGTCACAATAACAAGGCATGAATAAATACGTGTGTGGACAAAAACATATATTTCAAGAAGACATACATATTAGAAATAAAACACATTTCAACATATATAGAACAATTTATTATACATAAAAAAGAAAATACACTAACACGTAACCTAAAGGCCAAGAGAACATACAATACATACAAAAATACAAAACATGTTGTGTACGAGCCGACTAGAACACAATTATGCATGATACAAATAACCGAACAAATACATAAAGATACATAATCATCATAAACTTAACACACATATACATGTATACATAAAAATACAAGGCATATACGAGGGATATATAATAAGGCAAAAGGCTACATCAGCATACACGATTATAATACGAACATAAATATTTACATGGAAACAGGACTGAAATGAAAAGAAATAAACATCAGTGGCAGAAATTAAAGGACAATAATATGCAATTTAAGGACGAAAATGCAAACAGGACCGAACTTGAAAGGACTGAGACTGTAATTAGACCAAGGGGCAGACCCGAAATGAAAAATCCAAAAACGCAGGATGGTGAAAGGGGTAATTTTACCATTTAAAAACTGATTCGATTTAATTTAGGGACTGGATTGCGAGATTTTGAAACATAAGGGGGACTGGAATTGTAAATATACCATGCGGCGAGACAGAAACGAAAATATTGAAAGCGCGGGGGGGATTTATTACAGAATTTCTCCATTTCACGAAATAATAACGCTTATAAAAACCCTCTTTTTTGGCCGGACTCAAATTTTCCCCATTTTCCTTCATTTTTCAGTTTTTATAACACTCGTTCTCTCTTATTTTCTCTCAACTCACCCTTGATGAACCCAGAAACCGGCGGCCAACCGCCGTCTTCTCCGCCGCCGGCCGCCGCTAGCCGGCGCCGGCGAGCCCCAAAAAACACACCAAAATGACCCTTACCTTACCCTCGACATGAATCCGAACTTGGATTCAGAGAAAAAGCCTCTATTCGTCCTAGATCTAAGAAATACGAAACGAAAACCCCTTTTTTTGTATTCAACCCAAAACGAAACCAAAAAGGGGCCTCCCACTCCTTTCAGTTCACCATATTCGGCCTGTGAAGGCCGAAGAGGCTTGTTACTGGTAAAGGGGAGATCCACAGACGACGATGGTAGCGACTCTAAACCTCTCTTTTTTTATTTTACTACGTATATTTTTGTATGCATGCAACAAGGTAAGAAAAGAGAAGAGTATTACCACTGAAGACTGGTTTTTTTGTATTTCTTTTCTTTCGATTACAACTTGGCTGCCTTACAAATTGTTTGTTTCATACATATATGTATGTCTTTTGGTTTGGTAACAAGTAATATAATATCTATTTTCAGATCTGGACTGATTACTGACATAATCATTCTTTTCTTGTGTTTTGATATGTCGGAGCGCGGTGGTTGGAGATCGGCATGGTGGAAGCATGGTGGCGGTGTGGGGGTTCTGTCTTCGGCCAGAGGTGTTCTCGGCCGTTGGATCAGATCTGATCTAACGGTCGGGCTGGCTTGAAGGATGAACGGCCCAGATGAAGCCTCGATCGGTGAAACGGCTCCAGATCGTGACACGTGTGGCTCAGCAGTCGAGGAGTTATAGCGCGTGGGACTCACGCACGCGCTCATGGCACTCGAACCGTCCAGACGTGTAGTGCACGCGGCCGGCTAGATATTATGTCCCTGCTTGATCGTGACCGTTGGATCAGATCTTGATCCAATGGCCCATAGTTATCTACACAAAATAATTAGAATTAAATAGGGCTTTGGGTTTGGGCCAACCGGGCCTTGTAATAATATTAGACTTCAGACTTGTAATGGACTTGGACTGGCAATTTATTCATTTGGGTTTAACATGTTTTGGATTTTCATTTTATATTAGCCCAATAATATTAAAATTAGTTATAACAACAATTAGTAATAATAATATACATACGATAATACATACGTATATACCTATGCAAGCATTAATTAAAATAACATACTAGCATACATACATATATAATCATACACGTAATTAACGTAACATCTACACACATTATCCGTAAGAAAAATACGCTCGTACTAAATATAGATACATGCGCGACACACATACACCATATTTAATACGTATACATACATAGTTTATAATATACATGCACACATATATTAATAACACTCATGCACATAATAAACATATAATATAATATAATAATGTATATATGCAACACTAATATACTAATAATTATACTAATATGTATTTACAAACCAGATAAAAATGAGTGATTACAGGAACAGTCTCTGAAATTTCAATTCAATCCGATTTCCTGATATTAACTAAATACTTATACTACGATTTTACCTTTACCGAGCTATCAGATCTATTTAAAAAATTCTATATTTCCATATTCGGAAAATAAATACTATTATCTCATAAAAACTTCCTTTCTTATGGATTTAGATTGAATTTTCCTAACTCAGTCTATTATTTTGATAATGACTGAAAGTCCTCCAAATAGTGAAATAACCATTTTGCCCTCAAATCCAATGAATCCATAATGTACCACATATCATCATCCTTCATCCAATGGCCTAGATTTAATCTTGATTTAGTAGTTACCAGCTTTGCCCCTAATATTTCTCCAAAATTATGATCTTGCCATTTTTATCCAACGGCTCATATTTAACTTGGAAAAATCAACTTAAATTCAAGGGTTCATATTCTTCCAACACAAATAAAATATCTTAGACATGTAAAATGACATAATTAACCTTGACTTATAATCCTTCAAAGTATCCTAGATATTCGATTCGTTCTGATTATCCAAATATTCTTCCGAACTTGATCGCTTTATAGCCAATAATACAAACTCCGTACGAAAAATTTGGGTAACATGAAAACGTCATTCTTGGGGGTAAGCTATTCATTTACGAGATTAAAATACATAACTTTTGAAAATTACACTTTGGTCCCTAAACTTTTCCAAAGTTTATACTTTAGCCACAAAACTTTCAAAATTTACATTTGGTCACTATGCAAAATTGGAATATTACAGGGCATTTGATCAAGAGCTTCCACTAATGGTATATTGATCTGAAATTGTTTAAAAACTTCCAAGAAGCACTTAAATTGCTGATCCTACTTGTGCTTCTGAAGTTTTTGTGGAAATGGTGGAAGTGGATAAGTAAATGCTGGCTCTGCCGTCTTTGCCAGGGGTTTGCTGGCATCCGGCCGAGGTTTGGCATTGCTCGTTTCTTCTTCTTTCTTCTCTACTTCTTTGGGCTCATCTACTGGTACCTTCAATTCCTCTTGGTAATCAATTGGCTGCTTCACAGATATCTCATCCTCGTATTTTTTGCCACTTTAAAGAGTTTCAGCTTTGCATTGTTCATTGTCTTTTTGTTGAGCATCTTCTGTATCACTTGGAAAAGTTCTCTAGGGTCGATTGCTGAGTGCATTAGCAATCTACCTGATCTGAATCTCTATATTCCGCATAGATACTATCAAACTCTGGACAGTTGCATCATTCCTTTCCATATATTCTATCAAAGTCCATTGGTTATTCCTTTGTCCTGCATAAAATTGCTTTGTGCCCTCTATGGCATGACATTCTGGTTGAAATGTTGTTGAGCATTATTATTCTGACGCTGGGCATTGTTCTGACGCTGGCCATTGTATTGATTACCTCATTGATTTCCCTAAGCTAAATTCGGGTGTTGCCTCCATCCTACATTGTAAGTATTAGAATTTTCATTATAATTATGGTTGAAATTGCCAACAAAATTTACCAGCTTAGGGTTGGCAGGGCAATCTTCCATGTAATGGTCCTCTTCACATATTGCTCAGAATGAGTCTAATGCCTTGACCTCTTGGGATTCTTTATTCTTTTGCAAAGTTCTCACCATGCTAGTGAAATTGGAAATCTCAGCTTGGATGGATGTTAGTTCATCTAGCGCTAATTTTCCACTAGTTTTAGTTTTGGTCCCTAGTCTGGTAGTAGGATACTCGAAATCATTAGTTGAGATCCTCTCAAGCATGCAACTACCTCTCTATAGTTCTTGTCAAATAGCGAACCATTTACTGAATCATCAACAACAATCATGGCGTGAGCATTGAGTTTATTGTAGAAGCTCTCTATCTGGGTCCAATTTGGGAATCCATGCATGGGACACCTCCTCAACAGGTCCTTGAATCTCTCCCAGACATCATATAGGGTATCATCATCAGCCTACCTGAACATAATGATCTCACTCCTCAACTTGGCAGTGAGTTTAGGTGGTTGGAATTGCAGCAAAAATTTCTAGCATAGATCTCCCCATAAGGTGACAGAACCAGGTGGCAAAGAACTAAGTCATATTTTTGCTCTATCTCTTAGGGAAAATGTGAACTATTTCAGCTTCACTGTATCTTTTGATACTCTAGGCTGCTAAAATAGCTAGCAAACTTCCATGAATTGCTTCAAGTGTTGCCTCGGGTCTTCAACAGGTGCTTCATCAAATTGTCCTACATTCAAAAACATTTGCATCATCACCGGTTTAAGTTTAAAAATCGATGTATTTACCTCTGGACCAATCAGTCCTAGCAACAAGTTATCTATGTTCGGTGCCGAGTGTTCTCGGATAGGTCTTACTTCCTCTATATTAACGGCTAGGGAAACAAGTGCGACCGATATCCCATTGTGGATTAGTGGATTTCCCTGATTGTTTGGGTTACCATCGGCTCCTCTATTGCCTTGATGTGCCATCTCTCGAGCTTTTCTTTTTAACCTCTATAGAGTTCTTTCAATTTTTGGGTGGTATGACCTATCATCCACCAAAGGGTAATTTCTAGTCATACACTAGTTAAAACAAATAAATAAAATGAAATAATAATAAAAGAAATGAAGCATGTAAAAATCAAAAAAAATAATTCCATCGTAATTACTAG
This sequence comes from Hibiscus mutabilis, assembly GCA_019671005.1. NCBI lineage: Eukaryota > Viridiplantae > Streptophyta > Magnoliopsida > Malvales > Malvaceae > Hibiscus > Hibiscus mutabilis. The sequence goes on along the minus strand of CM033752.1, from coordinate 8,824,724 downwards.
CAACGATGCCAAAAACTTGTCAACTATTGCTATGTTTGGCAAACAATTAAATATTTAGTGTAAAAGTGCAACAAAATAATGCCAAGACGAGTCTTATGCGTGCAAGTATACACAGTCAACAAGTAATACAACAATAAGCTGAGGATCGAATCCATAGGAACTGACCAAGAACTTATTTGCTTAATGTTTACTTATTTGTAAGAAAATAAAAGTCTTTGAAATGATTTAGATTTTTGATTGAAAAGATAGAGAAAACAAAGTAGTGAAAATGGAGGCAGTACTGCAACGAAAGTGTATTCGAATGAATGATGAGCGTTGGCAAAGGATGCCTATATTTTACTATACTTATTCCAGCCTTTAATAATATCCTACCTTGGTTTTATTGTCGAGCAGATTAAAGTTAGTATTTCCTCAGTCGATGGCAATACCCTAAGTTAACCATGATAAAACCCCTATATGTCTATAGTGAAGCTTTTCATTAATTAACTTGATTAATTGTCAACCTTTACTCTTAAAGGGTAGACTTACTTCTGAAGTAAGTTCATCTACTTGAACATCTTCTGTCGAAGCTTCTCGCCTTAGTATCTGGTAACTGATCATTGCCCCTTAAGTCTGTTAAGATATTAAGGTGCAATAAGCACACTATGCCAAATGTTGTATGGAAAAGGATTTGAGAAAATTAAGTACTAGCAGATAGAAAATAATAATGCCAATACATTTAGATTATTAAAAACCAAACATAAAACCAACGTTAATCGCAAACATCCCCCAACCAACTGTAAAATCTTATTTCGTAGTTGGGGGGGTCCATCCACAAAAATCATCGTTTTTCATCATCATTTCGAAATAAAAACAAATAAGACTAAAAGAATGGTAAAAAGAAGATCCGTCAATACAGCCCTTCGAATGCTCCAAAGCTCTTGGTCTTAGTTGGTCGAACCACGTTGCCTCACGATTCACCACGATGCAGCCTTTCTTCAATCCCCTCCTCAAGTTGTGGCTTGAGCTCCTTTAAATAGGCTTGTGTGGAAACCCCATGATAAGCTTTTGAGTTTGAATTTTGAAAGCGCAAAGAGATAAGACGCATTATCCTTTTATCTCGATTTAAATCCTAGGGCTGACGTGTATAAGGTCTAACGGCTACTTTGACCGATCTTCGGGCGTCAATCCTTTTCCAACCGAGCTTGGCCTTGTTTGGTCTATCTATGCCAACTGCTACTCGGTAATTCTCTTACTTTTTTCCTGTGCTCTCTGCCAGCGCCTCTCTGCCATGCCTGCCTGCTTGTTTCCTACATCAAAACTAGCAAAATAACCCTTCACACTGGCAATAGAATAGCTCCTAACTCCTTATACAAATGCATGAATTTAACAACTAAATGCAAACATATCTACTTAAAGTCAAGCAAAAGCATTGTGAAATAAGCATAAAAATCAATACTTTTTGGGAGTTAACAGACCCTTCTTGCAATACTTGTTTGTAGTCAAGGTGGTGGGGGAGCATTCTAAGGCTCATGGCAAGGCCAAGGTTTGAAGCTTGTTGAAGCAAGGTTGTTGGTGCTTTTGGAAAGGTTAGTACACTTCCAATTCTCATGTTTTTTGCATATCATATGTTATTGCTTTGTATGTTGATTTGATGACTTAGTATGCTTGAATGTTCATGATGGGGTGTTAATGGTGAAATCTTGAATTTGTTGTTAAAACTTGTAAAATTGGTAGAAATCAACCCTAAATATTCTCAATAAATTGTAGGCTTAATTTCAGGGTCAAACTTGATAATTTGGGTGAGTGGGAATCAATTTCTGAACTCTAAAATGCAAGTTCTAGGTTTGTGTACCGATACGGGATGAACACGTATCGGTACCCCTTTGTAAAAAAAGACTCTTTTCAGACGAACTATAAGGGACATATTGGCACGTGCCCTGCATATCAGTACCCCAATTCCATTTCTAATTCCAGTAACTAAAGTGAGTATTAGTAGGCCAATGGGGTGTATCGGTATAGGTTAGATTTTAGTATGCCATGTAGGCGTATCGGTACATAGTTTTGATACACATTGAAGGAGTATCGGTACATAGTTTTGATACGCATTAGAGGCATATCGGTACAACTTTAGGCTTAAGACTAACATGTTGCGTAGCTGAGTATCGATAGTCGATGGGGGAGTATCGGTACCTAAGGGGAGGTGTACCGGTACCCATGTAAGCGTATCAGTACACGCTGGGCAATCTACCCAAGAAATTTGACTTTAATTTCAGGGGTTCTATAATTTGAGGTAAAAATCCTAATGAGTCTATAAAGGTATAAAATAAATTGTAAAGCTGAGAAACTGGAATTCTAACCCCGCATGCAAATAAATGAGAATAAAATGGGTTTGTGACTTGGGTGAACCATGTAGTGGTAAAAGCCACCGAAATATTTAGTCTTGTAATGTTGTCACGTGCTTTGTGAGCACATGGTTGATGGGATTTGGATGCCTAAGAATGGGTTGCAACACCATGGTAAGATAAGAGGATGGAGGTTATCGATGCTATGTGTCCCGAACCTCATCCGTAGAAACTCAAGGGATAATTCCGAGTGGGGTGTATGTTCTAATGCTATATGACCAGTCTCACCTAAGGTGTATGTTCCGAATCTATATGACCCGGCCTCACCCGGAGTGTAATACCGATGCTAGGTGACTTGGCCTCACTCATGTATGGTATGGTATGATGGGCCTTGTAAGCCCTTAATTGTTTGGATGACTGATTATATTGATTACATGTGTTTAGGAAATCAAAGTAATGCCACATGGCATTCATGCTTGCTTGATCATTACTTTAACTAGATGCTTATATTTATGATCTACATGAAGCAAGATAGAATAGAGGTGTATCCACTGAGCATTCGAGCTCAGCGTTTGGAATTGTTATTTCCTTACGCAGGTCGTTAGGTCGCTGTGTACTTTATAGTGAGCCTATTGGAGTAGGACTTTAGTGCATCGATATATTGAAGAGTACAATACTTAGATTTGTTGGGGCAATCTATTCATAGGACCCTTATATTTTGTATCTGTAACTTCTTTTAAACTATTATTCTTATCGAATATTTTAATTAGTATGTTTTGATTTGGAGCTCCTATACAATGCTGGATTATTTTCTATAACCCTTTCAACGATGATTTGATTTATAAAACTTATGGTTATAGGATAAACTTATTTGAAAATTCTTTATATATGGGTTTGGGCTTGAGGCCTAATATGACACCAGGTCTAGGGTGTTACATTTAGTGGTATCAGAGCCTAGGTTTAGCCAGTTATAGGAATCCATGGGTATTAGGAAGTCGTAAAAAGGGTGTCTAGTGAATATGTGCCCACAAATTAAAATTGTACTTCTGTTAAGGCTGAATATCCGATAGAGTAACCTTGTCTATTTGTCTATGCAGTTGAGTATGCCTAGAGGGGAGCACAATCTAGAGGAGAGTTGGGGCTCCCAAAAACAGATGAATGGTCGAAAGGTGAAAGACGTCAATGAGCCAACTACTTCTCCCAGCTTTATAGGGCGCTTGATAGTATTGTGAGGGCTATCCCAAGAACTACCACACCCCTTGTAAGGCCTCGATCTAGAGGCTTTGTAGATATAGTGCAACTGACTTCTTGGGGTCAGGACAAGATAACCCAATCAAAGCAGACCAATAGTTGAGGGATATACGTTAGATTCCGTGTCAAATGGGATTGAAGCCAATGGACAAGTTGAAGTGTATATTTTCTCTTCTGAAAGAGAATGCTCGCGAATGGTGGAAGATTGTAGAGTTAGGTTGGTACCCTAACCAACCCACTTGAGATATTTTTTGACAAGTTTGAGAAGCAATGTGTAGGAAAAGCTCAAATAGATAATTTACGAGACCAGTTTATACATCAAGGAAATTGACTAGTTTTTGAGTATGAGCAAGAGTTCCTACAGCTGAGTAGGTATGCCCCAGAGCTTGTTACCACCAAAAAGATGAAATGTAAGCAGTTTAGAAAAGTTTTGAGAAAGGAAATACAAATGTTCTTGATAGCGGATCCACCAAAAGTGTTTCCAATTTGGCTGCTAGTGCTAAGTCCCTTGAGCAAGTGCAAGGGTTGACATATGGCCAGTTCGGAGGCAATGGCAATACAAGTGGGGGAAGCTATTCCCACTCCAACCAGTCTCAGTCTTTTTCAAGGAGAAATAGGGGAAATTAGAACCAAAGATGTAGAGCGTCAAACCAATCAGGGAGGTCCGATCGTAGGTCTGCCTCTATTGGGCGTAAGAGGCCAAATTCCTCTTCAGCTATGAGTTTGAGAGGCTTATATAGAGGATTTTATGTGCCAGTATATGCCTAGTGTGGGCGTAAACACTATAGGGAGTGTTACAATAATGCCAAAGTATGCTATGGTTGTGTCACCGAACCACTTTTTGAGGGACTGCCCTAAGGCCATGGATGTTGCCTCAATTTAGAATCAGAGGAACTCCTTCGCGGCTTAGAAAGGCTGAGGGTTTGCCAAAGAAGGGTGTTGCGCATATTGAGTGCTACGCAAACGATGCAAGTATACACATCGTAAGTAATAAAGTGATACGAGTATCGTCTCCATAGGGATTGGTTTGGGCCACTTTGCTTAAGTTACTGCACTGTGAAAATAAAAACACAGTTGATAATAGAGGTTCTAATTAACGAGTAAACTAAGAGCAATAAACTAAAAGAATAGATGAAATCAAATAAGAGAGGGAATAGGCCAGGTTATCGTGAGTTGAAGAGTGATAGCCAATTGGATCATCTTGGTAAAAGAGTGCAAGGGCAACTCAGTTGCCGTGGAAACTTGCGCAGTGGGGTTGCCTTGGCAACTAATCGACGGTTGCCTGGGCAACTGGCTGGGCAACAACTTCAAGGTTCGGCAGAGCGTTCCTCAATGGTTTCTTCTTATCCCTAAGTTGAAACTCTAGCTAGTTGTGCATGCCTTGACAATACATCCCTGCGTGAATCAAGGGTGAACAATGACCAATCTTGCGCTCCTCTTAGCCGTTGAAATCCTTAACTTATTCCTAAGCCGGATTAATCTTCACCATCGATAGATTGAAAAAATACCATACTCATTCGTTTATTGAATCTAACTCTCCCGATATTAGATAAATAGATAGAATTACGAGATCCTCTCCCAATTCACTCGCAAACAAGAATAAAAACCACGAACGAGTAAACCTTGAATTGAAAGTGCAAACTCTTATTACCTAAACAAAATGCAAAAGATTTCACAACAACAAAACACAATAACCCCAACCAATCAAGTTAGTTCATGGTTGGGTTCAAAAGATATACAAAGAATAATCCTCAAACCATGAATATAATGGAAGCAATGAAAAAGAAGAATAAGAAATCAATCAGCCCTCTTTGGAAACTCTCTCAATCGAACTCTCACCTCTTGCCTTCTCTTGTCGAGATCTCTCTCTTGCTCTCTGTTTGAGTTTGACGACTTGGTCTCCGTTAAATAAGAGATGACTAGGTCAAAATCCTTCTTGAGGAGGAAGTTAAGTTGGAATTAAATACTTTAAAAGAATATAATTCTTTATTATATTTAATTTCTTTCTAGATCTTCTCCTATATTTTTGAGATTTAATTTCTCTTTGACCTTTTCATGGAAATCAAACTCCTTTGGGATTTAACTTTGCTCCACATCATCTTGGGCTTATCTAGTCATCAATTTCGACTGCCATATCATCTTATCCCTTATCGAAAAATGCCCTGGCAACTAGCTCAGCATCTCCTTCATGCATTGCCGTAGCAATTGCGTCGGCATCTCCTTCATGCATTGCCCTGGCAACTGATTCTACACACACAAAAACACACTAAAGTAGTATCTTATTCCACAAAAATCACCAAGTTATGTAATCAAGCTCAACGGTGGAAAAAAACATGAATTAATGCATGAATGACTGATTATGCAACTAATATGAGCCTAAGTCTAACAATAATATGAGTGAAAAGGGTAATAAAATAGTACTTTTAAACACTTAACACACCCCAAACTCGAACTATTGCTTGTCCTCAAGCAATGCAAACTAACAATTACCTACCAAGAATTTAATCATCAAAGACATGCTTCAAACTTGAATTCAAACCTCGGAACCATGGCACAAAGTATGATCACCTTTTAATTTTTTGAATAGAACAAAAATTACCCAGAATCAAACTATAATGCTCATGACAATGTGTGTACGTAGTTGTGTACAAGTTGATTTTCAAGATTCTATGTGAACAATAGGCTTTTATCAATTTAATTTTGGGCACCTCTAGCAAAGTAAGCAATTTCTCATTTTATTTTAGTCGACTAGAGCCAATTTCGGGCACCTTTAGCGATTATTTAATGTGCATTAACTATTAGAGCCAGTTTCGGGTACCTCTAGCAAGAATTTAACTTATAATTTTCAATTTTAAATTTACCCAAATTTAAAGCAACCTAAGTTCACTGGGTTTCTTTCAATCAACAAGCCACAACCGTGTAAAAAAATTCAGCATCATAGTAAAATTCTAAGTTCTTTTCATGTAATCCTAAAATTAAAGGTTCTTTCAATTAAGCAGTGGCAAAAATTCATCATTGAATATTCAATAAGTCTTAAGAAATTAAATCCAATCAAAGTCATGGCAAGTAACATATGCAACCTATATGTGTTTGCTAAAGATGAATGCAACTAAACATGAAACTAACTAGAAACCAACACCCCCCAAACTCGAGAGAAGCATTGTCCTCAATGCATGTAAAAGTGAAACAAAATTTAAAAGAAACTAAATGAAATAAGTTAGTCCGAGAGGTTGTCACCTCGAGTGATAAGTTTCCTTCATGCCGTTTGCTTGATTCATTTTTCGGTCGGTGGTTGAATGCTTGTGGCTGGTACCGTGTGAATAGCATTGCTTTGACTTGATCCATGTTTGTCGAGGCAGGTTCACTTGCCTGGGCATCAGTAGTTGCCAAAGCCATTGTTGTTGCCTGGGCATCGCCAGTTTCTGTTGTCGTGGCAACTGCTGAGGTAGTTGCCAGGGTGGTTGCTGGGGTATCCTCTGTTGCGGTTGTCATGGCAAGTAGTCGACAGGGAATTTCCTTAGCATGGTGGTTGTGAGTCTTGTTGTGGAAAAGAAAAGAAAACAAAGAAAACCTGGAAACTAAAGATAATGAAGACAAATAAAATAAAATATCTCCTAAAATTTCCAAAAATAAATAAAGAAAAAAAACAAAAATAAAATAAAGTTCCAAAAAAATTAAAAATTCTTAGAAAGAGCATTTTTCATGCATCTTCTAATGTTACCGCATATTTGAGAAAACATGACGAGTGTCGAAAATACAAAATCTCCTAAAAATTCCAAAAATAAATAAAGAAAAAAAACAATAATAAAATAAAGTTCCAAAAAATGAAAAATTAAAAATTCTTAGAAAGAGCATTTTCATGCATATTCTAATGTTACTGCATATCTGAGAAAACTTGAGGAGTGTCGTTTTTGATACTTCTTATAGTCCATCCACACCCTCCATCGAGTGATAATATTACCCAAAAAGAGTTGGGCCAAAGTGCTCGCAGCTACTCCCCTTTGTGTTACCATGGTGGACGTGTCTTTCTTCCATGTTCCCTTGTAGTCCATGCACATCTTCCACCTTGCTACTATTCCTAAAGGCATGAATATATTATTAGGAAAAATTATATCAACATCCAACCATTTAATTACCTCATTCTCGTCGTGCTCCATCATGGTTGGATGTAGCCTTCGTTGTCATGGCAATTGCTGCTCTAGCCAATTGTTGTGGCAATCAGTTGCCAAAATTTGCTGTAAGTCAAGGGAAGAACCAATTTTCTGAAAAGCTTTACGAATCCAAACACCCTTTTCTTTTGGCCTCTCAAACATCTCTATCAGTAGAGATTTCGATGGCTTCAAATCTACCAACATCGGTTCCTCAAGACATACATGTAATAGACGAGGTGAGTTTTTAAAGAATTCAAAAGGATCAACCATCACCTGCTCATATTCCATTGGCAAAGTATTGTCATCTCGCTGATCTTGCATGTGGTCGTGCAATTATCGTGGCAAAGGTGGATACGAGCAGTCTGCTATAGAATTACTCTTCTCAACCTCTCGGTATGTTGTCGCGGCGTTGCTCTATTCAGGCTCCTCAATCATTGCCAAGGCAATTTGTTGCTCAGGCTCATCATGTGTTGGGCAGTCTCTCTTATTGGCATTCTCTTGACTTAGAGGTTCTAGTTGTTCCCCACACATCATGGACCTCTCTTCGTATTGCTCCTTATCCTCTTGCCTTGGGACGTCAATATCCCTAGGAATGGATTGTTGGTGCATGTTATCCAAGGCATATGTAGATCTCCTCAATTGATCTTCTGAATCCCCCAAGGTTGCATCCCACTGAGCTATCATTGCATCCATTTTCTTTGATAGCTCTTGAATCTCTTCAATTGATTCGTCAAGTTTAGCCAAGGAAGCTAGCAACGTTTCTTCCAAGGAATTAGAATGTTCTTGAAAAGGACTATATTTCCATGGCATATCTGTTGTCGTGACACTAGGCTGTTGATAAGGACTACATTGCCGAGGCATGTCTATTGCTGCAACAAAATTGTTATGGTAAAAAAATTTTGAACTTTTTGATCATACCATGATGGATTTTGATGCTGGTTCCATCTATCGTTCTCCATGTAGTCATATTCACCGAAAATATGAGAGCAATTTTTAAACACATGATGTTCTCCACAACAAGTGCACAAGTTTTCCACGGTATATGCTTTTCTCGGTTGGTATAGGTAATCATCGAAGGGTGCAAGAAACTCTTGATTGGATTGATTCCTATCTTCCCACATCAACTCTCGAATAGATCAACTTTTATTTCTCGACATGTTGATATCCCTTAACTTGTAGCGCACCTGATTTTTTTATAAAACAAACAAAAGGAAAAGTTAGTAAAACTAATAAGAAAATTGCAATAACAAAAACAACTAACACCAATTGCCAATCCCCGGCAGCGGCACCAAAAACTTGTTGCACGTATTGAGTGGTACGCAAAAGGTGCAAGTATACAAGTCACAAGTAAGAAAGTGATACGAATATCGAGTATCGTCTCCACATGGATTGGTTTGGGCCACTTTGCTTAATTACTGCACTGTGAAAATAAAAACACAATTGATAATAGAGGTTCTAATTAACGAGTAAACTAAGAGCAATAAACTAAAAGAATAGATGAAATCAAATAAGAGAGGGAATAGGCTAGGTTATCGTGAGTTGAGGAGTGACAGCCAATTGGATCGTCTTGGTAAAAGAGTGCAAGGGAAACTCAGTTGCCGTGGCAACTTGCGCAGCGGGGTTGCCTTGGCAACTAATCGACGGTTACCTGGGCATCTGGCTGGGTAACTGTTTGGGCGGCTGGGCAACAACTTCAAGGTTCGGTAGAGCATTCTTCAATGGTTTCTTCTTATCCCTAAGTTGAAACTCTAGCTAGTTGTGCATGCCTTGACAATACATCCCTGCGTGAATCAAGGTGAACAACAACCAATCTTGTGCTCCTCTTAGCCGTTGAAATCCTTAACTTATTCCTAAGCCAGATTAATCTTCACCGTCGATAGATTGAATAAAGATCGTACTCATTCGTTTCTTGAATCTAGCTCTCCCGATATTAGATAAATAGATAGAATTACGAGATCATCTCCCAATTTACTCGCAAACAACAAAACACAATAACCCCAACCAATCAAGTTAGTTCATGGTTGGGTTCAAAAGATATACAAAGAATAATCCCCAAACCATGAATCTAATGGAAGCAAAAAAGAAGAAGAAGAAATCGATCAACCCTCTTTGGAAACTCTCTCAATCGAACTCTCCCCTCTTCCCTTCTCTTGTCGGAATCTCTCCCTTGCTCTCTTTGAGTTTGACAGCTTGGTCTCCTTTAAATAGGAGATGGCTAGGTCAAAATCCTTCTTGAGGAGGAAGTTAAGTTAGAATTAAATACTTTAAAAGAATATAATTCTTTATTATATTTAAATTCCTTCTAGATATTCTTCTATCTTTTTGGGATTTAATTTCTCTTTGACCTTTTCATGGAAATCAAACTCCTTTGGGATTTAACTTTGCTCCACATTATCTTGGGCTTATCTAGTCATCAATTTCGACTGCCATATCATCTTATCCCTTATCGATAATTGCCCTGGCAACTAGCTCGGTATCTCCTTCATGCATTGCCCTGACAACTGCGTCAGCATCTCCTTCATGCACTGCCCTGGTAACTGGTTCCGGCCTTGCTTTGGCAACTGATTCTGCATACACAAATACACACCAAAGCAGTATCTTTTTCTACAAAAATCACCAAGTTATGTAATCGAGCTCAACGGTGGAAAGAAACATGAATTAATGCATGAATGACTATTTATGCAACTAATATGAGCCTAAGTATAACAATAATATGAGTAAAAAGGGTAATAAAAATAGTACTTTTGAACACTTAACAGAGGGACGAGTCATATGACAGGACATCAAAGTAGTGGTACCTTTTAGTCGACAGCAAAGCCCCTGCAAGGCATTATGTGGTCAAGGCACAGAAGAAATGTGAGGCTACTGATGTTATTTTAGGTATGTTTAAATTGTTTTTTGTTCTTATTATTGCTCTTGTGGATTTGAGGTCTATCCACTCCTACATATATAATGGGATAATAGAGCAATGAGGTATACCTGCCGAGGATCTTGAGGTAGGGGTCCGTGTAACTATCCCATTGGGGTATGATGTGTTAGTTGATAAAGTTTATAGGAGATATCCTATAGAGGTTTAAGGTACAGTGTTCCTTGCATATTTGATGGTGCTACCATTTCAAGAGTTTGATGCCATTTTAGGGATGGATTGGCTGTTTGAACATGATGCAAGTTTGGGTTGTAGAACCAACAGTTTGAAACTACATGTTTCAGATAGGTTTCGATTCGTGGTTAGAAGATAGAGAAACTCTTGCATTCCGAATGTGGTGTCAGCTTTAACAGCTCATAAACTGATTCAACAAGGTTGTGAAGCTTTCTTAGCCCATATAGTAGATACTAGAGTTTAGAGCCCAATGCTAGAGAATCTTCAGACTGTGAGAGAGTTTGTTGATGTGTTTTTAGAGGAGTTACTCGGATTACCTTCTGATTGAGAGTTAGAGTTCAAGATTGAGGTGATGCCCGGTACGGCACCAGTATCTATAGCACCGTATAACATGGCACCTACCGAGTTGAGAAAATTAAAGAATCAGATCCAAGAATTGCTAGAGAGAGGTTTTATCCGACTGAGTATCTCACCTTGGGGTGCACTTTCTTGTTTGTTAAGAAAAATAATGGGTCAATGAGGATGTACATTGACTATCGACAACTTAATAAGGTAACGGTGAAGAACCGTTATCCCCTTTCGAGAATTAATGATCCATTTGACCAGTTAAGGGGTGCTTGTGTTCTCAAAGATTGATTTGAGATCGGGCTACTACCAGTTGAAGGTAGTAAAAGGGGATATCCAGAAGACTGCTTTCAGGACGCAGTATGGACACTACAAATTCTTGGTAATGCTATTTGGGCATACCAACGCGCCCGCAGCTTTTATGAACTTAATGAACCAGATCTTCTAGCCTTATCAAGACCAGTTTGTGGTGGTTTTCATAGACGACATCTTGGTGTACTCACACTCAGAAGAGGAGCATGACTACCATCTATGAGTAGTCCTTCAGAACTTGAGAGAGAGAAAGCTTTATGCCAAGTTCAGTAAGTATGAGTTTTGGCTTTCTGAGGTGGCATTTTTGGGCCACATTGTTGCTGCGGATGGGATTCGTGTTAACCTTTAGAAAATTCAAGCTGTGGTGGATTGGAAACCACCTAGAAATATCTCAGAGGTCCGTAGCTTTCTTGGACTTGCCAAGTATTATAGACGGTTTGTTAAGGGCTTCACAATCATAGTGGCACTTATGACCAAGCTCTTACAAAAAGGAGTTTCTTTTGAGTGGAAAAAAAGAGAGACAACAACGTTTTGAGTAGTTGAAGGCGTATCTTATGGAGGCTTCGGTGTTGATGCAACCCGAGCCAGAAAAAGATTATGTGGTCTTCAGCGATGCCTCGTTGAGTAGGCTAGGTTGTATTCTCATGCAATAGGGTACGGTTGTAGCTTACGCTTCGAGACAACTTAAGCCTCATAAAAAGAATTACCCCATGCATGATTTGGAATTAGCAGAAGTTATATTCGCCTTGAAGATTTGAAAACACTATCTCTATGGGGAGAGGTGTTATATCTACACAGATCATAAAAGTTTGAAGTACTTCCACACTAAAAAAAAAGTTAAATCTGAGGCAAAGGAGATGAATTGAGTTGTTGAAATACTATGACTGCATCATAAAGTATTATCCGGTAAATCTAATATGGTGGTTGATGCTTTAAGCCAAAAGTCTATGGTGGATTTAAGAGCGATGTTTGCTTGATTAAGGATGACTGAGAATGGCAGGTTGCTTGCTGAACTTCTTGTAGAACCCACCTTGATATAAGAGATCAAGAGAATGCAAGTGTTGGATGAGGACCTTGTGGCCAAGATTAAATCAGTTTAGAAAGGTGAGGTATCCGACTTTGAAGTACGAAATGGTAGATTTTTGTACTTTAAGGGTCGGTTGTGCATTTCAGCTTTAGAGGATCTTTGGGATCATATTCTTAGAGAGGCACATCATAGCCCGTATACCTTGCATCCGGGGAGTAACAAGATGTATCAAGATCTTCGTCCCTTCTATTGGCTGCCTAGTATAAAAAGAGATGTGTCAGAACTTGTGACCAAGTGTCTTGCTTGTCAGCAGGTAAAGGCCGAACACCAGGTTCCTTTGGGCTTGCTTTAGCCCATTCAAATTTCTAGTAGAAGTAGGATAGAGTGACCATAGATTTTGTTACGGGTTTATCGTTGACCTAGAAAAAGTACGGCGCTATCTAGGTAATTGTGGATCATTTGACTAAGTTTGCACACTTCCTACCTGTGCGCATGGATTTCACCTTTGAGCGATTGGCTAGATTGTACATCAAGGAGATTGTGAGATTGCATGGAGTGCCATCATCGATCATATCCGATAAAGACCCTTGCTTCACTGCAAGGCTTTGGAAAAAATTTATAAGGCCTTGGATACTAAGATACATTTTAGTATAGCTTTTCATCCTCAGAACGATGGTCAGTCTGAGTCAGTCATCCATATCTTGGAAGTTATGCTCTGGTGTTGTGCCATAAATTTCGATAAGAGTTAGAAGGAATAGTTACCGTTGGTTGAGTTTGCCTACAACAACAGTTTCCAGTCAAGCATCAAGATGGCTCCTTTTGAGGCTTTGTATGGGCGTAAGTGTAGAACTCCCCTTTGTTGGACGAAACTTAATGAGAAAATAATTGTGGGGTCAGACTCGATTAAGCAAACTGAAAAAAATGTTCAAATCATCAAAGAGAGGTTACAAGCAGCTTTTGATCTTCAAAAGACCTATGCTGATCGAAAACGCAAGCATATTGAATATGAGGTATGTGATAAAGTTTTCCTCAAGGTGTCAGCGTGGAAGAAAATCATTCGCTTTGGGCGCAAGGGCAAGTTGAGCCCAAGATTCATTAGACTTATGAGATCATTGAGAGAGTCCGACTAGTGGCTTACCGGTTAGCCTACCACCAGAGATGGCGCGTATCCACAATGTGTTTTATGTATCTATGTTGAGACGTTATCGTTCAAATCCTTCTTATGTAATTCTGCTCAAAGAAATTAAGATTAGTCCCGATCTAACTTATGAAGAAAAACTGATAAGATTGCTTGACAGAGGAGTTAAAGAGCTTCACAATAAATGTATATCCTTAGTGAAGATGTTATGGAGAAACCACGGGGTCGAAGAAGCCACTGTTTCCCAAAGGCAAATTTTGAGGACAAAAATTTCTTAAATGAGGAGAGAGTTATAACGACCCAATTTTCTAAATATGATAGTCGATTTAACCTGAAGCATGGGCTCCATGTTTGGGCCGAAGTGTAGGGCCTTTGGGAACTTTGGGTTTGTTTTTAGTGAGTGGGCTTGCATTGGTTGGTGTGGGTTAGCTTAGGATGGCTTTGGGAGGGTAAAAGGGTATTTTCACAAATAGAAGAAAGAATAGAAGGGAGGTCTCTTTATTTCTCTACAGAAAAAAGACCTTGATGATCTCATATTGCTCCCTTGTCTTTATTCTTTATTAAGCATCCTTTATCCTAACCAAAAGCCATAGCTAAATGTTGAATCTTTGAGTTTTGTGGAGTGAATCACGTTTTGAGCATTGAAGGAAGAAGTTTTCACATCAAGAGATCTATCTTTTGAGGTAAGAATTTTAAAGTTTAGAGTTCAATGGAAACCTTGGGGTTTTGGAGGGGTTTTGTAAGGTTGAACGGGATTTGAAGATTCAATCTCGTTTTAGTGTTGTAAATCATCTTTATTTGCTTTTATTGCCTTATGATAGTGTGGTGACCCTTCTTGCAACACTTGTTTGTAGTCAAGGAGGTGGGGGCATTCTAAGGCTCAAGGCAAGGCCAAGGTTTGAAGCTTGTAGAAGCAAGATTGCTAGCGCTTTTGGGAAGGTTAGTACACTTATAATTCTCGTGTTTCTTGCATATTATAGGTGTGATTTCTTTGTATGTTGATTTGATGACTTAGTATGCTTGAATGCTCATGATGGGGTATTAATGGTGAAATCGTGAATTTGTTGTTAAAACTTGTAAAATTGGTATAAATCAACCCTAAATACTCTTAATAACTTGTAGGCTTAATTTTAGGGTCAAACTTGATCATTTGAGTGAGTGGGAATCGATTTTTGAACTCTAGAATGCAAGTTCTGGGTTCGTGTACCGATACAGGATGAACACTATCGGTACCCCTTTATAAAAAAGGCTCTTTTCAGATGAACTATAAGGGGCGTATCGGTATGTGTCCTCACGTATTGGTACCCCTATTCCATTTTCGATTCTAGTAGCTAAAGTGAGTATCGGTACGCCAAAGGGGTGTTTTGGTATGGGTTAGGTTTCAGTACGCCATGTAGGCGTATCGATACATAGTTTTGATACGCATTGAAGGCATATCGGTACATAGTTTTGATACGTATTAGAGGCGTATCGGTACGGCTTTAGGCTTAAGACCATCAGGCTACGTAGTTGAGTATCAGTACTTAATGAGGGAGTATCGGTACCCAAGCGGGGGTGTACCGATACCCATGTAGATGTATCAGTTCACGCTGGGCAATCTGCCCAAGAAATTTGACTTTAAGTTTGGGGGTTCTATAATTCAAGGTAAAGGGCCTAATGGGTCTGTAAAGGTATAAAATAAATTGTAAAACTGAGAAACTGAAATTTTAACCCCGTATGCAAATAAATGAGAATAAAATAGGTTTGAGACTTGGGTAAACCATGCAGTGGTAAAAGCCACCGACATATTTGGTCTTGTAATGTTGTCATGTGCCTTGTGAGCACATGGTTGATGGGATCTGGATGCTCAAGAATGGGTTGCAACAACATGGTAAGATGAGGGGATGGAGGTTACCGATGCTAAGTGACTCGAGCCTCATCCGTATGTGCTCAAGGGATGATTCCGAGCGGGGTGTATGTTTCGATGCTATATGACCCGGTATTACCCAGGGTGTATATTCCGAAGCTATGTGACTCAGCCTCACCTAGAGTGTATGTACCGATGCTAGGTGTCCTAGCCTCACTCCTGTATGGTATGATATGGTATGATGAGCTTTGTGAGCCCTAGATTGTTTGGATGACCGATTATGTTGATTACATGTATTTAGGCGATCAGAGTAGTGCCACATGACATTCATGCTTGCTTGATCATTATTTTAACTACATGCTTGTATTTATGATTTGCATGAAGCAAGGTAGAATAAAGGTGTATCCGCTGAGCTTTCGAGCTCAGCTTTGGAATTGTTATTTCCTTACGCAGGTCGTTAGGTCGCTGCGTACTTTACAAGGAGCCCATTAGAGTAGGACTTCAGTGCATCGATATGTTGAAGAGTACAGTACTTAGATTTGTTGGGGCAATGTATTCATAGGACCCTTATGTTTTGTATCTGTAACTCCTTTTAAACTATTATTCATATCAAATGTTTTAATTAGTATGTTTTGATTTGGAGCTCCTATACAACGCTGGATTATTTTGTATAACCCTTTTAACGATATGGCTATGGGCTAAACTTATTTGAAAAATTTTCATATATGGGTTTAGGCTTGAGGTCCAATGTGACACCTGGTCTAGGGTGTTACACTTTGCCAGAACATTCAATTTGGTGCCTAAACATTAAACGCGTTCAATGTGCTCCCTAAACTTTACTTTCGTCATATAAAATACCCCTCGGCTATAATGCAGTTATACGGTGATGTGGCTTGACACATGGAATCATAACAATCTGCCATGTGGCATTTCGTCTAAAAAAACCAACGTTAAATGAGGGGCATCTAAGCAAATTAATTATTTTTATATGAGAAGAAAAAATACAAAATAAAATTTGATTGGACTTCTATATCTAATTTTGTTCGTGTATCATATGATGTATTTCACTCATTATTTTTTTACTAGCCTAATTGACTCATTGTCTTTTTTTACTAGTGTAATCCACTCATTGTTTGCTCTTCTATATACAATTCTTAAGCATTAGAGTATTTTTCCTAGTGTTTAGAAGTAGGGGTGTAAATGAACAGAGTGTTCGATGAACCGTTCGTATAACATTCGTTTATGTTCATCTATTAAGCTAAATAAACGAATATGAACAAAATTTTATGTTCGTTTAATAAACGAACGAATACGAACAAATGTGTGTTTGGTTCGTTTATGTTCATTAACAAGCTCGTTTATAGGCTCGTTTATAAGCTCATTTATAGGTCCGTTTTTAAGCTCGTTTATAGGATGAAAATGCTTGTGGATGTTGATGAGTGTGTAAAACTACTATTTTTCCTACCTTTTTACTCATATTATTGTTAGACGTAGGCCCATTTTATTTGCATTTGTAGTCATTCATGCATAATTTCTAGTTTTTCCGTTTGGAGGGCTTGATCTTGTGTTTTGCTATTTTTTGGAGCATGAATAAATTGTCGAGACAATTGCCGAGTCTTGCCCTGGCAAGTAGGGATAAATCATATTATCTCTTGGAATTAATTAAAAAAAGCAATTGATAAAGACTCAGATTTAACTAGGAATTTACTGCAGATAAAGACTGAAGATAAAGAGAGATAAAAGGGGATAATTATTCTTTTTTAAAATTAAATAGAATTTATCTTTCTTTTCCCAAGAATTATATCTTATTTTTATCCTTATCACATAAGATAATTATCTAGATTTAAATTCAAATGCTGAGATGGATAGAGATCATTTCCCCATGGATTTCAATTGCATTCAAACTCTTTCTTTTCATCTATAAAAGGAGTTTGCATCAACAAACAAAGGGGAGTCGAATTTGGAGAGAGATCGAGCCAAATGGATTCACACACAAAGGAGTTTTCTTCTCCATTTAGTTTTTGTTTCGTAATACCACCATGTTTGGGTTATTTATTTTTTTCCTTTTTACCCAGCCATGAACTAAACTTAGATGGTTTGGGTTATTAGGTTTTGAGAGTTTTGTATGGAGGATTTTATTTTGGTTTAAGTTTAATGCACAATGTTTATTCAATTCTTATTCTTGCAAATCGAGTAGTTAAGAGATAAACACTTGAAGGGACAATCATTCATTGAAACTCAAATCCCTAATCGGTGACAGCAAGGGGAGAGTGAGATCAATGGAGATTCGTAAGAAAGATTTACTCTAATGAAGTAATAGCCATTCGAGGTTTCTCAACCGAGTTGATTTCCAAACATTATGAGAGTTGATGGATATCAACAGACTGAATTGAATCCAGGTTTCCTAATATTACGAGAGCTGAAGGGAATCAATTCCCTCTTGAACCTAGTTTTCAAAAAAGTGACAAAGTGAAGGAAGCTTCGAAAATGAGTGAATTTTAAGTGGCCAACAAGAGTTTGAGGAAAGACGGTGTCCATTATTGGTAAAGTAACATGTGATAGATGTATCACCAAGATTTACAAAAGCGTCAGCCCTTCAAGTTAGAAATAATGTGAAGGCATTAAAGAACACTCTACCGAGAATTAGAGACACAATTGACTTGCCATGGCATCGTACTTGCCGCAACAATTAACTTGCCAGGGCAACCACTTGCCGAGAAGAGTCCTACTCCGACTCAACCACTTGCTATTGCATTTCACTGGTCACGGAGAGCACTACTTCTAACAAACTATTTGCCTGGGCAATTGCTTGCCATAGCAATCTACTTGCCTCAGCATCTCACTTTCCTCCGGCATTCAACTTGCCAAAGCAGCTCATCCGCATACTTTCATTCCTAATAAGCCAGCCTACCCTCTCAATAAGGTTTCCTCTTTCCTTTATTTTAATTCTCTTAGTCTTAGTTTATTTAACTATTTAAACATTTGCAGTAACTTAAGCAAAGTGGCCCAAAACAATCCTTATGGTGATGGTACTCTATATTCATCACTTTATTACTTGCGACGTGTTCACTTGCACCATTTGCGTAGCATTCAAAACACGCAACAAGTTTTTGGTGACGTTGTCGGGGATTGGCAATTGGTGTTAGTTGCTTTTGTTATTGCATTTTTCTTATTATTTTTACTAATATTTCTTTTTGTTTGTTTTGTTTCAAAAAAAGTTGGTGTGCTACCAAGTGAAGGAACATCAACATAGAAGAAGATAAACGTCGATCTATTTGAGACTTGATGTGGGAAGATAGAAACTAACATATTCGAGAGTGTCTTACATCCACCGATGAATACCAATACCAACCCACTAGAGCCTCCCAAGGAAGACAAATGGACGATTTTGTCAACAAGGATGCTTTCACATCAACCTTGGCACAACTTGCGGAATTGTCCAACCTAATCGCATCTATGCAACAAGTTCAAGCCATGGCAATTTTTTGTGCTTATTGTGGAGAATATCATTCGTTTTGAAATTGCCCGTACAATCCTAATGCATATGGCCACATGGAGGACCGTAGTTGGAACCAGCAACAAAATCCTTCTTAGTATGATCAAAATGCTCAATTTTTTACCATAATAGTTTTGCTGCTGCAATAGATATGCCATGGCAATACAGTCCTCATCAAGAGCATTCAAATTCGCTAGAGGAAACGTTTCAGTCTTTTATGATTAGACCTAATAGATCAATCGAGGAGATTCAAGAGCTATCAAAGTCCATGGATGCAAGGATAGCTAGGATGGATGCACTCATTAGAGATTCAGAAGATCAATAGAGGAGATTCACACATGCCATAGATAACATGCTTTAACAATTAATTATGAGGGATATTGAAATCCCAAGGTAGGAGGAAAAAGAGCAATACGAAGATAGGTCCCTGAATTATAAGGAACAACTAGAACCTTTGAATCGAGACCATGCCAATGAGAAAGACTGTCCAACACTTGATGAGCCTAAGCAACCAATTGACACGACAAAGGATGAGGAGCTTGAACAAAGTGATACTGCGACAACATTTAGTAAGGCTGATAAGAGTAATGCTACAGCAAATTCTGAGTCTGATTCCCAAAATGTTACAACAACGCTGATGCTGAAGCATAAATATGTAGATTACTCTTATCCACCATTGCCATGTTAATTGTACGACCACATTCAGGACCAACAAGATGGCGATACTCTACTAATGAAATATGAGCAGGAGATGATTGAACCTTTTGAATTCTTTAAACAAACATCTCATCTATTGCAGGTATTTCTTGAGGAACCAACGCTTTTAGATGTGAAGCCATCAAAAGTAGCATATGATCGTTTGGGAGATGAAACTTTTAGTGATGCATTAACATCTCTACTAATGGAAATGTTTGAAAAGTGTAAAGAAAGCATTGGTTAAATGCCTAGATATTTTCAAAAAATTGGTCCTTCCCTTGACTTACACCGAATTTTGGCAGAAGATTGCCATGGTAATTGGCTGGAACAACAATTGCCACGACAATGAAGGCTATATTCGACCATGATGAAAGTTAATGAGAATAAGGTAATTAAATGGTTGAGTGCTGATATAATTTTTCCTATTAATATATTCATGCCTTCGAGAATAGTAACAAGGTGGAGAGTATGCATGGACTAGAAAGGACCAAGGTAGCACTAGTGGGAATGGTTGTAATCATAATAGCCCAACTCTTTTTGGGCAATATTGTCACTCGATGGAGGGTACAGATAAACTATAAGAAGTATCAGAAATGACCTTCATCAAGTTTTCTTTACGGTAACCCTATTCCATTTAATTTTTTCTTTTATGTTTATTTTGATTTTAGTTTTTTGTTTTGTTTTCCATTCTAATAAGACTAGGGTGTTGAAAAATCCCAGACAATCAAACTAGTTACGACAAAGGAATATGCCACGACAACTACCCCGATCCTAGAAGAACTCTTGAGCTCATTGATGAATCGATTAGAGTAGAAAGAGGCAGAGTATCCGCTCTTGTGGCACTACATCAACACCCATTGAGCGCGTTATACTAGAGAATGATATGAATTACAATATACCTTCTCCAAGGTTCCCTTCTGAGTTACTTGCCCAGGCAACTGAAGCTGGAAAATTTAGACCAATTACGAATGATTCTCATGACACCGCACATGCACTGTTAAAATTTCCACATCCGGATGTGCCAATAAAGAAATCACTGAAGCATAAAGCTTCCATCCAAGGAGAATCAGCAAAGGAGGGCGAGCCAGAGGAAGAGGTAGAGGAAATGAAAGCTCTAGTCCCTGTCCCACCAGGAAGATAGCAACCATCGTGCACTAGAAAGCATGTCAAACACATAGCCACCAAAAAACTTCAACTCAGAGGTGACGACCTCTTGGATTAGCATTTTTATCTTTATTTTTATTTTTGTTTTCATTTTGTTTACATGCATTGAGGATAATGTTTCCTTAAGTTTGGGGGGTTGTGTTTGTTTGTTTCATGATTAGTTGCATTTGCATTCACTTGTTTTTCATCTTATGTTTTTTATGTTAGCATGCATTTCTCATGATAGTTTGCATCACGTGCCATGAAAATTTGCCTGACTGAACTAGTTAATAACCTGTCGAGATATCTGATGATGGCTTAATTGCCACGGCATTAGGTTAAGAGAACTTTTGACTGTAGGCTTAGCATGGAAATTTGCTTAGGATTTTGTTATGATGTTGCTTTAATAAACACTGTTGTGACTTGTTAATCTAGGAGAACCTATAGAACCTTAGGCAAGAAATATTAGAACAATACTAGAGGTTCCCAACTGGCTCAAGCCAAAAAATGAACGATGAATGAACCTTTGCTAGAGGTGCCCAAAACTGGCTCTAGTCTTAAAGATCTTGAAAATGCTAGAGGTGTCTATTCGGCTCTAGTAAAAATAAAAATAATAATAATTTCTAGAGGTGACAAAAATTGGCTCTAGTTAGATCGCTTGCCTAGGAAAGTTAATAAAACTAAGGTTTTGCTGGGAACTCCTATGATTAACTTGTAGATGACTACGCACACACTTCAATTGCATCATATTGAATTTTGAGTAATTTTTCTATGTTTTGCCTAAAGTCATAAAGGTAATTAAATCTAGTTGCCACGGTTCTAAGGATTGAATTCAAGTGCGCAACTTGTTTATGTTTGGTAAATGCCTTGGTAGGTGCTTGTTAGTTTTGCATTACTTGAGGACAAGCAATAGTTCGAGTTTGGGGTGTGATAAGTGTGTAAAAATACTGTTTTTCCTACCCTTTTTACTCATATTATTGTTAGACTTAGGCCCGTTTTAGTTGCATTTGTAGCCATTCATGCATAATTTCATAGTTTTTTCGTTTGGAGGCAATAAATTGTTGTTGTTGTTTTGCTTTATTTTGTGCATGAATAAATTGTCGAGACAATTGCCGAGTCCTGCCATGGCAAGTCGGGATAAATTACATTATCTCCAAGAATTAATTCAAAAATGCAAAGGATAAATACTCGGATCTAAATAAGAATTTACTACAAATAAAGACCAAAGATAAAGAGAGATAAAAGGGGATAATTATTCTATTTTATAATTAAATAGAATTTATCTTTTTTTTCCTTAAGAATTATCTCTTATTTTGATCCTTATCACATAGGATAATTATCTACATTTAAATTCAAATACTGAGATGGATATAGATAATTTCCCCATAGATTTCAATTGCATTCAAACTCTTCTTTTTCATCTATAAAAGGAAACCGCATCAACAAACAAAGGGGAGTCGAATTTGGAGAGGGATCGAGCCAAAGGGATTCACGCACAAAGGAGTTTTATTCTCCATTTATTTTATTTTTGTAATCCCACCATGTATGGGTTATTTCTTTTGTTTTTTCCTTTTTACCCAGCCATGAACTAAACTTATATGGTTTGGGTTATTAGGTTTTGAGAGTTTTGTATGGAGGATTTTATTTTGGTTTAAGTTTAAGGCACAATGTTGATTCAATTCTTATTCTTGAAAATTGAGTAGTTTAGAGATAAACACTTGAAAGGAGAAACATTCATTTAAACTCAAATCCCTAATCGGTGACAAAAAGGAGAGAGCGAGATCAATAGAGATTCGTAAGAAGGATTTACTCTAATAAAGTAACAGCCATTGGAGGTTCCTCGATCGAGTTCATTTCCAAACATTATGAGAGTTGATGGAGATCAATAGACTGAATTGAACTCAGATTTCCTAATATTGTGATAATTGAAGGGAATCAATTCCCTCTTGAACCAAGTTCCCGGAAAGTGACAAAGTGAAGAAAGCTTGGAGAATAAGTGAATTTCAAGCGGCTAATAAGAGTTCGTGGAAAGACGGTGTCCACTATTGGTAAAGTAACGTGTGATAGACGTATCACCAAGGTTAGCACAAACGTCAACGTTCAATTTAGAAATAACGTAAAGGCATTAAAGAACACTTTTCCGAGCATTAGAGACACAATTGACTTGCCACGGCATTACACTTGTCATAACAATTAACTTGCCAGGGCAACCACTTGCCGAAAAGAGTCCTACTCCGACCTAACCACTTGCTATTGCATTTCACTGGTCACTGGGAGTCCTACTTCTAGCAAACTATTTGTTTGGGCAATTACTTGCCACGACAATCTATTTCCTCATCATCTCACTTGCCTCCAGCATTCAACTTGCCAAAGCAATTCATCCAGCTTACTTTCAATCCTAATAAGCCAGCCTACTCTCTCAATTCGGTTTCCTCTTTCCTTTATTTTAATTCTCTTAGTCTTAGTTTATTTTACTTTAATTCATCACTATTATTTAACTCTTTAAACATTTGTAGTAACTTAAGCAAAGTGGCCCAAACCAATCCATGTGGAGATGATACTCTATATTCTTCACTTTATTACTTGCGAAATGTTCACTTGCACCATTTGCGTAACACTCAAAACACACAACAGATGTATCTAAATATTATTTTTGGTTGTTGCTAAGGATATTATATAAATTCATGTTGAAATGTAAGTTTTATTTTGTTGTTTTTTTTATTTTATTTATATATTTATTTGTTTATAGTTAATTTAGTTAACATTTCTTAATATATAAACGAACATATTTGCGAACACTTAAATGAACAGAATAACTCTTGAGCTCACTGATGAATCGAATAGAGCAGATTGAAGTAGAGTATCAGCTCTTCTGGCACAACATCAACACCCATTGAGCGCGTTATACTAGAGAATGATATGAATTGCAGTATACCTTCTCCAAGGTTCCCTGCTGAGTTACTTACCTCGGCAACTGAAGCTGGCAAATTTAGACCAATTGCCAATGATTCCCAAGACACCACATATGCACTGTTAAGATTTCCACATCCGGATGTGCCATGTAATGCCCTAAAATTTACTAAGTTGATTAAGGGTCATTTAGTACTAAGATAATAGCTTAAAAGCTAACCTAGTGACTAAAATGACAAAAATGTAAAAGTTAGGATTTCTTTAATTATGGGTTTTGGAAATGAAATTTCTAAGGTTTAAAGGTATCATGTGATAGATAGTGAATTGAATTTTAAAAGTTTAGTGACCAAAATGTAAATTTTGAAAATTTTATGGCTAAAGTATAAACTTTGGAAAACTCTGGGGACTAAAGTTGCAATTCCCCAAAAGTTAAGGGTTTTTATTTCATAAATAAATAGATCACCTAAGGGTGTGGATCGAACGTGAAGATTCTGGTTTGATCCGATGTTTATAATATTGGGAATTTACAGTCAAAGTTTAAATAGAATTCGGATATCCGAATTGAATCGAATAATTATGAGATTTCATCATAAGATAGAGGAAGTTTATAAAAGTTTATTACAAATTCTGAGAATATTTTAGTCCGATTCAAGATGAATCCTACAATTTAATCATGAGTAAATAGATTAATTATCAGTATATCAGATCGAATGGAAAAATCAAGAGACTGATCCAAAAGCTATGGAAAATTCATAAAATGCTATTTTAATAATATTTTATTATGGTTGGTTGAATTATAACTAGATTTAGTTAGATAGTAATAGAATGACAATTTTTTAACAAACTAGTAAATAAAGACTAGTTGGAGGGCAAATTGGTCATTTGGACACAATGGTAATTTTGAAATATTTGAAAGTTACAAGGGACAATTTTGGAAGAAGGAAGCTGAATATTTAATCTTGGCCCTTGATTGATAATAAGATCAATTTCAGTCGTTGGATCAAAAGGGCAATTTAGTAATTTTCCTATTTGAATGAATTTAAAATTCATTTTAAATTACAAGTGGTCTAATAGAATGAATTGAAAACAAAGAAGCAAAAAGATGAAGACTCTTCATCTTAGTATTTTCGAAAATGAGGGAGAAAAAGGAAAAAAAAAATCCAAGCTTGATTCAAGCCTCGAAACTCGATTTTCAAGTAATCTTTCGAACTGCAAAGTTGTTCTACTCTTCAAACTGTGTCTTTTGATGTAAATAATTCATGTTTGATTTATGAAATTTTTTCATGAGAAGAAGTTAGGGTTTATGAATCAAAATGGGGTTTTGAGATTTTATGATTCCATGATTGAATTCAAGTTGGAATTAAGCTAGTATGTTGTAAAAATCATGTTATTTAGTTGTGATTTAAACCCTACATATTTTAGTTTGTGTGGAGAAGATTAGGATTTATGGATACAAGTTTAATTTAGGGCTTGTGATGTTGGATTAATGATATAGTAAGCTTGAATTGTTGTTAGGAAGCAAAACCTTAAGTTAAATTGTGTATGGACCATTTCGGCAAATTGAAAAGTTGAAGGACCAAATATGAATTTTTATAATTTGGAGTGTATTTATGTTATTGTTGATGTTAGAGACAAGAAAATAAATTTAGAATGCTAAATTGATGTCGAATTGAATTAGTGACCATTTTGATAATTTGTCAAAGTTAAGTGACCAAATCGAAATTGAAGTTTTGTATGGAAGCTAAATCTGATTTTGAAAATTCGCCATAAATCGTACAAGATGAATTTGGAATATTAATTTATATGGGTGAAAAGCTTATCGAAACTAGTTTCTTTCAGAACAAACGAGGTCGAATTTCGAGTTATAGATTATTTTATAGAAATATTTCTTTGAAGGTACTCAAACTGCCAGAAAATGAGAATTGATACACTTTGTATCTAAGGTTGATTAGTAAGCTTGAAAGGGGTTAATGGAACTAAGGAACATAATGAGTTTTTGAACAATACAAGGAAGAAAGTGAAACATTTGGAATTTTTTATATTTGAATGATTATATTGGACCATATGTCTAAGATATTGTTAGATTAGGATCTAACAAATATTTCTTTATTTGATTTATGAAGTTCAAGTTCGAATCAAGAGAGGTTCGAGGTGTAATGAAGAAAAAGTTTAAAGAGGACTTAGTGAGGCATACAAATAAATGGCCCAGGTGAGTGCAATTGCATGCATATCATAATACATTGATATTTATGTCATTGAATATATGATTGATATAATGTGAATATGTCAAGATTTGAGAAATAAAATGCATTGATCAATTGATTACTTACATTGATGAAATTGAAATGTTATTTTGGGTATGAACTACCCAATGTTGATATATATTGATATATGTTGCCATCGATGAAATAGATTGATGATATAAAGCCCAATGTATGATATAGAGATTCAAAGGTATAGGTGGATATCCATAGAGTCATAAACACATGTATAAATATTCTAAGCACTTCAGGTAAAATGCAAATTTATTCTAAGCACTTCAGGTAAAATGCAAATTTATTCTAAGCACTTCAAGTAAAGTGCAAATTTCATTAATGGTATACTCCAGTAAGTATACCAAAGCACTTCGGTGCTAAGCACTCCCGGTAGAGTGCATTACTACACTATACTCAAGTAAGTATAAGGGGGATGACTCATGTACATAGAATCTCTTAATTCGATACCTTAGGCTAAGTAAATTGAAATGAATCAAAGAAACGGTATGATATGCTTGAAAGCTTGCAGATAGAAATGAAAAAGTATTGGTAAGCATTGAAAGCTTACGGATGGAAATGGCAACTGTATTGGTAAGATCTAATCTTACTACTTTGATATTCATATATGATGTTACATATTTACTTATGTTAAAGAGCATGAAATGGTAAATGATCATATGCATTATTATTTATTTACATTGATATTTATGTCAAATTGCATTTGACTATGAATTATTGCCTCACTAAGTAAATACTTAGCGTATGATTGTTTCACATTTAGGAAAGAATAAATGGTTGGAGTAAGGAGAATAAACGGACATCATAAATCAATAACATGTACATCAGTATCAATAAGATATCTTTTGACACTGTTTGATATTTACTAGTTGGCATGTATATTAAAATAATATGCATGCTCTGATAGAATTTGTATTTTATTTGGTATCTAGATGAATTTTAAATTAGGCAGTTTTTAGGCAGTTTCACTAATTATATAAAGTCAAATTAAATTGATAAGTTGTTGCCTAAAATTAAACTCGATTTGAAGATGAAAATATTATGTTTAAACTTTACGCGATTAACTGCATTTGTAAATAGAAACTAAATATATTGTAATATTTTTAAAGAAATAAAATTTTACCAAATTACAAATGTAGAGGGTTTTACAAATGTTTTGTGATATCTCTGACTCGTATTCAGTGATGGATACGGGAAAGGGGTGTTACATTTATTGGTATCAAAGCTACAGGTTTAGCCGATTATCGGCCTAAATGGAAGTGGTTTTATGTTAAAAATGGTATACATGCCACTAGGATATCAATGTTATTGATCTGATGTTTTTATGATATGATTGATGCCGCTCCTTAATAATGTAAATTGGGAGGAATTATAAGAAATATTTGAGTCAAGAAAGCGTGATGAACTGGTAAATTGGAAGCTTTGAAAGGAATCAAGAGTAGTAACAATAAGGTTAATGATAACCCTTCGGATAAATCGGAACAAGAAAGGGACACTGGTACAACAAGGAGTGCCTGTGCCGGATTAAGGAACTAAAAATTTCAAGAACATGTGTATTGAAAGGAAAAGCAGATTAAGGTCCAGTGATTGTTGATTTATAACTAAATAACCTAAGGATTACACTGGACGGATTCTACTATTTGGATACCGAGAATTGGATGGAGTTGTATTGCTGCTCCGATGTTAAGTTAAAGCTGGGGAAACATTTGAAATTGCTACGCAGCTAGGATTGCACACATTAGTCCGAGTTTATAACATCGGGAATGATAAAGATTGGGATTATCTGAAAATCAAAGAAGGTACATCTCATCTTTTGGGATAAACCTGTATTGATGTTGATGGGTCCTAGCTTTACACATTCGTATATAAGTACGGATTTGAGTGGCAAACGAGATATCCTCTTAGAACCCATTTCAAGTAATAGAGCGGTGACAAATTTGTTGGGTTGTAATGTAAGGGTAAGTTGAACATATGGGATTTGCTCGATAAAATATAAAGAATGGAGTTCCCTATAAACTTAATGAAATTATCTTTCGAGGAGTTCAAGATGATTTTTGGGCATAAATTGGTTATCTTCCTATCATGTCATGGTGAATTGTCACATAAAGCGATTAATATTGAAAATCATGGAAGACACATAAATAGTAGTAGTTGGTGAAAGGGTAAATCCTTTCTCCAATGTAATTTCAGTTGTTTTATTAAGAAATTGTTACTACAAGGTTGCCAAGCTTTCTTAGTAAATTTAGTGGATACTCAAGCTGTTGAAGTTAAATTGGAAAATAACTCGACTATCTGAAACTATCCAGATATATTCCCAAATGGATTACTCGGAATTTCCTCTAGATTGAGAGGTAAAATTCAAAATAAAGATGTTACCAGGCATTGAACCTAAATTAATGGCCCTTTATAAAATGACTTTGACCAAAATTCAAGAGTTAAAGGTACAGTTGCAAGAAATGTTAGGTCAAGGTTTTATAAAGCCAAGTGTGTCACCTTGGGGTGCCCAGTGTATTTGTGAAAAGAAAGATTAATCTATGTGATTAAGTATAGATTACCGTCAGCTAAACAAGGTGACGGTGAAGAATAAATATCCTCTTTCGAGGACTGATGATCTTATTGACCAGTTAAAAAGGTGCATTTGTGTTTTTCAAAACCAATCTCCGATCTAAGTATCATTAGTTAAAGACCAAGGAAGAAGATATTCTAAAAATAGTTTTCGGACTCGATATGGATAATATGAGTTCGTGATAGTGTCCTTTGGTTTAAAAAATGCTTCTGCAGCATTAATAGACCCGATAAATTGAGTATTTCAACCTTACTTGGACCAATTTTTGGTACTGTCCATTGAGGATATTTTGGTCTATTCGAAGGCAAAGGAAGAACAAAATGTCCATCTTCGTATTGTTCTTCAAATCTTTTGAGAAAGGAAGCCATATACTAAGTTGTTAAAGTGTGAATTTTTGGTTGTCGAAAGTTGCTTTATTGGTTATGTGATTTCAGCAGAGGGGATAAGAGTAGATCCCAAGAAAGAACAAACTATAGTTGAATGGAAACCTCCGAAGAAAGTTTCTGAGATTTGAAATTTCTTGGGATTTGTTGGTTATTATCAAAAGTTGTAAAATTTTTCTCGATGATTGCCTCCCCATTGATCAAGCTATTGAGGAAAGAAATGCCATTCAGTTGGACAAATAAACAACAAGAAATCTTTGGGACATTAAAGGAGATCTTAATAGTAGCCCCGGTACTAGTACAACCAAAATTGGGCAAAGATAATATGGTAACTGACGCCCTCAGTCGAAAGACTTTTGCTATTTTAAGAGCTATGGATACGAGACTAGCATTAAAAGAAGATGGTGCTTTGATTACCGAGTAAAAAAAATCTACTTCATTGGATCTAATAAAAGATCTTTAGAGAAAGGATGAGAAATGTTGTCAAGGTTCAAACAAGT
Source organism: Hibiscus mutabilis (assembly GCA_019671005.1). Classification (NCBI taxonomy): domain Eukaryota; kingdom Viridiplantae; phylum Streptophyta; class Magnoliopsida; order Malvales; family Malvaceae; genus Hibiscus; species Hibiscus mutabilis. The sequence goes on along the minus strand of CM033752.1, from coordinate 8,795,263 downwards.
GGAAAAAGATGAAACCGAAGATTTGAAGTTAAGTCTGATAGATACTTATATTATCAAGGAAGAATCTATATCTCAAATGATGGAAAATATATGCTTATCCGGAAAGAAAAGATAATTGGTATGGAGTTAAGGATAAAGTATTCCTTTCACCTTGGAATAAGGTGTTATGGTTTAGACAAAAAGAAAGTTAATTCCAAGATTTATTGGACCATAAGAAATTGTGAAAATAGTTGCTCTGGTAGCTTATAAGCTAGTTTTATCTTTGGGAAAGAACAAGATTCATAACGTATCGATTCTTAAGAAGTATTGATTAGATCTCTTTCATGTCATTATCCCGATGAAAATAGAGATTCAGCCAAATTTAATGTATGAGAAAGAACCGGTAAAGATCCTAGCATATGGAGTCAAAGAACTGAGAAACAAGGTAACCTTGCTTGTCCAAGTTATTTGACAAAATCATTAGTTCAAGTAAACGACTTGAAAAAGATTAGAAGAAGATATGAGAAAATTGTTTCCTCACCTTTTGGAACCAAGTACGTATTAAAAATTCGAGGACGAATTTTCTTAAGAGGGAGAGAATTGTAATAACCCAAAATTTACGAAGTTGATTAAGGGTCATTTATTACTAATATAATAGCTTAAAAGCTAACTTAGTGACTAAAATGACAAAAATGTAAAAGTTAGGATTTCTTTAATTGTGGGTTTTGGAAAGGAAATTTCTAAGGTTTAAAGGTATCATGTGATAGATAGTGAATTGAATAAGGTATTCTTAAATTTTGGTTGAATTCCAAGGAAAATTAGAATGGGAATTGAATTTTAAAAGTTTAGTGACCAAAATGTAAATTTTGAAAATTTTATGGCTAAAGTATAAACTTTGGAAAAGTTTGGGGACTAAAGTTGCAATTCCCCCAAAAGTAAGGGCTTTTATTTCATAAATAAATAGATCACCTAAGGGTTTGGATCGAATGGGAAGATTCTATTTTGATCTGATGCTTCTATTATTGGGAATTTACAGTCAAAGTTTAAATGGAATTCGGATAACCGAATTGAATCGAATAATTATGAGATTTCATCATAACATATAAGAAGGTTATAAAAGTTTATTACAAGTGCTGAGAATATTTTAGTTCGATTCAAGATGAATCCTACAATTTAATCCTGAGTAAAGAGATTAATTATATGTATATCGGATCGAATGGAAAAATCGAGAGACTAATCCAAAAGCTATGGAAAAGTCATAAAATGTTATTTTAAGAATATTTTATTATGGTTGGTTGAATTCTAACTAGATTTAGTTATATAGTAATGGAATGGCAATTTTGGAACAAACTAGTAAGTAAAGACCAGTTGGAAGGCAAATTGGTCATTTGGCCACAATGGCAATTTTGAAATATTTGAAAGTTACAAGGGAAAATTTTGGAAGAAGGAAGTTGAAGATTTAATCTTGGCCCTTGATTGATGATAAGATCAATTTCAATCGTTGGATCAAAAGGGCAATTTAGTAATTTTCCTATTTGAATGATTTTAAAATTTATTTTAAATTACAAGTGGCATAATAGAATGAATTGAAAAAAAAGAGCAAAAATATGAAGACTCTTCATCTTAGTATTTTCGAAAATGAGGGAGAAAAAGGAAAAAAAAAATTCCAAGCTCGATTCAAGCCCCAAAACTCGATTTTTAGGTAATCTTTCGAACTGCAAAGTTGTTCTACTCTTCGAACTCTATCTTTTGATGTAAATAATTCATGGATTTCATGTTTGATTTATGAGAAATTTTCATGAGAAGAACTTAGGGTTTATGAATCAAATTGGGGTTATGATTCCTTGACTAAATTCAAGTTGGAATTAAGCTAGTATGATGTTAAAATCATGTTATTGAGTTGGGATTTAAACCCTACATATTTTAGTTTGTGTGGAGAATATTAGGATTTATGGATACAAGTTTAATTTAGGGTTTGTGATGTTGGATTAATGATCTAGTAAGCTTGAATTGTTGTTTGGAAGCAAAACCCTAAGTTAAATTGCGTAGGGACCATTTTAGTAAATTGAAAAGTTGAGGGACCAAATCTGAATTTTTAGAATTTGGAGTGTATTTATGTTATTAATGATGTTAGAGACAAAAAATGAAGTTAGAATGCTAAATTGATGTTGAATTAAATTAGTGACCATTTTGATAATTTATCAAAGTTAAGTGACCAAATCGAAATTGAAGTTTTGTATGGGGTATAAATATTATTTTTAGTTTTAATGATGGAATTAAGGTAGTAATGTTGAATTGAGGACTAATTTTCAAAGTTAAGAAGCTTGAATACTTATCTTTGCATTTTAGTGACTATTTCGGTAAAGAAGGAAAATTAAGGAGAATTATTGTGAATAATTATTTGATGAAAAATGTCATAAGATGGTGGTTTAAAGCAAGTAATTGGACTGAATTGAAATGTAGAGAAATAAGGAGAAGTTAGTATAAAAGTTGAAGTTGTTTATGGAAGCTGTGCAGAAAAACTGGTTTATGGCAGTGACTTTGAAAATTCACCATAAATTCTAAAAAAAGGTTAGATGGTGAATTTTATACCGATGTAAATATTTGTTCGTCTAGTTTAGTTTCCAGCAAACGGAAACTGATTTCGAGTTCCGAGTCAAAAGATATGAATTTTTAAGTGACGAAATGTCAGAAAACAGAACACCAGCCTGTTCTGAATTTCAGCATTGTAACTGACTTTGAAAATTCGTCATAAATCGTACAAGATGAATTTGGAATATTAATTTATATGGGTGAAAATCTTATCGAATCTAGTTTCTTTCAGAACAAACGGAGTCGAATTCCGAGTTATATATTATTTTATATAAATATTTCTTTGAAGGTACTGCAAACTGCCAGAAAATGATAATTGATACACTTTGTATCTAAGGTTGATTAGTAAGCTTGAAAGGGATTAATGGAAGTTCAAATTGGTCACTAATGACCATAATGAGTTTTTGAACAATACAATGAAGAAAGGGAAACGTTTGGAAATTTTTATATTCAAATGATTATATTGGACTATAAGTCTAACATATTGTTAGATTGGGATCTAACAAATATTTCTTTATTTGATTTATGAAGTTCAAGTTCGAATCAAGAGAGGTTCGAGGTGTAATGAAGAAAAAGTTTAAAGAGGACTTAGTGAGGCATACAAATAAATGCCCCAGGTGAGTGCAATTGCATGCATATCATAATACATTGATATTTATGTCATTGAATATATGATTGATATATTGTGAATATGTCAAGATTTGAGAAATAAAATGCATTGATCAATTGATTACTTACATTGATGAAATTGAAATGTTATTTCGGGTATGAACTGCCCAATATTGATATAGATTGATACATGTTGCCATTGATGAAATAGATTGATGATATAAAGCTCAATGTATGATATAGAGATTCAAAGGTATAGTTGGATATCCATAGAGTCATAAACAGCTCTATAAATATTCTAAGCACTTCACGTAGAGTGCAAATTTATTCTAAGCACTTCAAGTAGAGTGCAAATTTATTCTAAGCACTTCAAGTAAAGTGCAAATTTCATTAATGGTATACTCCGGTAAATATACCAAAGCACTTCGGTGCTAAGCACTCCTGGTAGAGTGCATTAATACACTATACTCAAGTAAGTATAAGGGGGATGACTCGTGTACATAGAATCTCTTAATTCGATACCTTGGGCTAAGTAAATTGAAATGAATCAAATAAACAATATGATAAGCTTGAAAGCTTGCAGATAGAAATGAAAATGAATTGGTATGCATTGAAAGCTTACGGATGGAAATGGCAACGGTATTGGTATGATCTAATCTTACTACTTTGATATTCATATATGTTGTTACATATTTACTTATGTTAAAGAGCATGAAATGGTAAATGATCATATGCATTATTATTTATTTACATTGATATTTATGTCAAATTGCATTTGACTATGAATTACTGTCTCACTAAGTAAATACTTAGCGTGTGACTGTTTCACATGTAGGAAAGAAGAAATGGTTGGAATAAGGAGCATAAACGGACATCATAAATCAATAACATGTACATCAGTATCAGTAAGATATCTTTTGACACTGTTTGATATTTACTAGTTGGCATGTATATTAAAATAATATGCATGCTCTAATAGAATTTGTATTTTATTTGGTATCTGGATGAATTTTAAATCAGGCAGTTTTTAGGCAGTTTCACTAATTATATAAAGTCAAATTAAATTGATAAGTTGCTGCCTGAAATTAAACTCGATTTGAAGATGAAAATATTATGTTTAAACTTTACGCAATTAACTACATTTGTACATAAAACTAAATATATTGTAATATTTTTAAAGAAACAAAATTTTACCAAATTACAAATGTAGAGGGTTTTACAAATGTTTTGTGATATCTCTGACTCGTATTCAGTGATGGATAAAGGAAATGGGGTGTTACATGCCAATAAAGCAATCACTGAAGCATAAAGCTTCGATCCAAGGAGAAACAACAAAGGAGGGTGAGACAGAGGATGAGGTAGAGGAAATGGAAGCCCTAGTCCCTATCCCACCAGCAAGATAGCAATCATCGCACACTAGAAAGCATGTTAAGCACATGGCCACCTAGAAACTTCAATTTAGAGGTGACAACCTCTCAGATTAGCATTTTTTATCTTATTTTTATTTTTGTTTTCATTTCTTTTACATGCATTGAGGACAACGTTTCCCTCAAGTTTGGGGGGTTGTCTTTGTTTGTTTCATGATTAGTTGCATTTGTATTCACTTGTTTTTCATCTTATGTTTTTTATGTTAGCTTGCATTTCTCATAATAGTTTGCATCACGTGCCATGACAATTTGCCTAACTGAACTTGTTAATAACCTGCTGTGATATCTGATGATGGCTTAATTGACACGACATTAGGTTAAGAGAAATTTTGACTGTAGGCTTAGCATGGAAGTTTGCTTAGGATTTTGTTATGATGCTGCTTTAATAAACACTGTTGTGACTTGTTAATCTAGGAGAAACCAGTGAACCTTAGGCAAGAAATATTAGAACAATACTAGAGGTTCCCAAATGGCTTTAGCCAAAAAAATGAACGATGAATGAACCATTGCTAGAGGTGACCAAAACTGGCTCTAGTCTTAGGGATCTTAAAAATGCTAGAGGTGCCTATTCAGCTCTAGTAAAAATAAAAATAATAATAATAATTACTAGAGGTGCCCAAAACTGGCTCTAGTTAGATCGCTTGCCTCGGCAAGTTAATAAAACTAAGGTTTTGCTGGGAACTCCTATGATTAACTTGTACATGACTACGCACACACTTCAATTGCATCATACTGAATTTTGAGTAATTTTTATGTGTTTTGCCTAAATTCACAAAGGTAATTAAATCTAGTTGCCACGGTCCTGAAGATTGAAGTCAGGTGTGCAACTTGTTCATGTTTGGTAAATGCCTTGGTAGGTGCTTGTTAGTTTTACTTTGCTTGATGACAAGCAATAGTTCGAGTTTAGGGGTGTGTAAAAGTACTATTTTCTTACCCTTTTTACTTATATTATTGTTAGACTTAGGCCCATTTTGGTTGTATTGTAACCATTCATGCATAATTTCATAGTTTTTTTCGTTTGGAGGGATTGATCTTGTGTTTTTCTATTTTTGTAGAGAAATTGTTGTTGTTTTGCTTTATTTTGTGGAAGAATGAATTATCGAGACAATTGTTGAGTCCTGCCATGGCAAGTCGGGATAAATCACATTATCTCCAGAAATTAATTCAAAAATGCAATGGATAAAGACTCAGATTTAAATAGGAATTTACTAAAGATAAAGACCAAAGATAAAGAGAGATAAAAGGGGATAATTATTCTATTTTACAAATAAATAGAATTTATCTTTTTTTCCTTAAGAATTATCTCTTATTTTTATCCTTATCACATAGGATAATTATCTACATTTAAATTCAAATACTGAGATGGATATAGATAATTTCCCCATGGATTTCAATTGCATCCAAACTCTTCTTTTTCATCTATAAAAGGAGATCGTATCAACAAACAAAGAGGAGTCGAATTTGGAGAGAGATCGAGCCAAAGGGATTCACGCACAAAAGAGTTTTATTCTCCATTTATTTTCTGTTTTGTAATCCCACCATGTATGGGTTATTTCTTTTGTTTTTTCCTTTTTACCCAGCCATGAACTAAACTTAGATGGTTTGGGTTATTAGTTTTGAGAGTTTTGTATGGAGGATTTTATTTTGGTTTGAGTTTAATGCACAATGTTGATTCAATTCTTATTCTTGAAAATCGAGTAGTTTAGAGATAAACACTTGAGGGGAGAATCATTCATTGAAACTCAAATCCCTAATCGGTGACAGAAAGGGGAGAAGGAAATCAATGGAGACTTGTAAGAAGGATTTACTCTAATAAATTGACAGTCATTGGAGGTTCCTCGACCAAGTTGATTTCCAAACATTACGAGAGTTGATGGAGATCAACAGACTGGATTGAATTCGGGTTTCCTAATATTGCGAGAGCTGAAGGGAATCAATTCCTTCTTGAACCAAGTTTTTGAAAAGTGACAAAGTGAAGGAAGCTTGGAGAAGAAGTGAATTTCAAGCGGCTAACAAGAGTTCAAGGAAAGACGATGTCCACTCTTGGTAAAGTAACGTGTGACAAATATATCACCAAGGTTTGCACAAGTGTCAGCCCTTTAATTTAGAAATAACGTAGAGGCATTGAAGAACACTCTGCTGAGCATTAGAGACACAATTGACTTGCCACGACATCACACTTGTCAAAACAATTAACTTGCCAGGCAACCAATTGCCGAGAAGAGTCCTACTCCGACTCAACCACTTGCTTGCATTTCACTGGTCATGAAGAGTCCTACTTCCAGCAAACTACTTGTCTGGGCAATTACTTGCCACAACAATCTACTTGCCTCATCATCTCACTTGCCTCCAGCATTCAACTTGCCAAAGCAACTCATCCAGCTTACTCTAAATCCTAATAAGCCAGCCTACTCTCTCAATTCGGTTTCCTCTTTCCTTTATTTTAGTTCTCTTAGTCTTAGTTTATTTTACTTTAATTTATCACTATTATTTAACTCTTTAAAGATTTGCAGTAACTTAAGCAAAATAACCTAAACCAATCCCTGTGGAGACGATACTCTATATTCATCACTTTATTACTTGTGACATGTTCACTTACACCATTTGCGTAGCACTCAAAACACACAACATATGTATCTAAATATTGTTTTTTGTTGTTGCTAAGGATGTTATATAAATTCATGTTGAAATGTAAGTTTTATTTTGTTGCTTTTGTTTTATTTATTTATCGTTAATTTAGTTAACAATTCTTAATATATAAACGAACATGTTCGCGAACACTTAAATGAACAGAAGAACTCTTGAGCTCACTGATGAATCGATTAGAGCAGATTGAGGCAGAGTATCAGCTCTTGTAGCACTACATCAACACCCATTGAGCGTGTTATACTAGAGAATGATATGAATTGCAGTATACCTTATCCAAGGTTCCCTGCTGAGTTACTTGCCCCGGTAACTGAAGCTGGCAAAATTAGACAATTACGAATGATTCCCTAGACACCACCTATGCACTGTTAAAATTTCCACATTGGATGTGCCAATAAAGCAATCACTAAAGCATAAAGCTTCGATCCAAGGAGAAACAGAAAAGGAGGGTGAGCCAGAGGAAAAGGTAGAGGAAATGGAAGCTCTAGTCCCTGTCCCACCAGCAAGATAGAAACCATCACGCATTGGAAAGCATGTTAAACACATGGCCACCTAGAAACTTCAATTCAGAGGTGACGACCTCTCGGATTAGCATTTTTATCTTTATTTTTATTTTTATTTTTGTTTTCATTTTGTTTACATGCATTGAGGACAATGCTTTCCTCAAGTTTGGGGGGGATTGACTTTGTTTGTTTCATGATTAGTTGCATTTGTATTCTCTTGTTTTTCATCTTATGTTTTTTATGGTAGCATGCATTTCTCATGATAGTTTGCATCACGTGCCATGACAATTTGCCTGACTGAACTTGTTAATAACCTGATGTGATATCTGATGATGGCTCAATTGCCACAACATTAGGTTAAGAGAACTTTTGACTGTAGGCTTAGCATGGAAATTTGCTTAGGATTTTGTTATGATGCTGCTTTAATAAACACTGTTGTGACTTCTTAATCTAGGAGAACCTAGTGAACCTTAGGCAAGAAATATTAGAACAATACTAGAGGTTCCCAACTGGCTCTAGCCAAAAAATGAACAATGAATGAACCTTTACTAGAGGTGCCCGAAATTGGCTCTAGTCTTAGGGTTCTTGAAAATGCTAAAGGTGCCTATTCGGCTCAAGTAAAAATAATAATAATTGCCAGAGGTGCCAGGAATTGGCTTTAGTTAGATCGCTTGCCTCGGCAAGTTAATAAAACTAAGGTTTTGCCGGGAACTCCTATGATTAACTTGTACATGACTACGCACACACTTCAATTGCATCATACTGAATTTTGAGTATTTTTTTTGTGTTTTGCCTAAAGTCACAAAGGTAATTAAATCTAGTTACCACACGATTCTGAGGATTGAAGTCATGTGTGCAACTTGTCATGTTTGGTAAATGCCTTGGCAAGTGCTTGTTAGTTTTGCATTGCTTGAGGACAAGCAATAGTTCGAGTTTAGGGGTGTGATAAGTGTGTAAAAGTACTGTTTTTCCTACCATTTTTACTCATACTATTGTTAGACTTAGGCCCATTTTAGTTGCATTTGTAGCCATTCATGCATAATTTCGTAGTTTTTCCGTTTGGAGGGCTTGATCTTGTGTTTGCTATTTTTGTAGAGAATTGTTGTTGTTTTGCTTTATTTTGTGCAGGAATGAATTGTCAAGACAATTGCCGAGTCCTGCCATGGCAAGTCGGGATAAATCACATTATCTCCAGGAATTAATTCCAAAATGCAATGGATAAAGACTCAGATTTAAATAGGAATTTACTGCAGATAAAGTCCAAAGATAAAGAGAGATAAAAGGGGATAATTATTCTATTTTACAATTAAATAGAATTTATCTTTTTTCCTTAAGAATTATCTCTTATTTTTATCCTTATCACATAGGATAATTATCTAGATTTAAATTCCAATATTGAGATGGATATAGATAAATTTCCCTATGGATTTCAGTTGCATTCAAACTCCTCTTTTTCATCTATAAAAGGAGATCACATCAACAAACAAAGGGGAGATCGAGCAAAAGGGATTTACGCACAAAGGAGTTTTCTTCTCCATTTATTTTCGTTTTTGTAATCCTACCATGTATGGGTTATTTCTTTTGTTTTTTCCTTTTTACCTAGCAATGAACTAAACTTAGATGGTTTGGGTTTTTAGGTTTTTTCCTTTTTACCCAGCCACTTTTGAGCCGTAGTTAAGATCAGGGATTTAAATAGCGTTTACGGTCGCGTTTTCGGTCGCATCGCGGTTATCGCGGTTGCGGACATAACGGAGGCTATTGCGGTCATTACGGGTGTCGCGGTCGTGAATTTTTTTTAAATTTACACAACTTATTGTAAAACATAATAATAATTATAATTATAAAAGTCTTTTTTAATGATATTTAGAGTATTTCTAAATAAAAATGAACATAAATAAATTAAAATTGATTAAAAATATCTATTATAATTGTGAGAATTTCTTACGATTTTATCAAAGAGTTATTTTCTACCAGAAAACTCAAGAATAATATATATATATATATATATATATATATATTTGTTCTATCGGTCAATAACTAAATTAAAAAAATGATCAAGGTAAATATCAACAATGAGAGAATTTAATTATAATTATAAAAATTTAGTTTTTAATGATTTTAGAGTGTTTTCTAACACATATAAAAGGATTTAATTGAAAGAAAATAAGACTTAGAGGCTCAATTGGAAGTTTCGTTATGGATTTGAGTACTTAATTGGAAATAGAATAAAACAAAACATCTTAATTAAACTAAAAATTTGCCTTAAAGGACTAAATTGTAAGTATACTAAAATCTTTAAGCCTCTCCGAAAATTTACTAAAATTTGAACCCTATTTCCCGCATTTACCCTTTTTAATGTTATAACTCATCTTCCTCACCTTTTTATCCTGAGCAAACCTCTGCAACATTTTCCTCATCCTCCTCCCCTTTTCATCTCCGGCCACCAGCCCTTTTCATCGACGAACCATCCATTTACCCTTTTTAATGTTATAACTCATCTTCCTCACCTTTCCATCCCGAGCAAACCTCTGCAACATTTTCCTCCTCCCCCTCCCCTTTTCATCTCCGGCCACCACCCCTTTTCATCGACGAACCATCCGTGAAATGTTCTTAAAGCGGTAATAGCGGTCCGTTATCGCTGCAATCGGCCGCTACCCGTTAAATCGTCGCCGCAATCCGCCATCTTTGGTGTGAATGCAATTCACAGGGCGTTTTTTTGAAAAAACGGTTTCGGCCAACGACGCTACCGCTATATAGCGGCCGCAATCGCGGTTGCGGACCGCTTTTTAAAACCCTGGTTAAGATTCTAAATTCTAAGGTTCATTAGCAAAAATTTGAGCAATAGTTACTTACGCTCGTGTAGCTAGTCTAAAATTTCAGATCTGGTGAAGTACATTATTGTACGATATAACGTATACGTCAAACAACTTGAAATGTGAGAAAAGAGAGTAAAATGTGCCTCATCTGCAGTGACGGAAGGGCCGAGAAAGGAAGTGTCGAGGCTAGGTCCGGGAGCTCTAGTAGGTGGAGCTAAAGGTCCAAGTAGATCAGGTGAAGGGGAGGAGCATTGTGTTTCTTAGACTTCTTGCTCTTGCTCTTACTCTTACTCTTACTCTTACTCTTACTCTTGCTTAGAGCAGATGCAGGAACCTCAGGGTGTGGTTGGTGCAGCAACAAGAGGAGAAAAGGCAGAGCTCTCTGGAGGAGCTGTCGGTGCAGCAGCGGGCGGAGATTTGGCTGGAGGAGAGCTCACAAGAACTGGAGTCGGTGGAGAAATTTTTGATGTAGCAGCCGGTGTTGAAGGAGCCAGAGCCGCTGTAAACTTATCGTCTCGGGAGCTTCAGTAAGTGGCGACGAAGTAAGTGGTGAATTGTCTTTTTGTATTTTTTTCTTCCCATATAAAAAATTGTTAATTTACTTAGATGTCCCTCATTTGACTTTAGTTATTTTTTTTAGCAAAATGCCGCATGGCGAATTGTTATGAGTCCACGTGTAAAGCCACGTCACTATATAACACCGTTATAGCAGGAGGTATTTTATATGACGAAGGTAAAGTTTAAAGGGTACATTGAACACGTTCAAAGTTTAGGCACCACATTAAATGTTCTGGCAAAGTATAGGGGGCATTGGTGCCATTATCCCCTATATCTTTATATGTTTAATATATGTCATATGTTATATATATGTGTTTCTATATCTTATATATATTATTATTGTTATATTACTGTTTGTGTATTTAATATAGTTTATATGATATTATTTTACAATATATATTATGTTATATTTACGTAAGGTTCTTTTTTACCGTGATTTGCACCTTAAATAACCTGATCCCGCTTCATTTTTTTTCTTTTACGCCTAATCTGTGCATGTTTTAGGGGTCTTTATTTCCTTTAAATTTATGATTATTTACCATGTTTTCACTCCTTTGTTTCGATTTGCGTTTTCATTTTTTCATTTCTTAATTCTTTTTACTTTTTTATTTTGATCTTCGTATTGAATTCATGCATTTAATTTCAAGTACCGTATTTAATTTATAAGATGTTTTCGCTCACACATTTATTTATCATATTTTATTATTCATGCATTTAATATGTTGCATGTAGTTTTAGGCATTTTGTTCCGGTATCCTAGTGGGAGTGTCATCCCAAGTCTCCGGGTGTCATCTCTTTTGGTACCGTGAATACCAAGGCAATTTTTTTATGTTATCATGCATGCAATTTAGGGATTGATTTTAAATCAAAACCAATTTTTAATTCTTCTTTGCATTTATGATACGAACCCTTTAGGTACCGATTCCAGATGTGGTGGGGGTGTGAACCATTCCGCACTCGTAACTGACTCCCAAACCCAATGGATCTCTGGTTTGGTTTTCTCGGTGTCCAGTCTACCTTATCCAAGTGACCGGTGGTGACCCCTTTGTTTCATTAAAATACGAACTTTTCCAAAATTCCCAATTAAATATTTTTAAAACTGAGGGAACACTTAGTAATTTTAAAAAATTAAAAACGGGCTTTCCAATTTTTAAAGCGAGGGGAATATTTTAGATTTTTTAGTCTCTATAGCATGACGACTCCGCTAGGGACGCATTTTTATTTTTACAAAAAAAAGATAGTCAAGACTTAGTTGGGTTCGTATCATATTTGCTAAGAAAAATCAAAATTCGATTTAATTTAATTTTTAATCCTTAACCTTGTTTGTCTACCACTTTTTATTCGCAGGGTGTTTGATAAATTGTTATCCATGCATGAGCTTTCTTCCCAGACTCTCCATCCCTGTTAAGTGGGAGTGATTACTTTGCCTTGTGGGGTGTTCACCTCTGTATGGTGTGGTAATTCACTTCCTGGATTCTATCTTTATATTTCGTGGGGTCCATACCCTCGTATGGTATAAGGGCTCGATCCTCCGGAATCGATATCCTAGCGACAGTTCGGGTACCTTTTACTTTAGATCCAAACCGCATATTGTGGACCGTAAAAGCCCACCTTTTAGAGCCATGCTGAAAGTCTACTCGTTTAGCAGTAACCCTGTTTAGGCCTTGGTTGTTTATCCGTGTTTTTGTTTTTTTGATTGTTTATGCTTGTTTTAATCGCATGATTAAATTGGTTTAATTTATCGTCTTGTTTATTATTTTCCATTTAATTTATTAGATTATTTCACCATACTGACACAGTTTTCTTTTGAGTTTGTTTTTTCTTTACATTTGTTTTGCATTGCATCCTTATGGCATAAAATAAAGGTATTAATTTTGCAAGTGGCTATCACTTTAGAAGGCAATCATAACGGATAAGAGGTCTCGTGGTAAGATAGAACAGATAAATTTTGGTCGTTGTCCTAAAAATACCTGAGATACTAAAAAAGGGGTTCATCCGAAGTCTTTGAATCAGACATAGCAGACGACACTCACACTAGTGACAAACGAATTGAGATGCAATAGTTGAAGAAGCAAATGGACGAGATGATGAACCTAATGACCACTATGGCTAAAGAGAAAGGGGTTGTCGAATCAAAAGAAGAATTAGTCAAAAATCAGAACGTGGAGCTTGATAGCCAGAACTATACCCCTAAACAAGGCAACTCCAACAAATACCATAGTTTGAACCCATTCGTGATTCACACCAACAAACCAGTGAGAGGAATATCTGAGTCAAACTCCAAGAAAGTGGTGGTAGGTCCAGAGGAAACCTGAGAAGTAATGTGAAAAAACATGTTCTAATTCCTATGAGATACACCGAGTTGCCCCGATTCAGCCTGTACCAAAGGAACCTCCTTACCTAAAAGGTTACAACATTCGCGCCAGATGTAGTTACCACTTAGAAATTCCGTGCCACACTACCGAGAATTGTGGGGCTTTGAAGAACAAAATTCAAGACCTTATCAAGACAGGAGTGTTGGGTTTCAAAGACGAAAGACCCCGATTCTATAATGAATCAGCAATTGCTAGAATAACCTGAGATACAAAATTGAAGAAGGGACAGTACCTAGGATAAGGCTCTGTTAGGGTATTTGTTTTGATATAATAATTGGAAAAAATAGACTAAATTGAAAAGATTGCAAAAATGATTCAAAGTCCAAACAACTTGAAAAATATGTTTGAAATGTTTTCAAAGGGTTTTCAATTTGTTTAAAATATTTTGACTAAAACCATATATTAAATATATCTTCAAAAGTCAAAATCTAGCCAATTTTTTCAGTGTTTTAATGAAGGTTTTGAACCTCCCTAGGAGGTTTCGAAATCGCCTTGGCAGTAAGGCCTGGACCCAAAACTAGGCAAATAGTTTTGAAACCTCTAAGAAGGTTTCGAAACCATAAGGTTTAGGAAACCCCCTTACTGGTTTCGAAACCAGGGCCCTAAAATGGCATGTAACGGCTAATTTTATTTGAAAACCCCAAAAGGTTTCGAAACCCCTTCAATGGTTTCGAAACCTCTGTATATATAAGCATTTAATGCTCAATTTTAATGGCTTCCAATTGCTCCAAAACATCTCCAACGGCCATAAACTGCTAAAATATCATTTCACACTATAAAAGCAAGCTTGGGACACTTGAAGATAGTTGAGACAATATCCAAGCTTCGTGATCAAGAGAAATAATTTTTAAGTCTTGATTTCTTTATTTCTCTTCTATATATTGTACAGAGAGTGTTTTTCATTGTTTTTATTCTTTACACTCTTGTGAGCTTCAATCTTGTAAACACCCATCTTGTGAGGTTTCTTTGTTTACACAATTACCTTGTAAAAGGGAGAGGTTCTAGTTTAGCCTACGAAAAAACAAGAGTGGTTCTATCTTATCCATTGAAAAGATAAGGTTGTAAAGGTTACCCTTTGGCCTGTAAAAAGGAAGAATTCAAAGTAGTGAATTGGAAAATCCTTAGTGGTTTGCTAAGGTAATGGATGTAGACTTTGGTTAGAAAGTCGGACCACTCTAAATCATTGTGCAAATTGTCTATTAATTTTCAGTTTAGCCAATTCATTCGAGAAACAACTTTCAACCCTCTTGAAGGTTATTTGGAAGATCGATTGGAACGTGCTACAAGCCTTTCAATTGGTATCAGAGCCTCGTCTCCATCAAAAGACTAACATTCGAGAGTAAAGATCATTTGCTGAACTCCACCGATCAAGAAAAATGGCAAGATTTGAATAAGGTCACTCTATCTTGTGTCCTCCGCTCTTCGAAGGAGAAGCATACTTCTAATGGAGCAATATCATGAAGTATTTCATCAAATCTCTCAATTTTGAGGTTTGGGATATCATTGAAGATGGTTACTTGGAAGTTCCTAAGAAGAAGAGAAAACAAAAGAGTGTAAATGACACGAAGGCAAAGCTAAACGCCAAGGCCATGCACACTCTTCTTTGTGGCCTCAATGAAGATGTTTCCAAGAAGGTCTCCACATGTAAAAGTGCCAAAGAAATATGGGAGAAGCTTGAGAAACTTTACCAAAACAAAAAAGGAGAAAAGAAATATGATGCTTCATCTTTTACAAACCGCCTCTCAACACCTAAGGTGGATGGTGTTGTGGCTCTCAATGAGCCCGTGGTATCTTCTAACTCAAGTAAGCTTAATTTTTATTCTTTTGATGAGTTGCAAGATGCTTTTGATGAATTATTTTTGGAACTATTTTTGGAATTTGGGACCATGAATTCCAAATTCAAGAAAATAATTTCAAATCTTGAGATTGAAAATGTTTTTTCTTTTGAAATCAAAAATTGATTTTGAAAGCCAAAATAAAATTTTGAAAAATGATTTAGAGCTTTTCAAAAATTAATAGTGAAGATTTTCAAAAAGAAAATTCTGATTTGAAGGTTAAGCTTGAAGCTTAACGAAAGAAAAAGAAACTATTTGTAACAATTCATCTAATTCCATAATGACCAATTGCTCACGTTGTCATTATCATGGTCATTCCATAAATACTTGTCCTATAAGGAATAGAAAGTCTTATAAAATTGGGCAAGTATGTGTTCCTAAGAGAACTAGAGACATTGTGACTAATGTAAATGGATCCAAAGCAATTTGGATACCAAAAATCAAGTAAATGTCTTTTGTAGGCGTGTTGGAGCAATGATGATGATAACAAAGATTTTGGAATGCTATAGTCACACAAATAAAGAAGATGGGTAACATCTATGCTAATTCTTTAGTTATTTGGTTATCTATTCTTTTGTTTTGAAGACTTGGATAATTGAGTTTCATTAGCTTTTAAATTGATTTGATCTAATGAAGAAATTTAATGTCTTTTAAGTGTAAAGCTTTTAAGCCAATTTTTTGGAATGCTTTGAGAAAGGGGGAGCCAATTTTAAAACAAAATTATTATTTTGTCAATTTTTTTTAAAACTCTCCGTTGTTATTGTACATCATGTCATTTCAAACTTTGTTTTGAATCATTTTTGATATAACAAAAAGGGGAGAAAGGTTTAATAAATTTTAATTTTCAAATGAATAAGGGGGAGCTTTTAACACTTTGATAAAATATTCTCTTATTCAAAATTTATTGTTACTAAGGGGGATAATCACTAAAACAATTTTTCAAGTTGGTTTTATTATATCAAAAATGGGAAGATTGTTAGTATATTTGTTTTGATATAATAATTAAAAAAATAATTTTGGACTAAATTGAAAAGATTGCAAAAATGATTCAAAGTCCAAACAACTTGAAAAATATGTTTGAAATGTTTTCAAAGGGTTTTCAATTTGTTTAAAATGTTTTGACTAAAACCATATATTGAATATATCTTCAAAAGTCAAAATCTACCCAATTTTTTCAGTGTTTTAATGAAGGTCTCGAAACCCCCTAGGAGGTTCTGAAACCCCCTTGGCAGTAAGGCCTGGACCCAAAACTAGGCAAATAGTTTCGAAACCTCCAAGAAGGTTTCCAAACCATAAGGTTTCAAAACCCCCTTATTATTTCGAAACCAGGGCCCTGAAATGGCCTGTAACAGCTAGTTTTATTTGGAAACCCCAAAAGGTTTCGAAACCCTTTCAATGGTTTCGAAACCTCTGTGCAGGTGAGCATTTAATGCTCGATTTTAATGGCTTTCAACTGCTCCAAAACATCCCCAATGACCATAAACGGCTAGAATATCATTCCACGTTATAAAAGAAAGCTTGGGACACTTGAAGATAGTTAGAGACAATAACCAAGCTTCATGATCAAGAGAAATAGTTTTTAAGTATTTATTTCTTTATTTCTCTTCTATACATTGTATAGAGAGTGTTCTTCATTGTTTTTATTCTTCACACTCTTGTGAGCTTCAATCTTGTAAACACTCACCTTGTGAGGTTTCTTTGTTTACACTACCCTGTAAAAGGGAGAGGTTCTAGTTTAGCCTAAGGAAAAACTAGAGTGGTTCTTTCTTAGCCATTGAAAAGATAGGGTTGTAAAGGTTACCCTTTGGCCTGTAAAAAGGAAGAATTCAAAGTAGTGAATTGGAAAATGCTTAGTGGTTTGCTAAGGTAGTATATGTAGACTTTGGTTAGAAAGTCAAACCACTCTAAATCATCGTGCAAATTGTCTATTAATTTTTGGTTTAGCCAATTCATTTGAGAAACAACTTTTAACCTTCTTGACGATTATTCAAAACATTGATTTGAGCGTGCTACAAGCCTTTTAGGTTCAAATCCCAATGTTTGTTTCTCGACTAATGGCCAGAAAGCGATAGTTAAAGGTCTTTATTTTGACCTGATACCCATATCATATGGAGAGTTGTATCCTCAGCTGTTGGAAACCTAGTTGGTGGATACGACCTTTCTAACACCCATGCAACCTTTGTATCCAGATTGGTATTACATTAATGCTCATTGCGAATATTATCCCAAAATTTAGAGGCATGCCATCGAGAATTGCATCACCTTCAAACGATGAGTTTAAGCTCTTTTAGAAAATAGAAAATGGGAATTCGAAACAAGGGGTCAACCTAGTACAATAGTGGGCCGCTCAAGGGAATTAGAATTCGAGGCTAAGGATGAAAGTACTCCAGAAGAGGGGCATTCGCTCAAATGAGATGCTCAAGCAAACAAGCTCAGGGGAAAAAGAGATAATTTGAGCGAGGAACTGAAAATTTTGTAGGATAATTATTAGAAGCTTTATTGGGTGTTCAACGCTACTAGTTTGGGAGATACTCTTGAGGAATAGAAGAACATTGTCGTTCAGCTGAAGACTGACTTAGAGTATTGGAAGAAGAGGAGCAGGACAAGTGAAAATCAAGCCAGGCTACTGTCACAAAATTTGAAAGAGGCCGAAAGTTGACATGACATTCTTAGGGGTAAGCTGCAATATTCTAGTCGCGAACGAGGTTTTGGATACAAGTATGCAACAGTGCAAGGACAAATCAAATACCATTCAGTTAGAAAGTACAATACTAAAAGGGTAAGTAGATGAGCTTAGGAGTTCTTTGCGTACGTACAAGATTCGTATTGAAGCTATCAAGCACGTTGCATATGAAAGCACTGTAGAACTAACTACTAAGTTGTGAGAGGCTAGACGAGAAATAAAAGAAATAAGCAATGATATGAAGGTTGCTGTTACTCAAGAACACAAAGTGGCTTAGCAAGTGGCAGACTTGGCCGACACAACAATACCGTTAAGTTAGAATATTGATCTGGCACTTGACTATGGAGGAAAGATAACTCGTTTGTTGGAAGAATTCAAAAAGTTAGGGGTTAGGGCTCATTAGTATTTGTAAAACCTAGAATAATAATATATGATGTAACAAGACTTTTTGTTTAATGAAAGTATTTCTACGATGATCACTTTGCGACTAATACCTTGTTGCATACATATTTACATTTCATTTCGACATTGCATATCATAGGTGTTGATTCAAAGAGTCTTCCATATTCATATATGTTTATAATGAGAAAGACGTTATGTAATGTACAAAGAATGATAATGCTAAGCCTACGGTTTGAGGATGGTTCGAACATAAACAAATGGAAAGTAGAGACAGAATTGGGGCACTGAGTATACACTTCGCTCCAGAAAGTCAAGATACTAGGAAGATTGGTTGGTTGATATCTGTAGAATATTGCCAATCTTTTGTAAACAAACATCCCCTCTTAATAAATGTCTTCTTAAAGGACTATCTCCGAATCAACACCTCATTTGCATTCATGATTGCAGTTTATACTTACCGTTTACCCTTATACTTTTTAGTCATTTATGACACATTTTATGCATTAATTAATTAAATGCTAAGATTCTTGGGGTTCGATAACAGTAATTTGGGAACCAGTTAAAAGTTTTGTCATGGACGAAAGAATTGAACAAACTCAAAAATCAAGAGTCGAGCAGTCAGAAGATAAACTCGAGGAAAAAGTTAGGAAAAGAGGAAAAGTTGATACTTCCAATACAAAGGAACTCTGCCTAGTCCCGGATCTGGTTTTCCTGCCTAATTTCAAAGCCCCCGACTTTGAGAAGTATGATGACACAAGTTATCCTACAATTTATTTGACCATGTTCTGTAGAAAGATTGATGGCTACTTAGAGAATAAAAAGATGTTGATCCATTACTTTCACGATAGTTTGGCAGGGCCAGTCGTAGTATGGTATAATCGATTGAGCAAAGAAAGAGTACGGTCATGGGTTAACTTAGCTAATGGCATTTCGGAGCAATACAAGTATGCTCTAGACTTAGCACCAAGTCGTCAGTATCTTCAAGGCATGAAGATAAGACCAGATGAGAGCTTCAAGGAATATGGTTGGAGGTGGCAGAGTTTAGTAGCCCAGACACAGCCGCCTATAACCGAAGAGGAAATGACTCATTTGTTTCATGCAAATCTTTCCCTCTGTTTCTTTGATATAATACTCAAGAAATCAAAGATAAATAATGAAAACTTTATGATAGTTGGAGAAAGGATAAAATACGAGATTTAAAAAGGAAAATTGGGTCTTAAGTTTAGGGACCAAACCAATCAGGATGTGGAAGAAAACAAAAAGATAAAAGAGTGTCGCTTCCAAAGTGCTCGTAATTGCATGAGGATAAGGCATGCCGACCCTTCTGAGTCATCGCAAAAAATTCCTTGAGCAAGTGCAGATCTGGAGATGTATGGGTATTTATTTCAGACTTGTTTATTTATTTGGTTGAAGGTCGTTACATCACTCCTAGGCTAAGGAAGGTTACACCTGACTTATATGCCCACAATTTTGACCCAAATAATGTTTGCGATTTCTATATGAGGGCATCGGGGCATTCTACCATAAATCTAAGTCGTTACTGAAAGACATCAAGAGGCTATTGGTGAGGGAGTTCTAACACTAGAATTAATCTAGCGATGAAAAACAAAGGAAACGGGACAAACTTACACCGTACCGAAAAGTCAGAATGAATGATTTGTCACTCTAAGGATGATTTGAAGTCCCTATGCTTTGGTTTCTCATTTCTTCATGAAGATGTTAGTTTGATTCCCACACATTTTGGTTTCTCCTTTTTGCTAACGATGCAAAGAACAAACCCTACAGCTTAAACCTTAAAGTAGTAGGAATATTTTGTAAAGAGACATGTCTATTTATTTTTGTCAAAATGAAAAATCGCATTTTTTATTCTTATTTAGAAAACATTTTTGCATTCTTTGATTCTATAAACATTTCATTCTTTGTTATGGGGTAGTTTTTGTTCTTCCATACACATATACACATTTTTCGAAAAGGATATGAACAGGTATGTATCATTTTTATCAGGAAACTAAATATTAATTGCAAGAGTGACTTTGATTCAAGTCCAACGATTGATTTTGAGTAGCATGTGTTTAGTGAAAATCAAAAGCTGTGAAAATAACAAATATGTGAGTTACATTCCAATTTAATTTGGTTAGGTTTTAAGGACTACACATGAGGGCAATATAACGCATTTGGGAGAATAATGAAAGTCTTCCGCACTAAATATAAAAAAATATCGGGGGCACTCCGTTGTAGCTTTAAAGATTGAGTACCTAATAAGGTAGCTATGCTCTACCTACTCTATATCTTGTCTTCATGAGTGATTTTCAAATCCTGACAAAGTCAAACAACTAATGAGATGAAATTCTGAGATATAAAAATTCACTCCATTGTTTGAAGCCTAGTAAAGAGACATTTTTGGATAAGAGTGTAGAAACTTTGGGGTACTCCGCTGTAGCAAATAAGGTAGCAATGCACCATCCGAATCGAAAACCTTTACTTCATGAGTGATGGTAATATTTTCAAATCATGACAATGCTGAGTAGCTCGGGGTTCTATTGTTTGTTCCATCATTTATCTCGAGCCAAAAGAATGTGATTAGTTGAATTCCCCAAACAAGAAAGAAATGAGATAAAAAAAAACAATAGTTTAAAAGTGAAACCTACCAAAGGTGGTTTTAAACTAGTTAAAAAAACCAAAGTAACTTGGAAGGTACTTCATATCTTTAGATATCGACTCAGCTTTCGAGGTGTGCTAAACACAGGATATGTTAGAGGCAATCATCAATGAGTTATTTTAGTATGCTATTGCATTTGATATTTTGGGGCCAAACATTGGTTGTAAATTTTTTTTTGTCATTTTCTCCAAATTTTGATTTTAAAAAATGTTTTTCATTTTTTCAAAAGTTGTCCTTATTTTTTTGAAATATACACATGCAAATTGCCTTTTGCATTACTTTATAATGAGAATTAAACCATAGGGACCCAGAGTTGGTTTTTGCCAAGATGTTTCGATTGAATTTAAGAATGAGTTTATGGAATTAAGGCGTATGCTCACCCTAATGTTGAGATAGATCAAAGACTCTACATGTTGGGTGAAATACAAGAAAATAGTTGAGCCCATGATTGGTTGGGACAATGCTAATCAAAGTAGATGATAAGAGTTCTTATATCAAAATATTATAGGGACCAAAGGCATATTGTTTACAAAGGTGGGTGGTAACCCTAAAGACAAGAAAGTTGTTAACACAAAAAGATTAAAAATGTGTTGATAAATCAGATACGAGTTGAGTATTCAATTGATAAGACGAAGATTTAAGAGCATACAACAAAAAAATGGATCAAAGAAGAATCGAGAATGATCTTTCAGGGAATAGAAGCTTATTTGAACAGTTACAGGAATGTTGCAATTCATGCATCATATATAGTTAGGCATCCCTATGTTAGGACCACGCTAACTTAAAAGTATTTTGCTTATTTTAACAGGTATTCAAAGACTAGCAAAGACTTTGATCTGCAACTTCATGTTGAAGAGGTAGATCACATTAAAGATCTCCATCTGGTATTCTCTAAGCGAGATACCACTTCTTAAGTCTTTCAGGCCATCAGTAAGACCTTCATGCATGATGTTAAGACCTTTAGGCCATCAATAAGACCTTCGGGCATGTTGTTAAGCTTTGTCTTGATGCCAAAATGATCAGAAATTGAGGTATTATCTCAAGATATTTTGGTATTCTCTAAGTGAGATGCCACTTTTTAAGTCTATTGTGCCATCAGTAAGACCTTCGGGCATGATGCTAAGTCTTTCGGGCCATCAGTAAGACCTTCGGGCATGATGTTAAGACCTTTGGGGCATCAGTAAGACCTTTGGGCATGATGTTAAGCATTATCTTGATGCCAAAATGATCAGAAATTGGGGCATCGTCTCAAGGTATTTTGGAATTCTTTAAGCAAAATGCCACTTTTTAAGTCCTTCGGGCCATCAGTAAGATCTTCGGGCATGATGCTAAGTCTCCGTGCCATCAGTAAGACCTTCGGGCATGATGTTAAGAACTTCGAGCCATTAGTAAGACCTTCAGGCATGATGTTAAGACTTTTTCCCTACCAACACGACAGAAATTGGGGCATCGAAGAATTCACAACTTGAAGAATCTGCCAAGGAAAAGCGAAAAGTTTTAGAAGAACTCATGATTTCAAGGTTTCAAATAGGGAATTAGGATAAAAATTAGTGTTTATGATCTTTGCTCTATTCTCGTTTTACAAGAATAAGCAAATAGGGGCAACTGTAATCACTAATTTTTATCCGACTTTATATATATATAAAGATACTAGTTTAATGTTATTTTAATTGTTATTATTATTAAGGTTTAATAATTATTATTACTAATAATTAATACTACTGTTATTAATATTGCTTAATATTATTACCGGTTATTATTATGGATAATATATATGTAAGGGCTGTAATATTAAAACAAATCTTAATTAAAATAAATAGAAGCCCAATAATATTATTAATGTCCAAGTCTATTACAAACTTTAACCCAAAATAATAATAATACAAATGGCCCGTTAGGCCCAAAACAACAAAAAACCCTAAAGCCTAAATCTGATATGCCTCATTCTTTTTTTGCCCCCTATCTTTGACCATTAGATCAGATTTGATCCAACGATTTAGATTGAAAGGAGAAGAGACTATTCAGCTCTCCACGCGCGCGTGCTCCTCACGACTGTGACCGCTCGGCTACCACGCGCCTACGCGCTCGACCATTCATCTTCCCCGTCCACGTGGCCTCGTCGCTGGAGATTGTGTTGCCACCGTACGGCCATTGGCTCTCTCTCAACCACCATGCAGGGCAAAAATATTAGAAAAAGAAAGGAAAACGTCAAATCAATAATCATCAACAGTATATCTATTTAATGTTTGCTTATCTATATAAACAAAGAGATAGGGATATATAACATGTAATTTTCAATGTAATATCCGGATTGAAATCAATACAAAAAAGAGGATTTTAGATAGGTATTTCCAGTTTTTCACTTTTCATTTCGAATCTAAAAAATAAAAAGACAATTTAGGGTTCTTACCCAGTTTCGGTCTCTGTCCACCACCGTTCAAGGTGGTTGAGGTTGGTGTCGCCGATGATCGGCACCTCTGCGTCTTGTCACTTCATGTTCTCCTTTTTTCGCCAACGAGGGTTTTAAGATCTTGGATTTTCAAAAATGTTTTTTCCTAAAAAAAATAAAGGTCTTGAGGCCTTGGTTTTCTTTAGATTTCAGTAAAACGAGTTTGCTTTTAAAAAAACCGAGGTCGAACTTGAGTTTAGAAGAAAATAGGAGTATTTTAGGTTGGTTTTGGAGTTCGTCGGTGCCGACAACAATGTGCTGCGGTTAACGCGGCGAAGGTTGTTGATTTCTAGAAAACTTATCTGAGTTCTTGACGAACTCAAGAACAGATTTGAATAGTTTAAAGAGTTTTGGGTTGGGATTTTGATCCTTTTTAAAGGAAAAAAATGGTTTATGTTTAACCATTTTGCTATTTATACTTAGTTTTAAAGATGGTTTTATCGCCTTTTAAATCCCTCCGCGTCGTTGAGTTTACAATCCCGGTCCTTCCACATTTTAAAATCACACCCGCGCTTCCTGTCGTTTTCAAAATCTTTACAATTTCATCTCTTTTCTTGATTTAATTAGATTTTGGGTGGTTTAATCCCTGTTTTGACCCTTCGAATTTTTGTTTTATTTTGATTTCAGTCCCCAAATTCAATGGGTTATTTATTCTTTTAATCCCCTTTTGCCATGCATTTTTAGTTTCCGCCATGTTGATTTTTTCCAGTCCTTTCTTTAGCTTACATGTTTATATGTATGTACATGTTTATATATATAACCATGCTACATTAACAAACATACATTAAACATATATATACATTAATTTCTTGTTACTGTTATATATATTATTACTATATTCTTTTATATATCATATGTTATATGTATATTTTATTATATGTATAACTGTTTGTGACATATATTATATTATTATCTCTTTATATATGTAATAATATGTTATATATATGTGTTTCTATATCTTATATATATTATTATTGTTATATTACTGTTTGTATATTTAATATAGTTTATATGTTATTATTTTACAATATATATTATGTTATATTTACGTAAGTTTTTTTACCGTTATTTGCACCTTAAATAATCTGACCCGTTTCCTTTTTTTTTTCTTTTACATTTAATCTGTGCATGTTTTAGGGGTCCTTATTTCTTTTAAATTTATGATTATTTACCATGTTTTCATTTTTTATTTCGATTTGTATTTCCATTTTTTCCTCTCTTAATTTTTTTTTATTTTAATCTTCGTATTGAATTTATGCATTTAATTTTAAGTACCGTATTTGATTTATATGATATATTCGCTCATACATATTTATTTATTTATCATATTTTATTATTCATGCATTTAATATGTTGTATGTAGCCTTAGGTTTTTTTGTTCTGATATCTTAATGGGAGTGTCATCCCGGGTCTCCGTGTGTCATCTCTTTTGACACCGTGAATACCGAGACAATTTTATTTATGTTATCATATATTCATGTATTTTAGGGATTAGATTTTAAATTAAATTGATTTTTTAAATTTTCTTTACATTTACGATACGAACCCTTTAGGTGCCGATTTTCGGGAGTGGTGGGAGTGCGAACCCTTCCCTACTCGTAACCAACTCCTGAAGCCAATGGATCTCTGAGTTGTTTTTCGATGTTCAGTCTACCTTATCCAAGTGATCGATGGCGACCCTTTTGTTTTCATTAAAATACGAACTTTTCTAAAATTCTCATTAAATATTTTTAAAAGTGAGGAAACACCTAGCAAATTTAAAAAAAATTTAAAACAAGTTTTCCATTTTTTTAAAGTGAGAGAAATACTTAAAATCCAAAAATGGTATAATTTAAATACTTATTTTTCATTTATGCCCTATTAAAATGGCAACCTATGAATTTTGTGAAAATATAGCCCTATAGATAAAACCCTAACCTATAAAACCCTTACTCATGGTAGGAATAGCTGCAACGGTAGCGGCAATGTCCATAGAAACGGCGGTGGAGAAAGCGGTGAAAGCTCTCCTAAAATGGAGAGATTCTTAATCTCATCTGCAAAAACCCCAACTTCTCCAGGAGGATGAATTGCTATATCTTATCGGCAGCCTCAAGAAAATTCCCCAGAATCCTCGTGTTAATTCGATGAGGGTGCCCCTGCCTCACCCTCTCATCGACCCATCTACGGATGTCGTCGAGCTCTATGTCAAGGCTATCCCTTGTTGTATTGCGATCTTACCTTGACAAGCCTGTTTCAGACCGAGCAAAGGTGGACCGAGCGATGAGATGAGCAATCCCTGAGGAGCTACCAAGTCAAGGATGCAAGTTAAGATGCTTTGGGAAGGCGATGATGGCTCTATCCAAAAAGTATCCTTGTTTGGGATGAAGCAACGTCTACCGTGACATTCCTTGTAAGTTTATTTAGCTCTTTAGGGGGAAGTGGTTTGGTGTCGGGTCTCCACCATCCCCCCGCCTGGGCTAGCGACCGAGCTTCCTTGATGTAAGTGACCTACTCCTAGGCCCATGTGGGGCCTAGATATGCGGGAAGTATGCCTAGTGGTTGGCGCATTGTCTTCTTAGGAGAAATACCTAGGGACGGTAAACCAAGCACTCTTTGGACTAGAGTAGGCATGGTGGGGGGACTACGCCAAGCGCTCCCATGTAGGGAGTAGGCAGGGTGGTCGAATCCTACGCCAAGCGCTTCTCTTCAAGGAGTAGGCAGGATGGTGTAATGTCATGCCAAGCGCATCCATAAGTGGAGTAGGCAGGGTGGTCTAGTTTTACGCCAAGCACCCTGTGAGGGGAGGCAGGGTGGCTAGAATCTTCTCCAAGCGCTTTCGCGAGTGGAGTAGGCAGGGTGACTCCCTATGATGCTAATTGATCAAGACCTAGTCAAGGCGCAAAGGTGTCTAATGGTGGGTTTTGACATGGTAGTGCCGATATGTTACATTAGCACAGTGACGCGTGTGAATTAGAGCACAGTGGTGCTCATTTGTTCGTTACAGGTGTAGCATTATTGTTGGCTGATCAAAACGATGATCGAGTTGAGCAACAAAGAAGCACGAGAACTTTTTGTGGACGAGATTGATCTTTGCACAATAGTGTCTGTCTATGATTTGGGACACAAGCAATATTTCTGGTTGCTTTAAAGGCTCGTTGATGGCTGTCTATGGGTCATGATGAAGTGTGTATTCCTCGTAGCACGGTGGCACGTATTCTAGCAATATGGGGATACTTACACGCCACTCGAGAGGAGAGTCATTCCCTATGGTGGCTATCGGTAATAGTGATGCTTATTTTGATACAGTGCCTTGTGTCGGTAACCTTTGCTTATTGATGTTTGTTTTGTCTTGTTAGCACAAGGGCGTGCGCAGTCCGAAACATAAAATGTGCTTATTTTTGTTAATCTAACATATTGGTGCTTGTCGTTTCTAGGGTAATGTGATAATTTCTTGACTGCTGGAAGTTAATGGCAATATTGTTTATCTTGGCACTGTGGTGCTTGGTTGTTGCTTAACTATCTCTTTCCAGGTGAAAAAAGAAGTGTGTACAGATGGATATAGATTGATACAATGGGTAGTCATGGGTTCGCAGACTAACCATAGAAGGAAGAGTTGGAGACAACTTGAGACAGTTACTATAGTTGCTTTGTGTTCGGAGGATCAATGCGGCAGAGTCGCGTTCCTCAAAGTTGTAGATTCGCTCATTGATAAAAATCAAAGGATTATGATAAAGCTCATTTATTATGGGAGTACTTTGGTACAGCGTGATCGTTTAAAGGTGCAGGACAAGACTCTTATGACCTCGAACTATCTAGTGAAGTGGTCAAAGGATCGCGGCGATCGCAGTATGTTAAAAGGAGTTACCTCCTCGAAACATAATGGGGGTAAAAGGGAGTGCCGAGTTATTGGTATGCTCCCTCCTGTTGATGTGGACTCTTTTAGCGATATACACACCATGGGTTCTCGAGGGAAAAATTTGTTACATTGTCAAATGAAATCAAGGAGCCTAAGGGGAATGCTTCCCATAGCTAGTAATTTGTCCGTAAATGGCAATTTTCTCAAAACACATTGGATCTTAAGATAAAAAGGAATGTGTTGCGATGTGGTAGTTTGGACCAGATTCTTCGGCAATAGATTGCAAATATAGGATGACAAAGGTTGTGCGAGTCAATACTGTTTTATCTTAGAGAGAAAAAAAACTCCTTCGGCATGAAAATATTCCTTTGATGATGATGCTGGCTATGGTAAGGCATAATGTTATTTGTAAAGCTACCCATTTGGGTGAGAAACACAAGGGTGGTACAACTTGGTAATGTGGGTGTATCTGAGAAAAGCTCTCCTTAGAAGTTCCTTCACAAGCAGAGCCAAAAAGTGAGCGTGGGACAGACAAGCTCGAGGGGTATGTGGTGATGGTTCAAGTACAATTCGGATTTCACCCAAGTGTTACAAAATCCCCAATTTGGGCAGTGGTGATATGGGCTACTACCAACAAGCTATTTGGTGGGGCGAGCTAATAAAGCCATGGCTTAGGTCAAAACTGATGTATGGACCGAGAGACCGGAAGCAAAACCTGGTTACCACGGATATGTCAGAGTTACCCAAAAAGAGAAATGTGGTGGTCAAGGAGTTTACAAAGCACCTCTCAGAGTTTGGCAATATGAAGCATGAATTGCAGTGGGGGACGTACTGGAAAGTCCCATGGTAACATGTAAGGTACATTTCATTTAATTGTTATGTAATTGAACTAACCAGTGTCGTGGTTAGTTTTCTATTTTGTGTGTGTTATGAAGACAGGTGTCAAAAAAGCCCTGGTCGTATGCAATAGAGATAAATGTCGATTTCATGCAACAAAGAAGGACATGACACAAATATCACACCTGTTTTTGAAAGATGATGTCTGTGTAGGCACAATAATTCTGTATGTGTCGACAAAAATGGTGACAACGTGAAAGCGTGGAGCGAGTACTGCTCCTAGGGAGGGAACATAGATGCTAAGGAGCTTGAAAATTTCTTGTTTGACATCGAGCATTATTTTCAGGATACGCATACTAAAACATATGAAGACAAGGTCTCGGTGGACTCGATGTATCTAACAGGGGACGCCAAGTTGTGGTGGCGGTCTAAGTTTATTAATGGTGTTTGTTCTGTCAAGATATGGGAAGAGCTGAAGAAAGAGTTAATGAGCTCTTTCTTTTCCAAAAATGTAGAGTATAATGCTCAGGAAAAGCTAGGGGATTTGGCGCATACAGGTTCTATTCGAGATTATGTAAGAGAATATAGAGGACTTGATCCTGTGTGAGAATGCTTTACTGACTAGATGTCGTGGGCAAATGGGGAAGATTTTGGTATCCTACAAAAATCTAAGTCACATATAGAGGGCACAAGGGAGACATCATTTTTGAAGTCCACAACACGAGACTAATGGTCATATGATGTTTGTGGGGGTGCTGATACAGGTACACTTTGCTGGTGTGGCAACAAGATAAACTTTTCTAATAAGTGGATAGTGGGGAGACATTAGTAGATGGGGAAAATTTAACTTATCTATAGTGTACAAACCAGGTGTGCCTAGAGATCGATTTGTTTTTTTGTACTTAATCAAAGGTTCCTTCTTTTACGAAGGGAGTGAACGAGAAACAAAATAATGTGCAACTTGATTGGCTATTACAAGGGCCATTGGAGACCATTGAGAAGCTCTAGTGAGGGCATGTGACCATCTGCTTGCTACTGGAACAAGGACAAGGTTGTTCGAGTGAACATTGGTGTGCATTCACGTGGAAAATGGTACAGGTATAATTGGGTAAGAAGAAAGCCTCACGAGTAGATGATATGAGCTTGTCGTAGGGGTTGTGTTCTCAAATAGTCAAAAACACATGAGGTATAAATACAAAGGCATACCATGATTGGTGGTAGCGTAAGGCAATGTGTGCCAACCAGGTATCATACGAGACTTGTGTGAATATGTTATCATTGATAAAATTGCTTGTATATCTTGTAATACAGGGTGTATTGAGAAGGACAAAAGACAAGTACAATTCTATACGGTGTTGGCAACTAGAGATCATCTTTGCATTATTAAGCAACCAAGTGCAACTCGAGTATGTACTGGCAAACTTGGGTTAATATGATGGTGAATGTATGGTGACACATTCAGTACTTTAAAGGTCTCGGTACGAGATGAGACAAAGTTGGCGAAGATGCTTAATGCCGAAGAGCAAGCCATTAAGGACGAACCGTAACTCGCTTGCTCTTGGCCAAGTATGTTACTTTTGTATTTGTGTAGGTTAATGGGCAGATCATGGAGCACAAAGAAACTACAAGGCGCATGTTTGAGTGGATCAATGGTTTGTTACTTGTCTCTTTGCTCGAGCCACAATTAGAGTATAAGTGGGGGAGCATGAATCTAGCACTCTACAGGGAAGAAGTGGAACTAGGTCATGATCAGTCTAGATGGTCACGGATGTGCAACATAGTACAAAAAGAGATAGAAATAACCCAGGATCGAGGCTAGAATTATGTGCTTGAATGTTCAAATGGTGGGACTAGAAAAGCGTATCAATCGAGCATGAATCAAAGATGTGCTACCACAGATGTCCATATCGGCTCATCAAGTGATGAAGAACTGGCGTCAACGTCTATGAGAACCATCCCTTCTTGGACTACATCGATGAGGGCATCAATAAAGGAAAATGTCAGAACCATCACTTCTTGGACTACATCGATGAGGGCATCGATAGAGGAAGTGGGGGAGAATGTCAAGGCCATCCCTTGTTGTATTGCGATCCTGCCTTGGCAAGCCCGCTTTAGACCGAGCAAAGGTGGACTGAGCGATGAGATGAGCAATCCCTGAGGAGCTACCAAGTCAATGATGCAAGTTAAAATGCTTTGGGAAGGCGATGAAGGCTCTATCCAAAAAGTGTCCTCGTTTGGGACGAAGCAACGTCTACTCATGACATTTCTGGTAAGTTTATTTAGCTCTTTAGGGGGAAGTGGTCTGGTGTCGGGTCTCTACCATCCCCCTCGCCTGGGCTAGCGACCGAGCTTCCTTGGTGTAAGCAACCTACTCCTAGGCCCATGTAGGGCCTAGGTGTGCAGGCAGTGGGGCCTAGTGGTTGGCGCACTGTCTCCTTGGGAGAAATACCTAGGGACGGTTTGGGGCCATAGGGCCTCATATCGCCCTTGTGGCTGAAGTACAAGGTTGGAGTGTAGCCATCGCTAGGCCCTGCGGGATTCGAAACACTAAAGCCCCTAGCGCATTGTGACCCTAAGAAGGCTAAACCAAGATAACTCCTTGGACCAAGGGGGCATGAGAAAGACTAATTTTTCTGGGTAACACCTATTTCAAGTGCCACACGGCTTGCCAACCGGAGTAAAAGGGGCATGTCCGTGACACTCTGCATGTTCATCGACGACCGCCCCAAGTCAGGCATCACCAAAGACGCCGCCTCCAAGAAAATCAAGGCCGAAAACATACCCATAACCAAGGTGATCAAGCTGTCGAAGCTCAAGACTGATTATAAGCCATTCGAGGCCAAAAGAAAGCTCTGCGATTCATACAACATGTTTTTCGTCGATAAAAGGATTATCCCCCTTCTGCCTCGGCTTTTGGGGAAGCAGATTTTCAAGAAGAAGAAGATCCCCCTGCCTGTGGACCTTAAGCACAAGAACTGGAAGGAGCAGATTGAGAAGGCTTGTTCCTCTGCTATGTTGTTCTTGGGTAGTGGGACTTGCTGCGTTGTGAAGGTGGCTAAGCTTTCACTGGGGGAAAAGGAAATTGTCGAGAACATGGAAGCTGCTATCAATGGTATTGCAGAGGTTGTGTCGAGCAAATGGGGAAATGTAAGGTCGTTTCACTTGAAGTTGCTCGACAGCTTGGCTCTACCCGTTTATCAGGCTATGCCTGACCTTCGTTTGAAGATTCTAGCCAAATCCGAACACCCTACTTCTTCCAAGGACGAAAAGCAAGAAGTTGAAGAAGGGGAAGAAGATGGTTCTCATCAAAAGAAGAAGAAGAAGGGGAGGATACATGAAGTTCAGTACATGGATGATCAAGAGAATGTTCATGACTCGAATTCCTGGGCTGATATAAAGGATCTAATCACAACTGACGATGTCTCAACCAAGAAAAAAGAAGAGTGCTTTGAAGAAGTTAAGCGCTGTTGACATGAAGGTCAAGGATAAGAAAAAGAAGAAAAGGCTATTTGCTTAATGATTTGTCTTGCTCACCACCACCACCTCCACCTAGTAAACTTGGCTTTAAGTAGAACTTCAGTGCTGATTGTTCTTGCAGATTAGTAATCGTTATTGTTTCTTTTATCATTGGATTCGGCTTTCAGTTTTGGGTTGCCCTTTGTCTTTTAATAGTATATGTTATTTTGAAATGCTGCTTTACTTAGCATCTTATCTTAGGTTGTTGTGATTGAATTTAGAGAATGATTAATTCCTTTTGATATCTAATGATATTCTAATGTGAAAGAATTTACATGTTGTAAAACACAAATATCTGTGTATCTAAGCTGTGCTGAGACTTCAAAAATGAAACTGATGAAGGTGACTCTCATTTCACTTGTTGTATATATGTGGACTACAAATAGAAAAGATAACTGAATAATGAGAGATTTTTGGAGGGATAGGAAGTTTGATGCAGAATTCTTTGCAAGATACATAGGATTCACGCTCATACTCGGTTCTATTTATCTTGGCGGTGTAGATGGAATTTGATGAAAGTTATGGTGGTGGAATGATACTTGCTGAAATTCGAGCATATTATCTTGATTGACTTTTGACATTAAATTGCCTTTTGTTTTTCTGTTTCAATCTATTGCTTTTTAAATCTGACTGATGATAGTAATCGGAGGGAACTGAAATGAAATTCCTTTTATGTTCGAACTTTTTGCATTTATATATATATGTGTGCGCATGTGCATGTGCGCATATATATAATGATAGTAATCGGAGGGAACTGAAATGAAATTCCTTTTATGTTCGAACTTTTTGCATTTATATATATATGTGTGCGCATGTGCATGTGCGCATATATATATACTCCTTCTATCCCATTTATTTTGTCCATTATTGACTTTTCGAGCAATTTTAGAAAAAAAAGTTTGTGTAAGAATGTGTAAGAAAGATGATGTAAAATAATTGAAACGATAATTTTATCCTTAAAAACTTGAATTTTGTTTTGGTGTGAAACTAAAAGAAGGTATAAAGGGAAATGTGCCTTATAAAAGTTGTTAATTTTTCAATAAGACATTCTAAGTATATTGAGTGGGACAGAGGGAGTATTACCTATAGCCATCAGATGTCTTGAGGTCCCTTTAATTTCTATGCCTGTGAAGGTGAATTGATGATATCATGGAATGCTGGAGGAGGAGCTTGAGTGAAAGAGAGAGGGCCTTTACCGGAAGAATTACTTAGTGAGAAACTTTTTGTTACTTGTGCGAATGCAAAAAGGAATAAGCTACACCATTTGTCTAATTTCCATGGCCATCGGCCAACAATAATATGACGGTCTAGCAGGAAGTAAATTATACTCATTAGTAATGAAGTAGATATCATCTCTCTCTGTCTGTACAACTGATCCACTGCCTTCTAGGGCCGAACGGGGAGCAAGGAGACCAATTGTGGCGTGGGAAATTTGGGATCTTGGTCTCATCTTTCCCTTTTGCCGTTGTCTGATGTGGTATGTTTTTTCTCTTCCATCTCCGTGGCCCGTGCTAGTCTCTACCTCTTTGAGCTTGCTGCTCTTGAGTTTAAATTTAGTTTAATTATTCTTTAGTATTACCAGAATAAAGCCCCATATACTTGTATGCTTGACTAAAGTAAAACATGTAATCAATTTGTCTTCTATTAGATGTTGCTGCTGAACAGCTGAGAAACACTGGACAAATAGAGTGTGAACTAGCTGTAGGAGGTTTAGTGAGCTCTCAGGATACCACCAGCAGCATCAAACTTCCCCGCAAGTTTGTAGCCTTTGTGTCACTGAAACTATGTTGTTACGATTCCACATTTTGTTTTAAGAGAAAACTTTCATCTTGTTTAGATGATGCAAAATCATTTTAGTAGTGGTAGTTGCATCTGCTAATAGGCATTGCACAAATTGAAATGCCAAAAAGCGTTAAACTTCTTTTATTTTCAGAGCAAATTTTCAACTTGTTTAGATGATGCAAAGCCATTGTAGTTGCGATTTCATCTTTTGCTGCATCTGCTAATAGGCCTTGCACAAATTGAAATGCCAAAAATGGTTAGCGTATTCGAAGTTGTTGGTTTGAAGTTTGCTCAAGTACATCAATCTGGTCTGCATTGAACATTTAGAAAAGCTGTGCGTGTCATCTTCTTCTTGTTGTTGAAAATGGGGCTGATGGTCATGGCTTCGTTCTCACTCTTCACTGCGTCAGTGTTCATTCGTGGGAATACAGATTACAAATACATGTCAACGTTTCACGTAATGAGTTTCTTTAAAACTGGCTCAGAAAATTTCAAGCCCTACAAGTGCTGGATATTATATCTACTTCCACTTACGATGTAAATAGGATTTTACCAAAAATAGGGTTTTTATTTAGGTTATGGATAGGAAATCTAATGGTTCAAAATTTGTATCTATAAAGGTTTATGTTTTGATTCGGAAGTCGGTTCTTTCTTTAGGCTCTCTTGCTCCCGCGACGAGGTTTTCATTCGGTGAAATCTCGTTTCCTATGGTTTCCCCTGTTGTTTCAAACTTTGAATTACAGGTTTGGTGGAAGTTTTAGGGCGGGTGTCGTTCTCTTCTAGCCTTATTGACGAGTTCATCGTTGCACCGTTGGTGGCTCAATCGAGCGGTAGGGATGGCAACGGGGCGGGTTGGATTTTTGGCCGCCCGCCCCGGCCCCGACCCGAAAAGTAAGATACTATACTAGACCCCGACCCGAAAATTTACATATCCTGCCCCATCCCGACCCGAAAACATAGGAATCCAAACCCGATCCCGACTCGACCCGAAAATTAAAGGTTATACTCGAACCCGACCTGTCCCGACCTGAAAAAAATAATAAAATATTATATATATTATATAAATATATAATAATAATAATATATAATTAAAAATATATCGGGTCGGGTTGGGTCGGGGATTTTTCACCCTAAAACTGAACCCGCCCCGCCCCGATCTTTTTATCTCAAAACCCGCTCCGCCCTGCCCTGATACCCGAAATTCTCACCAAAATACCCGGTCAGGTCAAGTTGGGTCGGATCGAGTGCGGATATTTTTGCCATCCCTATCGAGCGGGTTCTAAGGTAGGATCAAAGGCTATGTGTGCCTCTTCATGTGTCGTCATGTCATTTCGGCCCTTGAATTTCATGACGAGTATACTCGACCGCCAAACTTCTCGGTATGAACTCACTATTGGTCTACGACGTACGACTGTTTTTCTTAGTCGGTGGAGCCTCCCGTCGCTTGCCATGATTTTGGTTTTGCTAGGGTTTTTGCTTCCAGGGCTGCGTATTTATTTTCGTTTTGGGTCGTTTTGTGGCCTTGGTTTCTACAGGCCTTGTTTGGTTTTTGCATTGTTTGTTGAGCTTTTGATGCCTTCTTGTTTGTTGAGCTTTGATGCTTGTTGTTTGCTTCTTCTTTTGATATGAATGAAGCGCTTCTTTGTCAAAAAAAGGTTTATGTTTTGATTCATAACACGTGTAAAAAAATTACATAATCCTTCTTTAAAATTTAAAATTTAAATCATAGATCATAAATTCTAAATTGTATAATTTAAGCCTCTAAACTTTAAATTAACCCCATAAACCTTAAATTTAATAAGTTTATGTAAAATTTAATTTACATAGTTTTTATATTAGTTTTTTCCATCTCTAAATTGCATGAACGAAAAAAAGTATGATCGTTAATCGTTGACACTTGACACGATCAAAACTTTGCAAGAATAGAGTTGAATATTTAAATAATTCGATTAATTTTATGTTGTAATGTATTCACACTAAATTATTTAATTCAAAATTCTATATTTTAGTATTTTTCAAATGAAATTTAAGTTTATTTTTAATTTTAGACTTTTTGTTTCAATATTTTATATTTTATAAAATTATTTGTAGGCTCATTTTGTTTTAAATAAATAGTTTAAAATGACTTGACGGGATAACACATAAAATAAAAAATAATTTTTTGATTGACGTGTCATTCTGTTAAGTAACAACCACTTGACAATCAAATGTCTTGTATATGAGTCCTCCAAATCACATCATATACCTGTCTAAGAAGGCTTGTGATGATAACACACCGATTAAGTGACACTTGGCTCCTCAAAGTTACTAAAAACCTCTTTTAATTGTCCTTTGAGTTAATGAAATAGGACATTAAAACTCCAATTATTTTAACTTTAAATTAAACCTTCATCCTCTCCAAACAATCTCTACGACAAGTAACGACCTAATTTTTGGGTTAATCTTGCGGATTTTGACTTCGGATCGAATATTTTTAATTCGAGTGTAAAATTAAAGGAAATGTGATTTTAGAAAGATTAATTTAAAAGAAAAGGAATGATAGTTTTGTTTGAGGATCAAAGATGGAAGACCCTAAGTGAAATTTACCCATCTAGATATGGAGGGCAATAATTTGGTTAAAGGGGTGAAAAAGGGAGGGGAAAATCACATCTCATCTTTTCTCTTTCTTTTTTTTATTTCTCTTTTTTTCTTTTTCACCTTTTCTTTCATCAAGCTTTCATGTTTGATCTACTACTATCGAGGTGCCCATGTTTGACACCTCCTACACCATTGTGTTCATCTCACCGAGACGAGTCGGCCGGTGGTCGTGGTGTCACCATCGGAGCCGTCGTTGGATGGGTGAGAGAGAAAGTTTTGGGTTTTCCAATTAAGGAGGTTTAAGTGTTCAGAACGAAAAAACGAGGCCACCATCGTGTTCATCAGCGTTGAGAGAGTCAAAATAGAGCCTTGCAATCATCATTCGGCTATCGGAAGCTGCCGCACACGCCGTCGTATGGTCATGGGTGACCTCTAGCCGTAGGTGAGGCAACTGCTTATTAGATCTGGCTGCTGGGCCATCCAGTTGAGCTGGCCTACTAAGCCAAGCCACGGGACCAACCAACTAGCCTGTACATGGACCAAGCCAGCTCATCGAGTCGTCGCTGCTGTCGTCGCCATTGACCGTTGTAATCACTCATTTTTGTCTGAATTTTAGTATTTTTAGTATTATTATAATAGTAATATTATTAATTTAAAATAAAAAATAATTATAAAAAATTGATTGAAGTGTAAAAAAAATTAAAAAAAAGAAGGGAAAAGTGCTTGGACACATAGCTCCACGTCATTATTGAATCCCCCCAATTGCCTATATAAAGGCTTGAAATGGGGGGGGCAATTCACACATAAGCATGAATCGGCAAATGGCAGGCCGCATAAGAGAGTAGTGCTCTCGGCTAGCCCGGGGCCAAGGGTAGTTCCTTTGGTCCTACCTGGTTCAATCGGGGTCTTATTTTGGATCTGATCTAGTTAATTTTTGCAGAGGTCATGGTAGATCTCGGTGGGGTTCACTCGGGGTTCGTTATTCGAACTCCTAGTTAGGTATATTTTCTTTCCTTTTTATTTGTGTTGTAATTTTTATGATTTAATGAAGTAGTAGTTAATTTAAAATTGTGTTTTTTAGTTTGTATGTTTATTTATGTTTTAGATTAGTATTTATTATGTTTTAAATTTATGTTTTATATTAATATTTTATTTATGTTAAATTTGTTTTTATTTATGTGTTAGATTAATATTTATGAATGTTAGCATTTTATTTATGTTAGATTTGTTTTTATTTATGAGTTAGATTAATATTTATGTCTGTATGTTTTAGATTAGTATTTTATTTATGTTAGATTAGTATTTTATTATGTTAATATTTATTTGTATTTTATTGTATTTAAATTATTTTCCATATTTTATATTTTGCTCACTAAGATTGCATATCGAGATATATAAATTATCAATGCGGTGCCCTTTTATCCGAGCGTAAACGGGGCCAGTATCAGGCGTAGTGATGGTGGTTGGGCGTTTACTCTCGTATAACGGGGCTATTAAAATTTACCCGCACTTATAACCAAATTTAAAATTAATCATCACTTTAATCCGGAAAGTTTAATATTAATAAATCGGTAATTATTAAAGTAAAAATTTTGTGCAGTGTGGGGGTGCTAATCCTTCCCATCCGTAACCGACTCCCGAACCCAACAGTTTTCAAATCTCTGGTTTTATGGTGTCTGGCCTACCTAAGTGGCCGGTGGAGACTCCATTTTCAAAATAAAATACGGTCTTTAAAAACCCGATGGAAGACATTATTTTTAAAACAAAACAATAGATAAAAATACGTTTTTAGCGTAAACGGACATCGCTACAGATGGCGAATCCGCTGGGGACCAATTTTTTGTTTTTTTTCAAGAACAAAAAGAGAGTCAAGCTTTTTAAATAACTACCGCTTTATTAATATTAGAAGTTTCGGATTAAAGTGACTATTAAATTAACATTCGGTTATAATTGCGCGTTTATTTTAACGCATTTAAAATTTGGCATATAAACCCGTCTTTTTTTTAAGTGGAGGGAAAATGCTAATGCTTTCGTGAGGATATCGTTCCTCCGTGTAGGCCTAGCAAGTACCTTCGGGGCTCGAGTACCTTATGCTTTCGTAAGGATATCGTTCCTTCGTGTAGGCGAATGGGTCCCCCTGAATTGAACCCGGTTGAAAGGAGCCTATAATGGGTGATAATCGGGGGCCTTACTGCCTTTAGTAGGGGATAGCAAGGACAGTTCGGGTACCTCTTAGCACCAACACTGCATGTAGAGAACATATAGAAACCCACCCCTTTAGAGCCATGCGGATAACCTTAGGTGTTTTAGACGGGATAAATAGGGTTGTTTTGTTTGTTTACCTTATTTAATTTGTCCTTTTATTTATGTATTTATTATTTTTATCTTGTACTAACTCATTTCTTTTTGTGTTTTATTTTTATTTTACACATACTTTTGTTGAATTATCATTGCATCCACATTACATAGAGGCGTTGATTCAAGTGGTTTGCCCGATTAGAAAATCTTTTATCATGGAAAAATATGACTTAAGAAGGACGACATCGATCCAGTCGTGCGACATTGGTCAGAAATTAATCAACAGACCCGAGGTAACAATTTGCCGAGCAAGCGTGTAGTGCCCAAGTATACATATGAGACCCTGATGGTGGACATACAACGAGTTGCAAGGCGTGTGAATGACTTAGCTACCGAAGCCGCGGCTCTCTGACCTTTCGTAACCCTGGACATGGAAGAAGCACCAAGGTTTATCAAGTTGCTCAGAGCTATCGAGGAGCTAGGAGGTAGAGCTAGGGCTTATGTGTAGAACTTTATTTTGTAATTAAGACTTTTAGTAATAAGGACTCCTTTTGTAATGTGGACCCTTTTTGTAATTTAGACCCTTTAGTTCCCATGAAAGTCGTTGGAAAGGGTGATTACCAGCGGAATCAACGCCTTTATTTGCATTCATGTTGCATATCATGACATGGTGTTGATTCAAGAACAGTTCATTAAAAAACGTTCAAAATAGAAAAAGTCTGCTTTGCCGGAAACGATAATATTATAGTATCAAGTTAGGCCAAGCAAAAACCAATTGAGAAAGAAGACGGTACGATAGTAAGGCACATGTGACGCAAAAGATTCAGTCAGGGCCGCAGAACCCCAATTTTAAATCTACACATTTAGCCCTTTTGTAAAAATCTCAAAGATTTTAATTTAACTCCTTTAAAAAATTGAAAATATTATTTTGCTTTGAATCTTTTTCCCTCCTAAAACTTTTAGAATAATAATAATAAAAAAAAGAAACCTAAAAGTTTTATTTTTTAAGTAAGTTCAAACTTTTTGATAATAAAAAAAGGGGAATTTTTTAAACCAAATGATCCTTGAGAATTTTACTTTAAACCCCAAAAAGTTTTAAAGTACTCCCCTAGGATCGATAGAATCCATCCCTGTTTAGACGTATTATTCGTTTGCACCCAGATCTATAGAAGAAAAGATCTTGTCTGCATTATGCATGCACTTGTTGATGTCCTTTTCAGAAGCCACAAAAATAAAGATCATGACGTCACGAGTCCATGGAATAGAATAAGAGGAGAAGAAGAAGTCACCTATCATCCTAAAGATGACGTCGAGACGTGGAGCACAGGTTTTACTTTCTGAAGTCAAGGTCTCCAGAATAAATCCAACTGTTGCCTGTAATTCATTATTAATTTCTTGCAAACATACATTTTCTCTATTGAAAGTTTTTTAAAGAATGTTCGAGAATCAACACCACATTTGCATGCATTCTCGCATTTATAGGGTATTGATTCCCGAAGTGGTTTCTCAAATCTCAGAAATCGTTCATAATTGGCAAAGGGTCGTCTGGTCAGATATTAGAGGGCATGGATCCAGGGTTTTGTCCCAGAATAAGATCGGAGATAATAGAAGAGGAACCATCTGAAGACTTCAGGTCAGACACGGTAAGGAGACACGGTACTGGTAATGAGCAAAGTAAAGTGCAAGAGTTGAAAGAAGCAAAGGGAAGAAGCGATGAATCAGATGAATACTTTGACGAAAAGTAAGCGATCCATCGAACCGAAAGAAGAATCGATTAAGGATCAGAATAGAGAGCGGGATAGTTAGGATTCTACCTCCAAGCCAGCCAAATACGACAAATTGTACCCTTTTGTGATCGACATCAATAAACAGGCGGAAGGTATGTCTGAGTCGTGCTTTCAAAAAGTAGAGCTCGGTCTAGAAGAAACCCGAGAAGCAAGTAATGAAAAGAAGTACATCTCGATTCCTGTGAGGTACACTGAACTACTCCTAATGTTCATCGAGAAGAGCCTTATTACCTCGGTGAAGTCTCTAGCGAAGAGACTGTCTTATCCGAGGATTACGACACACGTGCTAGAGGCAGTTACCGTTTAGGAAGTTTGGGTCACAATATTGAGGATTGCGGGGCCCTGAGGAACAAGTTCAAGAGATTATCGCGATGAGAATTTTGGGTTTCGAAGACGGAGTTCCCCAATTCTATAGTGAGCTAACAATCACCCGAGGGGCAAAGTCGAGGAAGAATCGATATTCAGGACAAAGTTCGAGTAATACCGAATTGGGTCACTCAAGCGAGTTAAATTTGAAGATCGGAGATAGGGGCATCCCAGGAGAGGGATATTCTTTTGAGTTCAGCCAGCTCAGATAAGAGAGAGATAAGTTGGATAAAATTGAATTTGTAGAATGATCACCAGAAGCTTTACCGAGTGTTTAAGAATATCAGATTGGGTCACCTTTAAAGAATAGATGAACGGTGTTGTTCAGTTGAAGGACGACTCGGAATATTGGAAGAAGAGAAACTAGTCAAGCAAGAATCAAGTCAGGCTGTTATCAGGTAAGTTTGAGGAAATTGGGAATAGGTATGACAATCTCCAGAGATGAGCTACAGAATAAATTAGCCATTAACAAGAGTTTTGGAAACAAGTTTACGACAGAGTAATGACAATCCAACACCCTTCAGTTCGAAAGTAAGGAGGAAAACTTCCAAGTTGCGAAAGACTAAACAGGGGATAGATGAAGACCCGAAGATCGATATTACTCGAGTATGTAAGGCGGCTCAACAAGGTGGCAGGCTTAGTCAGAACATGGACCAAGTGTTGGACCACGGAGGCAAGCTGACCGAACTATTGGATGAAGTTAAGAAAGTAGGCACTGAAGCTTATCAGTAACTGTAAATATCTAATATATGATATAATAAAACATTTTGGCCTCAATGAACGTCGTTCTATGGGGATCACTTTTGGAATCAATGCCTTACTGCATTCATGTTTATATTCTAGGATTGCATTACATTGTACAGTCATGACATATTTTACATAACATTATCATTACCTTGCATAAAATTTTGGGGGTAATCCAAAGAAAATTAGAGTTTTATCATGAATAAAAGAATTGGACACACTCAAAAATCAAGATTCGAGCAGTTAGAAGATGGACTCGAGAGAAAAAGAGAGAGAGAAAAAAGAAGTTTGATGCCTTTGATGCAAGAAAGCTCTATTTGAACCCTGATTTGGTCGTTCCTCCGGATTCCAAAGATTCCCAGATTTGCGAATGATAACAGAACAAGATGCCCCAAGATTCACGTGACCATATTATGCAAAAAGATGGAGGGCTGCATTGAAAAATTTCTGATCCACTACTTCCCCGACAGTCTAGCAGGACCTACCATGATATGATATGCTTTGGACCTAGCACCAAGTCGTCAGTATCTCTAGGGTACAGAGATGAAACCTGATGAAAGCTTCAAAGAATGTGCTTTGAGGTGTCTGTTTTTAGCGACCCAGGTGCAGCCTCCCGTAGATGAAGAGGAAAGTGACTTCTATGCCACCTTTCTTATTTCTTCTTTAATAAGGTGCTCGGGAAAATGAATGCCAGCTTTGAGGACTTCATGACAGCCAGAGAGAGAATCGAACATGCACTCCGGGACCTAAGTTAAAAAGACCAGACATGCTTAGGAGCATAAGGAAAGAAAGAGATAAATGGGTACCACTTTCGAAGGTTCTCGTGATCGTAAGAGAAGAAGACAGGCAGATTCCTCCGAATCACCGAGAAAAATTCCTCGAATAAGTACATATTTAGAGATATTCAGAGTATTCCATCTCAGACATCCTCATCTGGTCAAGGGTTAGTACCTTACCTCAAGGCTGATAAAGATTATGCCCAGCTTATCTGCTCACAGTTTTGATCCATACAGTATATGTGAATTCTACATTGAGGAGTCGGGGCATGACACTAAGAAATTTGGGGTCGTTAATAGAAAAAATCAAGAAGCTGGTTGACGAGGGAGTCATGACGAGAGAGTTGATCTAGCGGTGGAAAAATAAGAGAAGAGGCAAGCCTACACTACAAAAGACCGGAATGAGTTAGTACTCGGGAGGTAGTCCGGAGGCCTCTATGGTTTTCCCATCAGTTCACAAAGAAATTCTCAATGCTTTGAAAAAAAACTCTCAAACAGATATTTTTTAGAATTAAAAATAATATTTCCATTTAGAAAGCATTTTTACATTCTTGATTCTTTAAACATTTTATTTTTATGGGGTAGTTTTTGTTCTCCCATATGCATATACACGCATTTTTGAATGGACATATGTATATATCATTTCTATACCAGGTCCTCAAATTTTGAATGCAACGGTACATTTGCTTCAGATCCAAAGATCAACTCTAAGTTGTATATATTTAGAAGAGATTGAATGTTTGGGGATACTGTAAATGTGAGTATCTGCTAGTTTACTTAGGCCAACAGAGGAACAAAGTGAGTGTTTAGACAATGGGCAGTTCCCATTTTAGGAATTTATCTTCTTGGGCACTTGTCATTTAAGATCTTTGAACAAGATTTGACCCTAAACCTCTACCCCCTGAAGGCTTTCTTAGGGCATATGTGAATGTGACGATGAATGGTATTCTTTTACTTTACCAGAAGACAAAGATGAGACCAGACAAATTGGATATGAAGATCAGAAAATCATCAGAAGAAAGTGGTTGAAAACAAGGATATGTCCAAACGAAAAACCAAAGAAAAGAAGAGAAATGGCAACCAGAAGGCCAAAGCAATCCAGATCGAGTAAATATCAGAAGAGCTGCAGAGATGCAATTAACTTCGAGCGGAAGATAGCATCAATACCCAATATAGGTACGTTTTGATTCGAGGATACATTTATAGACTCGAATAAGAAGAAATAAATTCAAGGCTAAAAACCCAAAATGGGCAGTCTAAAACAAAAAAAACAAACAAAGAAAACAAAACAAAAAAGAGAGTTAAAAACAAAAAAAAATAAAAGAAAAAGAAAAAGAGAGAGAAAAAATGAAGAAAAAAAAGAAAAAAAGAAAAAGGGAAAAAAGAAAAAAGAAAAAGAAAGAAAGAAAGAATAATGTATATGCTTCACACACAAATCAAACAATACAAGAACGAGACTTCAACTATGAGCAAGAGACACAAGAAATCCACATTTTAAGTAAATATCAATTTTGAAAATTAGTATAGAAGCTCGAATTGAAGCCAAGTCAAGACAAGTCGGCCTGAAGATTGCCAATTTCGAAAAAGGAAATGGCCTCTAGGGTGAAAACCCAAAAAATGGACAGTCTAGAGTGATACTGAAAATGAAGAAAAAGAGTAGTCTGCCTGAGCATGCTGGCATCAATATCCAACCAAAATACACTGATATGAAGGTACAGAAAAAGGAAGTGACCTCTAGGGTGAAAACCCAAAATGGGTAGTCAAGAGCGATCTAAGAGAAAAAGTAAAAAAGAAGAAACGAAAAAAAGAAGAGAAAAGAAAAGAAAAGAAGAAAGAAAGAATAACATTTCATATGGGCGTGCCAATCACAAGAATTCCTAGAATTGTATTTGTAGTTCTTCATTCAAGAAATCTCAGTTTCGAGGAGTTTTAAAGGATCAAACATTCTTGAACAGAAAATGAACATCAGTACATAGCCAGAATGCAAGGCATCCTACAGTAAAAAAGAAAGGAAATGAACTCTAGGGTGAAACCCAAAAACAGGCAGTCTAGAGTGATCCAAAAAAGGGAAGGAATAATGGGCATATCCAAGTTACAC
The DNA here is from genome assembly GCA_019671005.1 of Hibiscus mutabilis. NCBI lineage: Eukaryota > Viridiplantae > Streptophyta > Magnoliopsida > Malvales > Malvaceae > Hibiscus > Hibiscus mutabilis. The sequence continues at coordinate 8,751,114 of CM033752.1, read as the reverse complement.
AAGTACAGAAATATTGTTTCACTTAACCATAAACCAAAGGCCTACATTACAAGCCCCCAAAGACCATTCTGATCATCCATAGATATCCAAGTTGAATGAGAATGTCTTCAGATTTCATTCCGCCTATAAGGGTTAACTTTGCTTCAAGGAACATCAAACTTCGAAGTGTTTGATCGACACTCAAATGAGGGAAGGATGGGGCATGGTGAGATAGTGAGATTAAGAGAGCCACCTTAAAATGGTAGAAACTAGGTAGGGTTGTTCCTCTCAAAAGCCTATTAAACCAGAAGAAACTATACATTTGCATATATCTCCATAATGGTTAATATCTTCTAAATATGCGCTTCATTAGAGTTGATCTCTGGCAATTTGAAGCAGATGTGCTATGGTGCTTGATATTTTGGGGGCAAACATGTTTTAAAAGGTTTGACATTTCTCCCAAAGTTTTGAGTTTACCATTTCCCCCAAACATTAGTTTTTAAAATGTTTGGTAATATACTTCGAATTTTGTTTACCATTATCCAAACATTAATTTTTTAAAAATATTTGGTCCTTAAAAAAAAGAAAAAAGATGTTTACCATTTGTTCCAAACAATGTTTTCAAAATGTTTGGTATCCCCTCCAAGTTGTGATTTTCAAAATGACTGTTATCTTTTCAAACAATCATTATTTTTATGAAATATACACAAGTAAATTGTCTTTTGCATTACTTTAAAAATGAATGATGATGAGATTTAAAGCATAGGGACCGAGAGTTAGTTCCCGTCAAAATGCTACGAGAAGATCAAGGATGAGCTCAGGGGATGGAAGCATTTTGGCTCACCCTGGTGACTAGAAATAGATCAAGGCTCTGTATGATGGGTCAGAAAATTCAAAACAGTAGAGCCCATGGTTGAATGGGGCAACGCCAAGCGAAAAAGATGATAAGGGTTCTTATAAGAATAATATAAGAACCAAAAGATCATTTATGAAGACGGGTGATAACCCTAAAGACAAGAAAACCTTCTACACAAAAGGTTTGAAAGCATGTTAATCTAGATTCGAAGTGATTGATCAAATGAGGATTTAAGAGCATACAGGGAAGAAGTAAAGAGATGAAGAAATCTGAGGAACGACCTTTCAGGGTGTAAGACTTTAGAACAAAAAATGGCTGAAAAAAAAAGAGAAGAAAAAAAAAGGAGATAAAGAAAGAGATGAGGAAGAAACAAGGAAAAGAAAAAGAAAAAATATGAAGAAATTGAAGGAAAAAAAGAAAAAAAGAAAAGAAAGAAAAGAAAAAAAGAAGAAGAAAAAGAAAGCACGCCATTGCATGCATCATATAGATAGAGGCATGTCAATTTTTGCTTTTTTTAGACAGGTATTTGAAGAATTGTCAAAGAATTTACTAAAGAAAGAAAAGATCGGCAGCCTTAGTAGCGTGAGTCCAAAAAGATCGGCAGGCCTAGTAGCGTGAGGCCAGATGTTAAATCCTTCGGGTCATCGTAAGTCCTTCGGGCATGGTGTTAAGTCTTTCGGGCCACCATGAAGTCTTTCGAGCATGGTGATAAGTCCTTCGGGCCATCAGTAAGTCCTTCGGGCATGATGCGGTAGCCATAGTAGCGTGAGGCCAGATAACGGTAGCCAGAGTAGCGTGAAGCCAGATGTTAAGTCCTTCGGGACATCAGTAAGTCCTTCGGGAATGATGCGACAGCCATAGTAGCGTGAGGCCAGATGACGGTAGCCAGAGTAGCGTGAAGCCAGATTTATGTCCTTCGGGCCATCAGTAAGTCCTTCGAGCATGATGATAAGACCTTCAGGCCACCAGTAAGTCTTTCGAGCATGGTGATAAGTCTTTCAAGCCAGCAATAAGTCATTCGGGCATGATGCGGCAGCCTTAGTAGCGTGAGCCCAGAAAGATCGGCAGCCTTAGTAGCGTGAGTCTAGAAAGATCGGCAGCCTCAGTAGCGTAAGTCCAAAAAGATTAGCAACCTTAGTAGCGTAAGTCCAAAAAGATTGGCAGCCTCAGTAGCGTAAGTGTAGAAAGATCGGCAGCCTCAGTAGCGTGAGTCCAGAAAGATTGGCAGCCTCAGTAGCGTAAGTCCAGAAAGATCGGCATCCTCAGTAGCGTGAGTTCAAAAAGATCGACAGCTTCTGTAGCGTGAGTGCAGAAAGATCGGCAGCCTCAGTAGCGCGAGTCTAGAAAGATCGGCAGCCTTAGTAGCGTGAGTCTAGAAAGATCGGCAGCCTCAGTAGCATGAGTCCAAAAAGATCGGCAGCCTCAGTAGCGTGAGTACAGAAAGATTGGCAGCCTTAGTAGCGTGAGTCTAGAAAGATCGGCAGCCTTAGTAGCGTGAGTTCAGAAAGATCGACAGCCTTAGTAGCGTGAGTCTAGAAAGATCGATAGCTAGCTTGGCGTGAACCCCTAATTCGAAGATAAAGGTTATATATATGAAGGGCCTATATTTTCGGGCCTTCACAGTGAAAGGTTCTATATAGGAAGAAACTGTAACTACGAGATTTTTAGAAGCTAAAAGTTCTATATAGGAAGGACTGGCGGCTCCAGGGTTTGAAGACTAGCAGTTCTATATAGGAGGAACTCCTAGTCGGAAGAATCCATCCGTGGCGCAGAATGTTTTATATAGGAAAGACTTGTCGCGTTGAAGGTGAAGAGTTCTATATAGGAAGGACTCCAAGTTTTACCGTCTCAGAGTGAAAAGTTTTATATAGGAGCGACTCATAACTCGAGGCTTTAGAGTGAATGGTTCTATATAGGAAGAGCCTGTAGCTCCAAGATCGGAAGGTGACGAAGTTCTATATAGGAAGAGCTTACAAGCCTGAAGATTCATCTAAGGAAGAGCAGAGAGTTCCAGAAGAACATGTGATTCCGAAGCCAAAGACAAGGAAGTAGGTTAAAAATGAGTGCTTTTGATCTTTGCTTTGTTCTCGTTTCACAAGAACAAGCAAATAGGGGCAGCTGTAATCACTCATTTTTGTCCAAATTTTAGTATTTTTAGTATTATTGTAATAGTAATATTATTAATTTAAAATAAAAAAATAATAAAAATTGATTGAAGTGTAAAAAATTAAAAATTAAAAAAGGGAAAAAGTGCTTGGAGCACATAGCTCCACGTCATCATTGAATCCCCCCAATTGCCTATATAAAGGCATGAAATGGGGGGCAATTCACACACAAGCATGAATCGGCAAAGGGCAGGCCGCATAAGAGAGTAGTGCTCTCGGCTAGCCCGGGGCCAAGGGTAGTTCCTTTGGTCCTACCCGGTTCGATCGGGGTCCTATTTTGGATCCGATCTAGTTAATTTTTTGAAGAGGTCGTGGTAGATCTCGGTGGGGTTCACTCGAGGTTCGTCATTCGAACTCCTAGTTAGGTATATTTTCTTTCCTTTTTATTTGTGTTGTAATTTCTATGATTTAATGAAGTAGTAGTTAATTTAAAATTTTGTTTTTTAGATTGTATGTTTATTTATGTTTTAGATTAGTATTTATTATGTTTTATATTAATATTTTATTTATGTTAAATTTGTTTTTATTTATGTGTTAGATTAATATTTATGAATGTTAGCATTTTATTTATGTTAGATTTGTTTTTATTTATGAGTTAGATTAATATTTATGTATGTATATTTTAGATTAGTATTTTATTTATGTTAGATTAGTATTTTATTATGTTAATATTTATTTGTATTTTATTGTATTTAAATTATTTGCCATATTTTATATTTTGCTCACTAAGATTGCATATCGAGATATATAAATTGTCAATGTGGTGCCCTTTTATCCGAGCGTAAACGGGGCTAGTATCAGGCGTAGTGATGGTGGTTGGGCGTTTACTCGTGGATAACAGAGCTTTTAAAATTTACCCGCACTTATAACCAAATTTTAAATTAATCGTCACTTTAATCTGGAAAGTTTAATATTAATAAAGCGGTAATTATTAAAGTACCAATTTTGGGCAGTGTAGGGGTGCTAATCCTTCCCCATCCGTAACCGACTCCCGAACCCAACAGTTTTCAAATCTCTGGTTTTATGGTGTCCGGCCTACCTAAGTGGCCGGAGGCGACTCCATTTTCAAAATAAAATACGGTCTTTACAAAACCCCACGGAAGACATTATTTTCAAAACAAAACAATAGATAAAAATACGTTTTTAGCGTAAACGGACATCGCTACAACCGTTGATCGTCGTTGACTTTTTCCAATAGACCCTACTCGGGGGTTTCCCAATGTTTTAAGCCTACTGACGCAGTCTGTTTTGTCAAATTTGGACCCGGTAAGCTATTTTTACATGTTTTATCCCCTAAAACAGTCTAATGATTGCAAATTGCTTATATATTTGTATTTGTTTATCCGAGGATTATGCGAACACAAATGTTGGTTTTAGTGGGACGTTCTAAGGAGTTCGATTAAAGAATCATCAATAATCGCTTAAGGTTAGTAAACTTTAAACTCTGAATGCTTTATGAACATCATAAATATAATTGCCTTGCGTGCTAGTGATTGCAACTAAGTATATGAGAAATAAGCATGCTTAGAGATCGTGTAAGGTCGTTTAAAATACTCGTATGATTGTTTGATGATTGGTTGATTTATGGATAATTGTGATGCTTTGAGTGCTAACTTGAATGAATTGATGCTTTGATGAAAATCGCGTTAAGTGGAATAAATACCGATAAATTGATTTAATGATCAAATATAACACCCCTATATCGAACGGGTAGTCCGATCTGATCAGAGATGTCATATTAGGGTCACAAAAGTAACCCACAGTAAACACCCCAAAAAAATATTTTTAATACATTTAAATCTAAAAAATAAAAATCTTTGCTAGAACATCATTATAGAAAATCATAAAACAGAAATCCAAAAGTATATTATAGACTCTGACATAAAATAAAACACGACATGCATGCCCACTAACTAAACTAGTACCGTACTTCGCAAGCAACGTCGAGGGAACTTCTGACCTGCGATGGTAAAAGCAATGTGAGCTTGGGAAAGCTCAGTAATACAAAACCACCAAGAGATGTTAAAGGCACAAGCAGGTATATGGCAGGCCCTACACTGTCATGATGTTTCGGGAAACAATAGACTCCCATTACGATTCGATATTTCAGTGAAGCGTTATATTTAAAGATAATAGAATTGTTCTTTATTCAATCACTGAGTATCAGGCGAAAGCCTATAGACCAGAGAATCAGAAGAGTGATGGATAAGAAGTTAAACCTGAAAGTTTAGTGTGTTCCATTGAGTGCAGATTAGAAGTATACGAAAAGTTTCAGACTTTGGTAAATCATTTTAGTAGGGTAGATTTTCAAAAGAGGCATGATAGTTTTATATTAAACAACTAACTACCCTCCAACTGAACTCTAGTATGCAGTTCCACAGAACTACATCTATAAGAGGGCATTAAACCATGCCTATTGGGCGTAGGTGCTATCCTAAGGGGATACCTTAGGTCCAAAAAAATCACCCTAGCAGAAGCATAGGTACTAAAACAGTAAGAATCACCCTAGCTGAAGCATAACAACCTGGTACAGAAGGAATTACCAATTGGATCAAGGCTAAACCTGTAGTAACTTCATATTCTACCCTAAGTACCTTAGTAAATCAGTCTAGGCATTAATAACAGTAATCAATAATAAGTAGTGGTAGCAGCAGATATAAACAGACAATTATTTTCAGTGAAATAGTAACCAAAGAGCATGTTTTTTAGATCAGATATAGAGATATATTACAGACAGATGAATGTCATGATTCAAGTCAAGAGACACTATCGGGTTCTGTAACAACCTATTTTTTTCGAAAAGATCGCTAAAAAGATAGAAAAATAAGTAAAGTATTTTTTGAATTTTTTGTTGTTTTTGAAAAGTTTTTGAAAATTGGTGAAAATTTGAATTTTTAAGGGTTTTGTTTTAAAAAATGTGTTTTTATTTTGAAAATGAAGAGTTGGAGTCGCCACCGGCCACTAAGGTAGGTCAGACACAATAAAACCAAAGAATCTTTTAAAAACATGTTTAGGAGTTGGTTACGTGTGGGGAAGGATTAGCACCCCCATCACGCCCGAAAATCAGTACCACAACAAACATTACTTTTGATCGATGGAAATTACTGAAATTTAAAATTGAATTTAATTGAATGTTCTTAATCGAATATAAGCCTTAATTGAACGGGCTTTAACAATTTAGTGGGTTCAAATTAATTATCCATTAAATTAATAAGGATGACTGTACATTGAATCGTAGATTAAACCGACAACGAATAAGATCGACTGTTGTGTTAATTTACAGTTCAAATCGAGTACATCACCTTTATGCATGATGCAAACAGTTAAAAATGATGTTATGAATTGTCAAAATTTTACCTATTTTAATATTTACCTTCAGACAATAAGAATAAATTCGAATATTTAGTCTATATCTATTAAGCCAAGATTAAGACCAAAGTAATCGAGATGATAATTATGTCCTTTTTATGAGGTTAGATTGATTAATTTACAATGTAAATATATAATTTAATTAGAGGTGAAATGAATGTCGGGATAATGCAGTCACAAAAATTGAGCAAATAAATAAATAAAAATAAAGGCAAATGCGAGAAATAAATGCTTGAATAAAATAAATACGGGAAATAAAAAAGAATCCGGAAAAGGGACCGAATCGAACAAAGAAATTCAGAAAAAGGACCGGATCGAACAAAAGAGCGTAAAATAAAATGAGGTAAATTAAATGCGATAATTTGAAGTGCGAAAACTAAAAGCGGGAAAATAAATATGAAAATTTAAATTGCGGAAAATTAAATGGCAAAAATTAAAAGTTAGAAGTTAGATGCGAGAATTAAAGGTTAGATACTAATTGGCTATACTAAATAGGCCATAATAATACGGGTCATCCCCGTTGCGGGTCCCGTAAGGCCAGACGAGCAATGAAAATAAATAACAATATGAATATAATAAACAAATATTATGATATGCACAATATATAGTATATAATATATTATATGATTATAAATAATATAATATAATATAATATAATATAATATAATATAATATAATATAATATAATATAATATAATATAATATAATATAATATAATATAATATAATATAATATAATATAATATAATATAATATAATATAATATAATATAATATAATATAATATAATATAATATAATATAATATAATATAATATAATATAATATAATATAATATAATATAATATAATATAATATAATATAATATAATATAATATAATATAATATAATATAATATAATATAATATAATATAATATAATATAATATAATATAATATAATATAATATAATATAATATAATATAATATAATATAATATAATATAATATAATATAATATAATATAATATAATATAATATAATATAATATAATATAATATAATATAATATAATATAATATAATATAATATAATATAATATAATATAATATAATATAATATAATATTCGTAACATAGTATAACATATAGTATCTATATATGTATAACATAATAATATATAAATACAAAATGCATAAATTAGGGACTGAGATTGGAAGGAAACAGAAACTAAGGGCTAAAATTAAAACAAAACATAAATAAAAAGGTGAAATTTTAAAAACAAAACAGTGGGGAGGGATTAAAAATGGGATTAATCCATGGTTGAAAACGAAAATAGGGAAAACCAGGAGGACTGGTTGTGTAATTATATCCCACAGACCGAAGTGCGCGAATCTTTTCTTTTAGGTCAGGTCACAGCGCATGTCGTGGAAGGCCGAAACGAATTTGAACCGGGAAGAATATATACATGAAAACCGTGGCAAAAATATGCCTTTTACTCCCATTTGCCCCATTTCAAATTTTTAAAACCCAAAAACAGAGCAAAACCTCTAAAATGTTCTTCCCTCTCCCTTTTGTTTTTCCAGAATCCAGCAGGCCTTAGTCGCTATGTCGTCGCCTCAGCCACCGCTAGCCGGCGACCGTAGGAAAACTTTTTTTTTGTAAAAAATAGATCTGACCTCCCATTTTTTGATTAAAAAACACAAGCTTAAAAAAATCTCCCTTTTCGTTTTGAAAATCAAACCTTAAATCCCCCTTTTGAGAATCGATTCGAAACCCTAGAAGACTTGGAACGGGAAGCTAGAAGAATCAAACAGAGATAGTGAAGATGATTGGCGACGGGAAACTGACGGTGAATAAAATCCTAACTCTTCCCTTTTTTCTATACGGAACAAAAATAGTTTAGGATTTTTTTTATTTTTGTATTGGTTTTTTGAAATCTACCCATCTAGGGTTACAAGTATTTGGTTGGGGCTTTTATAGCCGATTACATTGATAAAAAACCAAAATAAAAAGGACTGGCTTTGTTACATGCACTACTGCGTTTCTTTGTCCTTTTTTACAAGTGTTCGTATGGCTGAGGATGAAGCTAGTGTTCTCTCTTTGGCCGGATGCGCGCATGGCTGCATGCGTAGCTACTGGTGTGGCCGACGTGGTGCTGACATGGCTGTGAGCTATTGTTGTGGCAGAAGCTGAAAGGCCAAGTGGCCGAGGAACCTTTTGGAATGTTAAAGGTGAAGAGGTGGGTGAAGGCAGTTAAGGCATATGGGTTAGGGTTTTTTAGTTATCTGGGTAGGGATCTGTATTGGATGGGTCAACCGGGTAGGGTATTGGTTTGTAAAATGGGTAGGTTTGGTAGATGGGTTTAGGGTATAGGGTAATTGAAACGGGTTTAGGTTAGTTTGGGCTCATTTGGCTTTGGGATGTATGGTCTTATGGAAATTTGTAAATGGATATTAGATTTTTGGACTATTTAAATTATATTTTTTATTATTTTTGGAATATTTTATGGGATAATTGTTTTATATTGGGTTTATTAATAATTTATTCAAAAAAACCCTGGACAAAAATGGTTATTACAGTTGCTCCTCTTTGCTCATTGTTGTGAAACAGCAATAGAGCAAAGACTAAAAGATAACCATTTTGTTCGGTCAAGCTGAAGCAATCCTTCTTGGTCCGATCCTTCTTTCAACTCTAACTGAACTTTCTTCCAACTTCTGTAGAAATAGAAATCGTCTGCTGACCCACTACACCACCGACGGAGAGTCAAGATCTGGTTGACTCGTCTACTTTATCCCTCTTTTCAAAAAGATAAAACCTGCGAGAGTAAAATGAGCTTATTTCAGACTGAGTATCCACTTATTTATTTAAAACTGCAAAATTAAAAGAATTGGGTAAAAAATGTTTGAATATGGGTGATCTGCTATGCTACCGACGGCGAGACAAGATCGATAGATTAGATTGTATCAAGCTACGACTCTGACGAAGAGGCATGATCCAGTAATTAGATTGCAATCAAGCTACAACTCTGACGAAGAGGCATAATCTGAATGGTTAGAGGTGATCAAGTTACGACTTTGATGAAGAGGCATGATTCGAAGAGTTAGTTGCGATCAAGTTACAACTCTGACGAAGAGGCATAATCTAAGGAGTTAGTTGAGGACGATCAAGCTACGACTCTGACGAAGAGGCATGATCTTAGGAGTTAGTGGCGATCAAGCTACGACTCTGACGAAAAGGCATGATCTGAGTAGTTAGTTGATGGCGATCAAGCTACGACTCTGACGAAGAGGCATGATCTGAGTAGTTAGTTGATGGAGATCAAGCTACAACTCTGATGAAGAGGCATGATCTGAGGAGTTAAAGGTGATCAAGCTACAACTCTCACAAAGAGTCATGATCTAAGGAGTTAGTGGTGATCAAGCTACGACTTTGACGAAGAGGCATGATCTGAGTTTATAGGTTACGATCAAGATACAACTCTAACGAAGATGCATGATCGGAAGGAAGATTTGATCAAGCTACAACTCTGACGAAGAGGCATGATCTGAAATATTTTGATATGCTACACCACTGACGATGAGTCGAGTTCTGAAGAAAAAGGTTTGATCAAGCTACAACTCTGACGAAGAGGCATGATCGAAAAGATTGTTTGATCCGCTACACCACTGACAATGAGTCAATATCTGAAGAAGAGAGGTTGACCTACTACACCACTGATGGAGAATCAAGATCAGAGAATAAGTGTGATGGATATGCTACATCACTGACGATGGGGCGAGATCTGAAGAATAGAAGGGATTTGATCCCCTACACCACCGATGATGAGTCATGATATGAAAATAAATTTGTTAGATCCGCTACACCACTGAAAATAAATTTTGAAAATCAAAATTCAAAACTCTAAGTGAACAATCACTAACTATCGTTTCCTTCTATTTTTTAGGTTCTGCTCCATCGTCAGTGGTGTAGCGGATCTATCAAATTTATTCTCATATCATGACTCATCGTCGGTGGTGTAGGGGATCAAATCCCTTCTATTATTCAGATCTCGCCCATACTCCCTCTTTGAGGTTTCAACTTCTTTGTTGATTTGGCCTCCCTTCGTGGCTAAGGGTTTGTCAATTTGTTATTGTCCTTCATGATTGAGGCTTTTCATCCTGAACCTGTTTGTTTTATGTATGAATGAAGCAGATGCACTTAGCTTGAATGCATCTAACTTGATGTGTAATGTATGCATTTAATGCAAATACATGATGGGTCGAATGGCATGATGTTGATATGAATGGCATGCAACACAGTTGGCTATGATGTTGACTTCAAAAGGATGCCCCATGACTTTCTGGCCATTAGTGGCTTGGTCTTATTTTTGCTACAGTTCTGTCTTGCACACTGGATGGGCTGTTGTCGCTGATGCCCCAACCTCTCGTGGGTTTAACCATCTTCTTCTGAGATGTTACCTTTCTAGGCAAATGTCAACTTGTGGGTGTCTTCTTTTGAACTTCTTTGTAAGTAATGTAGAGAATTTTTTTTCAAATCTCATACTACATGTTCTGATTTCAATGTGAGATGCTTATTAAGAAAATTGGTTCTTTTCAGATTGTGAATATATCAAGCAATATTGAATGCCCCGAATATCAAGTGCACGTGCAACACTGAAATGGCTTATCGAGGATTGCCCCAAGCAAATCCTGTGTCTAGGAGACCTCAAAAGCTGAATTGAAGTTTGAAGATGTGAAGTGCATTTTAAGCTACTTTGGTATTTGACCAACTTACCTTGGTAGGTTCATTTTTGTCTCATTTTTGTTTGGGGGATTTACTTCATCACATTCCTTTGGCTTGAAATAAATAATAGAGCAAACAACAAATTCCTGAGCTACTTAGCATTGTCATGATTTTGAAAATATTACCATCATTCATGAAGCAAAGGATCTCGATTAGAATTGACTTCAGTGGAGTGCCCCAAAGATTCCCCACTCTTATCCGAAGGATGCCTATTACCAGGCTTCGAACATTGAAGCGCTTTTTGATTCATTTTGAAAAATGCCTATTACCGGGCTTTGGAGTGCTTTTTGAAAAATGCCTATTACCAGGCTTTGCAGTGCTTTTTGAAAAATGCCTATTACCAGGCTTTGAACATTAAATTGCATTGATTTGTTATTATTTGTGGTCCTTAATGTGAAATGTGAGTCACACATTCGTAATCTACCCAACTTAAGATTTCAATTAGATGCAGGTTACTCGGACTCAACATTCGGGTCAAAGTAAATGTCCCTTGTGCAATTGATATACGGGGATCCAATAGACAGATATATTTACAGAATGAAAGAATTAAAAATAGATTGCATCTTTTATTGAAACTTTGAATATGTGGCCTTAAGCCATTACAAAAAAATGACACCACATTCGGGCCCTCTTTTTTCTTTCTTTCTTTTGTTCTTTTTTTAATGTAAACTTATCGAGGGGGTTATTGGGTGCCCCACAATGGGAGATCACTTACACTGTCTGAATTGCGACTGTGGGTCATGAAGCTAGTCTCTTTTTTGCCGGTTAGGGCATCATCTTTGTCAAACATGACAGATTCTTTATTTTGAACAGATGTGATGATGAATGAGAAAATGCATGCATCTAAATGTAATGTTAATGTATAGATGTAAAGATATTGATGCAAGTGGGTAAATAACTAGTATTTTTAAGATGATATGATGCAACTACGATGTGTAGCGACTATTTTTTGAAGTCGAATGCCGCTACGAAAAATAAAGTTCTATTTGGGGGTATTTCTCGCTTTATTGAAAAATTTATTAAAACTGAGGAATTTTAGGAAAAAATTGTATTAAAAATGGAATCTCCATCGGCCACTTCGGTAGACCGGACACCGTAAAAACAAAACCAGAGATTTTAAAAAATTTGGGTTCGGGAGCTAGTTACGGATGGGAAAGGGTTAACACCCCCTACTGCCCAAAATTGGTACCAAATAGGTTTGTATCGTATTTATAAAGAAAAATAAAAATTCGGTTTAATTTAATTATTAATTCCTAAAATACAAGTTTCGAATATTAACATTTTGCCTCAATCCACGGTACCAAAGAAGAAGACACTCGGAGACTAAGATGACACTCCCACTAGAATACAAGGATAAAAGGCCTAAAACTATGTGAGAAAATAAAAATATGGATAAATTAAAAACATGAAGTATAATGCGTAAACGAATATCAAATAAAAAAAACATGTGCATATAAATACAAATAAATATGATTAAAATAAAATATTCATACATATAAAAACATAATATATATACAACATATAATATTTACTATATATATTAATATACAAAGATAATATAATATGTATGATATATACCTATAATATAAACTACATACATAATATAATACGTAACATATAATACATAATATACATTATACACAACCTAATACCAAAAATAAAACTAATGATCAAATATAAACAATATTAGCAGCATCTATTAAATAAAATACAACATAAAAACATAAAAATATATATACACAAATCACAAAAAAACTATAAATATCATGTAAAAAAAAATAAAATATGAGCAAGAATATAATAAAACATAATAAATAAATAAATAACGACATATATAAACATTTAAACAAAAATAAAGATTAAAGGCTGAAATTAACTGAAGTTAAAAGAACAGGGACCAAAAGGTAATTAACCCATACAAAAATAGCTTTAAAATGATAAAATGGGACCCAATTGCAAAACACTGAAAGAAAGAGTGACTGGACTGTGATTTACCCTTTGACAGCATTAAAAACAAATGTAGGGGTGACATTAAAAACCAGCCAGAACTTATAGGGACTATTTGAGTAATTATACCATGCGGTAGAGAAGTTTTGAAAAATAAAATAGGGTGGATGGACTGAATAGGTAATTTTGCCTTTAAAATCTGGTTTCATTTAATTTTAGGATTGATTTGAAAGATTTCAAAGAACAACAGGGACCAGGAAAATAATTAAACAATGCAGAAGGGTTGCGGGGCATTTTTTAAAACACAGAGGGACTGTATTATTATTATCCCATTTTAAAAATATAAACGCCTATAAATGAACCTCTTCAGCCCCAAAATAGGCTTTTGGCCATTTGAAAATTTTGATTCAAAAAATAAACTCCTTCGCTTGCCTTAGTTTTTAGAAACCGGCGGTGGTCCGGCTACTCCGACCACCGCCATCAGCCCCCGGCCACCGCTAATCAGTGTCGGGAAGACAAAAGGCCACACTTTCTTGAAATTTTTTTAGATTTAAACCTGAACCCTTTTTATAAAAACTAAAACCTTTTTTTATTTCAAAACTTTTGACCACATTGGTAAAAGAGAAGGGGAGGAGGGACGATTAGATGGTGTCGTTCATCGGCACCACCCACCTCAGCCACCGTGCATGGCGATGGCTCGAAGTCGAAAGGGTAAACCCTAACTTTCTTTATTTATTTATAATTTTTTTATGTTCAAAATAAAAACTAAAGAGAATATTATCTCTGAATATTTTTTTTGTATTTATTGATTTCGAATCTCTCAGTACATAATGGGTCTTATTACATGGTATATATATGCTCCTTTGTTCTGATTTGTTTTTGCTTATAAGATTTAGCAAAATAAATGATTTTATTGTTGGATGTGTTTGATCTGACTTTCTCCAAAAAAAATTATGTTTTTGGCATGTCCGGTTGTTAGAGAGTCGGCGAGGGAGGCGTACGGCGGTCACGGGCGGCGCAGCCACGTGGATTGGAGGTTAGAAGACGAAAGGATTATCCTGGCCAGAATTAATCTCGGCCATTGGATAAGATCTGTTCCTAAGGCTATGATTGTTTAAAGATCGAACGGCCCGGATGTGATCTGGAGAAAGACAAGGCTGAACGGGATCTTGACACGTGGCACGTGGAAAATGAACGGTAATTTTACTTGGGTTTTAACTTGTAAATGGACATGGAATTTAATAAACTAATTGGGTTTTATTATATATTGGATCTATTTTTTCATTTTTAATTACAACCCATTTAACAACAATAATAATTAATAAAATAATAACATTAATTAATATACATAATATATATGCAACGTACATATATATTATACATACACAATATATCAATAAACATATATAACACATACATTCATACAATCACGTGTACAATGTACATACATGCATATATTTACATACATACAATAATGTAATTACATTAATACATGTACACACATATTATCACACATGCACACATACACATAATAGCAACAACTAAAATAACATATACATGCAAATATACATACTTATATACTTATATTCAAATATTACATACAATACTTATATGTATACATATATTACTCATAAACATATAAACATACATACCTATACATATATATTACCACACGTACTCATAGATATTAATACGTACACTTTCATATATGTAATAATTACTATAAATAATAAATAGTACTATAATATTTACAAACCGGACAAAAATGAGTGATTACAGCTACCCCTCTTTGCTTGTTCTTGTGAAACGAGAACAAAAAAAACCAAAAACACTCATTTTTGTCCTACTTTCCTTTCCCCGGCTCTAGAATCACGTGCTCTACTGGAACTTTCCTCTTTTCCTCGGCGAAATCTTTAAGCTTCGATCTCTTCAATGCCCCGATTTATTCATGTCTCGTCATTCAAAAGGAAAGCTTGATATTATGTCCGAAGGTCTTACTGATGGCCTAAAGGTCTTATCACCATGCTCGAAGGACTTACCGGTAGCCCGAAAGACTTATCATCATGCCCGAAGAACTTACTGATGGCCTAAAAGACTTAAGATCTAGATTCACGCCAACATGGCTACCAATCTCCCTTAAAATCTAGACTCACGCCGAAAATGGCTACCAATATCCCTTACAATGATGCCTCGATTGCTACCAGTCTTGACATCACAATAAGGTTAGCATCATGCCCGAAGGACTTACTAATGGCCCGAAGGACTTATCACCATGCTCGAAGGACTTATCGGTGGCCCGAAGGACTTACCATCATGCCTGAAGGACTTACTGATGGCCCGAAGGACTTAAAATCTGGATTCACGCTGACATGGCTACCAATCTCCCTTAAATCTGGATTCACGCCAAAATGGCTACCAATCTCCCTTAAAATCTGGATTCACTCCAACACAGCTACCAGTATAAATCTGCAAATCAAATTCTTTGGTAATCTTCGAATATCTGTTTAAACACAAACAAAATACTTTTAAATTAGCATGCCCCTATCTATATGATGCATGCAATATAACACTTTTTTTCTTCTTTTTCTTTTTTTCTTCTTCTTCTTTTCTTTCTTCTATTTTTTTTCTTCATCTTTTTTTTCTTTTTTCTTCGTTTTTCTCTTTTTTCTTTCTTTTTTTCTCTTTTCTCTTTTTTTTCTTTTTTTCTTTTTTTTCTTTCTTTCTCATCATTCATTCTTTGTTTTAAAATCCTATTCCCTGAAAGGTCATTCCTCGAATTTCTTCATTTCTACAGTACACTCTTTAATCTTCATTTTATCTATCTTCCATTGAATACCCACGCTTTTATCTCTCTTTGCGTGAGTAACTCTTCTCTTCTTCTTTGGGATCTCTGCCCATTTTGCAAATCCTTTTTCTAGTCCCTACTCTATCCTTAGGTAGGGATTTTCATCAATATTCTCATTTAACATTGCCCCAATCATTCTATGGGCTTAACTACTTTTCTCGTCTTTGACCCAACACTCAGAGTCTTCATCTATCTTAACATCAGGGCTGGCAAAATGCCCCCACACCCTGAACTCATTCTTTGATCCAATCTTCTTGAAGCATATAAGAGGGAACCAACTCTCGGTCCCTATGCTTTAATTCCTAAAAAATCAATCATTTTGAAAATAAAACTGGAAGAAAATCCCAAACATTTTGAAAGCTATTGTTTGGGGGAGAAACTATAGATATCTTAAAAATCAAGTTTTATAAAAAGGGCTAAACATCTTTTTAAAACTGATGTTTTAACGAAATGGTAAGTATTAAAATAATCAAAATTCGAAGAAAAATGCCAAACATCTACGAAAATTGATGCTTGGAGTAAATGATAAGTATTAAATAAATTTAAACTCGAAAATTGCCAAATATTTTTGAAAACTAACGCTTTGGAAGAAATAATAAAAAATCGACAAAAATGCAAAACATTTTTAAAATTAATGCTTGGAAGAAAATGACAAATATGTAAAAGAATTGAAATTTGGAAAGCATGCCCAAACATTTTTTAAAACTAATGCTTGGAGGAAGTAATTAATATAGAAAAGAATTAAAGTTTTGAAAAAAGCCCAAACATTTTTGAAAATTAATGCTTGGAGGAAGTAATCAATGTGTAAAAGAATTAAAATTTTGAAAAAGGTCCAAACATTTTTGAAAACTAATGCTTGGAGGAAATAACTAATATGTAAAAGAATTGAAATTTTGAAAAAATGCTCAAACATTTTTTTGAAAACTAATAATTGGAAGAAAATGACAAATATGTAAAAGAATTGAAATTTGGAAAACATGCCTAAGCATTTTTGAAAACTAATGCTTGGAGGAAACGGCAAATATGCAAAAGAATTGATTTTTTTAAAGGTTCAAACATTTTTTAGAACTAATGTTTAGTCCTAAAATAGCAAATACACTAGCAAAATTGTATGTTTAGAAAATATTGCCTATTTTGGCTATATAAGCATATGTATGGCCTCCCCTAGTCCATTTAGGCTTTTGAGAGGAACGCTTCCCATACCTATTTTCTAGCCCATTTAAGGTGGCTCTCTTGATCTCACCACTCACTATGCCCCCCGTCCTTCCCTCATTTGAGTGACGATCAGGCACTTCGAAGTTTGACGTTCCTTGAAGAAAGGTTAACCCTTTTAGGCAGAATGTAATCTGAAGACAAACTCACTCAACTTGGATATCTACGAATGATCAAAATGGTCTTCGAAGGCTTACAATGTAGTCCACGTGTCTTGATAAAAAAATTGTGCTCGTAAACTTGTTTAATCTGAATATGTTCGTATGAAGTAATCTCTTCTCTTTCATTACTCGGATCACTCTAGACTGCCCATTTTTTTTGTTTTTTACCCTATAGTTCATTTCCTTCTTTGTATTCAAACCGATTTGGATTCTGGTTGGCATTGTTGTTCGATTTCTAATCAAGGTGATCAATCTTCTATAGCTCTTCGAAACTGATATTTATTTGAATAGAGGATTTCATATTCTTTTGGATTTTTCTTCTAACCAAAGTCTTCATCTCTTGCTCAGACATGATACTCTTTTTCTTTATTTTTGGGATCGCCCTAGACTGTCGGGTTTTCACCCTATAGGTCATTTCCTTCTTTTGTATCTCCTGATTGTCGTATTCTGGTCAAACATTAATGCTAACATGCTCAGGCAGATCACTTTTTCTCTCTATTTTTGGGATCACTCTAGACTGCTCTTTTTCGGGTTTTCACCCTAGAGTTCATTTCCTTCTTATCTGACCGGCTTGTATTCTGGTTGGTATTAATGCTTGTTTTATATCCAAAAGGTGGTCAGTCTTCCAAATTTCTTCAAAATTGAGATTTTTTGAAGTCTCTTACTTATTTCTTCCATCTAAGCTTCATCCTTGTATTGTTGTACTCATGTATTGTATTCTTTTATTTTATTTCTTTTCTTGTCTTTTATTCTTTTATTCTTTTTCTTTTATTTTCTTTTTATTTTCTCTTTTTTTTGACTGACTATTTTGGGGTTTTCAGTCTCAAATCTTTCTTCTTTTATTGTATATGTATTAAACTTTGATATTTATTTCTATTTGTAAGTAGTCGATTCTCCACGGTTCTCTCAAATTGATGTTTATTGTCTGAGGAATTCTCCATATGTCTTTTGTTTACTGCACTCACTCTTTATTGCTTCAGTTCTCTACTTGGTATTTTTTATTTGCTCAGTTTACTCGTTGAACACAATATTGTCTTCAATCGTTTCCCCCTGGTGATTATATGGCCTGCTTATCCAATATATCTGGTCTCATTTCTTCTTGCTTGGAAAGTAGAAGAATACCATTTGTCATTCCATTCATGGATATCGAGGGACAATCTTCAGAGGGTAAAAGTTTAGGGTCAAGACTCGATTCAAAGATCTTAAACGACAAGTGCCTGAGAAGGGAGCTTCCTCAAATGGGAACTGCCTATTGTCTAAACACTTGTTTTGTTCCTCTATCGACCTAAATGGACTAGCGGATACTCGCATTCGCCATATCCGTACGGTATTCAATTTAAATTGATGATACTCTTACAATTGAAGTTCAATGTCATAAAGAAATGGTATGTACCTATGCATAAAAATGTGTATGTATGTATGGGACAACAAAAACTATCCCATAATAATGAATGAAAAGTTTAAAGAATCAAAGAATGCAAAAAGAATGTTTTCTAAATAACAAAGAAAATACGATTTTCATTTGGACAAAAATAAACAAACATATTTCTTTATAAAATATTTCTGCTGCTTTTGGGCCCAAGCTGTAGGCTTTTCTGTATACAATTCAAAAGAAGAAAACGTAAATATCAAACCACCATTTTGTAAAACGTGAGACATTCAAGCATAGGGATCGTCTTATTCGGGCTTTCTTGGCGTGGTACAAACCTGCCCCAATTCTTGCGCCTTTCATTACTGGACCAATTCTTTGGTCAAAACTCTACTGTTAATTAGCTTCTTGATCTCTTACAGCAACGACCTACACTTCCTAGTAGGATGCCCTGGTGACCCTATATGGAAATCGCAAATGTTCTTCGGGTCAAAACAGTGAGCAGAATGGTCAGGTATAATCTTCATCGGTCTGGGACTGAGATAGTGGCCTTCAACCAAATGAGGAAATCTATCCGCAATGGATACCCTAAATACCTCTAAATCTATACTTGTTCAGGGAACTTTTCATGACGGCTCAGAAGGATTAGTGGGCCTTCTTCTTTTGCGATGATGAATGCTTTGGAGACAACACTCATTTACCTCTTTGTCTTTTTCTGCCTTATCTCCGGTTTGGTCCTTAGACCCTAACTTTCCTTCTTGGATCACGTACTCTATTCTTTCTCCCACTACCACGAAGTCCTCAAATTTGCTTCTAGATTTCTCCAACATCATATCGAAGAAAGGAATGGGGAAAGTTGCATGAAACAGGGGAGTCATTTCCTCTTCAGTAATGGGAGGCTAAACTTGGGCCGCCAAATTTTGCCATCTTAGAGCATAATTCTTAAAGCTCTCACCTGGTCTTATTTTCATACTCTAAAGAAACTGTCGACTTCGAGCTAAGTCTAAGGCATATATGTATTGGCTCAAAAAGGCGTTGGCTAGGTTACTCCAAGACTGAATCTAACTTCTGCTCAACCGGTTGTACCAAACTACAGTGGGTCCCACCAAACTATCATGAAAGTAGTGGATCAGTAGCTTTTCGTTCTTTATGTAGCCCTCAATCTTTCTGCAGAACATGGTCAAATGAACCTTCGGACAATTTGTACCGTCATATTGCACGAAGCGAGGAGTCTTGAAATCTGGAAGAATGACAAAATTAAGGACTAAGAAGAAATCTCTTGTATTGAAAACATTCATTTTTTCCTTCTTCTTGAGCTCTCTCTTAACTCTATCCTATAATTGATCGAGTCTTTGTTCCATCCTTTTTTAACCAATTCTCGAATACTACCACCGAACCCGTAAAATTTTATTATTATTTAATTAATGCATAAAATGCATCATAAATGTCTAAAATGTAAAAACAAACAGTAAGTATGAACTATCAAAATGAATGAATGCAAATGAAGTGAATAAATGCGAATGAAGTGTTGATTCACTAATAGTCCTTTAGGAGGATTTTTATAAAGGAAATGTATATGTGTACAAAAGATTGACAATATTCTACAGGCGTCTGTTAGCCACTCTTCCTGGAGCAAAATGCGTACTTGGTGCCCCACTTCTATCTTTCTTTATTTTGCTTCATGCTTAGATTATTTTCAGCCGTAGCATTATCAATCTTTGTACATTACCGAATATCTTTCCATTTACAAAAAATTGCCTAATATAGAATATTTTTTAATCAACAAAATGCAATCATGAATGCAATAAGGTACTAGTCGCAAAGTGATCATTGTAGAAAGATTTTCATTAAACAAAAAGGCTTGTTACATCAGATATCAGTCTTTACAAATACCGATGAGCCCTAGCCCCTAGCTTTTGTACCTCATCCAACAAATGAGCCATTTTTCCTTCATGATCCAGTGCAGGATTAATGATCTGGCTCAACGGCATAGCCGCGTCAGCCATATCTGCCACTTGTTGAGCCACTCTGCGTACTTGAGTGATGACACTCTTCATGTCATTTTCCCTCTCTTGTATTTCTCGCTCGGCCTTTCATAGCTGGAGAGTTACCTTTTCGACGCTTTCATAGCCAGTTTGCTTATAGGCTTTGGCACGAATCTCGCACTTACATAGAGAAGTCCTAAGCTCATCTATTTGTTCCATGAGCGTTGCATTCTCTGCTTGAAATATGAGGGATTTATTCTCACTCTGCTGTAGACTTGATTTCAGAATCTCGTTCATATCTAGACTGCTTTCCAACTCATTCTTGAGGACATCGTGCTGGCTCTCTACTTTTTTTAACTTTTATTACAATAATCGGGCTCTATTTTCACTTGCCTGGCCTTTTCATTTCCAATTCCCTAAACCATTCTTCAGTTGTAGGATGCCATTATTCCATTCTTCAAAAGTGTCACCCAAACCAGCATTCTGAAACATGCAGTGAAGCTTTTGATGCTCATCTTGTAGACTCTTCAGTTTCTCGCTTAATTCTTCTCTTTCCTGCCTGAACTGATTATAATCAGATGAATGCCCTTCTTCCGGGATGTCCCTATCTTTGGTATCTAAATTTGACTCACTGAAGTAATCCATTTCTATGTTATTGCAACCTCGCCTTGGGTATTGGCTCTTTTCCAACTTTGCTCCTCGTGTGATCACTGGCTTATTGTAGAATCTGGGCCCTCCGTCTTCAAAACTCAATGCTCCTATATTAATAAGATCTCTAACCCAGTTCTTCAAGGTCCTACAATTCTCTGTAGTGTGACCCGAACTTTCTAAGTGGTAACCGCACTTGGCATGATTCTTGTAACCTTTCGGGTAAGGTGGTTCCTTTGGAATAAACCGAACAGGGGTAATAAGGTTTTTCTCAATCAGTATTGGGAGCAGCTCAGTATACCTTACAAGGATCGGGACATTCCTCTTCACATTGCTGGTTTCGTCTAAGCCTACCTCTACTTTTTTAGGATCTTGACTCAGATGTACCTCCCACTAGTTTGCTGACGCGAATCACAAAAGGGTTCGACTTGTCGTATTTACCGATGTTGGGATTCTGACCATTGAAATCTTCATTTTGACTCTTGACTGGCTCTTCTTCCAGCTCTACGGACTTGTCTTTAGCCATTAATGTCATCAGATTCATCATTTCAACCATTTGTTTCTTCAACTCTTATACTTCATCCAGCTCATGTCCAATACGAGTATCAACTATCTTATCTTGTTCGAACTTTTCAGATGGTTCATCTTCTTGACTCTTCTAACAATGCGCGGGATTGGCTCACTTTATCTGAATACGAGACCTATTATCCATTATGAATGCCTTTCTATAGTGACAGTCATTTGCGAAATAAATACCTTTATGTTTATGAAAATCCGATGCACAAAATAAAAAGGAAAGGGAAAACACGAAAAAGAAATTGTGTCAGTTTGAAAATAATAATTTAAATAAATGGTTAACAAGCAGAAACAATTAAAACACTCAAATCAAGCGGTTCAAATATACACAAAAATGCAAACAAAAAGCTTAAACAGATCATCCGCTAATCGGACAGAGTACATGCATGACTCTAACAGGTAGGCTCTATGTCTCACTATATGCGGTTAAATTCTAAAGTAAACGGTACTCAAACTGTCACTTGGACATCGATTCGAGGGAATACGGCCCTTATACCATACGAAGGTGAAAACCTCACAAAATATAAGTATCGAATTCCTGAAATGAATTACAACATCATACGGAGGTGAAAACCCCACGAAGCAAAGTAATCACTGCTCCTAAAGGTTCTAAGACTATTATATGATGTCCAAAAACAAGACTTAGAGATTAAAAATTAAATTAAATCGAATTAAATTTTTTTGAATAATTACGATACAAATCTAACTATGGCTTAACTCTTTTTTATTTTTGAAAACAAAAATTGTCCCCAGCGGAGTCGCCATGTTGTAGCGACTATGTTTTTGAAGTTGAAGGCCGCTACGAAAAATAAAATCGTGTTTGGGGGGGTATTTCCCGTTTTATTGAAAAATTTATTAAAACTGAGGAATTTTAGGAAGAAAACATATTTAAAAAATGGAGTCTCCACCGGCCACTTCGGTAGATTGGACAACGTAAAAACAAAATCAGAGATTTTAAAAAATTTGGGTTCGGGAGTCAGTTACGAATGGGGAAGGGTTAACACCCCCACACCGCCCAAAATTGGTACCAAATAGGTTCGTATCGTATTTATAAAGAAAAATAAAAATTCAGTTTAATTTAATTATTAATTCCTAAAATACAAGTTTCGAATATTAATATTTTGCCTCGATCTATGGTACCAAAGGAGATGACACCCAGAGACCGAGATAACACTCCCACTAGAATACCGGGATAAAAGGCTTAAAACTATGTGAGAAAATATAAACATTGATAAATTAAAAACATGAAGTATAATGCGTAAACGAATATCAAATAAAAAAAACATGTGCATATAAATACAAATAAATATGATTAAAATAAAATATTCATACATATAAAAACATAATATATATACAACATATAATATTTACTATATATATTAATATACAAAGATAATATAATATGTATGATATATACCTATAATATAAATTACATACATAACATAATACGTAACATATAATACATAATATACATTATACACAACCTAATACCAAAAATAAAACTAATGATCAAATATAAACAATATTACCAACATGTATTAAATAAAATACAACATAAAAACATAAAAATAAATATACATATAAATATACACAAATCACAAAAGAACTATAAATATCATGCAAAAATAAAAAAAATATGAGCAAGAATATAATAAAATATAATAAATAAATAAATAAGTAACAACATATATAAATATTTAAACAAAAAAAAAGATTAAAGGCTGAAATTAACTGAAGTTAAAAGAATAGGGACCAAAAGGTAATTAACCCATACAAAAATAGCTTTAAAATGATAAAAAGGGACCCAATTGCAAAACAGTGAAAGAAAGAGGGTCTGGGCTGTGATTTACCCTTTGAAAGCATTTAAAACAAATTTAGGGGTGACATTAAAAACTAGCTAGAAATTATGGGGACCATTTGAATAATTATACCATGCGGCAGAGAAGTTTTGAAAGATAAAATAGGGCGGAGGGACTGAATTGGTAATTTTGCCTTTAAAATCTAGTTTTCATCTAATTTTAGGACTGATTTGAAAGATTTCAAAAAACAACAGGGACTAGAAAAATAATTAAACAATGTGGAAGGGCTGCGGGGCATTTTTTAAAAGACGAAGGGTCTGTATTGTTATTATCCCATTTTAAAAATAAAAATGCCTATAAATGAACCCCTTCAGCCCCGAACTAGGCCTTTGGCCATTTGAAAATTTTGATTCAAAAAATAAACCCCCTCTCTACTCATTTTTCTCTCAATTGTTCATCCTAAAACCCATAAAAACTCCTCCGGCCGCCTTAATTTTTAGAAACCGACGGTGGTCCGTCTATTTCGGCCACCGCCCTCAGCCCCCGATCACCGCTAATCGGTGTCGGAAAGACAAAAAGCCACCATTTCTTGAATTTTTTTTAGATATAAGCCCGAACCATTTTTATAAAAACCAAAACGTTTATTTTATTTCAAAACTTTTGATCACACCGGTAAAAGAAAAGGGGATGAGGGACAATTGGATGGTGCCGTTCATCGGCAGCACCCACCTCAGCCACCGTACATGGCGGCGGCTCGAAGCCAAAAGGGTAAACCCTAACTTTCTTTATTTATAATTTTTTTATGTTTGAAATAAAAAATAAAGAGAAGATTACCTATGAATCTTTTTTTTTTGTATTTATTGATTTCAAATCTCTCATTACATAATGGGTCTAATTACATGGTATATATATGCTCTTTTGTTCTGATTTGTTTTTGCTTACAAGATTTAGCAAAATAAATGATTTTACTGTTTGATGTGTTTGATCTGACTTTCTCCAAAATTTTTTATGTTTTTGGCATTTGCGGTTGTTAGAAAGCAGGTGAGGGAGGCGTACGACGGTCACGGATGGAGCAACCACGTGGATTGGTGGTTGGAAGACGAAAGGATTATCTTGGCCAGAATTAATCTCGTTGTTGGATCAGATCTTATCCAACGGCTATGATTGTTTGAAGATCGAACGGCCCGGATGTGATTTGGAGAAAGACAAGGCTACATGGGATCTTGAAACATGGCACATGGAAAATGAACGGTCTCGCGCGTGCAACAATGAACGGTCCGGGGGTGAACTTCACGCGCGCCAGATGGATGGTCTTGGTGGTATCTGGACTGTTGTTTCAAAATTTGATCCAACGGTCAGTATGATGTGGCTGCAAAAATAAAGGGGCATTAGACCTATTTCAGATTAGGGTTTTATATTAGATGTTTTTAGGTTTTTTAATTAGATTAGGGTCTAGCCGATTGGGCCTTAGGTAATTTTACTTGGGCTTTAACTTGTAAATAGACAGGAACTTTAATAAACTAATTGGGTTTTACTATATATTGGATCTGTTTTTTCATTTTTAATTACAACCCATTTAACAACAATAATAATTAATAATAATAATAACATTAATTAATACATATATATTATACGTATACAATATATTAATACACATATATAACACATACATTCATATAATCACATATCCAATGTACATACATGCATATATTTACATAAATACAATAATATAATTACATTAATACATGTACACACATATTATCACACATGCACACATACACATAATAGCAACAATTAAAATAACATATACATGCAAACATACATACTTATATACTTATATTCAAATATTACATACAATACTTATATGTATAGATATATTACTCATAAACATATAAACATACATACCTATAAATACATATTACCACACGTACTCATAGATATTAATACGTACACTATCATATATGTAATAATTATTATAAATAATAAATAGTACTATAATATTTACAAACCGGACAAAAATAAGTGATTACAAGATGCAAGTGCATGAAATTAATGACGAGTGCATGAATGAAAGTAATATATGATGAGACTATTGTACAAATGAATGAAGTTAATGTTGGATGCCGATGCAACCACCATAAAATAAGTGGAGAGAAATAATTGGTAATGCACGAATGAATGCAAAAAGTATTGATCGACGAGCATTCTCGTTGAACGACTTTTCATACTGAAGACTGAGTCCTATTACAATGAGAGAAAGAGAATGACTGTCATATAAGGCACATTTAGATTAGCATTTGCCCCATTCGGGCTTCAAAATTCTTTAACACGTCATTATGGACTCTTTCTTCCATTACGAAAGCCCCCAATTTTGAATTGTTCTCGAATCAACACTTTATATGAAAATATCAAGGATATGCACAAAAATGATCAAGCTAGCAAGACAAGAAAAGTGTATTAGTATACAAATATACAAATGAAGAATGAGAACTGAATAAATACACCAGAGCGGCCTAACAGCTTGAATTATAGATTTCTATGGTTGTCTACATAGCTCTAAAAGGGTGGGCTTCCTAGATTCTCACACATGTGATTTGGGTTCTAGAGAAGGGTACTCGAACCTATCTTATTATCTACTAAGATAACAAGAACTTCGATTCTGACCCATGACAGGCTTACAAATCGAATTCGGTTCGAGGGAAAGAACGACCTATTGATGTGGAGGGCTGCTCAAGTGTCAAAAGAAATAGATTTCGGAAGTGAATTACCGACCCATGGAGGGCTGCTCACGTGGGTATGTGGCGTTTCACTCTCACTTAATGGACAAAGCTCGAGTATAGAGCTTGATGAGTATGATGAAACACATGGCGGTGATGCCTTATAAATTAAATGAATAATTAATGCAAAATTGTTAATTATCCAAGCCCGTCGAATTAAAATGTATCTTCGAGAAAGAACAGATTAATTAAAGTTAATTTGAATTTCAAAATTTCTATCGATAAAAGCAACGCGTGTTCTTTGACTTAACTCTCACAAATGGTCCCCAACGGAGTCGCCAGCTATAACAATCCTTTTTTTCAGGAAAGATCGCTAATAACATAGAAATATAAGTAAAGTATTTTTTTGAATTTTTTTTGTTGTTTTTGAAAAGTTTTTGAAAATTGGTGGAAATTTGAATTTTTGGGGTTTTGTTTTAAAAATGTGTTTTTATTTTGAAAATGAAGAGTTGGAGTCGCCACCGGCCACTAAGGCAGGCCGAAAACCACAAAACCAGAGATTTTTTTAAAAACGGGTTCGGGAGTTGGTTACGTGTGGGGAAGGATTAGCACCCCCATCACGCCCGAAAATCAGTACCAAAATAGACGTTGCTTTTGATCGATGGAAATATTGAAATTTAAAATTAAATTTAATTGACTGTTCTTAATCGAATATAGGCCTTAATTGAACGGGATTTAACAATTTAGTGGGTTCGAATTAATTATCCGTTAAACTAATAAGGATGATTGTACATCGAATCGTAGATTAAACTGACATCGAATAAGACGACTGTTGTGTTAATTTACGGTTCAAATTGAGTACATCACCTTTATGCATGATGCAAATAGTTAAAAAATGATGTTATGAATTGTCAATTTTACCTATTTTAATATTTACCTTCAGAAGATAAGAATTAATTCAAATCTATGGTCTATATCCATTAAGCCAAGATTAAGACCAAAGTAATCGAGTTAATAATTATCTCCTTTTATGAATTAGATTTATTAATTTACAATGTAAATATATAATTTAATTAGAGGTGAAATGAATGTCGGGATAATGCATGTCACAAAAATTGAGTAAATAAATAAAAATAAAAATAAAGGTAAATGGGAGAAATAAATGCTCAAATAAAATAAATGCGGGAAATAAAAAAGAATCCAGAAAAAAGGATCGGATTGAACAAAGAAATTCAAAAAAAGGACAGGATCGAACAAAAGAGCGTAAAATAAAATGCGGTAATTTAAAGTGCGAAAATTAAAAGCGGGAAAATAAATACGGAAATTTAAATTGCGGAAAATTAAATGGTAGAAATTAAAAGTTAGGAGTTAGATGCGAGAATTAAAGGTTAGATATTGATTGACTATACTAAAAGGGCCATAATAATACGGGTCATCCCCCGTTGCGGGTCACCGTAAGGCTGGATCGAGCAATGAAAATAAATAATATAATATAATATAATATAATATAATATAATATAATATAATATAATATAATATAATATAATATAATATAATATAATATAATATAATATAATATAATATAATATAATATAATATAATATAATATAATATAATATAATATAATATAATATAATATAATATAATATAATATAATATAATATAATATAATATAATATAATATACAAAATGTATAAATTAAGTACTGAGATTGGAAGGAAACAAAAACAAAGGGCTAAAATTAAAACAAAACAGAAATAAAAAAGGTGAAATTTTAAAAACAAAACAATGATGAGGGATTAAAAAGGGATTAACCCGTGGTTGAAAATAAAAATGGGAAAAACCATGAGGACTAATCGTGTAATTATCCCACAGATCGAAGTGCGTGGATCCTTTCCTCCGGGTCGGGTCACCGCGCGAGTCGTGAAAGGTCGAAACAGCGTCGTTCTGGGAAGCATATATACATGAAAACCATGGGAAAATATGCCTTTAACTCCTATTTTCCTCATTTTGAATTTTTGAAACCCAAAAAATAGAGCAAAACCTCTTAGATGTTCTTCCCCCTCCCATTTGTTTTTCCAAAATTCGGCGGGCCTTAGCCGTTGCGCTGCCGCCTCGGCCACCACTAGCTTTAACGACATTCGCTCTCGTATCACTTTATTGTAAAACAATTTTGATGCTTTTCATTGAGGCACTTAGGGTTCTTTCGAATACCCTACCTGGTTGACCCATCAAACCCGGATCCCTACCCAGATATCCAAAAAACCCTAAACTTAATTATCAAACCTAACCCACATACCATAGCCGCCTCCACTTGCCCTTTCATCTCTAACATTTCAGAAGCTTCCCCGGCCCCTTAGCCTTTCAGCTTCTGCTACGACAACATCTCACAACTATGTTAACGCCATGTCGGTCACACCACTGCCATACCAACAGCCACGCATGTAGCCCCTTTTCTGATTAAAAAATAAAAGCATAAAAAATCCCCCTTTTTGTTTTGAAAATCAAACCCTAAATCCCCCTTTTGAGAATCGATTCGAAACCATAGAAGACTTGGGACGAGAAGCTAAAAGAATCAAACAGAGATGGTGAAGATGGCCGGCGACAGAAAATTGATGGTAAATAAAACCCTAACTCTTCCTTTTCTTTTATATTCGGAACAAAAAAGAGTTTAGGATTTTTTTTATTTTTGAAATGATTTTTTGAAATCTACCTGTCTAGGGTTACAAGTATTTTGTTGGGGGCTTTTATAGCCGATTACATTGATAAAAAAACAAAATAAAAAGGACTGGCTTTGTTGCATGCATTGTTGCATTTCTTTGTCCTTTTTTACAGGTGTTCGTACGGCTGAAGATGAAGCCAGTGTTCTCTCTTTGGCCGGATACGTGCATGGCTGCATACGTGGCTGCTGGTGTGGTAGTGGTGTGGCCGACATGGCACTAACATGGTCATGAGCTGTTTTCGCAGCAGAAGCTGAAAGGCTAAGGGGCCGGAAAAGTTTCTGAAATGTTAGAGATGAAGAGGCATGTAACCCCCTTAACCCGGTCTAGCCGCTAGACCAAACCAAGAAAGCTACATTAGGTTTGCCAAAGCAAACCAGAGAGTTACATCGAAACCCGGTCCTTTTTTTTCTTTTTATTTCGTCTAGATGCCAATTATTAATCCTACGTGTACATGCAACACTTAGGTATAACCCCTACTCAATCTGGCATCATTTTGACATCCAATTGATCACATTTGCAATTTAGGGACCAAATTGCAAATACAGGAAATTTGTAAGATTTAAGCCACTTTTTAAAATACCAATCTTTAATTAGTCATGTTCTGAACATTCATCTCAAATTTCATCTCAATTCGATCATTCAAGCTCATACAACCACATGGACAAGTTTCGGGGACTAAAATGCAATGAAAGCAAAACTGCCAAGCTAATATTACAGAAAACGGCCTCAGGTATCGGTATGGGTTTCATCGTACCGATTGCATAAAATGCCTGTACCGATACACCACGGCAGGTATCGATATGCCATAACGAACTTACCTAACTTTTGAATCTTTTTAATATACGTACCGGTACCCTTACATGGGTATCGGTACACGGGTTTAGATTGAAAAAGTGAAATTCCAGAGGCTAAAACGTGTACCGATACACCATTACCCGTATCGGTACGCCAGGCCAAAAATCACCTAGGTGTACCGGTACTCCCTTACGCGTACCGATCTCTCTGGCCAGAAAATGTCTAGCTGTACCGATACGGTCCCCCGCGTATCGGTACGCATGGACCTGTAATACCATAATTTGCTGGTTTTTCATCTCAAAAACATTATCAAACCATTCCAACATGCTTATAACACCATACCAACATGTCATTGTATCACAAGCCAACTAGCAACTTCATCCCTACAACACAACAAGTATCAAGCATTAAAAGGGAATCCATAGGCATGCTTCCTAATGTCCATTCAAGCAACATGTCAAAAAGGTAAACCAGCATCAAAACAAACTTTAAAGGCCATTTACAACCCAATACTAACTAAAGAAATATGCTCAAACAGGGAGTTCCACAAGACATCTCCCAAAACATAATAGGTACCCCATTGCCCTTATTCATTATAGTCTAAACCAAGACATACTTTGGAAACAAGTCTTGCCAAGATCCCCTTGCTTCTTGCTGCCTTCCAAGACCTCAATTATCTGTATTGATGGCAACAAGAGCGTAAGCAAACAAGGCTTAGTGAGGAATGTTCAAAACAACCACCACCAATGCATTTAAAACCATTCATTTAACATCATCCTTTAAAAACATCATCAACATGCCCCTTTTTAAAACATGCACTTTATATCATTAAAATCAGCATAATAAACCGTATGCTACATGTATCATTAATCAACAACCCTCCACTTAAGCCTTCCCATGCATTACTACCCAATGCAAAGCTTAAGGAGAAAAATGTATAAATCACATTATACAACATAAGACATTTCAATGATACATTAACAAGTATATTGGCTTACAAGTGATCAGTATCAAGTCCATTAAAAAAAGAGTTCATCGGATACATGGATTCAACAAGTGTTAACCCAACACTTGAAGCCATCTCAACTGGAATAGCGATACAATCACAATCGCGGTACAATAACAACCGGGTACACTTTCAACCCACAAGGAAACCCATCTCTCTCATCTGTTAGATGCTTAACCCCACTAATGGGAGTATTCGGTACCGTTAAACCCCTCTACCGTTAGGATAATTGGATAGAGTATTCGGTACACAATATAAACCCCTCAACATCCAAGGCGACTTGTTTTACAGTGCACTCAATCCTATGGCCGGCCAACTATATCCGATAACAATTTTAAAACCACATCACTTGCCAATATAATTAACCAAACAACATTTACCTCACTGTTTTTAACAAGAATTAAACCATGCCCTTTCCAAAGCAACAACCATGCTTTAAAACAAAAGTATAAACCATACTTACAAGGATCACTTACCATGTGCATCTTTCAGCAAAACATGCTTAAAATAGTACATCAAATACTTTAAATCATGCTTAAACAGTAGGTACAATGTAAATCAAAATGAGTGCATAAAACCATTTCAAACTAGCACGACCGAGAGAGTAACACCACTTTACTTACTTTCGAGCTTAGGTAAGCGTTTCAAGCTCTACCTAAACTCCCAAAAACCATCTTTAAAACTGTTGTGCGTAATAAGTGCTCCGCAATTGTGCAAGTGTACACGTTGCAAGTTATAGTATAAAAGATATCGTCTCCACAGGGATTGGTGCCACTTCAAGAATCTAATCTCTTGCACTGTAAAGAGTAAAAACACAAGTAGAAGATTGTAGGAGTTTTAATTAACAACTAAACTAAGAAAGAAAATAAGTAAAAGAAGATGTAATCTAATGAGAGAGAATAGGCCAGGTTATCGTGAGTTGAGGAGTAATAGCCGATTGGATCGTCTTGGTAAAAGAGTGCAATGGCAACTCAGTTGTCGTGGTAACTTGCACAGCGGGGTTGCCTCGGCAACTAATCGATGGTTGCCTGGGCGACTAGCTGGGCAACTACTTGGGCGTCTAGGCAGCAACTTCAAGGTTCGGTGGAGCGTTATCCCTAAGTCGAAACTCTAGCTATTTGTGCATGCCTTGATAATACATCCCTACGTGAATCAAGGGTGAACAACCAATCTTACGCTTCTCTTAGCCGTTGAAATCCTTAACTTATTCCTAAGCCGGATTAATCTTCACCATCAATAGATTGAATAAAGATCATACTCATTCGTTTCTTGAATCTAACTCTCCCGATATTAGATAAATAGATGAAGTTACGAGATCCTCTCCCAATTCACTCGCAAACAAAAATAAGAACCAAGAATGAGTAAACCTTGAATAGAAAGTGCAAACTCTTATTACCTAAACAAAATCCAATTGTTTCTCACAACCACAAGACACAATAACCTTAGCCAAATAGATTTAATTCATGGCTAGGTTCCAAAGAAACACAAGACAAAGAATTCCTAGCATAAACCTAATTGAACAAGAAAGAAAAAGATGAAGAATGGATGGAGCTTTGTCGAAATCTCCCTTGCCCTTGATCTTATAGAAAATTATCTCCTCTCTCTCCCCCTTGGAGTTGACGGCATGGTCTTGAATTTATAGGGCTAGGTCAAAGTATATTTTGAGGAGGAAGTTGCCCTGGCATGAATTGTCGCGGAAATAGTTTCTTGTCATGCCATTGCTTTGTTTTCTCCTTGTAGATTCGTGCATTGTTATAGGCGAGTGCACTGAATTCTTCTATCTCGTTGAGATCTAATAAACGCTTTTGTCCGGCACTTTCCCAATCCATATTCAGGGTCTTGATTGCCTAATATGCCTTGTGTTCGATTTCCACTGGTAGATGGCATGTTTTGCCATAGACAAGTCGGAAGGGGGACATACTTAAGGGTGTTTTGAATGCAGTGCGATATGCCCAAAGTGCGTCATCTAGTCTTACTGACCAATCCTTCCTAGAGGGATTTACAACTTTCTCGAGTATACCCTTCAATTCCCGGTTGGAAATTTTTGTTTGCCCATTGGTTTATGGGTGATATGTCGTGGCAATCTTGTGAGATACACCAAAGCATTGTAACATCTTGGCGATGAGTTTGTTTTCAAAGTGCTTGCCTTCATCACTGATAATTGCTCTCGGCATCCCAAACCGTGTAAATATATTTTTCTGCAAGAATCTTTGCACGGTCTTGGAATCGTTGGTGGGAACTGCAGCTGCCCCAACCCATTTAGACACGTAGTCAACGGCAAGTAGAATGTAGAGGTTGCCGAATAAAGATGGGAAAGGTCCCATAAAATCAATCCCCCATACATCAAACAATTCCACCTCGATGATGTTTTGGAGCGGCATCTCATGTCGTCTAGAGATATTGCCCATCCTCTGGCATCAATCATATTGCTTGTAAAACTCTTGGGCATCTTTGTACAGTGTTGGCCAATACAAACCGGATTGCAAAACTTTGGACGCGGTACGAGTTCCTCCAAAATGTCCTCTATAGGGTGAAGAATGGCATTGCTAGAGTACGTTCTGTTGCTCCTCTTCAGGGACACATTAGCGTATAACCTAATCTGCACATTGTTTAAACAAAAGAGGCTCGTCCCAAAAGTAATGCTTACCATCATGGCGGAACCGCTTCTTCCCTTGGTGAGTAAGGCCATAAGGTAAAATACCACAAACAAGAAAATTAACTAAATTCGTGTACCAGGGTATTGCCGAGGCAACTACTTCCATGGTTGCCAAGGCGTGCGCGTCTAGAGTTGCCGCGACATGTACGTCAAGGGTTGCCAAGGCGTGCGCATTAGTGGTTGTCGCGGTGTGTGTATCAAGATCTGTTACGGAGTCGAAGGTTACCGAGGCATGCACATCCATGGTTGTCGAGGCGTGCGCATCCATGGTTTTCGAGGCATCAGGGGTTGTCGAGGCGTACGCGTCCATGGTTGCCGAGGTAACTAACAGTTGCTCATCCGGGAATGCATCACATATCTCTAAATCCGCGTCCTCCTCCCTATTACGTTCTAAGCATGATAAGTGACCGGCCACTTGATTTTCTGTTCCTTTCTTGTCCTTAATTTCAATGTTAAACTCTTGTAAAAGTAATATCCAACGAATCAAACGAGGTTTGGCATCCTTTTTAGCAGATAGATACTTAATTGCCGAATGGTCTATATGAACAATTACCTTTGTACCAATCAAATAGGATCGGAACTTGTCAAATGCGAAAACTACGGCTAGTAACTCTTTCTCCGTTGTTGTGTAATTCACTTGAGCACTATTAAGAGTTTTACTAGCATAATATATCACATGAAAGGTCTTACCTGTGCGTTGGCCTAGGACTGCTCCTACCGCAAAATCACTTGCATCACACATGAGCTCAAAAGGTAGTGTCCAATCTGGTGGAACGACAATGGGTGTTGCAGCAAGCTTTTTCTTTAGGGTTTCGAATGCTTGGGGTGCAAGAATCATCAAAATTGAAGCTTTTCCTTAGAAAAATTATGAATGAACCTCCTGTGAAAACCTGCATGTCCAAGAAAGTTTTAGATTCTTTTAACCGAACTTGGTGGGGGTAATCTCTCAATCACGTCCACCTTTGCTTTGTCTACTTTAATTCCCTTGGAAGAAATCTTGTGGCCGAGCACTATTCCTCCATCTACCATAAAATGGCACTTCTCCCAATTAAGGACTAAATTAGTTTCTTCACATCTTGCCAATACCTTCTCTAAATTGTTGAGGCAACTGTTGAAGTCATTACCAAAAACAGAAAAATCATCCATGAATATCTTAAGGAAGTCTTCGACCATGTCTGAAAAGAGTGCCATCGTGCAT
Organism: Hibiscus mutabilis; assembly: GCA_019671005.1. Taxonomy (NCBI): domain Eukaryota; kingdom Viridiplantae; phylum Streptophyta; class Magnoliopsida; order Malvales; family Malvaceae; genus Hibiscus; species Hibiscus mutabilis. The sequence continues at coordinate 8,716,352 of CM033752.1, read as the reverse complement.
CTTTGGAAGGTTGTTGGGGCGTTACACAATCCGAATGACATCTTTCGGAAATCATAAGTACCGTATGGGCATGTGAAGGTTGTCTTTTCTTGATCTTCTGGTGCTATGGCAATTTGATTGTAACCTGAATAACCATCAAGAAAACAATAAAAGGGTTTACCTGCAAGACGGTCAAGCATTTGATCAATAAAGGGTAATGGGAAATGATCTTTCCTAGTGGCTTTGTTTAGCTTTAGATAATCCATACAACCCCTCCAATCGGTCACAGTCCTGGTTGGAATGAGTTCATTGTTTTCATTACTTACCACCGTTATACCTCTCTTTTTCGGTACACATTGTATCAGACTTACCCATGTACTATCAGAGATAGGGTATATGATGCCGGCATCAAGCCACTTGATGATTTCTTTCATTACAACCACTTTCATGGCATGATTCAGTCTCATTTGGGTCTCAATCGAAGGTTTGTGATCATCTTCCAACAAAATCTTGTGCGTGCACACTACCGGGCTAATTCCCTTCAAGTCGGCAATTGTCCACCCTATTGCTTTCTTATGTAGCATCAACATTTTGATCAGCTTCTTTTCCTGCTCAGGCTGTAACTTAGAGGAAATAATTACAGGCAATGTTTTATTGGTTCCCAAGTAAGCATATTTTAGCTGCTCTGGCAACTGTTTCAACTCAAGAATTGGTGGTTTTTCAATAGAGGGCTTCTCGAGCTTACCTTCCTTACCTGAGTAATCCAGTGCTTCAAAGTATGTACCTGGTCTATTGACTAACCAATTTGCCTCTTCTTGTTGTTCCTCATCGATCGGTTCTTCATACTCCTCGGGTTCCTCTTGATCAGCAATGTAGTTGCTGAGGCAACTAAATTCCTCGTCGAAGTTAAACTCTGTCGTGGCATGGAGAAGTTGGCATTCTTCCGGATCATCGGTATGCCTTAGTGTTTAGAACACATTTAATTTAACTTGCTGGTCATTCATCCTCATTGTGAGTTCTCCTTTTTCAACATCTATCAAGGTTCTCTCTGTTGCTAGGAAGGGTCTCCCAAGAATGATAGGTGCATGTTCATCTGCTTCACAATCCAAAACAATAAAGTCAGTGGGAAAAATAAATTTATCAACTTTTACCAGTATGTCTTTGATTTTTCCCTCTGGATGCACATAGGATCTGTCGGCTAACTGTAGCATAACTGTTGTAGGTCTTGCCTTCCCGATTCCTAGTTTCTGGAAAATTGATTTAGGCATCAAGTTTAGGCTTGCTCCAAGGTCACGTAATGCTTTCCTGAATAGTGGTTTTCGATGGAACAAGGTATTGTGAAACTTCCGGGATCCTTCAGCTTGGGTGGCATGCGATTGTGCAACATGGCCATGCATCCCTCTGTTGCGAAAACTGTTTCAAACTCTCCTAGCCTTGTTCTCTTGGACACAATGTCTTTAAGAAACTTGGCATAGTTCGGCATTTGTTCAATTGCCTCAACCAATGGCAAGTTGATGTGGACTTGCTTTAGGATATCAAGGAACTTCTTGAATTGATATTCTTTCTTTTGTCGCTTCAACCTTTGTGGGAATGGTGGTGGAAGTCAGATATCTTCGATCCTTTCATTGGTCTGGAACCTGATTGATGGCATTGCTGGGGCAACTAGAGTTGCTGAGGCATCATCAACTGGGGTTGCCATGGCATGTCTGTCGTTGGTTGCCGAGGCATCCTTATCGCCGGTTTCTGAGGCATGCTTATCGCTGGTTGCCGCGGCAATTCCTAGTTCAGCATTTGAGGTTTTGCCGCTGGGTTCATCTTGATCTTTTTGTGGAGTTTTATTTGATAAGCGAGCTTGAGCCTCTTTAAGTTGTTGGCCACTTCTAGTGGTGATCGCCTTACATTGCTCATGGCCTCTTGCGACTTCAATATCGCTAGGTAAACTTCCTTGCGGTCTAGTATTCAGGTTTTGAGCAAATTGCCCGACTTGATTTTCCAATGATTTGATTGTCGCCTCTTGGTTTTGTAATCTCATCTTGGTCCTATTAAAAAAATCATCATTTCTTTTTATGAAGTTACTATTCTCAGCCATATAAGATTCAGTTTTCAACATAAAAGCATTGAGAGAATTTTCCAAAGAACTAGATGTTGTCGGTTGTTGCTGCGGCAACTGTTGCCGTGACATATTCTACTGGAATCCCGATGCTTGTGCATTATGATTGTTATGGTTTAGAGCATTGTTGGGATTACTCCATGAAAAATTCGGGTGCTTCTTCCAAGCTGGATTGTATGTATTGGACATCACATTGTTGTTCTAGTTGTAATTCCCCACATAAAAGCTGGATTCTACATACATTCAGAAGAATCATGGTTACCACCACATAACTCACAAAAGGAATCATTACCTTGACTTCTTATGTGTTGTTTAGTTTCTGCATGTTCTGGACCATCTTAGTTAGAGTGGCCAATTGTGCCGAAATTGAGTCTGATGATCCCAGTTCATGTATTGTGTCTTGGCGTCTAACTCCTCCTCTTCTAGCGGAGGGGGATTGATAATCATTCTTGGCAAGCCTGTTTAGAATTTGCATTGCTTCCTCCGGCAACTTATCTAGGAGTATGTCGTTTGCCGAGGCATCTAGCATCATCCTTGTTGGTGTATTCACAGCGTTATAAAACATGTTACTTGCGTCCACACTAGGAATCCGTGTAGGGGAAATTTGTGTAGAAGTTCTCTATATCGCTCCCAAGCCTCGTACATGGATTCATCATCTGCCTGCCGAAAAGAAGTAATTTCGTTACAAAGCCTATCAGTTAAATTTGTAGGATTAAATCGAGCAAGGAAATCACGACAAAGATCGGTCCAAGATCCTATTGATCCGGCAGGAATACTATTCAACCATGCTTTCGCCTTATCCCTCAGTGAATAGGGGAATAATCTTAGTCGTAAAACATCGGGGGTGACTCCTTGTATTTTGAATGAATTGCAAATCTCGATGAAAGATTTAAGATGTTGTCGTGCATTTTCAGTTGCTGAGCTGCCAAATTGACCAATTGTGTTTATCATATTAAACATCACCGGTTTCAAATCAAAGTGGTCGGCTTCAATTTCAGGCGTGACAACTCTTGGATTAAGTCTTTCAAGATCTTCTTCAAGATAGTCTCGAATTGTTCTGTTTCGTTCAAGAATCACTCCTCCTTCTGCTGGAACATCTTGATTCATATTTCCGTCTTGATTAGCCATTGCTACTCTTAACCTTTGTCTAAGTCTTTGCAAGGTTCGTTCGATTTCTGGATCAAAGGGATATTCTGGTGTAATCGGTCTCGCCCTGGTCATATACCAATGCAAAACCAAAGTTTGTTAGCCCTTTGAATCTCAAACAAGAAAAATAAAAAGTGCAAGAAAATAAAAACAAAGTTGCTATTGTCAATCCCCGGCAACGGCGCCAAAAACTTATTGCACGTAATAAGTGCTCCGCAATTGTGCAAGTGTACACGTCGCAAGTTATAGTATAAAAGATATCATCTCCACAGAGATTGGTGCCACTTCAAGAATCTAATCTCTTGCATTGTAAAAAGTAAAAACACAAGTAGAAGATTGTAGGAGTTTTAATTAACAACTAAACTAAGAAAGCAAATAAGTAAAAGAAGATGTAATCTAATGAGAGAGAATAAGCCAGGTTATCGTGAGTTGAGGAGTGATAGCCGATTGGATCGTCTTGGTAAAAGAGTGCAATGGCAACTCAGTTGCCGTGGCAACATGCACAGCGGGGTTGCCTTGGCAACTAATCGATGGTTGTTTGGGTGACTAGCTGGGAAACTACTTGGGCGTCAAGGCAGCAACTTCAAGGTTCGGCGGAGCATTTTTCAATGGTTTCTTCTTATCCCTAAGTCGAAACTCTAGCTATTTGTGCATGCCTTGATAATACATCCCTGCGTGAATCAAGGGTGAACAACCAATCTTGCGCTCCTCTTAGCCGTTGAAATCCTTAACTTATTCCTAAGCCGGATTAATCTTCACCATCAATAGATTGAATAAAGATCATACACATTCGTTTCTTGAATCTAACTCTCCCGATATTAGATAAATAGATGAAGTTACGAGATCCTCTCCCAATTCACTCGCAAACAAGAATAAGAACCAAGAATGAGTAAACCTTGAATAGAAAGTGCAAACTCTTATTACCTAAACAAAATCCAATTGTTTCTCACAACCACAAGACACAATAACCTTAGCCAAATAGATTTAGTTCATGGCTAGGTTCCAAAGAAACACAAGACAAAGAATTCCTAGCATAAACCTAATTGAACAAGAAAGAAAAAGATGAAGAATGGATGGAGCTTTGTTGAAATCTCCCTTGCCCTTGATCTTGTAGAAAATTCTCTCCTCTCTCTCCCCCTTGGAGTTGACGGCATGGTCTTGAATTTATAGGGCTAGGTCAAAGTCTTTTTTGAAGAGGAAGTTAAGTTGGAATTAAATTATCTTTAAAGAATATAATTCTTTATTATATTTAAATTCATTCTAGAACTTCTCTTATCTTCTTGGGATTTAATTTCTCATTGACCTCTTCATGGAAATCAAACTCCTTTGGGATTTAGCTTTGCTTCACGTCATCTTGGGCTTATCTAGTCATCGATTTTGACTACCATAACATCTTATTCCTAGACGAAAATTGCCCTGGCAACTAGCTCGGCATCTCCTTCATGCATTGCCCTGACAACTAGTTCCAGCCTTGTTTAGGCAAGTGATTCTGCACACACACAAAAGCACACAAAAGCAGCATATTTTTCCACAAAAATCACCAAGTTATGTAATCAAGCTCAACGGTGGAAAGAAACATAAATTAATGCATGAATGACTAATTATGCAACTAATATGAGCCTAAGTCTAACAATAATATGAGTAAAAATGGTAATAAAAATAGTACTTTTGAACACTTATCAAAAACATTCCAATGCTGGAATCCACATTTTCACTCACCGATACGCGAAACCTTGATTTTTCGACGCAAAAACAAGCATCCGAAGCCTCCAAAGCTTCCCCGATCACTTCCGGATCCATCTCCCCTGTTTTAACCAAATTACAACAGAGGATTAATGCATCTCCATGCATTTAAAAGACTGCAACAACAGATCCTCACGGATTCACACATTCACCTCACAATTACAACAACCGAAAACACCATCTAATCCTTTCCAAACACAACCCAACCACAACCTATCAATCTAACATCACTTTTATCATCAAATAACATCTAAAAACAGAATCAAAACAACCTAACACCTCCAGCAACCAAACAGCCACCACAACTCCACAAAAACACAATTCTAACAACCTAAACAATTAGAGATTCAAGAGTTTGGGGATTCCATTGTTAAAAACGACTTATCAACATTATTATACATTCATAATATGTTTAAAATCAATCTAAATTACTGGAAAACAGATCCAATTCGGATCTTTTGCTATTTCATCAATTTTACCCAATTAAATCAATTAGTTCAATATAAAAACACAAAATCAGATTATAAACCATAAATCAAGGATCAAATACTTGGGAATATCAATAAAGAACCATTAAATAGAGAAGATCATGGACCTTACCCCTATCGTGTGATTTCTCCCTCAATTGGCTTGTTTAAAGCTAGGAAAACACAAGATTTCAATAAGGTTTTGTAAATCAAATTCAAATAATCAATTGTAGATCAAGAATCTAAGTAAAAAGGATCTCTCACCTCTGGTTTTTGATGAAAACTTGGGTGTTTGGCAGAAAAGAAATGGAGATAAAAGTTATGTCAATTTTTATTAAAACCAAATAACCAACTTTAATAACTAAAATCCCTTTTAATTAAATTTTAAAACACATGTTAAAATGATTTAATTGAAGGGAGAAATCACCAGTAAAAACTTGGTAAATTATCTCCTTAAGGATTCTAAGAATTTGACCTCTTTTCATTTTAGTCACTTTAAAAATAGTTTTCAAACATTGCATTTTGGTCACTAGCCAAAATGTCATACCTCCAAATCTCATTTTCCAAAATTGATTCCACCAATATTAATCATATATTAAAACATGATTTTTAACCATTTTCCATATTTTTATCTCACCGAAAAAATACAATGTCCTGAATCCGACTCGAATCTCTAACCCGGTCCATCGGACCGTCTAACAAACCTCAAAACTGCTAGGCCCAAAACTGGGGCGTTACAACTCTCCCCTACTTAAGAAATTTCGTCCCCGGAAGAAACAAAAGCAGAAACTGCTACAATATCTCCAACTTACATTCGCATGCGACTTCCTAACACTGCGGTGTCTCCGCAACACCTTAACAAGGCCAACCAATGTACCACCCAGAACTCTATCGCTGGCAACAAGGATCTCCACCAGGTCCTTCACACAAGATAACTCAGATCTCAACACAATGCCTTACACTGGTACAACATGTAAGGAATCCAATCGATACCTTCGCAACATCATCTCATGAAACACATCAAGGAACCCCTCCAACACAGGAGATAACCTCAACAATAAGCAACATGACCCACACACTCAAAAAAATTGTATGGTCCTCAAAACGCATCCACCTTCTTCCAAGGCGATACCATCATGATCATCTGACCATCACAACACACTTTAAATCACTACGCCTCAGATTCGCGTAGAATTTCTGACGATCCAAAACTGCTCTCAAGTGCCCACATAACGACTTCACCTTCTCACTAGTGTCTTTCCACACATCAGACATGGGAATGTACTTTTCCCTAATTGCAGCCCAACACACGGGCGTACGGCTCCTCCAACCGCACAACGCCCCATACGGTGCCACTTGCATACTTACCTGATAACTGCCATTAAAGCAAACTCTACCAAAGGCATGTGCCTTTCACACTTTCCCTGGAAGCTATGTGATATACCACCCAACTCATATTTCAAAACCTAAATTCCATGCTCTAACCCGCCATCCAACCGGGATATATATGAAGTATATACACTTAAGCTCAAGTAAAACCCTCAGAACCTCACTGTAACCCACGGATCTTCATTCAGAACAATGAACTCAGGCACACAGTGCAAATGAACTAACCCGGCAATATACAAATCTGCCACATATTCCAAAACATACATCACAAGCATAGCCACGAGAGTGCACACACTTCGCAACTCAATCAACAACCACCCAAATGGAATCCTTTCGGTCGGTGCCAAAGGTAACCCAAACACAAAATCCCTGGTGATTCTTCCCCATTTCCATTATGGTATCCTCAACGGTTGCAACAACCCGAAAGAAACCCGATGCTCAACTTCCACACGCTAACATACCATGCATCGAACAACAAAATCAACTATATCTCCCTTTAAACCAACCCAACAGCAATCCATTTTCAAACCTCGATATATCTTGGCATTACCGAAATTCATTTCGCAAGAATTGGCATGCGCCTCCATCAAACCATACACCTCAACTCAACATCAAGGGACACCACCTTCCGATCTTTAAAACACAACACCCTATAACCTTTAACGTGAAAATCCACCGAATTTCCTCCTCACAATAACCTAAACATGCGATACTGATGCATAATCACACAGTTACCTTCCTCTAATCAACTGTGGCCTGAATGAATTCACTTGTAACTTGACATCAAGTCTACATCACGCATCACACCCAACCGCGTAAATAATATCCTCAACTTCACCGCAACTCTCACAACCCAATCATAGGCTATAAGCTTAGCTCGAACAATATTCAATCACCAAACTATAACTCCTAAACAACTCCAACCATCTAGGTTATAAAAAACTCAAACATCGATCTTTTCATTTTTTTAACCACGCGTGATCCGTGTACACAACATACTCCTCATCATATAATTGATGTCTCTAAAACATTTAAACATCCACCAACGTGGCAAGCTTCACATCATGCGTAGGATAAAAACGCTCGTGTACCTTTAACTATCTAGATGCATAAGCCACAACTTCATTTGCAACACTACAGCCTCAACTAACCTTGATGCTAAGAACTGGATCTAGCAAACCCACAACCTGCCAACTCTAACTTTGGTCGCTCAAAAGCTAGCACCAGCCAAACTCCCAAGAACCATAACACCAAAACCACCTTCATACGCTACCTTACTTATACCATCACACCATTGATTTCCGATTAGTCATCCGTAAGTGTGAACATATGTATGCATGATCACTTATATGCCCTCATAGATGTCTATGTATATGTATGCAAAACCTCTAATGTTATGGCCGAATGTATGCATGGACTGACATATTTACATATACATATAAGTGTTTTTTTGCACTGTGTATGTTTATCTGTTCACACTTACTAATAACATCCTCAGAACCAGAATTCTTAGCAACATACCCAGAACTCACACCTCCCAAACCAAGAGAAACATTCACCTCTCCCCAAAAATCTCCTAAACTAACTATACTTATCAATCAAAGCCCTTCCCGATGCTTATGCATACAGAAAGAAAAACCATCAATAAACACAACAACCAACTGCCCCAAAAACTCAGTCGACCCGATTCAACAAAACTATGAACACAACCTATGCATCGATCAAACCAAACGGCATCAACAAGAACTCACATCACTATCCCCCTTACCAAAGGCAAATCTAAACACAACCACATCCTTTACCTACATAGATTCCACCCGGACCTCAGCTCATACTTACAACCACTGAAGCACCCTCGAACTGATCAACAAAACATCAACTTGTTCAGCTACCTAGAACCTAAGCACATTCGCATCATGCTATCCTCCTTTTTCACAATGACACTAGCACAACCCCCCGACGAAACACTAAGCCTGGTGAACCCTTTATCACGCAACTCTTGAAGTTGGGTCTTTACCCTCTTTAACTCTCTCGAGCCACGCACAAAGAGCAATAGACATCGGAGTTGTGTTTTCATACAACTTCAATGCCAAACTCACTCCCAATCCAATGGCAAACCTGGTCATTCCCTCAAAAACACCCAAAACTCACATACTACACGACTATCCTGAGCTCACACTTCCTATGACCCTGGATTCATAATATAGGTTAGGGATGCCTTGCAACCAAAATCCATCAAACAACTCGCTTACATTGCCAAAATAACATTAGACAAGAATTTAACATTCTCGTTTGTGATTACCACCTTGTAACTATCAGTAAGTTTTAAGGTAACTCGCTAGGATTCAAAATCAACCACTGCTCTGTGATCCAGCCACTTATCCAAACCTAGGATTACATCAAAAACTGTAGAGCGACAACTCCAACAAAACAACCGTAACCTCAAGATCTTAAAGCATCGATGATCATTTCCAAACATCCTTCTCGCAACAACCGTCTCACCAGAAAAACTAGTCACTTGCATTCCCGTAACCAACACTTATGAGACGATCGTTCAAACCACAACTCCCATAAACGTTATCAACGACAAGCACATGATTTTACACTCCACATAACAAATGCAGATAATCTCGCCTCATGAGATCACACAATCCATATACTCAACGTGTATTAAATACTGTTTTAGTCTAGATACTCTAACTCCGCGGTCCTCACCCAGCACCATCATCACTTCGCCTCAATTCAGGGTGATATCTTTTATCACAATTCCTTTTAACTGAACACATCCAAAACTAGATTTCTCAACTCTCTTGCCAGAGCCAGAACCTCCCACACAAAACTGATAAACTTAGGTTATGCTCAATGCACTTCGCTTGTGTACCAACACGTCAAAAATGGTGTAATCGAAAGCCAACATGTACACCCTAACATCCTATACCAACTCACATCAGATTTGGTCACAATGACACTTCCCTACCAAAACCAATTCAGGAGCATACCAGCTCAACCAAATAATCTGTATCCTAATTCGACAATATACACGCGACCCTAATCCCAACCATGAACTCTCGTCTCTTTTCATCCAAGTATCTAAACCCAAATACTTCTTTTTAAAAATAGCATGAAAAAAAACTCCCAATCCACATCATTGGGTTCCATACCCACAGATACAGTTGTCCACCAACTAAAAACATCACCTTGCAACAGGGATTCAACACATCCCAACTTACGGGCACAAATACACCCCATTTGATCCAAAACCTGAACAACACTGGCCATCCATGTCTCAGATACCTCGGGTGACAACCCACGGTACTCAACTCCTCCCAAACTACAGAGATATTCCAACGGCAACCTCGTTTGCCCAATGGCTGGTGTAAACACACGCACTCCAGCAACAACAACTTACAAGCTTAAAACATCGCCTATAATAAGGCATCAAATCACCTAACTCTGGCTCAACCGACACAGGTGGTACATACTTCGAGGTGACAAACCCCTAGGAAACACAACACTTTTCTCAACTCACTGTCCAAAGGCAACAACATCTCGCTAAATTTCATTTCTCCTATTGGTCATAACATAACACGTTTTCTAAGGCATGATAATCATTTCAAAACAAAATTAAATCAAGCCAGCTTCAAGCAAGGATCCAAGACTTTTATTTCAAAACCATACATTTCAGACTATAATAATAAGCCAATGGGTACCCCCAAGCTTCCCCAACATGGCATAAAACATTCAGCATACATATATCAACCATACACAACAACCTCCCAAACGAACCAAACATGGATTTGATACCACCAAATGTAACCCCCTTAACCTGTTCTAGCCGTCAGACCAAACCAAAGAAGCTACATTAGGTTTACCAAAGTAAACCAGAGAGTTACATTGAAACCTGGTCCTTTTTTTCTTTTTATCTTGTCTAGATGCCAATTATTAATCCTACGTGTACATGCAACACTCAGGTATAACCTCTACTCAATCGGGTATCATTTTGACATCCAATTGATCATATTTGCAATTTAGGGACCAAATTGCAAATACAGGAAATTTATAGGATTTAAGCCACTTTTTAAAATACCAATCTTAAATTAGTCAGGTTCTGAACATTCATCTCAAATTTCATCTCAATTCGATCATTCAAGCTCATACAATCACATTGACAAGTTTCGGGGACTAAAATACAATGAAAGCAAAATTGCCAAGCTAATATTACAGAAAACGGCCTCAGGTATCGGTACGAGTTTACCGATACACCACGGCAGGTATCGATACGCCATAACGAACTTACCTAACTTTTGAATCTTTTTAATATACATACTGGTACGCTTACATGGGTATCGGTAAATGGGTTTGGATTGAAAAAGTGAAATTCCAGAGGCTAGAACGTGTACCGATACACCATTACCCGTATCGGTATGCCAGGCCAAAAATCAGCTAGGCGTACCGGTACTCCCTTACGTGTACCGGTCTCTTAGGCTAGAAAATGCCTAGCCGTACCGATACGATCCCCCGCGTATCGGTACGCCTGGACCTCTAATACCACAATTTGCTGATTTTTCATCTCAAATACATTCTCAAACCATTCCAACATGCTTATAACACCATACCAACATGCCATACGTATAACAAGCCAACTAGTAACTTCATTCCTACAACACAACAAGTACCAAGCATCAAAAGGGAATCTATAGGCATGCTTCCTAATGTCCATTCAAGCAACATGTCAAAAAGGTAAACCAACATCAAAACAAACTTTAAAAGCCATTTACAACCCAAGAGCAACTAAAGAAATATGCTCAAACAGGGAGTTCCACAAGGCATCTCCCAAAACACAATAGGTACCCCATTGCCCTTATTCATTATAGTCTAAACCAAGGCATACTTTGGAAACAAGTCTTGCCAAGATCCCCTTGCTTCTTGCTGCCTTCCAAGACCTCAATTATCTGCATTGATAGACAACAAGAGCGTAAGAACACAAGGCTTAGTGAGGAATGCTCAAAACAACCACCATCAATGCATTTAAAACCATTTATTTAACATCAACCTTTAGAAACATCATCAGCATGCCCCTTTTTAAAACATGCACTTTATATAATTAAAACCAGCATAATAAACCATATGCTACATGTATCATTAATCTATAGCAAATCCCATTGCTAACCCTCCACCCTCCCATGCATTACTACCAAATGCAAAGCTCAAGGAGAAACATTTATAAATCACATTATACAACATAAGACATTTCAATGTTACATTAACAATTATATTGGCTTACAAGTGATTAGTATCAAGTCCATTAACAAAAGAGTTCATCGGATACACGGATTTAACAAGTGTTAACCCAACACTTCAAGCCATCTCAACTGGAATAGCGATACAATCACAATCGCGGTACAATAACAACCAAGCACAATAACAACCGGGTACACTTTCAACCCACAGGGAAACTCATCCCTCTCATCGGTTAGATGCTTAACCCCACTAACGGGAGTATTCGGTACCGTTAAACCCCTCTACCGTTAGGGTACTTTGATGGAGTATTCGGTACACAATATAAACCCCTCAACATCCAAGGCGGCTTATTTTACAGTGCACTCAATCCTATGGCCGGCCAACTATATACGATAACAATTTTAAAACCACATCACTTGCCAATATAATTAGCCAAACAACATTTACCTCACTATTTTAACAAGCATTAAACCATGCCCTTTACAAAGCAAGAACCATGCTTTAAAACACAAGTATAAACCATACTTACAAGGATCACTTACCATGTGAATCCTTCAGCAAAACATGCTTAAAACAGTACATCAAATACTTTAAATCATGCTTAAATAGTAGGTGCAATGTAAATCAAAACGAGTGCATAAAATCATTTCAAACTAGCACGACCAAGAAAGTAAAACCACTTTACTTACTTTCGAGCTTAGGTAAGCGTTTCAAGCTCTACCTAAACTCCCAAAAACCATCTTTAAAATATTCCAACGCTGGAATCCACGTTTTCACTCACCGATATGCGAAACCTCGATTTGCTGATGCGAAAACAAGCGTCTGAAGCCTCCAAAGCTTCCCCGATCACTTCCGGATCCATCTCCCCTATTTTAACCATATTACAACAGAGGATTAATGCATCTCCATGCATTTAAAACACTGTAACAACAGATCCTCACAGATTCACACATTCGCCTCATAATTACCCAATCACAACAACCGAAAACACCATCTAATCCTTTCCAAACACAACCCAACCACAACCAATCAATCTAACATCACTTTTATAATCAAATAACATCTAAAAATAGAATAAAAAAACCTAACACCTCCAGCAACCAAACAGCCACCACAACTCCACAAAAACACAATTCTAACAACCTAAACAATTAGAGATTCAAGAGTTTCGGGATTCCATTGTTAAAAATGAATTATCAACATTATTATACATCCATAATATGTTTAAAATCAATCTAAATTACTGGAAAACAGATCCAATTCGGATCTTTTGCTATTTCATCAATTTTACCCAATTAAATCAATTAGTTCAATATAAAAACACAAAATCAGATTATAAACCATAAATCAAGGATCAAATACTTGGGAATATCAATAAAGAACCATTCAATAGAGGAGATCACGGACCTTACCCCTATTGTGTGATTTCTCCCTCAATTGGCTTGTTTAAAGCTAGGAAAACACAAGATTTCAATAAGGTTTTGTAAATCAAAGTCAAATAATTAACTGTAGATCAAGAATCTAAGTAAAAAGGATCCCTCACCTCTGTTTTTTGATGAAAACTTGGGTGTTTGGTAGAAAAGAAGTGAAGAGAAAAGTTACGTCAATTTTCATTAAAACCAAATAACTAACTTTAATATCTAAAATCCCTTTTAATTAACTTTTAAAACACACGTTAAAATGATTTAATTGAAGGGAGAAATCACCAGTAAAAACTTGGTAAATTAGCTCCTTAAGGATTCTAAGAATTTGACCCCTTTTCGTTTTAGTCACTTTAAAAATAGTTTTCAAACATTGTATTTTGGTCACTAGCCAAAATGTCATACCTCCAAATCTCATTTTCCAAAATTGATTCCACCAATCTTAATCATATATTAAAACATGATTTTTAACCATTTTTCTATATTTTATCTCACCGAAAAAATACACGGTCCTGAATCTGACTTGAATCTCTAACTCGGTCCACTGGACCGTCTAACAAATCTCAAAACCGCTAGGCCCAAAATTGGGGCGTTACAAGGCAGGTGGAAAGTGGCTAGAGTATGTGGGTTAGGGTTTGATAATTAGGTTTAGGGTTTTTTGGATATCTGTGTAGGGATATGAGTTTGATGGGTTAATCGGGTAGGGTATTGGTTTGTAAAATGGATAGGTTTGGCAGGTGGATTTAGGGTATAGGGTAATTAAAATAGGTTTGGGTTAATTTAGGCTAAGGTATTTTGAGCTCATTTGGTTTTGGGATGTTTGGGCTTATGGATATTTGTAAATGGACATTAGATTTTTGGACTGTTTAAATTATATATTTTGGATTGTTTTTGGACTATTTTTTGGGATAATTGTTTTATATTGGGTTTATTAATAATTTATTCAAAAGAACCCCAAACAAAAAATGGCTATTATATGTTCAAATTAGAGAGAATATTCATGTGCACTTTGCATACACTAGATGGAATAATTTATTACTCAGAGGTCCTTGATAATCACTTAAAGGAGATACTGAACTATAGTTCATTCTAGACTGATTTCAAAATCCAAAACCATATTCGAAGGAATCTGGTGATTATCAACTTCATCCAGGTATTCAGGAATTATACATCATGATCATTCAAAATTTCCATTATATCATGACTATGCATGAATTCAGATATACCGGGATAGATTTTGAGAAGTCAGGTAGATCAGGATTAATCATGATTCTGGATATATTGGGAGAGTTCCAGTCAATTTTGCTTAAAAATGTATTTTCGGTTATTTTAACACTTAGGGGCAATTTTGTAATTTAACCCCGATAGGTTAAGTTAGTGACTTGTTGTGCTAAAGATTACTGACGGCTTGCCAGGCTTCTAAGTCTATTCTATTAAACACGACTCATCAATGTGCTACTTCCCAAGCATTTGAATAGGTACAACTCACACATGTTCAATATTTAGTTCTAGCTGCATGGTATAGTTAAGCAAGTTATCGTCACAGATTATTTCGGAATGAGCCTCGAATGGTTGAACATGTATTTGTGCAGTATTCTTCCATTATCACAACAATATTAAGAATGACTGATATATATAAGTTGGGCTTCACACACAGGGGCATTACAGTTATTTGCGGTCTATAAATTTTTTTAGAATTTCTAAGCTTTCACATATCTTAAGTCACATGGGTATTTCATTATTTAAGAGCTTGATGGTATTTCAGTCATTCATGTACTTTCAGTACTTCCAAATAATTCATTCATTTCAAAACTCGAGGGTTTATCCATTATTTTGGTTAATTTATAAATTTGGTGCTCGAGGATATTTTCGTCATTTCAATCAATTCAGTCTTTTCTATCATTTTACTTTATTTAGGCTTACGAAGAACTCCCAAAAAATTTATCCTCAGAGACTTATTTTGAATTTAGGATAAATCCAAGTATTTTACATTCTCGGAGGTATAAATCTTGTTACTGTATCATTCCATGCTAATCCGAGTTTTTAGATGAATCATTCATTCTTACACTTCAAGGGCATTTCTATTATTTCTTAACGCAACATTTCAAAAATTAAAACATTAACAAGCATAACCAGGTTTAGTATCACAGTCTTATCAGTTATTCTTGAATCTTAGAAGTTCTTACTGATAATCAAATTCCTTATGCGAGTCATTCGAGTCTTATCCAATTTATTATCCTTTTACCATAAACAAAACAACTTTAAAAATAGTCAATGGTAATCATATGACCAATCACATTTATTCGTGCATTAACCAATTACCAACGAGTTCCATAAAGCGTACAATGGGTAGTAAAGTATTACCTCAACTCCGGCTAGATCGGCCAACCTTTGATACACTCGTTGATTGCTCTTGAACCCGAATTTGATGTTCCTTAAAATTCCCAAATACAGGGAAATGTGAATACCTTCAATTGCATAAATTTCACATTTAGTCCTTATTCATATTACTCTTAACTGAATAATTAAATACATAAGCACGCTCGGGTTCAAGGTCGGATTCAAAGGCTTTCGGGTCAAAATTTCAAGAAATAGACTTCAAAAACAAACTCAGAACATCAAAAAATATGAAATACATGTTTTAAAAAAATTTAACTTTTTGGGTCAAATTCAAAGCCAATGTTGACGTCATCGGTCAAAGCTGACATCATTGGCCAATGCTAACGCCAGTGGTTCACGGTCAATAGGGTTGACTCAAATAAGTTGACTCACTAAATTAACTCAGACGAAAAGACTTAGTTGGTTGACTCGATCAACAAGTTAACTTAGTAGGGTCAGATACGAGTCAGACAGGTCAGGCTCGGTTCGGTCGGGTCAGGCAAACGGTTCGAGTCCGAGTTAACAAGTCAGTTGGCTCAGGTTTGGGGCAAGTTTAGACCAGTTCAACGTTGAACCAGCTTGATCTAGGGGCTACTATCCAGGGCAGCCGAAAATTGCCCAGACAGCACGTGTTTGCCACGTGTAGCCCTAAACGGCCAAAAAATAGTAGGACAACGGTAGGTGATGTTAAAAACACAAAAAATATGTTTTAGAAGCTTACCGAGGCAGAAATTACTGCGACACGGCGGCCAAAAGAAAAATTAAGAGGTTTTTTTTATTTTTCTGATGATACCCAAACGGTGGTGGAATGAAGGTTAATGGGCAGGATCTAGCTCGCCACGACATGAGAATGACAGTGGTACAGGCGGTGACTCTCACCGACATTGCATGGTGGCAAAATCGACAAAAAATAAAGGGAAAAAGCTCAAGGGCTCGCTGATTCTTCCAGGTGATCTCCACGGTGAATGGCGCGGCAATGCTGCAAGTGGCAGCTAGGTGTGTGGTCAAAGCAAGGCGACAATCACGATGGCATCGGTGGTGACAGTCATGGCCAGACGGTAGGGGAGATCGGAGAGGTGGCCAGATTTGAGTGGATGAAAAGTTTGGGAGAATTTTAGAATATCTGATATTTTTAGATACAATAGGCATTAATGGGGGTAAATCGGGTCTTTAATTTATTTTTGGTTCAGACTCTAAGACTTAGGTTAACACTAGCTCGAGGTAAGCTTAGATTAGAAATGATCGTTGTCTTGCTGGTTAAGTATTGGCTCACCAAGCAAGGGATCAAGGGTTCAAATTCCCATAGCTGTAATCTCTTCTCTTTTCATTCATTTTCATTTTTTTGTCAATACTCATTTTATTTTAAATAAATTTAAAGTGTTAAATCAAACGCGTTAGCAACAAACCCTGATGACTTCTATAAGCTTTAGGGATCAATTTAAGCCTCGTAAATACTGTAATTTGCTAAGTTGGTAGAAATCGTGAGTGGGGTATCGGTACGTACTTAGGTTGTACTGATACGCTATTTGATGCCATATTGATACGGGTCGACCCATATCGGTACTCGATGAAATTTAAGATTTTCATTAAGCCATTTCTATATTGGTGCGCGTGTGAGTACTAGTAACCGAGGGTACCGTACCGATACTAGTATTCAATTATCGATACCCGAAAAATGGAATAACCTATAAATGCTAATTAAGAAATAGAAATTTGATGAGTATAATTAATAACCTAATTAATGCCTTCTTAAATGAGATAATGTCGACAAATGGAGATAATTAATGATAATGGTTAATGTACTCATCCATAATGTATTAACAAGTCGGTAATGTAGAATTTATGATGTGATGATGATTAGGAACAATATAGAGATCCTTAAGATCGTGTTACTTGTATGGAGGGTAGGTATTTGATTGTTTAAATCGATGATCGATGGGATTCAGATACCAAAGATTTGTACTGTAGTATGGCTAGGTGTTTCCGAGTATACGATACCCGCTACTCGATGGCTATGTGCTTTCGAGTATGAGATGACCCTTACTCGATGGCTATCTGTTTTCGAGTATGTGTTGTTCTCTACTCGATGGCTGTGTTTTTTTGAGTAGATGATCCTTGCTACTACCTAATGGCTAGGTGTTTCCGGGTATGTAGCTAATGGAGGGACTCGTTGGCTATGTGTTTTTCTAGTATGTGTTGTTCTCTACTCGATGGCTGTGTTTTTTTTAGTAGATGATCCTTGCTACTACCTAATGGCTAGGTGTTTCCGGGTATGTAGCCAATAGAGGGACTCGTTGTCGAAATGGTCCCAGGTAAACAGGTTGACTACCACTGTTTGTGGTTAAAAACTTGTGTGTTTTCGCTTAGATGATCTGGTGGGATCTCGGGTATAGTTGGGCCTTGTTTGCCATGTATGATGACTTCCATAATACGAACATGTGTTTAGAAGACTAGTGGTAACACCATGTGTTTATTTATCTCTCCTTATTGCTCGTACTAGCTTGCATGCTTATGTTTATAATTAGCATGAAGTATAGTAGATTAGATGTGTACCACTGAGCTTTGTAAGCTCAGCGCTCAGAATCGTTGTTTCCGTGCATAGGTTGATTGTTGGATCGCGGGACTGAGAAACACTTTAAGTTCGGGATTCCAACAAGCAGTGTTTGCAAGAGTACGTCACCTGTATTTAATGGACTGTTTATTCATAGGACCTTACGTGGTCGAGTCTGTAACTCTTATTTTGGAATTGTAATGATCAAATCAAACGTTTTATATTAATTTGGAGCTCTTTGTAATGATTTAATTATTTATTTATGTTTTCAACTATTTGATTTAAATATTTTTTTGGAAATTACTTATTTGGGCTAAACCGAGTTGAGAAATTTTATGGTAACATGTTGAGCTTAAGGCCCAAATGTGACATCCGGGTTTAGGGTATTACAAGACATCTCCTCCACTCTCCTCAACTTCAAAACTACTTTATGATTCTTAGCCTACTGATCAACCATTTGTAACATTTGCTTTTAGAAAATACGGTGGAAAAGTAATTTTGAAAAGTGGTTTTGAAAAGATTGTTTGGTTTAAAATATGAGTGTTCAGTATTGCTGTCAAATAGTACATTTAAGTAGATAAAATGTCTATTTTAGACTCTTTTTTTTGAAAATATAAAATGATTGGTGATAAAAACAAGGATATATGAATAAATTTACTTAAAAATGCTTTTGGAAAAATTAAAAGCTAAAAATTTCAGCTTTTGAAAAGTACTTTTAAAACCTAGCTAAAAAAGTAATTTTGACTTGAAAAGCTGCACGGCTTTCATTGCTTTTAGTCTCAAATAAACTTTTGGCTCCAAAAGCTAGTTTGAAAAGAAATACAAAAAAACAGGGCCTAAGACTTGCATATCGACAAGATTAATATATTATATCTCTTCAAAACGTTAATATATTATATAATACGAGGTTTACACACACATATATACTTTAATAAAAAAAAACACACATATACATATATACTTTTATATATTAATGATTTTTTTATAATTTTTGAATTTTAATAATTTCTATATATGTATATATATAATCAAGACTAAATTATTTTAACATATAAACATTGGGAATAAATTTGTAATGTGAATTTTAGATCTACCACGGAAATGAAAAAAAAGACTATAAAAAGCGTTAGCGATAATTTTTTTTCATAAGTAGATGAAAAAACTAATAATTAGGTGATTAACGCTGTAATTTGCCCTATTTCTATTTATTTTGAATTAAGCAGCTTCATGGACAAATGGGCTTACAAGAATAGTAGTAGCCAGTAGGTATTCATAGCGAAGTAGCGTATTCACGAATTGAACCGCTCACTTTCTCTTCTCCGCTTATCCCTGAAACTATCACCACCGTCCACCACCACCACATTTGAACTCCAGTCCATTCTGATGCTGCGAATTGCAATCCAGAAAGTACTCTTTTTTCTTTCTCCTTTTCCATGTAAATCTTTTGTTATATAACTAAATGCTAATTCATCGTCTTATTGCCATTGTTATTTGTAGATTTCTGGGCGTTCCACGCAAAGGGTTTTTCTTCCCGCGACATCGGCGTTGTCGAGAAGCTGCTCCTTTGCTACATATGATGAGGTCATTTTTAAATTTTCTTTTAAAGTTTTTAGTCGTAACTGAACCCGACTTCTGTTACCGCCATCACCTGTATGATGAATTTACTGAATAAGTTTAACGTACAATTCATAAGTTTTTTTTTTTTTTAGTTTCCTTCTCGGGTACTTGCTAACATTTATAACTTTGAAGACCTTGTTATTCTTTGATGGTTAGTTAAATGTCTTCTCTTTATTCAGTTGCTCAGCTTCTAAACCTTTCTGTTTCCTTCTCTCTGGATTCGAGTGTCAATTAAAATACTTGATAACAAGTTCCTCGACATCCCGCCCGTGGTTGATTCGGCTCTTCTGTTTTCCTGTTAATCCAAGAATTGGTTTCTATTTGAGGGTTTGTGTTCCTCCTGGTCTACACTGAAAAAAAATTGGGGGATAAATGGGTGGGGGTACACTGTAAGGTTAACAGCTTGCTCACCTGATTAGCTCATTCCTTCAACTTTCTATATATGTATATATAGGTCATTTGCAAAGGACAAGGAAAAATAGCACACTCTGATCACGCAGTCAAGGTAACTTTTTTATTTATCTGTTGTCATTGAGTTACTGTAATGTTTCAAAATGTTATATCATTTATTGTTAGTAAGCTTGTCATTTTACTGTTAGTTGTATAATCTATCCAAGTTGATCAACAGAGTTAATTTGCTTGAATGTTAATTAAAAAAAAAAACCTTAAAATAGGGCTAAGTTTGATAGAATTTTATTCTTCAAATTTGAACTTGATTCTAAAAGTTCAGGAGCTGTACACTTAGTCTCATATCATTACAGATAAAATCAAGTTCATACCCTTGAGACAGAGAGAGACATATTACCAAATCAAAAGCTCAATTTACATGCACGATCAATTTAAGCCTGGTAATTACATATATACTCTGATTAGTTTTTGGATTGAACCCGGATAGATCATGAGTAGACTTGGCTTCTGTACACTCCTTGTAAGTAAGGATTAGTTTCAACTGGAAATTCTTTCTTTCTTGATCCAATTTTATCAAAAAACAATTTCTAGTTAAAATTGAAAAGAAAATATAAATATTGAAAATAAAAGCTTGAGCATGCTTTTATTAGGTTTTTGAAGTTGTAGTATATTATTTTGTAGTGATTTTACAACGAATGAGATTTTACTCAGTAGTAGATGGCATTCAAGGTGACACTGGGATCATAAGTTTGTTTAAACTAATATTGACTGAATGAATAAGTTTGTTAAACTACTTAATATTTCTAAAGTTTTAATTTGGAATACTATGTGAAGTGGTCCTTAAAATGATTAACTAGCTATGTCACTCGAACTCCGAGTAAGTGTCGAATATGATTATGTGTTTAAAATGGGTATACTCAAATTTCTTTTGTAAGTTCTTTTATATATTTCTCATCTAGATCAGTTTTTATGAGAATGAAATACCATAGAAACTTTTGTGAGTTATAGAAAATAGAATGAAGGGAAAATGAGAGATCCTTTAAATTTGAAACATGTTTCAATATGATCTTCTATGATTAGAAGATGGGTTAAGCAATTATTTTTTAAGTTCTTTGTATTTCTTTCTTGTGTAAAATGGGTTTATTTATCTTTTTGAAAAACATGATTTCACAAATATAATAGATGTTTGTGGAGATGTCACATCTTATTAATTTTTTAATCATTTTCCATCTGCTTTTACGTGCTGCTTTGTTTCTGCTGAGTTTTTCAACTTTACTAGTTGAGTTCATCTTGTTTGATTGCCTGAATTGATATGGGAATTATTCAAGGATCAATGTAATAACCAAGCGGTGAATCTTTATCCCAAATCAAATGTTGGAGGTGAGCAGAAGCTCCCAATTGGGCAGAATGTCTCAAGAAAGGATAAAATTAAGTTTCTTGTAACCACAGTAAGTATAAAAGCATGTCATCTTTTTTCTCCTTGGCTTAATTTTGCATGCTAAAGTGGGTAGTTAACTTAGTAAAATAACTCCATCTGTGCAGCTTCTTGATCTTAAAGACAGTAAAGAAGCTGTCTACGGCACTCTTGATGCATGGGTTGCTTGGGAGCAGAATTTTCCTATTGGACCTCTCAAAAATGTAATCCTTGCTCTTGAGAAGGAGCATCAGTGGCATAGAGTTGTTCAGGTATCAGCAGTTTGTCTCTTTGTTATGTTTATGCATTTTAATCAGCTCTCCCTCTCTCTCTCTCTGTCTGTCTCTGGAAAATGTGTCACTCTCTCTCTCTCTCTCTCTGTCTCTGGAAAATGTGTCACACTATTACATAGCCGCTTGAACTGGTTAGTTATCATCATCATCTTTTATTGTTAAAAGGTGTTATTGCACTTCAACTTGTCATCCTTAAGTTGAGCATCTCTATCTTTTATTCTATCTTTTTATTGTTCATTTGTAGGCCTTTGTTAGCTACACGTGAGGGGAGTCTTAAGTAGCATTCATCTATTAAGGATTGGGTTTCCTTTGCTTTATATTCAAGTTGGGTCTCTTTGCCTATTTCTATTTAGATTTTGCTTGGATGCTTAACAATTATATACTTCAAGTTAAGAAAGAAGATACCATCCAAGGTACTTGGGCTCTTGAATCAATAAGTGGGTTAATCTGTAGTAGTAACTGGTCAGAAGAACATTTTTTCTTGGCAGTTGGCCCTTATGTTTCTTGGTGTAGGTTATGGCAGGTCTTGCATATATTGGACATAAATGCTTGGAACAAGAATTATATCCAAATATAATCAAGAGATAAGGTTGATTGATGCTTATTATTGAGACTTATTTTTTATTATAACAGCAATAGATTGTCCTACCTACTGTAACATGTTTATCGGAATAGTTTGATTGGGGCACTTCATTGAGTGTTTGCCAGCCTTCCCCGTTTTTTGCTTATATGATGGTACATATGGGAGCTAAAAGGGGGAGGGAGGATTCCAAGATACCATCATCTTAAATAGGGTTACAATTCCAAGCCTGAGTTGTTGCCTTCCTCACATTACAACTACCCTTTCTCAAGACTTGTTGCTTTAAGAAAATAAAAATCTTATACTTATAAAACTCGGGGTAAAATTAAATTTGCAAATTGCTTATTGGGATAACTCCTGCTTCAAAATGTAATGAATCATGTCAAGTTTGAACTCTTTAGATATGAATTCAAGTTCAACAAATTGTTCCCTCTTAGGTTATTAAGTGGATGCTAAGCAAAGGGCAGGTAAACACAATGGGAACATACACACAGTTACTTAGAGCTTTGGATATGGATAATAGAGCGGAGGAAGCACATCAATTTTGGGTTAAGAAAGTTGGTGCTGATCTACATTCAGTGCCTTGGCAGTTATGTAGACTCATGATAGCCGTATACTATCGAAACAACATGCCAGAGAATGTTATAAAGGTATGTTTTTGTTCACTAGCTGTCAACTATATGCATATCATCGAAAAGCTAGTACTTTATATCATAGAAGCGGTTTTCAGATCTTGGACATGTCAAATTTCTTTTGGCAGTTGTTATGGACTTCTTTCTTATTCCTTTTCTCTCTCGATTGAATCTTGCTGTATTAGAAGTTCAGCTTGTTCTTATTTTTTCATAACTAGTTTTCCCAACATGTTGTATTGATCTATTTTTATTATCATAAAGCTTTTCAAAGGTTTGGAAGCTTTTGGCCGCAAACCCCCCGAGCAATCAATAGTCCAAAGAGTAGCAGATGCATATGAGATGTTGGGTCTTGTTTGAAGAGAAAGAAAGGGTACTTGAAAAATACAAAGATATTAGTACCAAGACGGAGAAAGACTGTAAGAAGTCCAAGCAGGCTTCATTGAAGAAAAATAAGATTTCTGGTTAGACTCTCCATCTCTTCCCACTCGGTAACCACTTGCAGAGTAGAATTTTGTACTTTAGGAGGATGTAATGGTCGTGTCAAGTTCGCAGGGGCAATGCAGCAAAGAGTGCTAGCGATGAATACAGGGAATGTTTATTAGTTTTTGTCGTTCCATTTTCAAGTTCAATATATTCTGCTGTCCGGATTTGATGAGAGACTCAACTTCAGCATGTATGATTATTTAAGGTAAAAATTGATTTCGCTATCCCTGCTGGTTTTGATGGTTTTCAGGGCTTGGAAGACCGAGACAGAGACAAACATCAGCTTCAGATAACCTTGTCAGCACAAGTGGCTCAGAATCAGAGAGATGAGGATGGACTTTGCTTCCTTCCTATACATGAACTGGTAACTTGATTTTTTTTGGTCGGCTATTATAATATACTTTTGGTTCCTTGGACAACTTGGCAACAGGCTTCTGAGTTTTCATCAGGCGGAAAATCATTGTTCTGCTGAATTCTTGCTTGGAGGATAGTCAACAGGGAATTGGCTCAATATCCTTTTTAATCTTCTTTCGTATCTAGTGATTGTCAAAACATTGTTGTAAATTATGTACTTCTTGGATACAAATAGATAGAGTTAAAGGAATGTGGATTGAATTTTGGCAATTTATGATTTCAAGGAACGAAACTTGAGACTAATCTAAAATTTAAATCAGCACATTATTTGATCCAATTAATTCATATATAGATTTGTTTTTTGTTAAACCCCATATATAGATAAACCACCCCTCCCGACATGGATGAAATGTTCAAAGTTCAAAGTCATTTGCCAATAAACAAACAGAAAAGGTCAGACTTTTCTCTGATAAATCGCAAATACATGTATTCATAATATTTATATAGCTGCAATTAATTCAATAATAATATTATGAAAGCCGCATTCATATGTTATATATTTATAAGTTTTTATATTAAATAAATATGTTTAATGAAGGAAAAAAATATTATTGTAACAAGTAGACTGTGTCATTTTTTTTATCAAGTAGAAAGATAATTATATTCTCAATATGAGTCAGTTTTTATTAAATAGAGAAAAAATTACATTTTTAAGGTTAATATCGGGATTTGAACTCATATAAGATAGGACAAATGAGTATCTTTGATTCTACAACCAAATCCTAATATGATGACAACAATATAATTTTAATTTTAATTATATTAAGTTTTAAATTTAATCTTAAATAATATTTCATCTTATTAAAAATAAATAAAAACATAAATAAAAGAACACTCATCACATAACCCTTAAAATAAATGTGTAAAAGTCAGATAATTTAAATTAATTGTGGAAATTAAAATTCCATTTTTGTTAATGATTTGTGGGCTAGACGACGAAGAAATGAGAATGGAATTAATTAATTAATTAGAGTCCCCTTAAGAAAGCAATCCATGTCTGCTTCTGTGATGACTAATTGGCTTCACATGGCTTTTAAAGTGGAAACAAATGCCTTCCAAACTCCAAAGTCAACGTCCCACCACATTTGGCCAAAAGAACCATTTTTTCCACCACTAACGATTAATGGATTGACGAGATAAGCCGTTATATTCTTTAAGTAAGATTAGTGATTCGAATCTTGACATTATAAATAAAAAATTAGACTGAAAATGCCACCTTTATATTAGGCCTTGAAAAAACTCGATCTAAATTAGTAGACCAATAAATCGTATACCGGTGATTAAATAAAAAAAAATCTTACACCCATCGTTATTTCATTTAGAAAAAGACAATTTGTATTGTGGATTTAAATATTTATATATACTTAATTTTTTTTTTATGGATTCAAATATTAAGTTATTGTTTGTTAGAGATTCGAATTGGATATAGATGATCTTCATATATTTATTATTTGAATCAGTATTACTTAGGTGGATGCAGATTGTGGATTTGAATATTTGAATTGAACTTCATATTAGACAATGGAGAATATATTTGTTTTTAAAGGTATTTGAATCTTAATCATCCAACTTTTTAGCCAATTTAAACTTTCCTTAAACTCGTATCCAAATATACCCCTTAAAAAACCCCAAACCTTTTTCTCTATCCTCTTTCTAAAAAACTTTTCTTTCTTCTCTTCTTTAGCGGCGACCAGTTGCTACTCTTAACTAGGGGTGAGCAACGAAATTGAAAAAAGAAATAAAAAATTGATTCGAACGAGCTATGCGGTTCAGTTCTGTTTAAAAAACAACTTTCTCAATTCGGTTCGATTTCGGGTTTTTCACATAGAACCCATTTATTTCATATTCGAATTAAAAACAATATTATGATCCAAATCAAATATATTTTAAAGATAGTCTCTTAAAATATTTGATTTTTTATGGTAGTCTCTTGGAATATTTGAATATATTTTTATAATATTAAGTTGATTGAATATTGGTTTTCAAATTGGAATATGTTTTTTTATAATATTTACTATTATGGGGTTTTTTATGATGTTGAATATTTGAATTTGCTTTTAATAAAATAATATATTAGACTGATTATTCGTGTTCTAAGTTGGTGATATGAAATCATTGTGTAGATATTAATTAAATGTATATTTTATGTGGTTTAATTTTTAGTCAGGATGTTTGTTTTGTAATTATCGTTATTTTTTAATTCATTCTTCTTTGAAATCTTAGGTTTGTCAACGGCTCAAGACTTGTGTTTTCTTGTTCTTAATGGCAAATTTAAATTGATATTTGAGTGTCCAAAGGTAAATTAAAATATATAATGTGTTTTGCCTTTTCTTTTAATTTGAAACCCCATAAAAACTGCGCTTTTTAACCGAATTGAACTGTAAAATTCATTTTTTGGTATTTCAGTTTTTATCATTCGGTTTCGGTTTTCTTTTCAAAAAATCGTAAACTACAATTCGATTCAAATTTTATTAAAAACGATCCGATCCGAATTGAATACACCCCCACTCTTGACCATTGTGCTCTCTTATTTTCCCTCTCCCCTTTATTCATTTGCCTCATGATGACCCTTTTTCTGTTTTCATAGTGGTTTTTTGTAAGAATCAAAATCTCAATAACAGAATTAAAAGGGTAGATGAGAAGAATAGAAGACTTAAGATGAGAAAAGAAGCAGAATAGTTAAGAGAGGAACGGCTAGAACATTTCCATTGATTTCTCAAATAAGATTGAAAAGAGAAAAACACGCTCTTTTAACCCTGCGGACTCAAACGCAACGTTTTAACAAAATTTAAACACCAACTCTAACAACAATCAGATGTTTAAACTCTTCCCCTAACATTAAAATGGCGTAATTTTATTTAAATAAAAAATAGGCTCGTTACATATCTCCGTACTCGAAATAATCCTTGTCCCCAAGGATTAAGACAAGACCCTCTTTTTTCCAATGATTAGACCAAATGTGTCCCCTTGCTCTCTTAGCCTTGATCAAGAATGTAATATGAACCATCAGTAGTTCCTCCATGTTGGCAATGGCTGAAAACCGAATATGAACCAACAATATGGTTTCTATTTTGACGTAGGCAATCTTAATACCTCCGGGATCAAAAATTACCCTAATTGGTTCATCAAGTCGATCATGTTCGAAAGTATTCTGAATCAAATAAGAATTCAATATTCGAACTGGCCTACTATTCAGTCCAATAGTGTTACTGTACTGAACCGGGTCACTATGTATACCATGGACATGATTGAAGTGGTTCTCTTGAACCTTATTATAATGTCTCGGTTTTAGGTCTTAGCGGGTTAGTGGGTTATTAGACAGTTCGGTAGACTAGAGTAGAGATTCGAGTCGATTTTGGGATCGTATATTTTTGGGGTTGAAAAAATATGGAAAAATGCTTAAAAATCATTATTAATTATGTATTTAATAATGGTGGAATCAATTTTTAAAAATGAGTTTTAGAAGATGGACATTTTGGTTAGTGACCAAATTGAAAATTTTGAAAACTATGATTTTCTAGTGACTAAAATGAAAAGGGTCAAATACTTAGAACTTTTAAGGAGCTATTTTACCAATTGGTTTCTGATGGTTTCTCCCTTAATTTAACTGATTTTAATGTGTTTTAATTAGTAATTTAAGAGGATTTTGTTAAAAAGTTGGTTATCTTTTCTAAAACAAAAATTACGTCATTTTCTCTCAACTTTTTCTCTCCATTCTCTCCTCTGCCAAACACTCAGTTTTTCATCAAATTTCCAGAGGTGAGGTGGTTTCTAACTTGATTTTATTGTTTCAAATTGTTTTATAAAGATTGTTTACACAAAATCTTACAATAACCTTGTGTTTTCTTATCTTTTCACAAATCAATTGAGGGAGAAACTTCACAATAGGGGTAAGGTCCGAGATCTCCTCTATTGTATGGTTATTTACTGAAATTACCAAGCATTTGATCCTTGCTTTTGTGTTTCTAATCTGATTTTGATGATTTTCTGATGTTTAATTGAGTTATTTAGGGAAATGAGTTAATTCACGGATTGGATCTGTTTTCCAGTAAGTAATGATTCTTTGATCTATATTTGGATGTTTAATAATGTTGTTAAGTGTTTTTTATCAATGGAATCCCGAAACTTAAGAATCTCTATTTGTTTAGGTTGTTAGTTTTGTGGTTTTGTGGTGTTTCGGTGGTTGTAAGGTTGCTGGAGGTGGTAGATCATTTTGGATCTGTTTTTAGATGTATTTTGATGTTGAAAATGATGCTAGGTTGATAGATGTTGGCTGGGTTGTGAATCGAAGTGTTTTGGTTATGTTTTCGGTTGTTGTAGAGGGTTAATTGTGAGGGTTTTGCGAAAATCCAAAAAGGATTGTGGTTGCTGTGTTTAGAATGCATTATGATGCATTAATCCTCTATTGTTTTGTGGTAAAAATAGGGGAGGTTGATCCGGAGGTGATTAGAGAAGCGTAGGAGGCTTCAGATACTTGATTCGCGTCGGTGAATCGAGGTTTCGCGTATCGGTGAGTGAAAACGTGGATTCCAGCTTTGGAATGTTTAAAGGGGTTTTGAAGAGTTTAGGTAGAGCTTGAAACACTTACCTAAGCTTGGAAGTAAGTAAAGTGGTTTTACTCTCTCAGTCATGCTAGTAGAAAATGGTTTTATGCACTTGTTTTGATTTACACGATACCTATTGTTTAAGCATGTTTTTAAGTATTTGATATATTGTTTTTGAGCATGTAATGCTGAAGGATGCACATGGTAAGTGGTCCTTGCAAGTATGGTTTATACTTGTGTTTTAAAGCATGGTTGTTGCTTTGGAAATGGCATGGTTTAATACTTGTTAAAAACAATGAGGTAAGTGTTATTTGGTTAATTATATTGGCAAGTTATGTGGTTTTAAAATTGTTATCATATATAGTTGGCTGGCCATAGGATTGAGCGCACTGTAAAATAAGTCGCCTTGGATGTTGAGGGGTTTATATGGCGTACCGAATACTCTATCCAAGTACCCTAACAGTAGAGGGGTTAACAATATCGAATACTCCCGTTAGTGGGTTAAGCATCTAACCGATGAGAGGGATTGGTGTCTTTGTGGGTTGAAAGTGTACCTGGTTGATATTGTACTTGGTTGTTAATGTACCGCGATTGCAATTGTATTGCTATTTCGGTTGAGATGGTTTGAAGTGTTGGGTTAACACTTGTTGAATCCGTGTATCCAATGAACTCTTTTGTTATTGAACTTGCTAATGATCACTTGTAAGCCAATATAATTGTAAATGCTTTATGTTGTATAATGTGATTTATACATGTTTCTCCTTAAGCTTTGCATTTGGTAGTAATGCATGGGAAGGCTTAAGTAGAGGGTTAGCAATGTGACTTGCTGTTGATTAATGATACATGTAGCATATGGATTAATATGCTGGTTTTAATGATGTAAAGTGTATGTTTTAAAAGGGGAATAATGTTTTAAAAGATAATGTTGAATAAATGGTTTTAAATGCATTGATGGTGTTTTGTTCTGAGCTTTCCTCACTAAGCCTTGTGTGCTTACGCTCTCTTTATCCATCAATACAGAGAATTAAAGTCCTGGAAGGCATCAAGAAGTAAGGGAATCTTGGCAAGACTTGTTTCCAAAGTATGTTAGAGACTAGACTATAATGAATAAGGGCAATGGGGTACTTGTTGTGTTTTGGGAGATGTTTTGTGGAACTCCCTATTTGAGCATATTTCTTTGGTTGCACTTGGATTGTAAATGGTCTTCAAGGATTGATTTTGGTGCTGGTTTGTCTTTTGGTATGTTGCTTGGATGCAATATTAGGAAGCATGCCTATAGATTTTCTTTTGATGCATGAAGCCTTGTTGTGTTGTTAGAATTGCGATGCTAGTTGGCTTGTGATATGTTTGGCATGTTGGTATTGTGTTTTAAGCATGTTGGAATGGTTTGAGAATGCTTATAGGGTGAAAAACCAGCAAAATATAACATTACAGGCCTAAGCGTACTGATACGCGAGGGACCGTATCGGTACGGCTAGGTAATTTTAGGCTTGCAGGATTGGTACAGGTATTGTGCATTTTGATACGCCTAGGAAAATTTGGCCTGGTGTACCGATACGGGTATGGGCATTTCGGTATGAGTTTTAGCCTCTGGAATTCACTATTTTCAACATGAACCCGAGTATCGAAACACCTGAGAGGCCGTATCTGTACGGTTTAAAATATTTCAAAAGTTAGGTAATTCTGTTAGGCGTATCGATACAGTATAGAAGTGTACCAGAATAGGATGTTTCAAACTGTATCGTACGGGCTTACTCGTATCGGTACGGATGACCTTTTATTCTGTTAATCTCACTTTTTGGATAGTTTTGCTTTCTTTGCATTTTAGTCCCTGTATCTTGCTAATGCAATTGTATGTATTAGAATGATCGGATTGAGCTGAAATTTGAGATGAATGTTCAGAACCTGACTAATTAGAGCTTGGTATCTAAAAGTGAGTTTAAGCATGCAAATTTTCTATATTTACGTTTTGGTCCCTAAGTGGCAAACGTGATCAATTGGATGTCAAATTGATGCCCGATTGAGTTGGGGTTACACTTGTTATCTGCATGAATATGTAGGATTAATAATTGGCATCTAGATAAGATAAAAAGGAAAAAAATGGACTGGGTTTTATGTATCTCTCCGATTTGCTTCGGAAAACCTAATGTAGCTTCCTCGATTTGGTCTGACAGCTAGACCAGGTCAAGGGGTTACATTTGGTGGTATTAGAGCCAGGTTTGGGTTCGTTGGGAGGTGGTTATGATGTTGCCATGAGTTATGCCCTGTTGTTTGATTTGCACGGTGATTGTTGTATGTACGCTGGTTGATATGCACGGTGATTGATATATGTATGTTGGTTGTAAATGCCATATAAGGGAAGTTTTTGGGGTACCCATTGCCTTATTATTATAGTCTGGAAAGTTTTGATTTTTGAAATGAAAGTCTTGGATCCTTGCTTGAGGCTAGCCTGACTATTTTTGTTTTGAAATAATTATCATTCCCTAGATATATTTTAGCACGATGGGATAGAGGAGAGAGTTACGATCTAGCACGATTGCTACTGCCACTGGGAAGAATGATGAAGGAGAAGTTGTACCTCCTAGAGGGTTGCCACCGCTCCCACCTAATCCACATGAGGGAGTGGAGCAAGTACCACCTGCGCCGGCTGGGCCAAGGATGGGTGATATGGCCCGTTTATACAGGCCACGACCGATGCGTTTCAGGCAATAGTTGCCGGTGTTTGTGTGCCAGTACCACCGATTGAGGGGCAAGGTTTGCCTTTTGAGCGTCTTCGTAGTTTGGGCAGAGTTGAGTTATGAGGGTTATCTCCTAAGGCCTCTGAAGGTTGGTTGGCCATTACTGAGAGGATACTGGGCCAGATAGGGTGTACCGATGCTCGTAAGCTGTGATGTGTTGTTTCTCTACTATAGGGTGATGCTTATGCATGGTGGACTACCACGATATCCAGTATGGCCATTGAGGATATGACTTGGGAGTTCTTCTGTGAGGTTTTTTGGAAGAAGTTTTTGGGAGTCCGATATTAGGACGAGAAGAAGCGTGAGTTTATGGATTTGGTATAGGACAATATGTCTGTTACAGAGTACGAGGTACAATTTGTGAGGTTGAGTCGGTATACACCTGAGTTGGTTCCTGACGAGCATACTCGATGTGATCATTTCTGTTATGAGCTTGTGTAGGATGTTAAGACATACATGCTTACTGCTGATTATACCGATTTTGATGTGTTGGTTTCGCAAGCCAAGGATGTAGAGTAGAATTTGAGTTTAGCATCTGGATCGTGAGGTTTTGGCTCAGGTAAGAGAGCTGATGATTCGGGTTATAACGGTGGTCAGGCCAAGAGACACCGTGATAGGAGGTTTCGCCCAGAGCTGAGGCATGGCAGAGGTGTTGTGGGACGTGGAGTCCAGGGGCAGGGTGCCTAGGTTAGAGCCCCGTTTAGCACTTGCTGGGTTTGTGGATCCCGAGATCATTTGAGGCAAGATTGCCCACGGTTGGCCATGGAGGGTCAGACTCCTGCGCCTGTTGTGGCTAATGCTTGTTAGAGTTGTGGGTTAGGCGACCACCAGAGGCTTGATTGTCCGTTGTTGGCTCGAGGTAGGCAAGGTGCTGCACCTGTTGCTGCTTTGCAACAGGGTCATGATCGTGGCCGCGGACCGTTTCAGCGTTGAGATGTGGGACAAAGGACTGTGGCTCATACTGTTGCTATCCAGCCTGAAGGAGGTGGACCAGCTAGGGTGTATGCGCACCGTGAGGATCGCAATGACACTAATGTGATCGCAGGTACTTTTACCCTTCAGTCTCTGTCATTGTATTCGTTGGTTGATTCCGGTTCTACTCATTCATACATCTTGAGTGAGCATGCTGAGTTGCTTGATATATCTGCTGAAATTCTTAATGTGGGTGTTAGAGTGACTAGTTCTCTTGGGGGGACAGTCGTGGTTAGGAGGTTGTATCGTAAGTGTCCGCTCATGGTTCTGGGACATGTGTTTGTTGTGGACTTGATGGAGTTGCCATTCCATGGTTTTGATGTGATTTTGGGTATGGATTGGTTGACCGAACATCGGGCTGTGGTGGATTTTGAGACCAAACGGATATCCTTAAGGTTGTCGGATGATTATAAGGTGATGGTTATTGGTGAGAATGCCAAATTTTTGTCTAATGTTGTTTCAACTTTGAAAGCAAGGTGAATGTTGGATTCGGGATGCGAGGCTTATTTGGCATATGTTATGAATCCTGGATCAAAGGAGTTGAAGGTGCAGAATGTTCGCACCGTATGCGAGTTTCTGGGTGTTTTTCCAGAAGAGTTACCAGGGTTGCCACATGACCGTAAGGTAGAGTTTGGCATCGAGGTCTTTGATGGTACGATACCGGTATCCATTACTCTGTACCGCATGGCTCCGAAGGAATTAAAGACGCAGTTGCAGGAGTTGTTGGATCATGGCTTTATTAGACCGAGTATCTCACTGTGGAGAGCGTCGGTGCTGTTGTTAAGAAGAAAGATGGTACTTTGCAGATGTGTATAGATTATCGGCAGTTGAATAAGTTGACAGTAAAGAACAAGTATCCATTGCCACGGATAGATGACCTGTTTGAACAGTTCAGGGGAGCCTCGATGTTTTCTAAGATAGATTTGAGGTTGGGGTACTACCAGTTAAAGGTGAAGGAGGTGGAAGTGCCCAAAACAGTTTTCCGTACAAGGTACGGGCATTACGAGTTTCTTGTGATGCCGTTTGGTTTGACCAATGCTCTAGCTGCTTTTATGGACATGATGAACCGAGTGTTTCATGAGTTTTTGGACCAGTTTGTGGTTGTTTTTATCGATGATATCCTTGTGTACTCTCGTACCGAGGAGGAATATGATAGTCATCTGTGGATTATTCTTTAGAAGTTGATGGAGAATCAGTTGTATGCTAAGTTAAGCAAATGTGATTTCTGGCTTAAGGAAGTTATGTTTCTTGGGCATGTTGTGTCAGCCGAAGGAATTCAGGTCTATCTGCATAAGGTTGAGGCTGTAATGAGTTGGAAGGAGCCCAAGTCTGTGACGGAGGTTAGGAGTTTCCTTGGTTTGGTGGGTTACTACCGAAGATTTGTGGAAGGGTTCTCCAATTTGGCGGCTCCATTAACAAAGTTGCTACAGAAGAATGTTCGGTTTGAGTGGACGAAGGATAGGCTACGAGCTTTCAAAAGGTTGAAAGAAGCCTTGATGCAAGCTCCAGTCTTGGTTCAACCAGAATTGGGGAAGGAGTTCGTTGTTTATAGTGATGCGTCGTATGTTGGGCTTGGTTGTGTGTTGATGCAGGAGGGTAAGGTAGTGGCGTATGCATCTAGGCAGTTGGATGTGCATGAACGTAACTACCCTACTCACGATCTTGAGCTTGCAGCGGTAGTGATTGCCTTGAAGATTTGGAGGCATTATCTTTATGGTGAGAAATGTGTGGTTTATACGGATCATAAGAGTTTGAAATATTTAATGTCACAGAAGGAGCTGAATCTTAGGCAACGCAGATGGGTGGAGTTGCTTAAGGATTATGATCTGACCATTGAGTATCATCCGGGGAAAGCCAATGTTGTGGTGGATGCTTAGAGTAGAAAAGCGGCTATGGAGTTGAGAGCTATGTTTGCTTGGCTGAGCGTAACGAATGACGGTGGTTTGTTGGCTGAGTTGCAAGTGAAGGCGTCCTTTTCACATATGATTAAGGAGAAGCAACCGTACGATGGGGGTTTGGTACCTCATGAGGAAGATGTCAGGGATGGAAATCTTACGAATTTTTATTTCAATGATGATGAGGTGTTGTGTTTCAAAGGTCGAATAGTGGTGCCTGAAGATGAAGAGTTGAGGCATACTATTTTGACTGAGGCACACGCTAGTCATTTTTCTATGCATCCCGATAGTACTAAAATGTATCAAGGGTTGAAGGAAGAGTACTATTGGGTTGGACTGAAGAAAGATGTGGCTGATTTCGTTGCTCGGTGTATGGTTTGTCAGCGGGTAAAGGTTGAGCATCAGTTTCCTTCCGGGTTGTTGCAACCGTTAAGGATACTGGAATGGAAGTGGGAAAGAATCACCATGGATTTTGTGTCTGGGATGCCTTTGACGCCGACCAAAAAGGATTCCATATGGGTGATTGTGGATCAGTTTACAAAGTGTGCGTATTTTGTGCCAGTGCATACTACGTATACCTTAGACAGGTTGGCTGAGTTAAACATCTCTGAGATTGTGTGTTTGCACGGGGTGCCCAAATCTATAGTTTCGGATAGGGAAACGCGGTTCAGCGCAAGGTTTTGGGTGAGTTTGCATCATACCTTGGGGACCCGGTTGAGTTTTAGTACCTCGTATCATCTTCAGAGGGATGGCCAGTCGGAGCGCGTGATTCAGGTTCTCAAGGATATGCTAAGTGTTGTATTATAGAGTACTAGGGAACTTGGGAGAAGCAGTTTTCGTTGGTGGAGTTTGCTTACAATAATAGTTATCATGCTAGCATACAGATGGCACCTTATGAAGCGTTGTATGGTAGAAAATGTCGCACGCCTGTGTGTTGGGCAGAAGCGGGGGAAAAGTTTGTGTCAATTCCCAATGTTCTGAAAGGCACAACTTAAAAGGTAAAGTTGATATGCGAGCGCTTGAAAGCAGCTGCAGATCGTCAGAAATCCTATGCGGATTTGAAGTGTAGGGATATTAGAGTACGCTCTGGGTGATAAAGTGTTTTTGAAGGTGCCATCCTGGAAGAAGGTGTTGCATTTTGGGCGGAAAGGGAAGCTTATCCCGAGGTTCATTGGACCATACGAGGTTGTCGAGCGTCTAGGTCTTGTTGTGTATCGTTCGAGGTTACCTCCAGAGTTGGGAAAGATTCATGATATGTTCCATGTTTCGGTGTTGCGGAGGTATAGGTCGGATCCATCGCATGTCATGCCGGTGGAAGAGATTGAGTTGAGATCAGATCTATCTTATGATGAGGAACTAGTAGAGATTCTTGATACTAGCAGTAAGACATTCCTTGGCAAAACAGTCGAGCTGGTTAAGGTGTTGTAGAAGTACCGTGGTGTGGAGGAGGCCACGTGGGAGCGCAAGTCGGATATGTTGAATCAATTTCCGCATCTATTTTCTCCAGGTAAATTTTAGGGACGAAATTTCTTAAATGATGGAGAGTTGTAACGCCCCGGTTTTAGGGCTTAGCGGTTTAGGGGGTTATTAGACGGTCCGGTAGACCGGAGTAAAGATTCGAGTCGATTTCAGGAACGTATATTTTTGGTGTTGTAAAAATTATGGAAAAATGCTTAAAAATCATTATTAATTATGTATTTAATAATGGTGGAATCAATTTTGAAAAATGAGTTTTGGAATTAGTGACCAAAATGAAAGTTTTTAAAATTGTGATTTTCTAGTGACTAAAATGAAAAGGGTCAAATACTTAGAATCTTTAAGGAGCTATTTTACCAATTGGTTTCTGATGGGTTCTCCCTTAATTTAACTGATTTTAACATGTGTTTTAATTAGTAATTTAAGAGGATTTTGTTAAAAAGTTGGTTACCTTTTCTAAAACAAAAAATCACGTCATTTTCTATCAACTTTTTCTCTCTATTCTCTCCTCAGCCAAACACTCAGGTTTTCATCAAATTTCCAAAGGTGAGGTGGTTTCTAACATGATTTTATTGTTTCAAATTGTTTTATAAAGTTTGTTTACACAAAATCTTACAATAATCTTGTGTTTTCTTAGCTTTTCACAAATCAATTGAGGGAGAAACTCCACAATAGGGGTAAGGTCCGAGATCTCCTCTATTGTATGGTTCTTTACTGAAATTCCCAAGCATTTGATCCTTGCTTTTGTGTTTCTAATCTGGTTTGATGGTTTTCTAATGTTTAATTGAGTTATTTGGGGAAAATGATTTGATTCGCGGATTGGATCTATTTTACAGTAAGTAATGATGCTTTGATCTATATTTTGGATGTTTAATAATGTTGATAAGTGATTTTTATCAATGGAATCCCGAAACTTAAGAATCTCTATTTGTTTAGGTTGTTAGTTTGATAGTTTTGTGGTGTTTCTATGGTTGTAAGGTTGCTGGAGGTGGTAGATCGTTTTGGATCTGTTTTTAGATGTGTTTTGATGTTGAAAATGATGCTAGGTTGATAGATGTTGGCTGGATTGTGAATCGAAGTGTTTTGGTTATGTTTTCGGTTGTTGTGGAGGGTTAATTGTGAGGGTTTTGCGGAAATCAGAGAAGGATTGTGGTTGTTGTGTTTAGAATGCATTATAATGCATTAATCCTCTGTTGTTTTGTGGTAAAAATAAGGGAGGTTGATCCGGAGGTGATTGGAGAAGCGTATGAGGCTTCAGATACTTGATTCGCGTTGGTGAATCGAGGTTTCGCGTATCGATGAGTGAAAACGTGGACTCCAGCTTTGGAATGTTTAAAGGGGGTTTTGGGAGTTTAGGTAGAGCTTGAAACGCTTACCTAAGTTTGGAAGTAAGTAAAGTGGTTTTACTCACTCGATCGTGCTAGTAGAAAATGGTTTTATGCACTTGTTTTGATTTACATGATACCTACTGTTTAAGCATGTTTTTAAGTATTTGATATACTATTTTTTAGCATGTAATGCTGAAGGATGCACATGGTAAGTGGTCCTTGTATGTATGGTTTATACTTTTTTTTTAAAGCATGGTTGTTGCTTTGGAAAGGGCATGGTTTAATGCTTGTTAAAAACAGTGAGGTAAATGTTATTTGGTTAATTATATTGGCAAGTGATGTGGTTTTAAAATTGTTACCAAATATAGTTGGCCGACCATAGGATTGAGTGCACTGTAAAATAAGTCGCCTTGGATGTTGAAGGGTTTATACGGCGTACCGAATACTCCATCCAAGTACCTTAACGGTAGAGGGGTTAAACAGTACCGAATACTCCAGTTAGTGGGTTAAGCATCTAATCGATGAGAGGGATTGGTGTCCCCATGGGTTGAAAGTGTACCCGATTGATATTGTACCTGGTTTTAATGTACCGCGATTGTGATTGTATCGCTATTTCGGTTGAGATGGCTTGAAGTGTTGGGTTAACACTTGTTAAATCCACGTATCCAATGAACTCTTTTGTTATTGAACTTGGTAATGATCACTTATAAGCCAATATAATTGTTAATGTATCATTGAAATACTTTATGTTGTATAATGATATTTATACATGTTTCTCCTTAACCTTTGCATTTGGTAGTAATGCATGGGAAGGCTTAAGTAGAGGGTTAGCAATGTGACTTGCTGTTGATTAATAATACTTGTAGCATATGGATTAATATGCTGGTTTTAATGATGTAAAGTGCATGTTTTAAAAGGGGCATAATGTTTTAAAAGATAATGTTGAGTAAATGGTTTTAAATGCATTGATGGTGTTTTGTTCTGAGCTTTCCTCACTAATCCTTGTGTGCTTACGCTCTCTTTGTCCATCAATGTAGAGAATTAAAGTCCCGGAAGGCAACAAGAAGCAAAGGAATCTTGGCAAGAATTGTTTCCAAAGTATGTTAGAGACTATACTGTATTGAATAAGGGCAATGGGGTATTTGTTGTGTTTTGGGAGATGTTTTGTGGAACTCCCTGTTTTAGCATATTTCTTTAGTTGCACTTGGATTGTAAATGGCCTTTAAGGATTGATTTTGGTGCTGGTTTGTCTTTTGGTATGTTGCTTGGATGCAATATTATGATGCATGCCTATAGATTTTCTTTTGATGCATGAAGCCTTGTTGTGCTGTTAGAATTGTGATGCTAGTTGGCTTGTGATATGTTTGGCATGTTGGTATTGTGTTTTAAGCATGTTGGAATGGTTTGAGAATGCTTATAGGGTGAAAACCAACAAAATGTGACATTACATGACTAGGCGTACTAATATGCGAGGGGTTGTATCGGTACGGCTAGGCAATTTCAGGCTTGTGGGATCGGTACAGGTATTGTGCGTTTCGGTACGCCTAGGCAAATTTGACCTGGTATACCGATACGGGTATGGGCGTTTCGGTACGAGTTCTAGCCTCTAGAATTCACTTTATCAACATGAACCCGCGTATTGAAACACCTGAGAGGCCGTATCGGTACGGTTTAAAATATTTCAAAAGTTAGGTAATTCAGTTAGGCGTATCGATACAATATGGAAGTGTACTGAAATAGGGTATTTCAAACAGTATCGGTACAGGCTTACCCGTAATTGTACGGATGACCGTTTATTCTGTTAATGTCACTTTTGGGCAGTTTTGCATTCTTTGCATTTTAGTCCCTGTATCTTGCTAATGCAATTGTATGTGCTAGAATGATCGGATTGAGCTGAAATTTGAGATGAATGTTCAGAACCTGACTAATTAGAGGTTGGTATCTAAAAGTGAGTTTAATCATGCAAATTTTCTATATTTTCGTTTTGGTCCATACGTGGCAAACATGATCAATTGGATGTCAAATTGATGCCCGATTGAGTTGGGGTTACACTTGTTATCTGCTTGAACATGTAGGATTAATAATTGCATCTAGATATGATAAAAAGGAAAAAAATGGACTTAGTTTTTATGTATATCTCTGGTTTTCTTCGGCAAACTTAATATAGCTTCCTCGATTCAATCTGACGGCTAGACCAGGTCAAGGGGGTTACACTTATGACTCAACATGACTTGAATTGGTATGTTGGGAAACCCTTGAATTAGTTGAAACAGGTTGGTCTGAACGTGTCCCTTATCTATCCACTGAATCAGTTTGATTGGTATTTGCTAAACCGACAGAGATTGAGCTGATTCACTTTTCAATGCAAGAACCAATTGCCTCAATCCAACTTCATAGGATCCATGTGAAATAACGTTTTGTATCGATGCAACCACGATGATTGTACAAAAAATTTCTTTCGCTTCACCATTGTTATTGTAACTTCTTAAATTCAACTTAATTTCTTACGTTGAATCTTGGAAGTCAAGCTAGAAAACTTGTCCCACAAGAAAATGCTATTACGTTAATAATCAGATTATCGTTTATTTATTTATTATTTGAAAATACAAACAATTATATATATATATATAAATGTTTACATAGAAACAGAGTCGTTTAACATAATTTCAAAAGTTCATTTCATATCCGAAAGAAAATGCACGTAATGTATGTTAAAACAATAAATCCCCA
The DNA here is from genome assembly GCA_019671005.1 of Hibiscus mutabilis. NCBI lineage: Eukaryota > Viridiplantae > Streptophyta > Magnoliopsida > Malvales > Malvaceae > Hibiscus > Hibiscus mutabilis. The sequence goes on along the minus strand of CM033752.1, from coordinate 8,676,402 downwards.
AATAATAATGTCCAAAGTCCTAAGTACATAGTAATCCGAAAAAATATAACTAAGTTTAAATGTCCGAAAAATCATACTGATAAATGTGGATAATTCTGAAGACATGAGATCCTCCAAGTATCGTACGCCTAAGCCTGAGTATCTGAAAGAGGAACAAAGAGGGAGTAAGCTATGAGGCTCAATGTGTCTCTAAAGTGCAGAAGAAAAACACAACAGAAATTCAAATAACAAGCATAGTTCAACAGTCATTCCGATATACATATGCATATAGTAAGAGACAAAGAATTTAATGTCATGCACCCATCTCCATACACCATCCGAAGAGTAAGGTTACCTAGAACCACTCTATCTACACCGTCACCATCCGAAGTGGAATCTCGACCCGAGAGTAGAGCTATTGATCCGAAGCAAAATTCATCCTGAAGGGTGAAACCACTGAACTTCCCCATACAATTTCTCAACCCAAATAATATGATATGTTCTGATTTTATTTTTCGGATCCGAATGTATATCTGATCAATTATTCAAGTTGCGTGCAATATAAGTCTAATATTAATTTAAAACGATTCTGATATTTGATGCGTGACATGTCATCATGCAAGTCATATCATAATTCACAGTTTATTCAATCAATCACATATATATACATACATACACACAGAACGTAGCGCACAAAAGTTATATAGCACAAGAAGAGACACACCCTAGGCAGCGAGAATCTCAACGACGAGAGTGACGTCTCCCACGCTTAACTTTAGGACTAGGTTGATAAGAATCAACACCTACGAGGACAACAAAACATAAATATTTACTACTACTATGCCACACTAACATAACCACTAAACGAAATCATACTCACATTCAGAACTCGCAGGTTGTGCAGGAGGTCGAACATGTAGAGGGGGAAGAAGGTTTTCAGTATTCGAGTCAACGTCACTTGAACACAATAATATTTGAATCAGATTCTGATATTCATAATTCTTAAAATACTAAATAGAATTAATTGTAAATAGTAAAATAATCTTTCGGGTTTGAAATTGGGAAAATGGACAGCAAAATTAGAAACAGAATGTCAAAAAATATAAAGTTGACTTTGGCCAAAAAAGTCAACACTGACGTTATCTAAAAAGTCAATATTGACGTCAACAAAAGGTCAACGCTAACGTTAGTAAAAAGTCAATGGGTTGGGTCATAGGTTAACCGGGTAACAGGTCGACGGTTCTAGTTGGGTCAACAGATCAACAGTTTAGGTCGGGTCAATGGTTCGGGTAGGGTCCACTGGTCGGGTCTAAGACTGACCCAGTTCGGGTCATTATTCTGGTCTGATTGCTTCACCCAAATTGGGCTCGTTTCTGTTCTCTCTCTTAGGCTCAACAGAACCACACAGTCCACTTCTATCACCCCTTCCTACTATATCAAAACTTAGGGTTTACAAAACCCTTAACGGTGCGACCAGATCAGCATGGATGGCAGTGGCAACAGAAACCCCACGACGAAGCAGAATGTGCAAGGGAGACCACGAATGGCTCACCAATCACAAACCACAACTCAAAGTTTCTGAAATAAAACCAAAATATCTGGGTTTAAGGCTTACATACACACAAGGATTCGACAAAAACACTTGGGAGTATGGCGTAGCAAACGACGGTGCGAGGGAAAAAGAACGGTGGTGGCAGAACAACAACACCAAGAAAACCGCAATGGTTCCACTTGAGATTCTGATAAGGCGAGCTACAGAAGGGAAGGTGGTCGGTCGGGGTTTACTCGCGGGTCGATGACGGTCGCGATGATGGTGGCCGTGTAAGCCACAGACGATGAACAGAAGGTCGACGGAGCTTCACTGAAGAATAATGGGGAAGTGGATGATAATTTCGAAAGGAGAAAATAGGATGGATGCGGCTACTGAAATTTTCAAATGGCCTAAAATCCCAAAACCTAATCTGAAAGTATGGTTAAATACTTGACTAATTATGTAAATCACATAGAAAGGTTCTCATTTTAATCCATTATACATAATGAACACCAAAGTTCTAATTTACATCAATCTGGTCACTAAAGTTCCGAATTAATTCAATTGTCACTGAAATTCATTGGGAATTTAGAATTAAATTCCCAAAAATAGGGTTAAAAACTAGGGATTTTACTCTAATTGGGGTTTTTAATTTAGGGGAAAGATTGGGGTGTTACAACTCTCCCCTTCTTAAAAGAAATTTTAGATTACCTGGATCAAAGAGATGTGGATACTGAGCTTTGAAAACAACCTTAGGCTCTCATGTAGCCTCATCATGACCACGATTATGCCACAAGACCTTGACCATCTTAATGGTTTTCCTCCGGAGAACTTTCTTTTCCTGAGCAAGAATCCCAACTGGCTTCTCCTCAAAACGCAAGTCAAGACGAATCTCAATCTCTTCTACAGGAATAATATGAGACAGATTAGCATGATAACGTCTCAACACTGAGACATGGAAGACATCATGAATACGCTTTAGCTATGGTGGTAACTCAAGCTGATAGGCAACTGGTCCAACTCGATGGATGATACGGTAAGGGCCTATAAAACGAGGACTCAGCTTGCCTTTTTGACCAAAATAAAGTACCTTCCTCCATGGAGATACTTTCAAGAAAACCTCATCTCCTACCTCATACTCAATGTCTCAACGTCTCAAATCGGCATAAGACTTCTGTCTGTCAAAAGCAACCTTAAGCTGATCCTGAATCAATCTGACAGTCTGCTAGGCCTCATGAACAATATCCGGTCCCAACAATCTGGGTTCATTAAGTTTGGTCTAACCAATAGGTGTACGACACTTATGCCCATACAGAGCCTTATACGGTGCCATCTTGATACTAGCCTGGTAGCTATTATTGTAGGCGAACTCTACAAGCGGTAAGAAATCCTCTTAACGGCCTCTATATAATCTATAACACAACCCCTCAACATATCTTCAAGAATCTGGATTACCCGCTCAAACTGGCCATCGGTCTACGGATGATAAGAAGTACTAAAATTCAACCGAGTACCCAAAACAATGTGAAGAGACCTTTAAAACTTCGCTGTGAACCTTGGGTCCCGATCAGAAATGATAGACAATGGTACCCCATGAAGTCTAACAATCTCCGAGATGTAAAGCTGAGCTAACTTACTCAAAGAATAGTTAACTCGAACAAGGATGAAGTGTGCTGTCTTAGTCAACCGATTAACAATAACCCACATAAAGTCTTTCTTTGATGGGGGTCAAAGGAAGACCGTTGACAACATCTATAGTCACACGCTCTCATTTCCACTGAGGAATCTCAATGTGTTGAAGTAACCCGAACGGACGCTGATGCTCTACTTTTACCTTCTGAAAAGTTAAACAGTTCGATACAAATCCAACGACATCCCTCTTAAGGCCCTTCCACCAATATCTCTCTCAAAGATTCTTATACATCTTGTTCCCACCAAGATGCATAGAATAAGGACTGTCATTGACTTCGCGAAGAATAAATTGCTTCAAACCAAAATTTCTCAGAACACAATACCGACCTCGGAAACACAGAACACTATTCTAATCAATAGAAAAATCCTGAGATGTTCCCTCTTCAACCTCTCTTATGCGGTGAGCCAAGAACGGATCACTAGGTTGTTCAGCTTGAATATCTAAAATCAAGGTAGGAATAACTCGAAGTTCTGCCAAAAGACTGCCATCCTCATACAAACTCATCTGGGCAAACAAGGCTCTCAAATTTGAAATGGCATTACGACTCAAGGCGTCGGAAACAACATTGGCCTTGCCTGTATGGTACTCTATCTCGTAGTCGTGGTCCTTGAGAAGTCCTAACCAACTTCGTTGTCTCAGGTTCAGCTCCTTCTAAGTGAGAAGATATTTCAAACTCTTATGGTCTGTAAAGATATAACATTCTCCCCATAGAGATAGTGTCTTTAGATCTTAAGAGCAAAGATCACATCAGCGAGCTCTAGGTCATGGGTAGGGTAGTTACACTCATGTGGTTTCAGCTGTCAGGACGCATAGGCTACTACCTTACCATCATGCATAAGAACACATCCCAATCCGGTATGAGAAGCATTACTGTAGACGGTGTAAGCCCTCTATGGCTCAGGCTGAATCATGACTGGTGCTTTAGTCAACACGGTCTTAAGCTTCTCAAAACTAGTCTGCTAAACCTCAGACCAGCCAAAAGGAACATTCTTCCTCAAAAGTTTAGTCAACGGAGCTGCGATGATCGAGAAACCCTCAACAAGCCTCCGATAATAACAACTAAACCCAAGAAACTTCAGATTTTAGAAATGTTCTTGGGCTGCCACCAACTTATTATAGCCTTAACTTTTTTCAGATCAACCTGAATACCCTCAGCAAAAACGATATGCCCCAGAAACATAACCTCCGAGAGCCAGAATTCACACTTACTGAATTTTACATAAGGCTATTTCTCCCTCAGAGTTTGTGAAACAATCCGAAGATGTTCCTCATGCTCAACATCAGATTTAGAATAAACCAGAATATCGTCAATAAATACCATAACAAACTGATCGAGATAGGGTTGAAACACCCTATTCATCATATCCATGAAGGCGGCAGGAGCATTAGTCAACCTAAAGGGCATTACCGGAACTCGTAATGACCATAATATGTTTGGAGAGCTGTTTTGAAAATATCAGAATCCTTAACCTTGAGTTGGTAATAACCAGATCTCAGGTCTATCTTAGAAAACAACGTAGCTCCTCAGAACTAATCGAAGAGATCATCAATACGAGGAAGGGGATACTTGTTCTTGATTGTCAGCTTATTCAATTTTCGATAGTCGATACACAACCGAAGTTTCTCATCATTCTTCTTGACAAATAAAACAGGAGCTCCCCAAGGAGAAACACTGGGTCAAATAAATCCCATGTCTATCAACTCTTGCAACTGTACCTTTAACTCTTTATGTTCTTTCGGTACCATCAAGTAAGGTGCCATAGACACAAGAGCTATGCCCGAATAAACTTTAATACCAAACTCAATCTCATCACGCTTTGCAGAGCACCAGGCAATTATTTTGGGAATACATCGGGAAAGTCTCTCATAACCTGGATCTTATCCATCCTAGAGTCAGACTGTCTCGAATCAAGAATGTAGGCAAGGTAGGCAATGGACCCCTTCTTGATCATATTCTCAGCTTTGAGAGTCAATATTACATTAGACAAAAAACCTCTACGCTCTCCGATAAGAACTACCTCACGATCATCAAGAGTTTTCAGGGTTGCCCTCTTCTTTTCACAGTCAAGATTACAACCAGTCCATGCCGAGAATGAGATCAAACTCCTCAAAAGGTAACTCTATTAAATTAGCCGAAAAGATTTCCCCATGAATCTCAAGAAGATAATTTTTGTACACTTTGGTGACCTCAACAGAATTTCCCACCGGACTATGTACAGAAACATAATTTATGATGTCCTCAACAGAGATTTCAAGACCCCCAGATACAGAACTCGCAACATAAGAATGAGTAGAACCATTATCCAACAGTGTAAAGTATGAGATACAATGAATAGAAAAAATACCAGCAATAACATATGGCTCATCCCGATCCTCATATCTTCTGGTAGCATAAACCAACCCTGGCTGTCTCGCCCCTTAACCAACTAATCTTCTACTTTGAGCAGGACTACCCCTACCAGCAGTACCCAAAACAACAGATTTACCATGACCTCTCCCTCTAATAGGAGTATGTACAGATGCTTGAGACTGACTTGGAACATAAGTAGATGAAGGCTATACCGGACAATATCTAAAAAGGTATTCAAAAGAACCGCATCAGAAACAAGCCTCACTTTGTCTCTTACACTCGCCTGGATGTCATTTCTTGCAAAAAGAATATTATGGCACCCCACGAAACTAGTCGAACCTCCAACACTGGCGGTCGAAACGGTAGATGTCACTGGTCTAGCTCTGGAATAACTCTGATGGTCGTAATCATCTCTAGTACTCTTCCTAGACTGATTCCCTTGACTGTACTGAACGCATGTGGTCGATTGTCTCCTAGACCGATCAGTATTCTGATATTTTTGTTGTTTCTTCATAGATTCAATCCGCTCAGTAGTTCTGCCCTATTTGATGATCTCTTTATACTTCGTATCCTGATGTAAAGCAACACATGTCTTAATAAAAAATCACAGTCCTCTCAAAAACCAATCACACTTCTCTTTTTCTATAGTAACCAGCCCTGGAACATACTGGAAAGTCTCAAAATTTCTATTTCGTAGTCCTTAGAACTCATATCCTTCTGATCTAGATTTATAAAGTTGTATCGGCATTTTGCTAGATACTCAGACCCAACATATCGGTCTTGGAATAATTGTTTGAAAAACTCCCATGAAATCTGACTGGCTGAAACAACTCTTTCCTTCGCTTCCCACTAGTTTTGGGCCTCACCCTGCAGTAATGATACAACGGATCTCAATTTTCGATCAGCATGATATTCTATCTCAACAAACAATCTCTGAAGCTTCATCAACCAATACTCTGCATTAGCCGAGTTTGTACCCGTCTTGCCATCAAACATGGTAATCCTGGCATCTAAAACTCAATAGATATAGGTTTCCTCACACCCTCATACTGGCAGAGGTAATGAAGCAACTCTCTCTGCACTGTGACAGAATCCATGCCCACTGTTTCACTATCTTCGGAATCATGTGGACCAACACTCTGCATTTGCTGGACAGGTGCTGTATTTTGAGCTTCAGCTTGATTCACATGTTGTTCCTCTACATCAGCATTTTGTACCTCATCCTGCTTCTGCGGCAGGTCCGCAGGAGGCAGAGCACCACTCTCTATAGTAGTAGAATGACCTCGACCATAGCCTCAGCCACGATCGCGTTCGGTCGCTAATCTAGAGCTCCTACGAGGTGGCATAGTAATCTATCACAAAAGGAAATAATCCTAAATTAGAGTTGGTACTTAGAGTTTCTATTCAAAATAAACATAATCTTTTCAAATATTATATTTATTAAAAAATCCCGTTTTGCCCAAAATATTTAGTATGAATGCAAAATTATTTTCAGTTTAAGATTTCATATGAGCAACACAGTTCATGGGTTGAACCTGGCTCTGATACCACTAAATGTAACCTCCTAAATTCAACCTAATTTCTTAAGTTGAATATTGGAAGTCAAGCTAGAAAACATGTCCCTCAAGGAAATGCTATTAGGTTTAATAATCAGATTACCATTTATTTATTTATTATCTGAAAATACAAACATTTATATATATATATATATATATAAATGTTTATATAGAAACACAATCGTTTAACAAAATTTCAAAAGTTCATTTAATATCCAAAAAAATACACGTAATGTATGTTAAAACAATAAATCTCTAAATAATAATGTCCAAAGTCCCAAGTACATAATAATCAGAAATAATATAATTAAGTTTAAATGTTCAAAAAATCATACTGATAAATATGGATAATTATGAAGATATGAGATCCTCCAAGTACCATACTCCTAAGCCTGAGTATCTGAAAGAGGAACTAAGGAGGAGTAAGCTATGAGGCTCAATGTGTCTCTTAAGTACAGAAGAAAAACACATAACAAAAATCCGAACAACAAGCATAGTTCAACAGTCATTCTGATAAACATATAGTAAGAGACAAAGAATGTAATGTCATGCACCCATCTCCATACACCATCCGAAGAGTAAGGTTCCCCGGAACCACTCTATCTACATCGCCACCATCCAAAGTGGAATCTCGACCCAAGGGTGGAGCCACTGATCCGAAGCAGAATTCAGCCCGAAGGGTGAAACCACTAAACTTCCCCGTACTATTTCTCAACCTAAATGATATGATATGTTCCGATTTTATTTTTTTGAATATGAATGTATATCTGATTAATTATTCAAGTTGTGTACAGTATAAGTCTGATATTAATTTAATCCAATTCTGATATTTGATGCGTGACATGTCATCATACAAATCATATCATAATTCACACTTCATTCAATCGTCACATATACATACATATATACATATATACACACAGAACGTAGCGCACGAAAGTAATATAGCACAAGAAGAGACATGCTTAGGTAGCTAGAATCTCAACGTTGAGAGTGGCGTCTCCCACGCTCAGCTATAGGACTAGGTCGGTAAGAATCAAAACCTACGAGGACAACAAAACATAAATATTTACTACTACTACTATGCCACACTAACATAACCACTAAACAAACCCATACTCACGTGCAGAACTCACAGGTTATGCAAAAGGAGGTCCAATAGGTGGAGAAGGAGAAAGGTTTTCAGTCTCTGAGTCAACGTCACCTGAACACAATAATATTTGAATCATATTCTGATATTCATATTTCTCAAAATAATAAATACAATTAATTGTAAATAGTAAAATATTCTTTCAGGTTTGAAATTGGGAAAACGGACAACAAAATTAGAATCAGAATGTTGAAAACAAAAAGTTGACTTTGGCCGAAAAAATCAACGCTGACATCATCAAAAAGTCAACATTGGCTTCATCAAAAAAGTCAACACTGGCGTCATCAAAAAGTCAACGCCGATGTTAGCAAAAGGTCAATGCTGATGTCAGTAAAAAGTTAATGGGTCAGGTCAACGGGTCACGGGTCGATGGGTCGGGTCAACAGTTTAGGTCGGGTCAATGGGTCTAGTCTAAGATTGACCCAGTTCGGGTTATTATTCTGGTCTGATTACTTCACCTGGATTAGGCTCGTTTCGGCTCTCTCTCTTCGGCTAAACAAAACTATACAGCCTACTCTCGTCACCCTTCCTACCACATCAGAACTTAGTGTTTACGAAGCCTTTGACGGGGCAGCTAGATCGGCATGGATGGCGGCGGCAACATGAACCCCATGACGTAGCAGACGGTGCAAGGGAGACCACGAATGGCTTACCGATCAAAAAACACAACTCAAAGTTTCCAAAATAAGCCCAAAATATATGGGTTTAAGGCTTACCCACACACAAGGATTCGAAAAAAACATCAGGGAGTACGGTGATGCAAAATATGGTACAAGGGAAAAAGAACGATGGCAGTGGGACAACAACACAGAGAAAACTACAATGGTTCCACTTTAGATTCTGATAAGGCGAGCTACACAAGGGAAGGTGGTCGGTCAGGGTTTACTCGCGGGTCAATGACAGTCACGATAATGGTGGCTGTAAGCTACGAACGATGAACGGAGGGTTGACGGAGCTTTACCGAAGAATAATAGGGAAGGGGACGATAATTTCGAAAAAAGGAAATTGGATAGATGCGGCTACTGAAATTTTTAAATGGCCTAAAATCCCAAAACCTAATCTGAAAGTATGGTTAAATATTTGACTAATTGTGCAAATCTCATAGAAAGCTCCTCATTTTAATCCATTATACAGAATGAACACCAAAGTTCTAATTTACATCAATCAGGTCACTAAAGTTCTGAATTAGTTCAATTAGGTCACTAAAATTTAATTGGGAATTTAGATTTAAATTCCCAAAAATTATGGTTACGAACTAGGGATTTTACTCTAATTAGGGTTTTTAATTTAGGGGAAAGATTAGGGTGTTACAGTTATCGATATCAGTATAAGTACATGTTACCTCTCCAAAAGTAATGTTTTTAATGCCAATCTTACAATGCTTTTGCTTGTTTTTAGGTACATTTAGTTGCATTAGGATGTTAGAATCATGCATTTGCATAAGGAGTTTAGAGTTTTGTCTATGCCAGTGTGAAGGGTTGTTTTGTTGGCAATTTTGCAGGTTTGACATAGTATTTGGCCTAGAAAAGCAACACATGAAGGAATGCCAAAAAAATACCGAGTGTTGTTAGCACAGATGGACCAGACAATGCCAAGCACCAGATGGCAGAGAAGTGAACTTGATGCCATGCCAAGAGGCTATTGGACCCCGAAAAAATAGGACATGATCAGGCTCCAAAAAAATAGCAATTGGAACAATCTCTGAAAAAGTAGCGGATAAGATGGTGCCAAGACTTGTTGGCAGACTCATGCCAAGCTTGGATGCTAGGGCAGCGTCGGCAAGATGATGTCAGCCTTAGCCTGATCAGCTCTCATTCAAATCTGGATAAGAAGATAATCCCTTATCCTCTGAGCAGTTAGAATTTAAAATTTGGAGAGCTAGTCATATCCCTTCTTTGCACGCCTATTTAAACACCAACCAAGCTAGACTTTAAGATGATAGGAGAAGATTGGATCGTGAGGAGTTGGTTGTGTATGACGATTGACGACCGGCTGCATCGTGGAAGGGTGGTCCGACCAACTTGGACGAGAAGCCTGGATCTTGAAGGGCTGCATCGAGAGACCCTTTGTAGCCCATTCTATCTCTTAAGTTATTTTACTTTTTTTAAGGATGATGTATTCTAAAAACGTTTGTGAATTGTTGGTCCACTCCCTCACCATGAACTAATTTAATGGTTGGTGGGGGATGTTTGGTTTTTATGTTATTTTCATGCTTTAGCTTTTAATAATAAATCTGCCTTGGAAAAGTTTCATCTATTCGACAAACTTTAATATTTCCTAAATACTCTACCAAGCGAAAGCTATCACTGTTGGCCTATTGCACCTTAATATCTTAACAGACTTGGGGTGGCAACGAATAAGTTGTCGAATACTGAGGAGAGAAGCTTCGAGAGAAGTCGTTCAAGTAGATGAACTTACTTCAGGAGTGAAATCTACCCCTTAGGAGTATAGATTGGATCTTAATCAAATTGGTTTATTTAAAAGCAAACACTATAGAGATATAGGGGATTTTACATGATCAATTTAAGGCAATGACCATCGAGAGAGGCTTTGCTACTTTTGAATCTGCTCGGCAAACAATGCCAAGACAGGTTGTTGTTAACGGCTAGCACGGCATGAATATCGTGAAAACTAGGCATTCCCTGCCAACACTCATCATTCATTAAAACACCTTCCTTGCCAACGTATTTACTTTTCTTTCTTTTCTTTACTTTTTAATTATTTTCCAAAACCAATTTCAAATCAAATCAACTTTTTCTTAAGGCAAGTAACAATCAAGGCAATTGAATTCCAAGACAATCTTTGTGGGATCGATACTCAGCTTACCCGCTGTATTACTTGCAGACCATGTATACTTGCACGCAAAAGACTCATCTTGGCATTATTTTATACTTTTCCAATACATATTTTCTGCCTCTTTTGTCAGCAGTCACTTAGAGAGTCTACAAGTTTTTGGCGTCGTTGCCGGGGATTGCAACAGAATTGATTGTTTTTAAATTTTTACTCGTATTCCTTTTATTTTTATTTTTGTTTTTATTTTTACCTTTCATTTTTGTCAGTGTATGACCAAAAGCCATCCTGTGGTGGACGAGTGGCCATACGATCCGAAAATTGAGAAAACCTTGCGGAGGTTAAAAAGAAGATTTCGAGAGATGCAAAACCAAGGTAATAGAGGGAATGGTTTTGTGAACAATGGAGGAAATCCACTCAATAATGAGATACCACCACTACTTGTTGTCCTGGTTGTTAATGAGAGACCTATTAGAGAACATTCGGCTCCAACCATTGACAATTTGATGCCAGGACTTGTTGGCATAGAGGTAAATGCTGTTAATTTTAGACTTAAGCCGGTAATGATTCAAACTCTTTTGAATGTAGGTCAGTTTGATGGCGTACTCACTGAAGATCCGAGGCAACATCTTAAATAGTTCATAGAGATTTGCCAGATATTTCAACAAAATGGAGTACCTGAAGATACTGTGAAGCTGAAGTTATTTACTTTTTCTTTGAGAGACAGAGCAAAGGCTTGGCTCAGTTACTTCATGGGCAGACCTATCCAGAAGATCTTGACAAGATTCCAGCCGCCAACATTCACTGCCAAGCTGCAGGGTGAGATCATTACATTCAGGTAGGCTGAGGATGAGACCTTATATGATGCCTGGGAAAGATTCAAAGACTTGTTGAGGAGGTGTCCTATACACGGATTCCCGAATTGAACTCAGATTCAAACCTTTTACAATGGATTGAATGCACAAACGAGGACGGTTGTTGATGCTTCAGCAGCTGGCTCATTGCTTGACAAGACATATACTGAGGCTGTTGACATTTTAGAAATGATTACAATCAATGATTTTAAATATCCTGTTGCAAGACTTGGGACCAAAACTAAAACCAATGAGAAATTTTAGGTTGATGAACTAACATCCATTCATGCCGAGATTTCCAACCTTACGAGCATGGTAAGAACGTTGCAAAAGAACAATGAGTCCCAAGAAGTCAAAGCATTAAATCCATTATGTACAATCTGTGGAGAAAATCATCATGTGGATGAATGTCCTGCCAACCCTCAATCGGTAAATTTTGTTGGCAATGTTTATCGTTACTATAACCCTATCTCCAATACTTATAATACAGGTTGGAGACAACACCCCAACTTAGCTTGGGGAAATTAAGGAGGTAACCAGTACAATGCCCAGCGCCAGAATACTCAGAGGCGAAATAACCATGTCATGCCATAGAAAACCCAAAACAATTTTCAGCAAGGGTAGAGACTCAACCAAGGAGGCACTCTCACAGAGTACATGGAAAGGAATGATGCCACAGTCCAGAGTTTGGCTGTGTCAATGAGAAATTTGGAAGTCCAGCTTGGGCAGATTGCCAGTGCACTCAACAATCGACCCCAGGAAGCATTGCCAAGTGACACAGAAGATGCTCGACACATAGATAATGAGCATTGCCAAGTGACACAGAAGATGCTCTACACACAAACAATGAGCTGTGCAAAGCTATAACTCTTCAGAGTGGTAAGCAGTGCGAGATGGAGAAGGTTGCTAAGCAGCCAATTAATTGCCAAGATGAGAAGCCTGTGCCAGTAGATGATCCCAGGGAATCAAAGAAAGAGGAAACAAAAGTAGATGATGCCAGACAACACACTGATGCCAGAATCGATGCCAAACAGTCTGATGCGAGCACTGCGTTGGCAAAGCCAGTAGAGCAGGCTCGTATCTATCCGCCGCCATCATTTCCAGCAAGACTTCAAAAGCATAAGCAAGATTAGCAGTTCAAGCATTTCTTGGAGGTTCTTAAGCAATTGCAAATCAACATTCCATTGGTAGAAGCCCTTGAACAAATGCCCAACTATGTCAAATTTATGAAGGACATTCTGTCCAAAAAGAGAAAGTTGGGAGACTTTGAAACTGTTGCCCTGACCGAAGGATCAGTGCCATGATCCTAAACTGTTTGCCACCAAAGCTGAAAGATCTGGGAAGTTTCACTATTCCCTTCACCATTGGCAACAAATTCATGGGCAAGGCACTGTGTGACCTAGGAGCCAACATCAACTTGATGCCAATGTCAGTTTTCTGGAAGCTTGGCATAGAAGCAAGACCTACCACGGTGAAACTTAAGCTGACAGACCGATCATATGCACATCCCAAGGGTAATATTGAGGATGTGTTGGTAAAGGTAGACAAATTTATTTTTCTAGCTGATTTTATCATTTTGGATTGTGAGGCTGATATTAATGTCCTGATTATTTTGGGGAGACCTTTTCTTGCCACAGGTAGGGCTTTGATTGATGTTCATAAAGGAGAACTAACAATGCTCATGAATGATCAACAAGTTACATTTAATGTGTTTCAAGCTTTGAAATGTGCAGATGAACCCGATGAGTGCCAAACAGAGGAGATGATGGAGTCCATTTACACTTTGGACACAGCACAGTTATGCCAGGATGCAGAATTTGATGCCAGCAATTTAGATGGCATAGCTGATCTGTTGTAGGAACTAGAGAACTAGTCTTGGAGGCTGAAGAGGCGAGTTATTTTGAGTCACTATAGTTGGTCGGTAGAGAAATCAAGGCATCTAAACCATCAATTGAGGAGCCACCAGCATTGGAACTGAAACCATTGCCAGATCACTTGAAGTATGCTTATTTAGGTGAACGCTCAACTCTGCCAGTGATCATTGCCACTGGTTTCACTAATGATTAGGAAGAAAGGTTGTTGGAAATATTACGTGACTATAAGAAAGCATTAGGATGGAATTTGGAAGACATCAGAGGTATTAGCCCAACCATTTGCATGCAGAAGATTATCTTGGAGGAGTACCATGGCAAGACCATTGAAGGCCAAAGAAGGCTAAACCCAAGCATGAAAGAAGTAGTGAAAAAAGAGATCATAAAATGGATTGATTTCAGGATTATATATCCCATTTATGATAGCTCTTGGGTTAGCCCGGTGCAATGCATGCCAAAGAAGGGTGGCATGACTGTGGTACAAAATAGTGAAGCTGAGTTAATCCCCTCCAGAACTATCACTGGATGGTGAGTGTGCATGAACTATAGGAGGCTGAACAATGCCACGAGGAATGATCACTTCCCATTGCCATTCATTGATCAGACGCTAGACAGGTTGGAAGGTAAAGCTTTATATTGTTTTTTGGATGGTTATTTAGGTTATAATCAGATTGCCATTGCCCCTGATGACCAAGAGAAGACTACGTTCACGTGCCCATATGGGACGTTTGCATTTAGAAGAATGCATTCGGCCTATGTAATGCACCGACAATGTTTCAACGTTGCATGATGTCCATTTTTTCCGATATGATCGAGAACAACATGGAAGTATTCATGGATGACTTCTCAGTGTTTTGCAAAACATTTGAGGAATGTCTTCAGAGTTTGGAGCAAGTCTTGAAGAGATACATAGAGACGAACATAGTGCTGAATTGGGAAAAATGCCACTTCATGGTGAAGGAGGGCATTGTTGTCGGGCACAAGGCAACTGAGAGAGGGTTAGAAGTGGATCAAGCAAAATTTGAGGTAATTAAGCAACTACCGCCCCAACAAGTGTCAAAGGTATAAGAAGTTTCTTAGGACATGTAAGTTTTTATCGGCGTTTTATTAAAGACTTTTCAAAAATTGTAAACCCTTATGCTTGTTGTTAGAACATAATGCCACTTTTGCATTTAACGATTCTTGTTTGAGAGAGTTTCAGGAGCTTAAAGAAAAGTTGATCAATGCCCCTATAGTTGTGGCACCGAACTGGAATGAGCCTTTCGAGCTCATGTGTGATGCCAGCGACTATGCCGTCGGAGTAGTTTTGGGACAAAGGCATAGCAAGGTTTTCCATGCCATCTACTATGCTAGCCGAACCTTAAACGAAGCACAACTAAATTACTCTATGACCGAGAAAGAATTTCTTGCGGTTGTATTTACTTTTGACAAATTTAGATCTTATTTAATTGGTAACAAAGTTGTGGTTTTTACAGATCATTCGACATTAAAGTATCTCTTGGAAAAGAAGGATGCCAAGCCCAGGCTAATCCGATGGACGCTCCTACTTCAAGAATTTGACCTTGAGGTCCGAGACAAAAAGGGCAGTGAAAACCTAGTAGCTGACCATCTCTCACGTTTAGAGCATCATTTTGAAGATGGTAAGACCAATTTGATAAGAGATGAGTTTTCTGAAGAGTATTTGCTTACAGTTAATGCCATGCCATGGTATGCCGATATTGTCAACTACTAGGTAAGTAACATTCTGCCACCAGACTTGGCATACAATGCCAAGAAAAGGTTTTTGTGGGAAGTTAGACAATGCTATTGGGACGAGCCAATATTGTTCAAATAGTGTACCGACCAAGTGATCTGCCGGTGTGTGCCTGAGGATGAACAGCATAACATATTGCATCTATGCCATGTCGCACTATATGGAGGTCATTTTGCTAGAGCAAAAACTGCTGCCAAGGTACTGCAGTCAGGATTCTTTTGGCCCACACTACATAAGGATGCCAACGAGCATGCCAAGGCATGTGATCATGCCAACGGACAGGAAACATCTCTAGTAGACACCAACTACCGCTTCAAAACATTATGCCTGTGGATTTATTTGATGTATGAGGGATAGACTTTATGGGTCCTTTTCCACCCTCATTTGGTAAAGTATACATTCTTGTTGCTGTTGACTACGTATCTAAGTGGGTAGAAGCTGTTGCTCTGCCAACGAACAATGCCAAGGCCGTTGCCAAGTTTTTACATAAGCATATCTTTACTAGATTTGGCGCACCTAGAGTGATCATTCATGATGAGGGCACTCATTTTAAATGTAATATAATTTCTAAAGCCTTGTACAGGTATGGTATACAACAGAAAATTTCCACAGCATATCATCCGCAAACAAACGAGCAAGCTGAGATTTCAAACAAGGAGATCAAAAAACATCTTAGAGAAGACTGTTAATCCATCAAGGAAGGACTGATCCTTGAGACTAGATGAGTCCTTGTGGGCTTACAGGACTGCGTTTAAAACTCCTTTGGGTACTTCACCGTTTAGACTTGTTTTCAGAAAACCATGCCATCTGCTAGTGGAGCTTGAGCATAAAGCCTATTGGGCCATCAGAACACTTGGCATGGCATGGAGAGCTGTTGGAGAAAAAAGGTTACTAGACCTAAATGAGTTGGAGGAATTCAGAAGGCAAGCCTATGAGAACGTCAGGATCTACAAGGAAAAAGAAAAATGTTGGCATGACAACATGATAATGTCAAGACATTTTGAGGTAGGCCAACGTGATTTGCTATTCAACTAATGACTTAAGTTGTTTCCAGGGAAACTCAGATCAAGATGGATGAGCCCTTATGAAGTTGTGAAGCCCTATGCTCATGGAGCTATGGACATTAAGAACTTGAAGACGGGAGAAATCTTTAAGGTGAATGGCCAACGCTTAAAGCACTACATGGAAGGTGATCAGAACAATGCCAAAGAAGTGATCTTTTTGGCAGAGGTAACATGAAAACACCGTCAGGTTTGAACTTTTGTAAATATTAGGTTAGTGTTTCTCTTTGTTTTTAGGTTTTTAATTATTTTTCTAAGTTCAATGTTTTTATTCCTTTAATGTGTTGAAAGGTTTCCTTTGAGTTGCGCAGATTCATTGTGCCAGGGTCGCTGGCAGGAGCCAATGCTTTAACAGAAAAATCTCCCAGACGCAGTGCCAGAGTAGCTTGGCATGCAGCGGTGCAAAATATTGAAGGACGAGGGAAAAACCCTAGTTTTATCGGCCCAGTAAAAAATTGAGAGAGTTATCATTATTTGACTTTAAGCCCTAGCCGCCCAAATTTTGGTTGAAATTTAAATTTCAAATCAATTACCTTATCACTCCAATCCTTACCCTATCTTATCACGTATCACCTTATCAATTCAACCTTATCACTCCACCTATTTTTAAATTAATTCCTTTTATTCCCCATCATTATCCCTAATTACTACTCTCATTAAAACACTCAACCAACCTAAAACCTTTCACTTTCTTACTCTTACCAGTTAAAGAAGCCATAACATCTATCTCAATTTTTACTTCCTTTTTGATAAGCAAGTACAAACCCAAATCATCATTTTCCTTCATCTTTCAACATCATTCCAAGCTTCAACCAGTTTCAATGGCCTCATCGTCTCTTCCCTTTAAAAGATTCTTCAACGAGGAGATCGAGAAAAAGTTTGAAACAAATTTTGCCTCAAGGAGTTTTTGCTACGAGAAGCACTTCGAATTCAAAACGGAGGCAACAGTTGACTTCCCTTCAGAAGTTATGTCTACGATTAACTTGCACAAGTGGAGTCTATTCTGCCAGCAAAAAGGGGAGATATATGCCACCATCGTTCAAGAATTCTACGCGCACCTTGTGACCAAGGATTCACCTTTGTTGATGATTAGGGGCAACTGTGTGCGTTTTAATGAGGGATATATTAATAATATGTTTGAGTTGGATGGTGCAGGAGATGAGTATTTTGAGTATATTGATTCGATGACTGCTGCCAAGAGGAAAAAGCTGCTGACGGATCTGTGTGAACCTGGTACAACGTGGACAGTCTCTTCGACGGGCCACCGGACGGTGAAGAGGCTGGCGTTGAAACCACAAGTGAAAGGCTGGAATCACTTCATTAAGGCAAACCTGCTGACTATATCCCACAATGAGATGATCTCAGAAGAAAGGCTGATTTTGTTGCACTCCATCATAAAAGGGCGCAAGATCAACATTGGAAAGATTATCATAGAATAGACTTATAAGTGTGTTGCGAGAGGTAAAGGTAGTTTGTTTTTCCCTTTGCTTATTTATAACATTTGCATACGCCATGATGTGCCTAGGCTTGATGAGGAGCAAGGCCAGATAATAAAGGGAACGACCATCACTGCTGCCATATAGAGAAACCTCACTGCGGTTGGGCCAAAGGACAAGGCCAAGGGAAAAGCAAAAATGGCCACGCTTAAGCCAAAGATGTCAAAAGCTGTGCCAGACACAATGCCTGAGACTGTGCCAGATGGTTCTATGGCAATGTTGTCTCAAATCTACCAACGCCAGGAGATGATACTCAGTAAGATGGAAAAGGCTGAGGAGATTAATGTCAAGCTACGACATTACATGCAGGCCAATGATGTGATAATTAGGGAAACTCTCAAGAAAATATCTCATGATGTTGTGCCAGAATTCCTAAATTTCCCTGCCGAGCCCTCTACCAGTGATGAAGCCATGCCAGCCAGTTCAGCTAGTCCAATTATGCAACTCAGTCCAGCCAGTTCAGAGTTTGATGCTACAGTCCCACTATCTCTAGTTCAAGTTGAGTCTGCCAGTTCTAATTCTGAGATTGAATTAAAGGAACCCAAAACCAAGTCTGCCAAAGCAAAGTCTGCCAAGAAGCCTGCCACACCACCAGTGAAGCCTGCGCAGTCCGATGCCACCGCTACTCCTACCGCATCAAACCCTGCCAAGATTGTGGAGGAAGTCCTCTGGGATGTTGGAGCGTCCACTGCCGCAAAGCCAACAACGAAGGGAAGAAAGAGAATAGCCCCTGATCGTGGGCCATTTATAAAGAGAAAGACCCGAGTCATACAAGAAGAAGTCTCCGAAGGGGAGTCCTCTTCTTCCTAAACTCCTGTACATTTCATTACATTGCATTCACATGACCATGCATTTTATTTTATTATGTTCTTTTGCATATATGTGTTGTTTCATGCATTGAGGACAATGCACATCTTGGGTTTGGGGGTGTGCATTTCTTCACATTTATGCCATGCATATCATGTTTAATTTCTGTTGCCATGTCATCGAGGTCATTTAGAGTAGATGTATACCGAACCGCTAAAAAAGAAAAAGAAAATTTTGTCTCGATTTAATTTTGAAAAATGTTAACAATTGTTAAGCAAGCTTAATTTGATCTAGGTGTCTGTCCAATGAGAAGACTTTAATCTTTAGTTGTCATGCCATGCTCGCAGAGTAGTATGCCAGGATTGCTTAGGGAATTGAACTTGCACTTAACAAGTAAGATGTATTAGTCCCTTAGCAAACTTAGACTTTTTGAAACTATGCTTAGATTTAAAAAAAAGATGATGCCAGGGTAAAAGAAATAAATAAGGCAACAATGTTCTTCCAAGGCAAAAAAAAATAAAACTCTCCTCTACCTTAGGGATAATAAGCTACTTGGGGCTTCGTGGTTTGCTCCCTCTTAGTTCTCAAGTCGAAAACCTTAGGGTTTGCTCCCTCTTAGTTCTCAAGTCCAAAACCCTAGCCTGAACAAATGTCCTTGTGAAAGGACTGTATCTAAAAAAACTTGTTGAAACAAATTAAAATATTCATTTTTTATAATCTCCTTTATGAAATAACTGAATTTAGAAATTTGGTTGAAAAGATATACAAAAGTGTCCTTTGTTAAAGGACTGTCGGTCAGACATCGATTCGAGAGAATACGACCCTTATACTATACGGGGGTGAGGACCCCACGAAATATAAGGACCGAATCCCGGAAGTGAATTACAACACCATACGGAGGTGAAAACCCCACAAAGCGAAGTAATCACTCTCACTTAAGGGTTCTAAAACTAATATATGATGACAATTTGCATCAAAATCAAACAAAGCATAGAAATTAAAAATTAAATTAAATTAAATTTAAATTTTTCTTAATAACTACGATGCGAACCCAACTAAGGCTTGACTCTTAAATTTTTTTGTTTTAAAAAAATTTAGTCCCCAGCGGAGTCGCCATGTTGTAGCGACTATTTTTTTCAGGCCAGTACGAAAAATTGAGATCGTATTTGGGGGTTCCCACTTTTATTGAAAAATAATTTAAAAAGGAGAATTTGTTAAAACTCGCATTTTTTAAAAATTTGGAGTTGCCACCGATCATTCAAAAAGGGTAGATCGGACACCGAAAATAAAAACCAGAGATTTTGAAAAACTTGGGTTCAGGAGTCGGTTACGGATGGGGAAATGTTAGCACCTCACACCCCCCAAAATTGGTACCTAATGGGTTCGTATCGTATTTATTAAAAGAAATAAAAATTCAATCTAATTTAATTTTAATTCCTAAAAAATGCATGTATGCATGACAATATTAAATTTGCCTCTATATCCATGGTACCATAGGAGATGACACCCGGAAACCGGGATGACACTCCCACTAAAATACAAGGATAAATGCCTAATACTATATGCAACAGAATAAAATGCATGAACATGGCATTTAAAAAATCTCATGGTCAATGGTACCAAAAGAGATGAAACCCGGAGACCGGGATGCCACTCCTAACTGGATACCAAGACCCTAAAAACTAAATCTAACGTAACATACAAAATATATATTATAAAAACATGCCAATAATTTAAAAACATAATCAACAAAATTATATATTACCTATATCTAAACCAATAATAAATTAAAATAAATACAGAGATAAAGATCAAATTTTATCCCACTCGAAGCTCGGATGAAAAACTTCGACCGACCCCCACCAAGATCTCATCATGACCCAAAAATTAATTCAATCAAACCATAAAAAAATCCCTGATCGAATAGTAAATCAAACCAACTGAGGCCGAGAGCACTGCTCTAGGCCCATGGCAACCCGTGTTCGGGGTTGCCTTGGGCTCCCATTTTTTGGGTGCCTTTGGCCGGCTCAATTGTTGGCTTTTGCCCCTCTCCCCAATTGCGATTTATAGCCAAATGTGAGAGGTGGGGTGACGTGGATGCTAGGCATCCACTCCTTTTCCCTTTTTTTTTGGCCTTTTTATGTTTATATATATATATATATATTTTATTTTTTTACTTTTTTATTGATTTTATATTAATAATATTACTATTAAAATAATACTAATAATACTAAAACCCGGACAAAAATGAGTGATTACAGACTCGACTCAAAAAAATTTCAAATAAAGTTTGACTTATAAAATAGAAATTCGAATAACTCAAAATTTTTAGTAATTAGTTGATCAATTTTCAAGTTCGAGTCGAGTCTGTCAATTTTACTCAATATATTATGTATATCACATGTGAAAATATAAAGAAATATATATGTATATCGTATATGGATGTCGAAAGTCGTTTAAATTAGAATCAATATGTATTGTATCATTATAAATACTTACAATTAAATTTGTACATAAACTCAAAAATCCGACTTGATTCAACTCGACTCGATTTGAAAAAAATTTAAATAAAGTTTGAATCGTAAAATAGGACTTGTAAACTTGAAATTTTTTTGACTCGACTTGATCCGATCGAACGCCCAACCCTAGTCTCAAGTTTGAAAATTTCAATGATGAGAAACTCTCATTGGTCCCTCTTAATTTCAAAATTAGACAAAATAGTCCCTCTAAAAATATATAAATTTAGTCATTTTCGATTTTGAAAGTGGGCAATTAAAGACAATTAATCACAGTGTTAATGTTTCCATTGACTTTATATATTTGTTATTAATATAAAAATATATTTAGTCTTTAACATTTGTAAATCATGTTAATTTGGTCTTAATCTAAAAAAAATAACCTTTAACATTTGTGAAATTTATAAAGTTATGTGTTGTAATTTTATAATCAGGATCAAATTAGGATAGTGTATAAACTTAAAGAGTTAGATTAATATACGTCTAGTCTAAATTTTTTTTTGAACAAATATACGTCTAGTCTAGATCAAGTAAATACATAGAATAATTTTCATTTATGCATGGTCATTACGGAAAATAGTTTTCATTTATGCATGGTCATTAGAATTTATGTTTTTTTAGTACCTAAAAGAGGGACAAGATTGATATGTCCTAAAGAATAATTAAACTAAAAAAAATTAGGGATAAAATTTAGTTCCATTAACTTCAAAATTCATAGAGTGTTTAAGTTAATTAATTTAGAAAACTTTTAGGGACTTAAAATATAATAAACCTAAAAGTTGGTGGGAGCCATGTCCCCTTAAGCCCCGTGATGTTGCGCCCATGAACTCCAAACATAAACAATAAATTTGTAGTAATGAAATTTTAAGGGTCAAGGGGCTCATACCCCTGCTGTAAATTTTAAATATTTAGTAATTTTTTATCTAATAGTAATTTTACTCCTGCAAAAAACAATTATATAAATTAAAATAAGGACTTATTAAATAATTGATCAAGTAGGGGATGAATTAAAAAAATATGGATTTGTGCCTACAAATTTTTAGTCTAATAATAATTTAGGTCATACAAGTTTAAATATTATATAAATTAGGACTTGCACCCTGATTTTAAGTTTAAATACTTAATAATTATTGTATTTTTTTAATTTAATATTTGACCCCTCCTAATATTCGACCACGACTTTTGTACAACCCTAAATAATTTTAAAACCTTATGGATCAGTTGAACTTTCTTTCAAACCCTATTTTTTCTTTTTTTTTCTAATTATTTGTAAAATAAACGAAAAAGATGAAGTCAATAAGAGGGAACAAAATCTTATTTGTATTGAAAAAATAATAAGGAGAGATAAATGACCAAATTTTACCAGTAACGTTGTCGATGAGAGTGAAGATGACGTAAATTGACTTATGGATTTATAAAACGTAAGTCATTTTATGCGAAAGCAACACTTTTTCCTTTGACTATAAAGTATAAGGGGTTTTATTTTGATACACAGCCCGTATAAAATATTTTTACACAACTTTTCTATAAAATCTAAAATCTAAAACCCTAACCCTAACACTCTAAATTCTAAACCCTAAACTCTAACCCTTAAACCCTAAACTCTAACCCTAAGCCTTAAATTCTAAACCCTACAACCTAAACCCCTAAACTAAACCTCTAACCCCTAAATTTAAAAAGCACGAGTAAACTTTAATTTACACGGACTGTGTATCAAACTTTTTCTCAAAGTATAAACGTTCTATGTTCGTAAATCTTTTTACGTGAAACAAACAACGTAAAATAAGTAAAATGTTTTCCCATAAAACATGCACTAAAAAGATTTAAAATCTAAAAAATTAATAATGTATAATAAATGGTTATATTTTGATACATAAATTGTGTGACTTTTTTACACAATCCTTCTTATTTGAATTATAAAATACAAAATATAAATCCATAATCCAAAACTCTAAACTCTAAATTCTAACCATAAATCCTAAATTCTAAATATTACAACATAGATCCCTTAACCATGAATCATAAACTAAACTCTTAAACTCTAAAATGAACAAGCTTGTATAAACTAAAGTTTACACAAACTTGCATATCAAAGTATTTTTCATAGGCCATGTTTGATAAGCAGCGGTTTGAGCTAAAATTAGAGGTTTGATCGGTCAAATTCGCTAAATTGGATTTTGGTGAATAGCGGATTAGAAGAGTGGAGTGTGGTGAAATCTCTAATTTTGAAAAAGCTGCTAATAGTAGCTTTTTGAAATTAGAAGTTTTGACATTAGAGTTATAAAGACCCTTTTACTCTTAATATTTATCAAAAATCTCAAAATAACCTAAATTTAACCATTTCTATTTTAATTTTTCACTCTCACGTGTTTACATTATCACATTTGTAAACTAATACTTTTTGTTTTTTCTTTTTAATCTCACACATCTATAATTGTATTTAAATTTAATAATTAATTAAATTGTATTAAAAATAATTGTATAAATAATAAATTAATATATAGGTCCTTCAAATATGCTTAGTAATGTTATATTAAAGAAATTATTTTTCATAATCTAATTAATATTAATAGATACAAAATATTGATAATTAATAAACTATTCAAACAAGTATCGAATATAATCATGTCCTTATATGTCATTTTGCTTGTTTAAATAAGCAAACAACTATTAGCTATCAGTTAATTTCACCAAACATTTTTATACAATCAGCTAGTCAAATCAACTAATGCAATCAACTATTCACTAATTGCCAAACAAGACCATATACTAATTGAATTATTATCTCATACACTGAAGGTGGAAATTTTAGTTTCCACATGCGGATTAGTTTAGTGGTTTAAGGTTTTAGTTTATGGTGTAAAGGTTACAAGTTTATATTGCAGGGTATAAAATTTAGGGTTTATGGTTGGTATTTAGGGTTTAAGGTTTAGTATTTAGTATTTAGAGGTTTAGAGTTATGTATTTTAATTTTAGATTTTAACCCTTGGATTAGGCACACTTGTTTTAAAAACTTTACCCCGCATGTGTATGAGATAATTGTCCTTAATAATTATATATCAATTATAAAATGGTTAATATTTGATGCATGGACAATGGAATTTTTTCCTACAACTATGTCTATTTAAGCTTTTAAACCCTAAATCACGTGTAACTCCCTAGACCCACCTATGCGTTGCACCTAATTCTAGGAGGTCACATTAGGGTCACGAGAGCGACCCACATTAAAATCTACATAAAAATGTTTTTCTTTAAATACATTAAAAACTGTAAAATAAACTTTTGTTTAAAATACCATTTAAAAAATCATTTAAACATATAACAATAGTTTAGAAAGTATATTACAAACACTAACATAAAACAATACACGACATGCATGCCCACTAACTGTACCAATACCGCACTCCTAAAGTAACTCCTAGAGAACTCCAAACACTGATGTCCGTTACTATACCATGATAGATTTCTTCTAACTTGCGATGTAAAAATATAACGTGAGCTTGTAAAAGCTCAGTAATACAAAACTATCAAAAAATGCTGTAAGCACATGCATGTATAAGGCAAAGCATGAAATTAAATATTGATAAGTCATCATGGTTAATTACTACTTGAACTCCTAATTATCAATCATGCATTCTACAATCCAGAAGAATCAGATAGGAGAGAGATTTTACAAGAATTGAGCTAAGGGGTTTGGTGTGTCCCAACAATCGAAGATCGAAAAAGATAGACAGAAAGTTTCAGACAACTGTATAATTTTGACAGAGACAAAGGAGAAGGCAGGAAAAATTTAGTATAAGCCTAACTACCCTCCAACCGAACTCTAGTATGCAGTTCCTCAGAACTACATCTATACAGGTGTTAACCCAGGCCCAATGGGTGTAGGTACCGACCTAAGGGGTTACCTTAGGTCCCATGCAGAATCACCCTAGCCGAAGCGTAAGAACCAAATGTAGGCAGAATTACCCTAGCCAAAGCGTAAGAACCAAATACGGGCAGAATTATCAGCCTGATCAGGGCTGAACCAACAGTCTTCAGTTAGTATCCCAATATCCAGTAAAATAATTTTAAACGGTAACAGTCATCTCATTAATTAGTAGCAGTATGCAAAATAAAGGATACATGCAGATGTTTAATCACTAAAATCGGAGTATCAGGACCCATGAATCGAGTATACTTTTATCAGAAATCAAGAACAAGAAGTTGTGTTTTTACTTCAGATAACAAGATCACTTGATATCAAAATAGATTTAGACTGGTTTTCAATCAAGGAGATTATTCATGTAAACATGGGACACAATAGATGGTTCAGTTTATTATTCAAGGGAAATTTTGTAATTTAACCCCGATAAGGTAAGTCGGTGATTTGCTGTGCTGAAGATTGCTGATGGCTTATTGGGCTTTCAAGTCTATTCCATTAAACACGTCTCATCAATATTTCACTTTTCAAGCATTCAAATAGGTACACCTCGCATGTGTTCAATTTTTAATTCTAGTTGTGTGGTATAATTGAATAAGTCACCGTCACAAATTATCTTGGAACGAGCCTCGAATGATTGAACATGTATTTATGCAATATTCTTTCATTAGTGTAACAGTATTAAGAACGACTGATTTATATAAGTCAGGCTTCAAACCCACACGAGCATTACATTCATTTGTAATCTATCAGAAATCTTAGGATTTTCCAAGCTTCCTGATAAGTGTTCAAAAGTATTATTTTTCTTACCCTTTTTACTCATATTGTTGTTAGACTTAGGCTCATATTAGTTACATAATTAGTCATTCATGCATTAATCTATGTTTCCTTCCATCGTTGAGCTTGACTGCATAACTTGGTTGTTTTTGTGGGAAAAGATACTGCTTTGGTGTGTTTTGTGTGTATGTTCAGAATCACTTGCCAAAGCAAGGCTAGAGCTAGTTGCCAGGGCAATGCATGAAGGAGATGTCGAGCTAGTTGCCAGGGCAATGCATGAAGGAGACGCCAAGCCAGTTGCCTAGGCAATTGTCGAAAAAGAATAAGGTGATATGGTAGTTGAAATTGATGACTAGACAAGCCCAAGATGACGTGGGGCAAAGCTAACTCCCAAAGGAGTTTGATTTCCATGAAGAGGTTAAAGAAGAATTAAATCCCAAGAAGATAGGAGAAGTTCTATAAGGAATATAATTATAATAAAGAATTATATTCTTTAAAGATAATTTAGTTCCAACTTAACTTCCTCCTCAAAGGACTTTCGACAAACTCCAAAGGAGCAAGAATAGAGGATTTTCGACAACTCCAAAGGGGAAGGAGGAGAGGAATTTCTACAAACTCCAAAGGAGCAAGAAGAGAGGATTTTTGACAACTCCAAAAGGCAAGAAGAAAGAGATTTCGACAAGAGAGCAAGGGGGAGAGAGTTCGATTTCTTCTTCTTTTTCTTTGCTTCCATTAGATTCATGGTTTGGGGATTATTCTTTGTATATCTTTTGAACCCAACCATGAACTGACTTGATTGGTTGGGGTTATTGTGTTTTTGTGGTTGAGAAACAATTGGATTTTGTTTAGGTAATAAGAGTTTGCACTTTCAATTCAAGGTTTACTCATTCTTGGTTCTTATTATTGTTTTCGAGTAAATTGAGAGAGGTTCTCGTAACTTCATCTATTTATCTAATATCGGGAGAGTTAGATTCAAGAAACGAATGAGTATGGTCTTTATTCAATCTATTGATGGTGAAGATTAATCCGGCTTAGGAATAAGTTAAGGATTTCAACGGCTAAGAGGAGCGCAAGATTGGTTGTTGTTCACCCTTGATTCACACAGGGATATATTATCAACGCATGCACAAGTAGCTAGAGTTTCGACTTAGGGATAATAAGAAACCATTGAAGAACGCTCCGCCGAGCCTTGAAGTTGTTGCCCAGCTAGTCGCCCAGGCAACCATCGATTAGTTGCCAAGGCAACCCCGCTGTGCAAGTTGCCACGGCAACTGAGTTGCCATTGCACTCTTTTACCAAGACGATACAATCGGCTGTCACACCTCAACTCAAGATAACCTGGCCTATCTCTCTTATTTGATCTCATCTATTCTTTTACTTTATTGCTTTTATTTTACTTAATTAAAATCAACTCCTACTATCATTTGTGTTTTTACTTTTTACAGTGCAAGAGATTAGATTCTTGAAGTGGCACCAATCCTTGTGGAGACGATATCTTTTATACTATAACTTGCGACGTGTATACTTGCACAATTGCGTAGCACTTATTACGCGCAACAAGTTTTTGGCGCCGTTGCCGGGGATTGGCAATAGCGACTTTGTTTTTATTTTCTTGCACTTTTTATTTTTTCTTGTTTAAAATTCAAAGGGCTAACAAACTTTGGTTTTGCATTGGTATATGACCAGGGCGAGACCGATTACACCAAAATATCCCTTTGATCCAGAAATCGAATGAACCTTACAAAGACTTAGACGAAGGTTAAGAGTAGCAATGGCTAATCAAGACGGCAATATGAATCAAGATGTTCCAGCAGGAGGAGGATTGATTCTTGCACGAAACAGAACTATTCGAGACTATCTTGAAAAAGATCTTGATGGACTTAATCTAGGAGTTGTCGCACCTGAAATTGAAGCCGACCACTTTGAGTTGAAACCGATGATGTTTAATATGATCAACACAATTGGTCAATTTGGCGGCTCAACAACTGATGATGCACGACAACATCTTAAATCTTTCCTCGAGATTTGCAACTCGTTCAAAATACACGGAGTCACCCCTGATGTTTTACAATTAAGATTATTTCCCTATTCACTGAGGGATAAGGCGAAAGCATGGTTGAATAGCATTCCTGCCGGATCAATAGGATCTTGGACCAATCTTTGTCGTGATTTCTTGCTCGGTTTAATCCTACAAATTTGACTGATAAGCTTCGTAACGACATTACTTCTTTTTGGCAGACAGATGATGAATCCATGTACGAGGCATGGGAGCGATATAGAGAACTTCTACACAAATGCCCCCTACACGGATTCCCAGTGTGGACACAAGTAACAATGTTTATAATGCCGTGAATACACCAACAAGGATGATGCTAGATGCCTCGGCAAATGGCATACTCTTAGATAAGTCACCGGAGGAAGCAATGCAAATTCTAAACGGGCTTGCCAAGAATGATTATCAATTCCCCTCTACTAGACGAGGAGGAGTTAGACGCCAAGCCACATACATGAACTAGGATCATCAGACTCAATTTTGGCACAATTGGCCACTTTAACCAAGATGGTCCAGAATATGCAGAAACCAAACAACACACATGAGGTCAAGGTAATGGATTCTTTTTGTGAGTTATGTGGTGGTAACCATGATTCTTCTGAATGTATGCAGAATCTGGAATCCAGCTTCTATGTGGGGAATTACAACCGGAACAACAATGTGATGTCCAATACATACAATCCAGCTTGGAAGAAGCACCCGAATTTTTCATGGAGTAATCCCAACAATGCTCTAAACCAGAACAATCAGAATGCACAAGCATCAGGATTCCAGCAGAATATGTCACGGCAACAGTTGCCGCAGCAACAACCGACAACATCTAGTTCTTTAGAAAATTCTCTAAATGCTTTTATGATGAAAACTGAATCTTATATGGCTGAGAATAGTAACTTCATAAAAAAGAACTGATGCTTTTATTAATAGGACCGAGATGAGATTGCAAAACCAAGAGGCGGCAATCAAATCATTGGAAAATTAAGTCGGACAATTTGCTCAAAACCTGAATACTAGACCGCAAGGAGGTTTACCTAGCGATACTGAAGTCGCAAGAGGAACTGACCATGAGCAATGTAAGGCGGTCACCGCTAGAAGTGGCCAACAACTTAAAGAGGCTCAAGCCCGCTCATCAAAAAAAAACTCCACAAAAAGATCAAGACGAACCTAGCGGCAAAGCCTCAGATGTTGACCAAGAATTGCTGCGGTAACTGGCAATAAGCATGCCTCGGCAACCGACGATAAGGATGCCTCGGCAACTAGCGATAAGCATGCCTCGACAACCCAGTTGATAATGCCTCGGCAACTCCAGTTGTCTTGACAATGCCGTCAATCAAGTTCCAAACCAATGAAAGGATCGAAGATATCTGACTTCCACCACCATTCCCACAAAGGTTGAAGCGACAAAAACAAGAATATCAATTCAAGAAGTTTCTTGATATCCTAAAGAAAGTCCACATCAACTTGCCATTGGTGGAAGCAATTTAACAAATGCCGAACTATGCCAAGTTTCTTAAAGACATTGTGTCCAAGAGAACAAAGCTAGGAGAGTTTGAAACAGTTGCCGCAATAGAGGGATGCATGGCCATATTGCACAATCGTATGCCACCTAAGTTGAAGGATCCTGAAAGTTTCACAATACCTTGTTCTATTGGAAACCACTATGTCAGGAAATCATTATGCGACCTTGGGGCTAGCATAAACTTGATGCCTAAATCGGTTTTCCAAAAACTAGGAATCGGGAAGGCAAGACCTACAACAGTTATGCTACAGCTAGCCGACAGATCCTATGTGCATCTAGAGGGAAAAATCGAAGACATACTGGTAAAAGTTGATAAATTTATTTTTTTTGCTGACTTTATTATTTTGGATTGTGAAGCAGATGAGCATGCACCTATCATTCTCGGGAGACCATTCCTAGAAACAGGAAGAACCTTGATCGATGTTGAAAAGGGAGAACTCACAATGAGGGTGAATGGCCAACAAGTTAAACTAAATGTGTTCCAAACACTAAGGCACGCCGATGATCCAGAAGAATGTCAACTTCTTCATGCCATAGCAGAGTTTAACTTCGACGAGGAATTTAGTTGCCTCGGCAACTACATTGCCGATTAAGAGGAACCTGAGGAGTATGAAGAACTGATCGATGAGGAACAACAAGAAGAGGCAAATTGGCTAGTCAATCGACCAGGTACATACTTTGAACCACTAGATTACTCAGGTAAGGAAGGTAAGCTCGAAAAGCCCTCTATTGAACAACCACCAATTCTTGAGTTGAAACAGTTGCCAGAGCAACTAAAATATGCATACTTAGGAACCGATAATACATTGCATGTAATTATTTCTTCTAAGTTACAGCCTGAGCAGGAAAAGAAGCTGATCAAAATGTTGATGCTTCACAAGAAGGCAATAGGGTGGACAATTGCTGACTTGAAAGGAATTAGCCTGGCAGTGTGCATGCACAAAATTTTGTTGGAAGATGATCACAAACCTTCAACTGAGGCCCAAAGGAGACTGAATCATGCTATGAAAGGGGTTGTAATGAAAGAAATCATCAAGTGGCTTGATGTCAGCATTATATACCCTATCTCTGATAGTACATGGGTAAGTCCGGTACAATGTGTACCAAAAAAGGGAGGTATAACGGTGGTAAGTAATAAACACAATGAACTCATTCCAACCAGGACTGTGACCGGTTGGAGGGTTTGTATGGATTATTGAAAGCTAAACAAAGCCACTAGGAAAGATCACTTCCCATTACCCTTTATTGATCAAATGCTTGATCGTCTTGTAGGTAAACCTTTTTATTGTTTTCTTGATGGTTATTCAGGTTACAATCAAATTGCCATAGCAGCAGAAGATCAAGAAAAGACAACCTTCACATGCCCATATGATACTTATGCTTTTCGAATGATGCCGTTCGGATTGTGTAACGCCCAGTAACCTTCCAAAGATGCATGATGACACTCTTTTCAGACATGGTCGAAGACTTCCTTGAGATCTTCATGGATGATTTTTCTATTTTTGGTAATGACTTCGACAGCTGCCTTGGCAATTTAGAGAATGTGTTGGCAATATGTGAAGAAACTGATTTAGTCCTCAATTGGGAGAAGTGTCATTTTATGGTAGATGAAGGAATAGTGCTCAACCACAAGATTTCATCCAAGAGAATTGAAGTAGACAAAGACAAGGTGGACGTGATCGAGAGATTACCCCCACCAAGTTCGGTTAAAGGAATTCGAAGCTTTCTAGGACATGCAGGTTTTTACAGGAGGTTCATTCATAATTTTTCTAAAATCACTAAACCCTTATGCAATTTGCTTGAACATGTCAAAATCTTCAATTTTGATGATTCTTGTGCCCAAGCATTCGAAACCCTAAAGGAAAAGCTTGCCTCGGCACCCATTGTCTTTCCACCAGATTGGACGCTACCTTTTGAGCTCATGTGTGATGCAAGATATTTTGCGGTAGGAGCAGTCCTAGGCCAACGCATAGGTAAGACCTTCCATGTGATATACTACGCTAGTAAAACTCTTAATAGTGCTCAAGTGAATTACACAACAACGAAGAAAGAGTTACTACATGTAGCTTTCACATTTGACAAGTTCTGATCCTATTTGATTGGTACAAAGGTAATTGTTCATACGGACCATTCGACAATCAAATATCTATTTGCTAAAAAAGATGCCAAACCTCGTTTGATTTGTTGGATATTACTTTTACAAGAATTTGATATTGAAATTAAAGACAGGAAAGGAACAAAAAATCAAGTGGTCGATCACTTATCACGTTTAGAACGCAATAGGGAAGAGGACACGGATCTAGAGATATGCGATGCATTCCGGATGAGCAACTTTTAGTTGCCTCAACAACCCTCGACGCCTCGCCAGCCCTTGACGCGCATGCCTCGGTAACTCTCGACGCCGCAACAGCCCTTGACGTTCACGCCTCGGCAACCATGGATGCGTATGCCTCGACAACCCTTGACGCCTCGGTAGCCTTTGACGTGCACGCCTCGGCAACCATTGATGTGCATGCCTTGGCAACCCTCGACACCTCGGCAGCCCTTGACGTGCATGCCTCGGCAACCATGAATGTGCATGCCTAGGTAACCCTCGACGCCTCGGCAGCCCTTGACGCGCATGCCTTGGCAACCCTAGACGCACACGCCTCTGCAATTTTGGGAGCAGTCGCCACGGCAGCACATGCCTTGGCAATACCCTGGTACGCAGATTTAGTTAATTTCCTTGTTTGAGGTATTTTACCTTATAATCTTACTCACCAAGGGAAGAAGCGGTTCCGCCATGATGCTAAGCATTACTTTTGGGACGAGCCTCTTTTGTTTAAACAATGTGCATATCAGGTTATATGCTGATGTGTCCCTGAAGAGGAGCAACAGAATGTACTCCGACAATGCCATTCTTCATCCTATGGAGGATATTTTGGAGGAACTCGTATCGCGGCCAAAGTTTTGCAATCCGGTTTGTATTGGCCAACATTGTACAAAGATGCCCAAGACTTTTACAAGCAATGTTATCGTTGCCAGAGGACGGGCAATATCTCTAGACGACATGAGATGCCGCTCCAAAACATCATCGAGGTGGAATTGTTCGATGTGTGGGGGATCAATTTTATGGGACCTTTCCTATCTTCATTCGGCAACCTCTACATTCTACTTGTCGTCGACTACGTGTCTAAATGGGTCGAGGCAACTGCAGTTCCCAACAACGATTCCAAGACCGTGCAACGATTCTTGCAGAAAAACATATTTACACGGTTTGGGATGCCGAAAGCAATTATCAGTGACGAAGGCAAGCATTTTAACAACAGACTTATTGCCAAGATGTTGCAACGCTTCGGCGTATCACACAAGATTGCCACGGCATATCACCCACAAACCAACGGGCAAGCAAAAATTTCCAACCGGGAATTGAAGGGTATACTCGAGAAAGTTGTAAGTCCCTCTAGGAAGGATTGGTCATTAAGACTACATGTCGCACTTTGGGCATATCGCACTACATTCAAAACACCCTTAGGTATGTCCCCATTCTGACTTGTCTATGTCAAAACATGCCATCTACTGGTGGAAATCGAACACAACGCATATTGGGCAATCAAGACCGTGAATATGGATTGGGAAAGTGCCGGACAAAATCGTTTGTTGGACCTCAACGAGATAGAATAATTCCACACACTCGCCTATAGCAATGCACGAATCTACAAGGAGAAAACAAAGCAATGGCATGACAAGAAACTATTGCCGCGGCAATTCACGCCATGGCAACTAGTTCTCTTATTCAATTCTCGGCTAAAACTTTTCTTGGGAAAACTGAAATCAAGATGGTCGGGACCATTCGAAGTTGACAAACCATTCTCTCATGGTGCCGTGATAATCAAGTCCATCACTGATGAACATGAATTCAAAGTTAGCGGACAAAGATTGAAGCACTACAAAGGTGCCCATTTGGAACGTAACAAAGAAGTGGTCACTTTAGGAGATGCATGAGCATGCTCTCCTTTCAATATTTTCTTTTTATTTTCATTTTTATTTTTAGGAGATATTTTATTTTTCTTCATTATCTTTAGTTTCCAGGTTTTCTTTGTTTTCTTTTCCACAACAAGACTCACAACCACCATGCTAAGGAAATTCACTACCGACTACTTGCCACGGCAACTGCAGCAGAGGATGCCCCGACAACCAACCCTTAAGATGCCATGGAAACCAAAGCTAAAGACATCCCGGCAACCACTACAAAAGCCAAAGGTAAAGCACTTATGCCCGAATCAACTCGTACGAAATCATTGTTTGATTTTCCAGATTCGAACGAGTCTTCCATTGCACCAACAAAGACCGCACCAATTGAATCCTCCAAGCGAAAATCCAATGACATTGATGAAGAGGACGATGAGGGCAACCCCATACGAGGATTGATTCAACCATCGGCAACAAGGAAACAACCATCGCGTTCAAGCAAGAGAATCAAGACACCAACCAAAAATGAAACTAATCATCCACAACGACGAACTCTCGGAGTAAGTCCTCGTTTGCATTTTATTTTTCTTTATCTTTAATGCATGCATTGAGGACAATGCCTCACTCGAGTTTGGGGGGGATTGTTAGTAGTTAGTTACCATGTTTAGTTGTATTCATCTTAAGTATTGCATTTAGGATACATAAATTGCTTGCCATGCCTTTAGTTGGAACAAGAATTGCCTAGATTTGATGAATATCTGATGATGAATGCACTTAATTGATAGAATTTTTATTCTAGGATAACCATGGAAAACTTAGAATTTTACTATAATGCTAAATTTGATGAAACACTGTTGTGGTTTGATTGATTTAAGGAATTCTAGTGAACTTAGGTTGATAATTAAAAAAATTGGGGGGTTAGAATAAAAATTGGATGAATGCTAGAGGTGCCCGAAATTGGCCCTAGCATGTGCTAAAAAATTGATCGCTAGAGGTGCCCGAAATTGGCTCTAGCATGTGCTAAAAAATTGATCGCTAGAGGTGCCCGAAACTGGCTCTAGTATGTGCTAAAAATTGATCGCTAGAGGTGCCCGAAACCGGCTCTAGTCAAATAAATTAATTAACTTAAGAAAACTAAAAACAAAACACTAGAGGTGCCCGAAACCGGCTCTAGTTAAAACATATTAAAAAGAATCCAATAAAGTAATTTGAAAACCTCTTGTTTGCATAGAATCTGAAAAATCAATTTGCACACAACTCCGCACACACTCACAAGCGTTATAGTTTGATTCCGAGTAACTCCTAAGTTTTCTAAAAAATGAAAAGCCAATCATACTTTGTGCCCCGGTTCTGAGAATTGAAATCAAGTTCAAAGCTAAGTTTGTGAAAATTGAAGTCTTGGCAGGTAATTATTAGTTTGCATTGCTTTAGGACAAGCAATAGTTTGAGTTTGGGGGTGTAATAAGTGTTCAAAAGTACTATTTTTCTTACCCTTTTTACTCATATTATTGTTAGACTTAGGCTCATATTAGTTACATAATTAGTCATTCATACATTAATCTATGTTTCCTTCCATCGTTGAGCTTGACTGCATAACTTGGTTGTTTTTGTGGGAAAAGATGCTGCTTTGGTGTGTTTTGTGTGTATGTGCAGAATCACTTTCCAAAGCAAGGCTAGAGCTAGTTGCCAGGGCAATGCAGGAAGGAGATGCCGAGCTAGTTGCCAGGGCAATGCATGAAGGAGACGCCAGGGCAATTGTCGACAAAGAATAAGGTGATATGGTAGTCGAAATTGATGACTAGACAAGCCCAAGATGACGTGGAGCAAAGCTAAATCCCAAAGGAGTTTAATTTCCATGAAAAAGGTTAAAGAAGAATTAAATCCCAAGAAGATAAGAGAAGTTCTAGAAGGAATATAATTATAATAAAGAATTATATTCTTTAAAGATAATTTAATTCCAACTTAACTTCCTCCTCAAAGAAGGACTTTGACCTAGCCCTATAAATTAGAGGTCATGCCGTCAACTCCAAAGGGGAAGGAGGAGAGAAATTTCGACAAACTCCAAAGGGGAAGGAGGAGAGGAATTTCGACAAACTCCAAAGGAGCAAGAAGAGAGGATTTTCGACAACTCCAAAGGGCAAGAAGGAAGAGATTTCGACAAGAGAGCAAGGGAGAGAGAGTTCGATTTCTTCTTCTTCTTCTTCTTCTTCTTCTTTGCTTCCATTAGATTCATGGTTTGGGGATTATTCTTTGTATATCTTTTGAACCCAACCATGAACTAACTTGATTGGTTGGGGTTATTGTGTTTTTGTGGTTGAGAAACAATTGGATTTTGTTTAGGTAATAAGAGTTTGCACTTTCAATTCAAGGTTTACTCATTCTTGGTTCTTATTCTTGTTTGCGAGAGAATTGGGAGAGGATCTCGTAACTTCATCTATTTATTTAATATCGGGAGAGTTAGATTCAAGAAACGAATGAGTATGGTCTTTATTCAATCTATTGATGGTGAAGATTAATCCGGCTTAGGAATAAGTTAAGGATTTCAATGGCTAAGAGGAGCGCAAGATTGGTTGTTGTTTACCCTTGATTCACGTAGGGATGTATTATCAAGGCCTGCACAAGTAGCTAGAGTTTCGACTTAGGGATAAGAAGAAACCATTGAAGAACGCTCCACCAAACCTTGAAGTTGCTGCCCAGCTGCCTAAGTAGTTGCCCAGCTAGTCACCCAGGCAACCATCGATTAGTTGCCAAGGCAACCCCTCTGTGCAAGTTGCCACGGCAACTAAGTTGCCCTTGCACCCTTTTACCAAGATGATCCAATCGCTATCACACCTCAACTCACGATAACCTGGCCTATCTCTTATTTGATCTCATTTATTCTTTTACTTTATTTCTTTTACTTTACTCATTAAAATCAACTCCTACTATCATTTGTGTTTTTACTTTTTACAGTGCAAGAGATTAGATTCTTGAAGTGGCACCAATCCCTGTGGAGACGATATCTTTTATACTATAACTTGCGACGTGTATACTTGCACAATTGCGTAGCACTTATTACGGGCAACACTTCCACTTATCTCAAGTCACGTAAGTATATCAATCATTTAAGTATCTACTAGAGTTTCAGTCATTCAGGTACTTTCGGTACTTCCAAATAATTCATTCATTTCAGAACTCAAGTGTTTATCCATTATTTTGGTTAATTTGGAAATTTTGGTGCCCGAGGATACTTTATTCTTTTCGGTCATTACTATCATTCCGACCAATTAAGCCTTATCAGTATTTCACACCACTTTGATTAATTTAGACATACGAATAGTTTTTCGTAAGTTTATCTTCGAGGATATATTCAGAATTCAAGGAAATCCAAGTACTTTGCAAACTCAAAGGTTTAAGTCTTGTTACTATAACTTTCCAAGTAATTATAGGTTTTCAGATGAATCAGTTGTTTTACCAAATCTAGTGTAGATTCCTAGATCACTTTTATTGTCAGTGGTATTTTAATCATTCTTACACCTCAAGGGTCTTTTCGTCATTTCTTAACTTTGCATTTCAAAAATTAAATCATTAACAAGCATAACCAGATTTAATGCATCACAGTCTTATCAATTATTCTTAGATCTCAGAATTTTTTATAGGTCACTCATCTTCCTAACTTAGCATTTCAGTCTTAACTGATTTACTATCCTTTTTCCATAATTGATTAGACATTAATAGAATTAACTAGATGCTTAAACATGATCATGCAAGCATTTACCAGTTACCACTATGTTTCGTAAAGCATACATGAGGTAGTAATTAATTACCTCAGTTCCGAGCTCCATCGGTCGATCCATAATACTCCATTCGATCACTCTCAAACCTGAATTCAACGTCCTACAACATCTTAGATACAAGGAACCGTGAATACCTTCAATTACAAAAATTTCGTAATCAGTCCTTAACTCGATTGCGTTACTCTAAAACTAAATAATACAACACATATGCATGCTTGAGTTTAAGGTCAAATTTGGAGGCTTTTGGGTTAGAATTCCATGAAACGGACCTAAAAACATACTCAAAACGTTAAAAAACATAAAATATGACTTTTTGGACAAAGTCAACTTTTGTTCAAATTCAAAGTCAATGCTGAAATCACGTTGACATCATCGGTCAACACTGACATCATCGGTCAACATTGACATCATCGGTCAACGCAAAAGTAAGCGGTTAGTGGGTCATGGGTCGGGTTAGTAGGCTGGGTTGAGTTAATGGTCAACGGGTTGACTCGGTTGAGTTGACTTAGTCGGGTTGACTCGAGTGAGTTGACTCGGCTGGGTTAACCCGATCAGACGGGTTAATAGGTTGGGTAGACTGGTCAGATCTGGAATCAGGTTATCAAGTTTAGGCTCAGACCGATTCAAAAGGTTTCAGGCCAGTTTAGGCCTACTTACCCATACTTAGCAAATTCGCTGGCGGTACACTGAAATCGTCGTCGGTGACTCCAATGGTCGATGCTCTGCTGAGAAAATGTAACCTATCAGTCATACAATTCAGCAAACCTAGAGTTCATCAAAACAAGCCGAAATTTAACCAGAACTTACCTAAAATGAAACTAAGATAGCCAGAATCGACGAAGTCTAATGAAGCCCATGCCGGTGTCGGTCAACCGATCGACCGATTGGGCTTTGCTCGCCTCATTTTATTGAGTACGATGGCGGCCTCAACTTCATGCCACGATGCTGGACGATAACAAAAATTCAAAAATAGGGACGACGAGCGAATGGGGTTTTTTGGACTTTCAATTCAATCTCCACGTCGAACGGTTGTGTCAAACGGCGATTGACTCATCGAATTTTGGTCGTAAAGAGGCAGGAATAACAGCGATGGTGGCGGTGCATACCACAGACCGACAGTGGCCAAGATCGGGGCGGTGGCCTATGGAAAGCGAAGGGTCGAGAGGGAGAAAGACAGAAATCTATATTTTAAGGGTATTAATTATGGCACGAAGGTTAGCTGGCTATATTTAAAATTGGTTCAAACTGATAGAACATAATTCAAATGAAAATTAGTGCAGGATTTAACTAAGGATGGTCCTTAGCCAAATAGTTAAGGCTTGAGTTCACCAAGCCAAGGGACAAAGGTTCAAATCCCTATGGTTTTAGAAATTTCTTTTTAATTTCTTTTCCACCTTTATTATTTTATTTTTACTTGGAGTGTTACATCAAGAACCCTAACTCTAAACCCATAAATTCTAAAAGCTACATTCTAACCCTAAAATATAAATCTCTGATCTCTAAATCTTAAAATAAGCACACACTCATTTATATTAAAATTTACACAAACTTAAAAACAAACATAAGTTCATGATGATTTGAGCCAAATACTAAGGGTGGGCAGAACTCAACTCGAAAAAAATTGAATTATTCGACTCAACTCGAGGCGAAAAAAATCGGCTCGTTTTGACTCGACTCGTAATTTCATAAACTCGACTTGACTCAAAAAAATTTTAAATAAAGTTTGAGTTATGAAATAAAATTTGAATAGCTCAAAATATTTAGTAATTAGTTGATCAATTTTCATATTTGAGTTGAGTCTGTCAATTCTGCATGATATATTATGTATATAACATGTGAAAATATGAATAAATGCATATGCATATCGTATATGCATATAGAAAGCCGTTAAAATTGGAATCAATATATGCACCGTCTAGCCCTAAGTATATGCATATAGAAATATATATGTGCACCGCTACGTATATGCATATAAAAATATATATGAAGAAATATATATATGTACAATTAAATTTGTACATAAACTATTTGATAAAAAAATTTATACAGAAACTTGAAAACTCGACTCGATTCAAATAGAATTTTATAAACTCGTCTCGATTCAAAATAATTTTAAGGGTAAACTACATAAATGGTCACCGAACTTTTAGGGCAGATTCATTTTGGTCATCGTACTTTTAAAATATTCGATAAGGTCACCCAACTTTTAGTTCGATTTCAATATAGTCACCAAACTTTTAGGGCAGATTCATTTTGGTCACCGTACTTTTAAAATATTCGATAAGGTCACCAAACTTTTAGTTCAATTTCAATATAGCCACCGAACTTTTAGTTCACTTTCAATATGGTACCACGTTACCTTCCGTTAAAAGATGATGTTAGTTTTTTTTCCTTAATAAAAAATGGGTAAACTACACTAATCATCACTCAACATTCTTCTCACTCCTATTTTGGTCACTAGAGTTAAAAAAATTTCAATATAATATCTTAACTTTCGAATTGTTCATATTTTGGCCACTCTCAAATGACATGTTTATACAAATAGAAAATTTTCATTAATCCTTAAAAGATTTATTTTGGTTAATAGGTAAATTTAGATTATTCAATTCTCGATCTTATATTGTATTAATTAAATCAGATAATTGATTAACTAGTTAACTGAAATATTTGATTCTGGAAATGATTTTTTACTTTGTTTATTAAAATATCAAATATGATAATATGGTAAATTTAGGTATCAAAATCATTAGACTGTAAGATATTGTAATGCATAAAATTTAGAAATATTATATATACTAGATCAGATCAGTTAATCAATTTTGCTTAAAATTGTAAACCGTAATCGAATAGAAATAATTTATTTTCAAAATTTGTATCGAAATCGGGTTTAATTAATCCTTAAAAATTATTTTGGTTAATTGCTAAATTCAAATTATTCAATTCTCAATCTTATATTGTACCAATTAAATTGGATAATCAATTGACCAGTTAATTGGAATATTTGATTCGAGTAATACTTCTTTTACTTTGCTTATTAAAATATCAAATATGGTAATATGATAAATTTAATAAGCAAAGTAAAAAAATCATTACCCAAATTTTTTAAGGATTAATCAATTTTTTATATTTGTATAACCATGTCATTTGAGAGTGACTAAAATATGAACGATTTGAAAGTTAAGTTATTAAATTGAAATTTTTTAACTCTAATGACCAAAATATGAGTGAGAAGAATGTTGAGTGATGATTGGTGTAGTTTACCCATTTTTATTAAGGAAAAACAAAAACTAACGTCAGCTTTTAACGGAAGGTAACAAGAAGGATCATATTGAAAGCAAACTAAAATTTCAGTGACTATATTGAAATTGGACTAAAAGTTGGATGACCTTATCGAATATTTTAAAAGTATGGTGACCAAAATGAATCTGCCCTAAAAGTTTGGTGACTATATTAAAATCAAACTAAAAGTTGGGTGACCTTATTGAATATTTTAAAAGTACGGTGACCAAAATGAATCTGTCCTAAAAGTTCGATGACCATTTATGTAGTTTACCCTAATTTTAAATGAAGTTTGAATCGTAAGACTTACAAATTCGAATAACTTTAAATTTTTTGACTCGACTCAAACTCCCAGCCCTACCAAGTTGCTGCCTGCGCCTCCGCCGTAGGCTTTACAATTACAGAAGTAGTAGCACTACATTCTCTAACACTTGAGTAACATGGCGTCCTCCATTTCCTTCCCATCTCACCCCCGTCCTCTTTCCCTTCTCTCCACCATAAATATATATTCACTTCATTCCCAATCTCACTCCCCAACAACACATCCGCCTCTGCGCTACTCCCTCTCCGCTTTGCTTCTAAGTCCCAGGCGGGTGGACCTGTCGAGAAGCCAAGCAATAAGAAGAGGAGTAAGGGAAAAAGAGATTATGCTGACGATGATTTCAAAGTGCTGAGTGTGAAGGATGTAGAGATTGTGGAGGGAAATGTTGATGTTGACCAAGGGTAAGCTTCCACTTCTTCTACTACTAATGCTACACGTTCTATAGCATATCATCCTCAATCTCTTCGCAAACCGCTTGCTGGTTTTTTGCTTGACGACACTAGCAGGATTCTCAAGGTCTTAAACAAGAGAATTGCCACCATTATGAGTATTTTAAGCTTTAGGTTGTTACTTTCGTTTACATTGCTATAGTTTCATAGTTGATTTTGTGATTTCAAAGTTGCTTGTTTCTGGTAGCATTCTAGTGTTTGCATGGTATGCAAGGGATTTGGGAGAAGAAAAATAACTAAATTGACATATTTTTTAAATATGAAGTGATAAATTTATTTAAATATTTTGAATTAGGACTAAATTGGAAGAATATATAAGTTTTGAAGACTAAAACTGTTGTTATATCAAACTTTGCCCCTTTGTATTTTAACTGAGGCGTGACCCAATATGTAACTAAAACTTTAATTGAGTGACTCAATTGTAACTTTTAATAATTGAGTCACTCAATCTCTCAATCGTAACTTTATTAATAATTGAGTAATCCAATGTAGTTTGCCCTAAAATTAAATACTTGGCCATAATTTTGTATAATTTTCTATTATAGGGAAGAAAATGCATAACTTCATGATTATAGAGATTAACCAATTATGTCAATATAACATTTGATTACCCTAAGCACTGAGAAGAGGCTCCTCTTTTTCACAAATAAACATGCTATATTGGGCACTTGAATCATAATAGTTACTTCAAGAAGTTATTAGTATTGGTTTCAATTAGCTATTATGTTGTTAGACCTTATTATCATGCAAATACTTCGATCTTTAGGAAATTTGATAACAATTCACCGGTGATGACATATGAAGTTTTTCTCATTACCAAAGAAAATAACTTGGATTTTCAAATTTATTGATGACTGAAAAGCTTTGCTATGTGTGCTAAGGGTTGTTAAAGAGTTTCAGTTGAGAATAGCCAGGTACCTTGCTTGAGCTTGGCTTATGAAGGATGGCACACATTACATGATTTATACGCCATCTGATCCACTTCTGTTTGTTGCTGTCAAGGTATAAGCATTCTCAAGGGATTCCCGTTTCAAACTTTAACGTTGCTCGACTTCCATTTTTATACCGAATAATATGCTCACACGTCTGAGGTCTGAATTTAAATTCTTGTCTACAAGCAAATAACTTGACAACTACTAAAAGGGAGATAACAAATATAAACATTATGAAGATTATGACGAACTGGGAAGCTGATAAACCTAAGTTTTGGTTTTTGCAGGATTAGAATAGAATGCTGCAAATTGTCGATGGTGTAAGCAACATTTACATTTGCAATAGAAGTTATTGCAACTTTTTCTTGAACTGCTTCATTCTCTATTCCTGTAGATTATGAGGACGAAAAATAGAGTTATGCATTCATTCTTCGTTATAAACAATATTGCAGTTTAGTATACCATTCTTGCTCTTGGTGTTCACTTGCATGATAATGTGCATGTACATACTGGCTCCCATTTAGTGGCCTTCACCTACTAGCTTAAATAATATCCCAATGTGATTCAACATAATTTAACTATCTTCTATCACTTATGAATTTTGCTATGGAATTTTGAAAATAAGTTTCATGAACTAAAAGTTGTGGTTTGAAGAGGCTTTATGAGGCAAATTGCAGCAATCATGCCGGGGGGTTTCAAATGCTGATTACTTTGTGTGTGCGTGTCTGTGGGAGAAACATAGACCCAGATTTTCCTAGCTTAAATAATAACATTGTTGTTATCTTGTCTTATTTCTGTCTGAATGGCATTTTTACTTAATTTTAATGAACTGAGGGTATAAGACCCTATGTTTGTGGCTTGATTCTTTAGTATTGTAGTCGTATGTAACCGTGTATCGACCATGTGCTAATAGAATCTCTTGGATGACCCTGCCATCACGAGTGCCATCGATAAGGAAACGAAGTTTAATGCCTTGGTGGTATGATCACCCTGCTAACCTTATTGTCAACCTACTACTGAAATGACCTAATAATAATCATTCAGGAATTTTATTTATTTTATAGGAGGAAGAGGTTGCTCTTCTTGAATCATTGTTAGGTGAAAGATAACGAGGTTGTCTACCTTCCTTGGTGATCAGAAATTTATGTATATGATATGTTGTGTTAAACACCTTTGATGTTAAGCAATCCATGCC
Source organism: Hibiscus mutabilis (assembly GCA_019671005.1). Taxonomy (NCBI): domain Eukaryota; kingdom Viridiplantae; phylum Streptophyta; class Magnoliopsida; order Malvales; family Malvaceae; genus Hibiscus; species Hibiscus mutabilis. Next base: position 8,632,826 of record CM033752.1, on the reverse strand, counting down.
TATATTATGCAATGCTTGCTATCTTTTATGACAAGTACACTTGATCATGATATTCTATACTCAGTAACTTGCTTGATATGCAATAGACAAGTAATTTACATGTTGATAGGTTACTTGAAATTCCAAAGCTATGTTAAAGTTATAACATTGATATGTGTAAACTCAATTAATTATATATACACTTTGATAACTTATGGAATAAGGAATTCATACCTTGATGTAATGTGTTTGATAGTTACATGATAGTAATTTATGTTAATGTGATACCATGTTAGGTAATCTATGTGTATCATTGATTATGGCTACTCAAATAGTTAGTTCATTGAATTGGTTTGGAATCTTACTTAACTTCCAAGAATATGAAAAAGGTAAATATCAAAATTACAAGTTAAACAAATTAACTATGTTTGGTAAATAAGGTGATAAATACCTATGTTATATGTTACTACGTTGATGTCCGTCTGGCAAGTATCTATGATATGAAATGTTATGTATGATAAAATGAGTGATAAGTATACATACTCTTAAGATGTTATGTTTAATAATTCTTGTAAAACACAAATGTAAGTCAAGGATATGCTAAGTTTAATATCTTATATTAATAAGAAATTTTGAATACATGATTTGTTCAATTGATAAATTAATTGATAAATAAAATCAAGCCTATGTTGCGCTATGACTAAAATATGTTTGGTGTCTTATGAGACAAATAACCCATGATTCTAATAGGTTATGTATGATAGCTTGATGGATAAGTAATTCATGTTTATTATTCAATATGCTTGATAATTTACATTGGAAGCTAATGTGTATATGAGATACTATAGGATAAACAAATATGCTATGCTGTTTTGTGTGAAATGTAGACATGGTGGACTCATTTGTAATGTATTAATGTGTATACTTAATTGGTGGACCAAATTGATATAAATAAATATAACCTGGATTGTGCTAAAGATTATAAGTAGAATCAACGATCGATTACAATGACTTGCATATCAAATGTATATGTATCTATGTTGAGTATCTATGTACCTATGTTTATTTGGATATATGTGTGTACAATGTGTATGTATCATGTTGAGTATCCACGTATAAATGTTTAATTCGACATCATATGAGTACAAATGAATATGTGTCTATCTTGAGAATCTTTGTACGTATGCCCGATCGAATATGTGTGTGTACAAATGCATATGTACTTTGTTGATTTCCTATGTTTATAAGTATGTACCATGTTATGCATATAGGTATGTGCCTAACTGAGTATCTCATATATGTATATACTTTGTTCAAACGATCAAGTATGTTATATCTTTGTTTGAAAGTCTCACCCTAAAATGATTAACTTCTTGTCCAAGCTAGAATCATGTTTATGATTAATAAAATTTGGTGAAAGGATCAATTATTGTTTCATCTTTGTTTTGTTTTAAGCTGCCTCACTAAGCCCATGCTTACTCTTCGCTTCCTAATGTTTCAAGATAGTCTTGCCTTCAATTATTTTGAGAGCTTGGACGAGATCACAAGGACCAGGATGTATGTCTGTAATTTCTTAGTGTACTCCTAGTTGGTGGCACATAGTTGTTAGGCATGCATTGATATATTAGATTTCTATTATAGCTTATCATGTTTATAAGCCTAATGAGTAATCAAGTTGTAATGGGCCTTTATTATTTCTTGGTGATTGCATGCTGCATATGATTTATTAGTCAGCAAGTTTTAGTAGTTGCTTAATAGCTGTGATATGCTAGGGATATATATTTGAAAGCCTACCCATCTTAGATTTCACGTGATTTATGCAGTTTTAACGAATTTGGTTCATGCATGATTTTTGGGTAGGACACCTTACAACTTGAATAAGATTAAAAGTGGAAATAAAACAATTGTTGATCTAAAACTAGTAAGTATTGTGTTTTGAGTATAAAATGTTGTTTAAATTCCTGTAAGATTCTTAAGCTGATTAACCATCTTGATAGCATGTGTGTCATAAATTACATATGTAAATTACCGAGTTAGGTTTTAGGTAAATGTTTGAATACATATATCAGTCTAGGATTGTTTTAATCTTCGACTCATTTTATGATTTGTGAATGAAGGTGACTAATACTCTTTGTGGATAGTCTATAAGATCGTGAGTGAATTTGCAATGATTAAGCTATGTTTTGTATTTGATGTCTTAAAACTTGTCATGATTGTATAATTGGTATGAATAAATGTGGTAGTTAAGCACCTAAATTATAAGAACAAGCTTTGGCCTAGCATTTGAAGTATCATTGCTTATTATATGTATTCTTGTCTGCAAGTGTATTAAAATTTAAAACGTATTCAACCTAAAAAATGTTTTAAATTACCCTGAATTTTTCTTACATGCTTATTTGTGAATTTCTAAGTTGTCACATCTATGTTTCAAAGACGTATGCTTGTTTAAACGTTGTTCCCAAACACTTCCTAATTCGGTTTACTCCTAAACCGAGCTAGGGATGTTACAGAAATGATGTATGATGAACATGAAATCTCAGTACCGAATCTCCAATACACCGATCCAAGAGTAAGGTTCCCTTGAACCTACTCTCTCCATCGTCACCATCCGAAGTGGAACTCAGCCCGAAGGGTGGAACCACTGACCTAAGAGGATTTTAGCCCGAAGGGTTAAACCACTGAACTTCCCCGAACAGATCCCAATCCATGCACACACAATGATATGATGCTGGTTTTAAAATCCAAGTCTCATCCGAAACTTTAATTGTTAAAAATTCAAGTTACATAAATCTATAAATCCGATGTTTCACAATTTGATAAATCCAAAGTTTCATAATTTTGGAAATCTAGTATCTCATAGTTCGATAAATCTAATTTTTCAATTAAACCACAATATGACATGTTATGCATGATGGCCAAAAACTTTCACCATTCACAACAGAATAATGCTCACAAAATGTATAAAGACATTTGTTAATAGCACCAAAGAAAACACAAGTTTATAGCACAGGAAGAAACACACCTTAAGCGGTCAATAGCTCTATCATCAAAAATGGTGAGTGACACGCTCGAGTCCAACTCCAAGCATAACCGAATCAGAACCTACAAGGTAAGAATCCTACATATATAACTCTTACTAATACTAAGCTACCGAATAAAAACATAATACTAATATGAAAGCATTCTTACGTGAAGACCTCAAAGGACGTGCAAGGTCGGTCTGAACAACTAGAGGTAACTCGTCGGTCTCAGAAACGTAATCACCTGAATATAGGAATATTTTGAATTAAAATCCACTATACACAACTTTTTAGGTACTAAGTACAAAATAATTGTAAATAGCAAAATTGAGCTCTCAGGTTCGAAATTGACAAAACGGGCAGTAGATTCAGACTCAGGACGTCGAAAAATGTTAAGAGAAAGGTTCTCCGAAAAAGTCAACTTTAGTCAAAGTCGACTGGTCAACCCGATTTAGGACAATTTTGTTGGTTTAGGTCATTAGTCTGATTCACTTGGTACGGTTCACATACTCAGATTGGGTCATCCACGGTTTAATTCAAAACTAATTTTACACATGGGTTTAGGTCACATAGCCACACTCAAGTTCACAGATCTGGGCCACTCACTAAATCTATGCACACTCAAACACATGGCCACCATACGGTTCAACCCAAAGCCCACACGCATGCAACCTAAAATACCCTAACAAAATGGGTAAATTGACCAACAGATCACCGAACTATTTAAGGGTTTGCAGAATATCACTTAAACTTTACTGAATTTACAAAATGGTTTCTAAAATTCTGAATTAAGCCCTACAATTATGAGTTTATTCAATTTTAACCCCTTAATCAAATTAGGATTCATAAACTAAAAATCCCTAAATTTTAGAGTTCTCAAACTAGGGATTTCACAAATTAGGGTTTTTTGAATTGGGGAATTTTTGGGGTGTTACAATTCCAGTAGCCAAAAGGCGTACATGTACGGTTGCCTGTGTACCAACATCAAGCTAAAATTTCAGCAATGCTTATCGATACAGTTACCAGGCATATTGGTACGCCTAGGTATTTTGGCCCAGATTGAGCCAAGATAGGTCCCTGCGTACCGATCCCTGAGGACCCGTACCGGTACATAAAGACTTGTAAGGACCTCTTGGTCGAACATATAACACTTTGGCTCAATTTATCACACTATAAACACTACCTAATCATCATATAACACCTCAAACATCACTTCCACATTCATAAGAGCATAGCAAAGGATCATAGACAACTTATCTAATCCAACCAAAGATCCTATAGGCATGATCTCTACCCAAGCATGCATAATGAATCCCAACCACTCAAAGCAAGATATAAAGTACCATACAAATCTAAAACATCAAATACAATTTGTACAAACCAGGGATTAACCAAATAACCCTCTTAAGTACAACTTGGTCACATTTCTTCTTATTACTACTAAGTATTTGTAAAACCATACTTGAAAATACTTCGCCCCTTGGATATCCTCTTGCTTACTTGCTGTCCGAAAGTGCTTATTTATCTGCATTGATGAGAAAGGAGAACGTAAGCTATAAGCTTAGTGAGGGAATCTCAAAAACACTCATCATTGCATTTAAAACCATTTTATTTCACAACAAGTTTATAATGCTCATGACAAAATCATCTCGTGCTTCTATAATCTTTCCAAATATGCATATTTAAATCATATGCAGCACATGTATCATGGATTTCTATCATAAACCTCAATTAAGCTTCATATGCCAAAATCTCTATATAACAAGCTTAAAGAGCATCTCATGTATAAACCATATTATACAAACACAATCCATTTCTATTGATACATTATCTCATATATTGGCATTCAAGTGACTCAAAACCAAGTTCCATTGTAACACCCCTTACCCGTATCCATCACTAAATACGAGTTAGAGATGTCACATAATACTTGTACAATAGTTCTTATTTCAAAAATCGGTAAAATTTTTGTTTCTTTAAAATATAAACAATTAACTCTATAATCAAAATATCATTTAATCGCGTAAAATTTAAAATTAATATTTCTAAGTTAATTCGAACCTAGATTCACGTAGCAGCTAGGCAATTTACTTCTAATTCACATAATTAATAGAACTGCCTAAAAACTGCCTAATTTAAAAATCATTTGGATATCAAATAAAATACGATTAAATTATCTCTTTGCTAAACATAGTCAAATCAGAGCAACTCAAAACATTTATAATTTACATGCCAGCTAATAATATCAAAAGTAACATCGAAAATGTCATACTGATAACGATGTTTCGCTTTCAAATAGATGATGTCTTCTGCTGGTGCTCCTTACTCCTTACGCTCTTTACCTACGCGTGAAACATTCACACGCTAAGCATACACTTAGTGAGGCAATATAAAATAATTTAACTATAAAGAAATGAAATAAACAAACAAAATACAATATATATATCATATAGGATTATGAAATCGTAAAAACTGACTTATCAAAGTCGTTCCACTATTATGTAACATGTACATCTCAAATTCATATATATATGTAAGACAGATTATATCAAAGCAATTCTTTATTTGAAAATTCATTTCACTCAGATCATTCTTTGCACTTTCACTCTTAATTAAACTGTAGCCCAATGTAAAGTAAATGAGAATGCATGGTATGTGAGTCACTATTGAGTATGCACATGTGCGGCATCAACTAATTTTTTGTGCCATAATAAATCACTGTATCACTGCTGTAATTAACATCATCACTGTATCACTTGGTCATAGTTGTAGAACATAACGTCACTGTATCACTATATCACTATACTCCACCTCATTGGCATGCCAAATATACTAAGAATCTCAATAATCATACAATGGGCTTTTAACCAATTCATTATTATGATCTCTTTATTTATTCAATAATATCAATAGATAAAGACATTTCACTATAACATATATAAGAAAAATGCATTGGGCAGTTCATACCCAATATCATTTATAATTCATTTCAAAAATCATTGAAAATATGTCATTTGCGATTCAAAAATATTTATTTATTTTAACACTCGAGATTAACTTATCGCAAGTCTTTCTCATATCATAATAAAAATAAGTAGGATTGCACTCACCTGTTGCCTCACTAGTAAACTGTACTATTACTTTCGACTTTGCTCTTGTACTTTCTCTTTATCCACAGCCTTGCTTGTATCTCGATTTTGATCCCGATTACGATCTACACAACATTTAACAATACATACGATTCAAAGTATATGTTAGTATTATACTAACATTGATACATATTAGGAATAATATTCCTAATAATTCTTTTAATACCAACTTCATATTATAATATCAATGTTAACTTCAAAACTTCTAAATCATTCAAAATAGTCCATTGCCATAATTCTTCAATTCCAACTACTTCACAACACTTGTAAGTATTCCAACTAAACATTCAAGCTCAATACATCAATCTTTAACTCAACTTCCACTTAATCCTCATATTTCCTTAAAATTATAATTTGGTCCTTAAAGCTTTACAAACTTCCTTATTAGTCCAAACAACATTCCAAAGCTTAAAAATTCATTCTTACATCAATTCTAACTTTAGGAAATTTTTTCCATAATTTCCCTTAATTTCCTCTAATAGCCGAATACCAAAGGTCACTTTCTCCAAATTTCCCAACTTGATTCAAGCATAAACTCAACCTCTAAACATCATATTCAAGCTCCTCACATCATTTCCCATTCAAATAAAAAATTTGCAAAAGTTTCCCCTAATTTTTCAATTTTCCCAAAAGTAACCTACAACACAATTCATAGAAATTTCCACTATTTCAAGCATGAAACAACATCACAACCTTATATTCGATCAATTTAATCCATAAAACCTAAAATCCCAACTTGCTCTTCATAAACCCTAATCTCCAATCTCAACATATAAGCATGGAAACAACTAAAAAATTATACCAAATGAAAGAGAATTCAATGAAGATTAATTCTCTATTTCATGTCTTAAACCAAAAACTAATCAAATCAAACCAAAAATTGAATCAAAAAATTCCTTACCTTGGCTAGGGAGGTTTCGGCTTGGATAAAAAAGATGAGAGAATTTCTAGCTTTTTCTTCAATTAATTTACAAGACAAATGGCATTTATTTAACCTTTATCGAATATAAAAATCTCCTTTAATAGTAAAATTACCATTTTGCCCCTTAATTATATCCAATTAGGTGTTGAGACCTATTAATTTTACTTTTCCATAATCATCTTTAATTAAAAAGTATGGGCAAAATGACTAAAATGCCATTAATGAATCCATGTATTCACAAAAATGCCATTTTTGCATTATAATAAAATACTGCCTTCGATCGAATCTAACTATTTACAACCTAGAAAATTAGCATTTCACATAGTTTCGAGATTTCTTTAATTAATCTCTTGTTTTAACATATCCATAGTGATGTTTATCACATTTTCTCATGAAAACTCAATTTAATCTATAAAATCTTGATTAAATCATAATTCCATAACAAAAATAAGTTGTAAAGGATCAAGAACTTGGGAATTTCATTAAAGAACCCTTAATTAGAGGAGAGAAATGAAAATCATTTCTAATTGTTGATTTCTCCCTTAATTGGCAAAGATTGGATGAAAACTTCAAGAAATCTAGTAGATTTTAGGAATCAAATAGGAAATCAAAAGAGATTGATTCCTGAGAATTTTGGAATGAAATTGATAGCTTGGCTGCTGAGAAAGTTGGGAGAAAAGTTGAGAGCAAAAATAGATACGTAAGAAAAAAATTTGTTTAATTAAAATCTTTTTTATCAATTATATTTTATTTTATTATTAAAACCATTTAAAAGCCTTTTAAAAATATCCTGAATTAAGGGAAAAATCTTATTAAAAACTTTGGTTAATTAGCTCCTTAAAGATTCTAAGTTTTGACCCTTTTACGTTTTAATCACCAAAATAGTTTTGAAAACTTTACATTTTAGTCACCGGACCAAAATTCCCAAAATCCAATTTAATCCCTCCAAATTGAATTTACCAAATCCCTTAGAATATTAATTAAATATTTTCTAGCATTTTCCACATTTTATTTTACTCAAAAACAATTTATTAAGAATTTATTATTGAAACTAGCTTGAATTGCCTAATCTGGTTCCCCTGAACCGTCTAATCAATCTACTTAACACCTGGCCCGAATTCGAGACATTAAAACTCTCCCCCTCTTAAGAAATTTCATACTCGAAATTTATCTTGCAAAAAAGGGTAAGGAAACTGCTTCTTCATGTCCTCTTTACTTTCTCTTGTGGCTTCCTCGACACCACAGTGTCACCACAACACCTTCACCAACTCTATGGTCTTTCCACGCGAAACCTTACTGCTAGAGTCCAAAATTTACACCGGCTCCTCATCATAGGTTAAATTTAGATTCAACTCAATCTCCTCAACAGGCATCACATGCGAAGGATCCGATCTATACCTCCGAAGCATCGACACATGGAAAACATCATGTATCTTTTACAACTCCGTAGGCAACCTCAACCTATAAGCAACTAGACCAATACGATCCAACACTTCATAAGGCCCAATGAACCTTGGACTCAACTTGACCTTACATCCAAATCTCATTACCTTCTTCGAAGGTGAAACCTTAAGAAACACACGATCACCAACAACAAACTCAATCTACTTACGCTTCAAGTCAGCATAAGACTTTTGTTGATCCGAAGCCGCTTTCAACCGGTCACAGATAAGCTTCACCTTCTCATTGGTGTCTTTCAACACATCAGGCAGGGAAATAAACTTCTCACCTGCCTCAGCCTAACAAAGTGGCATGCGACACCTTCTACCATACAAAGCCTCATACGGAGCCATTTGAATACTAGCTTGATAACTATTCTTATAGGCAAACTCCACCAACGGTAGTTGCTTCTCCCACGTTCCTTGAAAATCAATGATGCATCACCGCAACATATCTTCCAGCACTTGGATAATGCGTTCAGACTGTCCATCCGTTTGAGGATGATACGAAGTACTAAAATTCAACCACGTACCCAAAGCCCTATGCAAACACTCCCAAAACCTTGCTGTAAAGTGCGAATCCCTATCTGATACCATAGACTTTGGCAATCCATGCAACCTTACAATCTCAGCAGCATACAACTCTACCAACTTATCCAAAGTATATGTCATATGCACAGCCAGAAAATATGCACACTTCGTAAATCTATCCATGATCACCCATACATAATTCTTCTTTGTTAGTGTCACAGGCAAGACGAACACGAAATCCATGGTAATTCTCTCCCACTTCCAGTCTAGAATTTTCAACGGTTGTATAACCCAAATGAAATTGATGCTCAGCTTTAACACGCTGACACACCATACATCGAGCAACAAAATACGCCACATCCTTCTTCAAGCCAACATAGAAATACTCATTTTTCAAATCCTGATACATCTTTGTACTTCTCAGATGCATAGCAAAAAAACTCGAATGAGCCTCAGGCAAGTTTGTTTATCGTAACTCCTCATTCTTTGGCACAACCAATCGACTCTTAAAACACAAAACACCTTCATCACTAAAAGAGAAATCCGTCTAATTGCCATCCATAATATCCTTAACATACGGTACCAAAGAATCATCATACTGTTGTTTCTCCTTGATCAACTGTAACAATGATGGCTTTAGTTGCAACTCATCCAACAAACCACCATCTCGATTTACACTCAACCGAGCAAACATAGCCCTCAACTCAACCGCAACCTTCCTACTCAAAGTATCGGCTAAAACGTTAACCTTTCCCGCATGATACTCAATCGTCAAATCATAATCCTTGAGCAACTCTAATCATCTTCATTGCCTAAGATTCAACTCCTTATACGACATCAGATATTTCAAACTCTTGTGATCCGTGTCTACAATACACTTCTCACCATAAAGATAACGCCTCTAGATCTTCAATGCAAACACCACCACATCAAGCTCTATATAGTGTGTAAGATAGTTGCAATCGTGCACCTTTAACTGCCTAGATGCATAAGTCACAACCTTTCCTCCTTGCATCAACACACATCCCAAACCAACGTAGGATGCATTGCTATAAACTACAAACTCCTTCCCTGGCTCAGGTTGAATCAAGATCGGAGCTTATGTCAGAGCTTCCTTCAACTTATCAAAAGCTTGTTGTCTACTCTCTGTCCACTCAAAGCTTACATCCTTTTGTAAAAACTTCATCAAATGAGCAACAATCTTTGAGTAGCCATCCATGAAGCGTCGATAATATCCCTCTAGCCCCAAGAAGCTACGAACCTCTGACACTGACTTAGGTTGCTTCCAATTCACAACTACCTCAATCTTCTGTGGATCCACACTGATACCTTCAACCAAAACAACATAACCAAGAAAAAACACTTGCCAGATCCAAAACTCGCACTTGCCTAGCTTAGCATAAAACTTGTTATCCAACAAAACTTGCAACACAATTCGTATATGTCGATCGTGATCTTCCTCAATACGAGAGTACACAAGAATATCATCAATGAACACCATTACAAATTGATCCAAGAATTAATGGAATACCTGATTCATCATATCTATAAAAGTTGCTAGCACATTTGTCAACCCAAATGGCATCACTAAGAACTCATAATGCCCGTAACGGGTGTGAAAAGCTATCTTCAGCACGTCTTCATCCTTCACCTTCAACTGATAATATCTAGACCTTAGATCAATCTTGGAAAACACCATAGCACCCCAAAACTAATTAAACAAATCATCAATCCTCGGCAAATGATACTTGTTTTTAATCGTCAACTTGTTTAGTTGCAGATAATCAATGCATATTATTGTCGTGCCATCCTTTTTTCATAAATGACACTGGTGCTCCCACCGTGACACGCTAGGTCAAATAAAACCACGGTCTAACAACTCTTGTAGCTGCGTCTTCAACTCCTTCGGTGTCATACGATACGATGCAATTGACATTTGAGCCATATTCGTATATGTCTCAATAAAAAATTCTACCTCACTATCCAGCGACAAGCCAGGCAACTCCTCCGTGAACACTCTTGGAAAATCATAAACGGTGATGATATCCTCGGCACATACTTCCTTCATATCCAGATTCATGACATAAGCTAGATATGCCTAACTCCCAGACTTCAACAACTTCTGCGCTTCCAAAGCCAAAACCACATTTGACAAGAATTTAACATTCTCGCCCACAACCACCACTTCATAATCCTCAGCTAATTTCAGCAAAACTTGCTTGGTCTCACAATCAACCACAAACATGTGCTCAAACAACCAATCTATCCTTAAAATTACACCAAAACCATAAAACAAACTCCATCAAATCAGCCATAAACATATGACCTTGAACCATCAAATGACATCTCATAAACAACCTCCTAGAAACTATTATCTCACTAAAAGAACTAGTTACTCGTATACCAACATCCGACACCTATACAAGTATATCAAGCAAGCAAGCATGTTCGCACAAGACGTATGAATGTGTAAAACCAGAATCTATCAAAGAAAGTAATGATATAGACTGTAAAGTAAATGTACCTACAATCACATCTACATTATTCCTTCCCACATGAGGCGCAAAACCCTTTCTGGTCCACCACCCTTTGGTTGAACCGCTACGATATGATCAACTGTCCTCTAACCATCTTCCTTATGTTGAAAATGACCTCGACCGCACCCATAGCCTCTCTAGGTATAGCAGCAGGTGCAGGAGCCTGACCTTCCCTAGCTAACTGTGGAAAATCATGCCTAATGTGATCTCGTGAACTATAGCTCCAACAAGTACCAAAGGTACCCCAACACTCCCTCGAATGTTGCCTACCACAACGCCCACACTCAGGTGCACGAACAAAGGTACTCTGACCATGTTGTCCATGCCCGAAACTACTTCCAACACGTTTCTGATCTGGATGATACCTCTTATCTCTATGCTTCTTGTATCTATCTCTGCCAACCTCTGACTCAGCATGCCTCTTCCCTATGAATAAACTCCCTGATTGAGAACACAACCCCGAATTCTATTTTATGTCCTTAACTCGGGAAACCAAGACATCAAACTTTGTATAATCCATAGCCAACATATAAGTCTTCACCTCCTTAACCAATCCATAACGGAAACGATTGAATCGCTAACGCTCATCAGGAACCAGATCAAGTGCATACTGGCTCAATCATCGAACTGAATCTCATATTCAGACACAGACTGTTCCATTGCTCCAACGCTATGAACTCTATTTTCTTTTCATACTGATAACGGGAACCCAAATACTTCTTCTGGAAAGTAGCACAAAAGAATTCCCATGTTACATCAGCTTGTGTCATACCCGTGACAGATGTCGTCCACCAACTATAATCATCACCAGAAGTAACGACACTATGCAACCTAACTTGCAAACATTTATACACTTCATCAGGCCAAGAATCCTTTTCGTACTGGCCAACACTCTTCTAGAGCTAGACCTCTAAACTTTGTACCTTCCAAGCTACACAAATGCTCCAACAGAGCCCAACATTAACAACTGTTGTAGGGGCTAATGCTGGTGTTTGTACTCTAGCTATGGTTGCCTAAAAAGCTCTAGTCATCGTTTGGATCAACGGTGTCATATCCCTAAAAACTAGTCCTTGTGGTGCTTGAGGCATACCACCCTCGACTTCAACACCAACAGGAGGAATCGGTGGATAAGGAGGCAACTCATCATTTTGTCCATCCATAACACTCCCCATATAAGCTCTCGTCTCTCGTCTCGGTCCCATTTCTCGAAAATATGAGTCTAAAACATGATAATGCAACAAAACAAAACAATTAGGCCATCTTGTAGCAAGAATCCAAGTCACACATGTTTCAACACAAAACCATTTTGCACTAGTAGTAATAAGGCAATGTGTCCCCAAGTTCTTACTACAAACATATCACACTTCTAGCATTATCACAAAAAATCAAACATCATGCAAGCCAATCAACAAATTTATTTAACACAATCAATCAAACAACCATAACCTTCCTCCCAACAATCATAACCTGGATTTGATACCCCCTTGACCTGGCCTAGACGCTAGACCGAACCGAGCTAGCTATATTGGGTTTGTCGAAATAAACCTGAAAGATTTACTTAGAAAATGGTCCATTTTTTCATTTTATCTTATCTAAATGCATAATTAAGTCCTAAGGTGATGATGCTAGCAGTGGTAAGAGTAACAACTCAATCGGGTGTTGATTCGACGTCTAAATGAGGGAGATTGCACTTTAGGGACCAAATTGCAATTACAGATAATTAAGAAGACTTCTTTGAAATTAAAGTTACCAATCCTTAATTAGTCATGTTTCATGCATACAAGTTAAATTTCAACTTAAATTAATCATCCAAACACATTTAATTGTATGATCAGGAAATAGGGACTAAACTGCAAAGATTTAAACTTAATAAAGCATTTTAACAGAATTAACTAACTGCATATTGATACACTAGCACCCTGTATCGGTATGGTTATAAATTTTCAAAGGCGTACCAGTACGGTCCTCAAGTGAACCGTTACGGATATTCAATATTTGAAATAAGGGATTCTAATAGCAAAAGGCGTACCAGTACGGTTGCCCGTGTACTGACACTGAGCTAAAATTTTAGCTATGCGTACCAACACGGTTACCAGGTGTATCGTAGGCCTAGGCATTTTGCCCATATTGAGCCGAGATAGGTCCCCGTGTACCGATTCCTGAGGACCCGTACCGATATGGATAGACATGCAAGGACCTCTTGATCGAACATATGACATTTGGCTCAGTCTAACACACTCTAAACACTACCTAATCATCATATAGCACCTCAAACATCACTTCCACAATCATAAAAGCATAGCAAAGGATCATGCACAACTTATCTAATCCAACCATAGATCCTATAGGCATGATCTCTACCCAAGCATGCATAATGACTCTCAACCCCTCAAAGCAAGATATAAAGTACCATACAAACCCAAAACATCAAATACAATTTGTACAAGCCAGTGAATAACCAAATAACCCTTTCAAATACAACTTGGTCACATTGCCTCTTATTACTACTAAGTATTTGTAAAACTATACTTTAATATACTTCGCCCCTTTGATCTCCTCTTGCTTACTTGTTGTCCGAAAGTGCTTATTTCTCTGCATGGACGAGAAAGGAGAGCATAAGCTATAAGCTTAGTGAGGGAATCTCAAAAACACTCATCAATGCATTCAAAACCATTTTATTTCACAACAAGTTCATAATGCTCATGACAAAATCATCACATGTTCTATAATCTTTCCAAATATGCACATTTAAATCATTTGTAACACTTGTATCATGGATTTCTATCATAAACCTTAATTTAAGCTTCATATGCCAAAATATTTGTATAGCAAGCTTAAAGAGCATCTCATGTATAAACCATATTATACAAACACATTCCATATATTGGCATTCAAGTGACTCAAAACCAAGTTCCATTCTATTTTATAAAAACACATCGGATACACGGATTTCCCAAGTGGTTCCTTCGACCACTTCATATACATCCTCGAACCAAAGCAGCCCTCAATTGTTATAGCGTATAAATCACCAGTAGGAGAAAACGGCACAATTAACCCCTCCACCGCTGCGATTCTCATGGTGGAGAAAACGACATAATTAAACCCTCGACACACATGAGGCGACTTATTATAGTGCACTTTAAACCCTGTGGCTAGCCAACTATATCCGATAACATTTTAATCTCAGCCACTTCCCAATATACTCAATAAAACCACATTACTTCACTATTTTACATATGCATCAAATCAAATCAATTTCCAAGGCATTAAACCATGTATTCTAGAATTCTCAAATTCTTTCATAAACAAATTAACATTATAAAAAATCATCACATATGATCATTTGCAATATCTTTCATTTCTAAAACATGCATATAACAGTAGGTAATCAAAATCATAAACATATGCATGAGATTATATCTTGCAAAATCAAAAATGAGAGCGAGAACATTCGTTACTTACTTTCGAGCTTAGACAAGTGTTTCAAACCTAATCTAAACTCCCAAAATCTCTTTCAAACCTTTTAAAAAGCAGTAAATCATGTTTCCACTCACTAGCAACTTAATGCCCTTTTGTCGTTGCGAGAATCAAGCTTTCGAAGCTTCTGCAACCTCTCCAAAAGTTAAAGGATCCAACTATCCTGCTTTACCCAAGCAAAAATAGAGGATTAATGCACTTCCACGCATCTCTAATTTCAGCAACCATCAATCACCTCTCTAAAACAACTAAAATCATCACCAAACTTCATCTAAACAAAGCTCAGCGAAAACATATTGATTTTAACATCTTAACAACATCAATTAACATCCAAAAACATCTTTATAACATCCTTATACCTTCAGTAACCTTACAACACCAAGATCACTACAAAATCTAACTATTTACAACCTAGAAAATTAGCTAAAGTGTGTACCGATCCCCCTTTGTTATCTCAAAACTCATAATTCCAATAGCTAAAGTGTGTACCGATATGGTACCCCGCCTATCGATACGGCTTGTTAAAATTAAGGGAATCATATCGGTACACAAACTCGTGTACCAACACCAATACATAATTTTCCTCAAGGCGTACCGATACCCTTTGCTTTATTTCAACGATTTGAGCCTTAACAGGACCCTGCTTACCTGTAACGATAAATAGAGGCCTGTAATTACCTCTAGGTCCAACATATGGCACTTTGGCTCACTCCATTCAACCTTAACACATATCTAAACATCATAAAACATCATTAACACGCTTAAACATCAACACACCAGCATTTCAAGCAATCCTAGCAAGTCTAACGCAATCAACCACAAAGTCTATAGGTATGCTCCCTAATCAACATCCAAAACATAAATCCAACCACATCTCAAGCACTTTAAACCACTTACAAAGTCCAAACCAACAATTACAACTTGCACAAATAGGGAGTTCATCAAAAACCCTCCCAAAACAACATTTGACATATTGCCCTTATTACTACTATAAAACATTTCAAACCATACTTTGAAAACAAGTTCTTGGAATTCTTTCCTTGCTTCCTCGCTGCCCGCAACCTTTAATTCTCTGCATTGATGGAAAAGAGAGCGGAAGCACACTAGGCTTAGTGAAGAATGCTCAAAAACCACAACCATCAATGCATTATAAACTATTTCAACATTACTTTTGATAACCACTTTCCAAAACACTTTTAAATCATTGTTTCACATCATGCCTTATCAAACCATGCACTTAACATTTCACAAAATAGCATATTAAACCATATACAACATGTATCATGGATTCAACAGCAAAATCCTATTTGCTACCATCAATTTAAGCTTTCTCATGCATAATACCATTGCAGGGCTTAAAGAGTAAAACATGTTTAAACCACATTAAACAACACAATCCATCTCATGATACATCATCAATTATATTGGCTTACAAGTGATCATTAACACGATTCCACTTTACAAAAACATAACATCGGATACATAGATTCAATAAGTGTTCCCTCAACACTTAACATACAATGTATCGACATTTCAAGGTTCACCAATAGGAGCTTTCGGTACACATAAATCCCTTCACCGTTGTAATACCCGTGGCAGAGTTTTAAATACACATAAACCCCTTAACACCACTCATTGTCTAGATGTGTAACCCACTAACGGGAGTTTTTGGTACAAAGATCTAAACCCCTCAACCGTTAGGGTACTTGGATGGAGTATTCGGTACTATGGATCAAAATCCCTCAAGATCCAAGATGACTTTTTATAGTGCACTATCAATCCTATGGCTAACCAACTATATCCAATAACATTTACAAAACATTTTTATATCATCACTTGCCAATATAATTCATTTCATTAACAACAACTCATTGTTTTCATATGCATCAATTAAAACCAATTTACCAATGCAATAAACCTTGCATTAACCAATGTTCATAAACATTAACAAAACATGCATTACTTCGAAATGCATCAACATCATAGTGTGATCAATTTCTAGCATTAAACGATCCTCAGAACATGCATATACAATGAGTAATCAAACCAATTGCCAAACCGAGTTCGAGAGAGAATTCATCCTTTACTTACTTTCAAGCTTAGACCAGTATTTCAAGCTTGATCTAAACTCCCAAACATAACTTTCAAACCTTTGCAACACGTTCTCACTTTCTGACACGCAAAGCCTCCTTGCCGACATGGTAACCTCACCTCCAAAGCTTCCGAAACAATCGTTCAAGCTTGAGGATCAACTTTCCCTAATTTATCCATATAAAAATAGAGGACTCAATGCATCAAAATGCATTCAACAACACAGTAACATAAATCCTCAACATCCACTACTCAAATCTACTCTACAATATCTGAAATTAACATCAAACATCTTCCAAACTTAACCCAGCCATAATCTAATGTTTTAACCCATCACTTAACATCAATTAATATCTAAAAACACAACAACAACATCCTTATGCCTCCAACATTCATTTAACCACCACAACACCCCAAAAACTCACAACTAACAACCTAGAAATTAGGTATTCACATAGTTTTGGGATTCCAATGTTAAAGCCTACTTATTAACATTATTAAACATCAAAATCATGATTAGAATCAATAAATAACTCACCAAAATAGATTCCATTCGAAAATCAATCAATTTAACTTCGATTTGATAAATCTTCCTTTATTAAACCATCAAATCAAGTTAGAAAACATATGTAAAGGATCAATAACTTTGGAATTTCAATAAAGAACCTTGTATTAGAGGAGAAGAATGAACCTCACCTCTAATGGCTTCCTTTCTCCTTAATTGGATGAATTTTCATATCAAAACAATGAGAAACCAACTAGATTTTGCCAAGAAATCATTATAATTTCATTTGAAATCAAAGGATTTATTAAAATAAGATTTTACCTGAGAATTTTGAAGAGAAAAGAAATGTTTGGCTGGAGAGAATTGGTGAGAAAATCCTTTTTGAGAAACTTTAGTTACGTCAAATTGTTTAAAGCCTTTTTAATTATCCAATTAATTCTCCAAGACTTTTTATATTATTTTAAAATCATTAAAAATAGCCAATTAAGGGAAAAAGTCTGATATTGGACTTTGGGTAAATATCTCCTTAAAGATTCAAAGTTTTGAACATTTTACAAAACAATCACTAAAAATAATTTTAAAACTTTACAATTTGGTCACTAACCAAAATGCCCAATTTTGAGACCCCTTTTTGAACAATTGATTTTACCAAAATCATTTTCATATTAAATAATGATTTTATATTGTTTTCCATATTTTTATCTCATCCAAAAATATTTATTCCAAATTAAATTTTGAAACCGACTTGAATCCTTTAATCCGATCTAACGAATCGTCTAAACCACCTAGAAAACTCATGGGCCCAAAACTGGGGAGTTACAAGGAGGGTACTATCTGAGAGTTCACGGAAATCATGCTTAAGATTTTGGACCTGAGTGAGAAGGATGCACTTCTCAACTTTATGGATGGGTTATAGCAATAGGCCAGAACTGAGTTAGTGCAGAGGGGAGTAACAAAACTTTCCAAAGCCTTGACCATCGCTGAGTCCCTAATCAAAGTAGGTCGGAGGAAGTCTGACTCATCCAAGCCAAAGCCAAAGTACAAAAGCAAAAGTGGGGGAGACGAAGATAAGGAACAGACAAGTAGCGATGAAGAAACTTTAAGTGGCATGGAGAAGCCATCATGTGGGAATGGCAAGCCTCGGTACAACCATTAAAGGAGGAATGAAAAGGGGCCATTAAAGTGCTACTTTTGCCACGATCCACACATAATGAGGGACTGTCCTTTGAAGGATAAACTCTTTGCCATTGTTCAAGTTGAGGACAAGCCAGAGAAGGACGTAATGAGGCTTGGTACGATTGCTAGTGTTAGAGCAGTCAAGCCGAGGGTGGAAGAGGCGCAACTAAAGTGATACCAATGCAAGGGGCCACACAGGTTGTGAGATTTCCTGAATCAAGTCAAGGCATCCAAGGTGAAGGACAAGCTTGAGAGTAGCAAGGCTACAATACTTGGTATCTTGATTCTGAATTTTGCCAAGGCGAGGAAGGGCCAGAAGCAGAAAGGGTTGATGTTTGTCGATGTCAACATTGCAGGACAATTGAGGAGAGCTCTAGTGGACACTAGGGAAACTGATCTATTCATGTCCAAGAAGGCTACTAAGAAACTTAGCCTCAAAGTTGAAGGGTTGAGGAAGTTCTAATTATTAGACAAACACGGAATTTTGAGCTGCAGATTGGTGAATGGAAGGGCAAAGAAAATTTCAAGGTAATCCATCTAGATGACTTTGATTTTATTATGAGACTCATATTCCTTGACCGTGTAGATGCTCTCATCATTCCTTGTGCTGACGTCCTCTACATTTTGGATCCCAAACAATAATACATTATGCCCATGTATCGTGACAAGGAAAGAGGAGCCAAGACGCTGACTGCCATTTAGCTTGCTGAGGATGCACCAAGCCAATGAGACATCGCTTTGGAGGCTACTGTTGGGGACACTACCTTAGAGGGGTAAGAGGCGTTGGACTTCATGGAAGGGTCAATGCGTGAGGCATCAAACATCATAGGGACAGATGGGTTGATGTATTTTAGAGTGAATTCCACTAGAAGTATTTCAAATAAGGTACATATCAAATATGCTTGTAGTGTTTTTTAGTTTGATTTGCCGTCTTTGTTGGGTGTAGGGTGCAGAAAACCTAACCCATCAGGAAGTTTAAAAACTTGGCGAGGACATAAGGGGCCTTTTAGATTTTTGCAAGATCATTGAGCAATGTTGTGGCATTCAAGCCTTTTTGTTAGGATTGAAAGGGTCCAAGTCGAGAAAAATCACAACAAGTAAGAGGAGGCTTTTACGATCGAGATGTGCGCAATAAAAGGAAGCGAGATGATGTTGCAAGATGGCAATGGCAGAGGTAAGAAGTCCTTGTAGGGAGACATTACTGCCTGATTCAGAGTTAGGAGCAAGGCAAGGTACCGAGGGAGATCCATCCAAGCTGAGTTTATTTTGAGTCAATGATGAGGGCATCGCAGGATTGGGTGGGGGAGAATGTCATGGTCCGTGAGTTAGCAATCGAGACATGTGCAGAACAGAGTCCCAGGAGGTTCTTTGCAAGATCTTGGGCCTGCCTAAAAGACCACTTGACTTGGCCCGACCGTTGGGGGATGATAGAAAGCCCGAACACATTAAGCCTGGTAAATTAATAGATAGCATCTTACCAGGGAATATTCGAGAGGATCAGAATATCCATCAATGTGAATGCAAACTTAAGTAAAGAATACAAAGGTGATAGAGTTTCTTAGTTAGCTTTGATTTGGTAGGTGGCTTTCAATCTTAGCTGTTGTTGTAAATCAATCTCGTCCGTTCATTCTAAGGGGATTCAACTATAAATAGAGCCTTTCCCACATCATTTGTATTCATCCATTCATTGAGTAATATAAGCATTTACTCTATGAAAGCTCTCTCTTGTTCTTCGGGTTCTTCGTTTTCTTTTTTGGTTCTTAGTTGCTTTCTCGTTTGTTCGCTTCAGCTTAGAATGATTCTTATTTCTAGTGCCTTGGATGAGTTTGATCTTCCGAAGAGGGATTTCTGGTTGACTTAGTCATTTGTTACAAGAACATCGACTAAGGTCGCACAGTTTGCTAGACAAAACTCTAGGGATGTGACACATGCATGATGCACATTAATGCTTCTACGACAACAATGAGAAAAATCAATCTAAGCTAGGTGTATATCCTCCTTTGATAGCATAAAACAACATGTCAAATAAATAGAAGCAGCATCAGCAGTACCGATTACCAATTCCCGGTTAAAACTATAATTGTTCCCTGATCTGCATGAGAACACGACTATCATAAAATGGTTAACAACAAGAGAAAAGAAAGAGAGTACAAAACTATTTTTAAATCCTTAGTAGAAGAGCAAAATTTTACAAACTTGGGTCATGAATAATGCAACAAAATGGATTTGGTCTTGGATGCCCAAATTCAACATATTTAGTTTTTATGGTGAAAATTAGTAGTCATAAGCAGTTTCGATGTATGGATGTTAAGAAAGATTACACGACCATCATAATTACAAAATGAAATTCAAACTATGCTCTAACCTGATATTAGTTGTTGATGCTCATTGTGGAAAACCATAAAGCACATTCTAATGCATATGGTGCAAAACTTGATCACAATGCAATAACACCCCTTTTATTTGGCTAAACTAGCTTTCCTAAAATTTAAGAGGCAAAATAAGAACGATTGAGAAATACCTTTGTTTCTAAACATATAATTTCCACATAAAAAGAAGTAAAATGAGAATAAGAAGAAGATTTAACTTGAAGAGGTAAAATTCAACCAAGTAGCATACAAAAACCCTATGGAACTTGGCTTTAATACTAGATTATCATCATTTCCTATTGGCATAGAACTATCAGGAAAAAGAATATCGAGGTTTGAATTAGACTAGGTAAGCTCCTTGACTGTCAAACTAACAGTAGAGAAAATAAATATTACAAGTGTTTTTGCAACTTACTGGATGTTGCTCTTTTTAGAAAGTGTTTTTTCACCCTATCAAATAGTGAAAACCATCTTGCTTGATGCATCTCAACAGTAGCATAATGGGAAAATCCATCGGCTGAAATTCCTTTGGTATTGGGATCGCTTCATTGGTTAGAGGGGAATTCTTTTTATATTAGGAAATGTAGCTCTGTAAAAAATTTAGCTCCCACTTCCTTCTTGCTACGCCGCAGTGCTGCAAATGTAGGGCATAGTAGAATAAAAAAGTACATAAGTACTCGTCCCCACTATAAAGCCTAAACATCTAATAGTGATTTGAGTGAAAGAAAATGCCTAGAAGACGTCCTTTAATTTCTTGGTGAGGAAGTTCCAACCATTGAGATGCAACTAAAAACAATGTCTCATTTATATTAGTTTGGCCATTGTTTTCTTCATTAGTCACCAGAAAAACATGAATCATACATAAAACTTGAAAATAGTGGATTCCATGTAGTTTTCTTATACAGACTACAATGATCATAGGATATCTAAATCTTGCTCAGTTGCCACTTCTTTTCCCATTAAAAATATGAATATGTTAAAGAATAAACTCTCTCTGGACTGTAACCATTACAAATTCTCACTTTTTGTAGAAAGTGAAGACACACATGTAATGTTTGTTGATGCCTTATCAAACAAAGTGCTAATAGCATTTTCAGTTTTGGATGCCTTAGTTGATGATGACAACCTTAATATGAATGCATCATCCATACCGACAGGGTCTAATATGCTTGAATCACCATCTCCACTTCTTTTTTCTAATATTAAAAAAATTGGCTTATGCATTATGTCTCGTTCGTAAAACTTCACTAGCCTAGAACATGCGGCCTTAGACGCTCTCGAACAATGATTCACCTAAGTAAGCCTAAAAACGATCGAAGCAAGAGTGCTTAGATCCTCGCGAAAGCAATAGAACAAAGAAAGGAAATGGAAAACAAAAGAAGAACGAGGGAATTGAGTGAATGCTCAATGTATTACTCAAATCAGAAGTATGAAAGTGAGGTGAGGGTAAGCCTCTATTTATAGTTGAAGCAACCTACATCCTACGGCTAAGATAAAAGTACATCGATAGTCTAGATTGAATCTACAATATATGTCCCCTAATTCAAGGGATCATGTCAATTATGCCATAGATACAAGATTACAAGAGATATGCCAAGGAATTAAAGGGATGTAATATTGAGTTATCTAATTTCCATATTCGGTGTGCTTGGCTCTTCAACCCTAAGTGTTGGGCTAACTCGAATGGGTGCTAGCAAGCCCAAGATGGTGTAGAGAGATACCTTGGTAGCCTGGTGTGTGCTCAGCTTAGACCCTAGGGTGCGGGCTGTGACATTCTCCCCCGCTGGTTCTGGCGACACCCACGTCACTCGGCTAGGATTGTAGCGATCCATTTGGTTTCTAAATTGTCATAGCTTAGCTAGTTCCCAACTCTCTTCACTGTTTGAAAGTCCCTTTCATTGAATAAAGTACTCATGCCTCAGTCGGTAGCTTGGTCATTGAATAACTCTATATGCCTAGATCTCTCGAACCTTATTCTCGTAAGAGACCTTCACTCTGACTGGTGCTCGGTGTGACTTGCCTTAATCTAGATATGACTTATCTCGGTGGTATGGCTTGAGTAAGCTTACATGAATCAATAGACTTCACCACGTTCTTGAGGAAGATAAGTTGTTTCCTCCATCAGTGTTAGGTAACAGTCCCACTGGCTTCTTCATCTCAATCTTATCTTGTTGGCACACAAAACAATTCTTCACATAGGCCTCGATGACTTCTTCCATGCATGGCAAATAGTAGAGCTCGATAATTAAGGCTAAGGTTCAGTTCATCCCTAGATGTCCATCCCACTTGGAATCATGACACTCTTGTATGAGTTCCTTGCGCAACACCCTGAATTGAGGCACATAGAGTGATATCCTTTGGCATACAAAAAGTCCTCTTCGAGCCAAAACCTTTGGGTTTTACCTTTTTTGGCATAATTGATCAACATCTTGGCCGTTGGGTCATATGACTGACCCTACTTGATGCGCTCCAATAGTTCTCCTTGTGACAAGCTAACAAACTCCATGTTGTACCTTCGACTTAAGGCATTTGCAACTGAGTTCACTTTCCTTGACTTGTACTCCATGGAAAATTTGAATTCTATAAGAAATTCTTGCCAACAAACCTGCTTGGGAGGCAACTTATTTTGAGTTAGAAAATAACTATTTTCAACATTATTTGTAAACACGACAAACCTGGACCCAAGTATATGATGTCTCCATGTGTGCAAATAGTGCACTGCCGCAGTCATCTCTTTCTCATGGACTATGTATCTCCTCTTGATCTCATTGAGCGGCTTTCGAATGCAACCGAATGTCCTTATTGTATAAGAACCGCACCAATGGAAACAACGGATGCATCGGTATAGATTCTAAAAGGTTTGGTGTGATCCGGCAACACCAGCATTGGTTCACTCGTTATGGCCTACTTCAAGTCTTCAAAGGCTTTCTGATAGTCGAGACTCCAATCCCATGCCTTATCCTTCTTTAGCAACTCGGTTAATGGTGTGGCAATTTTGGAGTAGCCCATCACGAACCTTCAGTAATAGTTGGCTAGCCCCAAGAAGGATCTCAACTCGATCACCTTGGTTGGCGACTCCTAATCTTTAATTGCTCGGACTTTGGCCCTGCCCATCCAGATCTCGCCACCTCCAATGATGTGGCATAGGAAAGGGACCTCTTTTTGGGCGAACGAGCATTTTTCTTCTTTGACGTAGAGCTTGTTATGTCTCAAAACGTTGAACACCTTTCTCAAGTGCTCAATATGCTCCCCAAGTATCTTACTATATATCACAATAGCATCAAGGTAAACAACAACGAATTGATCTAAAAAGGGTTGAAGTACCTTATTCATGAGTGTACAAAAGGTAGCGGGAGCATTCGTGAGGTCGAAAGGCATCACAAGGAATTCTTATGAATCGTAGCGTGTCACACATGTTGTCTTCAGCTCATCTCTTTCAGTAATTCTTATTTGGTAGTATCAAGACCGTAAATCCAACTTGGTGAACCACCTTGCACCACCAAGTTGATCGAGCAAGTAAGCTATGAGTGGGATCGGGTACTTGTTCTTCACGGTGAGCTTGTTCAAAGCCCGATAATAGATGCACATACGAAGTGTTCCATCATGCTTCTTCTGAAACATCACCGGTACTCCATAAGGTGCCTTAGATGGTCAGACATACTTGACATCTAGGAGTTCCTTCAATTATCTGCGCAACTTCTCTAGTTCGGGCAGAGCCATTCGGTATAGGGCTCTAGTGGGTGGCTCCGCATTCAGCATAAGTTAAATCTTGTGGTCTACCTCCCTCTTCGGTGGGATATTCTTGGACAACTCGACATGCATCATATCATAGAATTCTGCCAAGAGTTGGTTTACCTCGATTGAGATATCTTCAGACATGGTCGGCTCATCACTTACCAACATTGTAAGTAGGTTGGCTCCTCTTTGTCCACCCTCTTGCTGAATTGACTGGTTGATAGCATCTTGACCCCAACTCTAGACTCAGTTTACTGGAATGATGCATCGATGTTTTAGGTCAAGTATGCACAAACAATCAACAAATGGGACATAGAGCGCATTAATCCAATCAAGGAAACTAAGCCCAATGACAAAATCAAAATCGTCAAGAGGGATTACCTTAATAGTTTCCTTACATGTCCAGCCTCTAATGTTGAGCTTGACTCTTTTTGCTACCCTCGAAATTGGAGCTTCTACGGTATTGACAATTTTAATGAACCCACTTGAATTCTCAACATGAAGGTCAAGTCTTTTGACAGCCTATTCTGATACAAACATTTTTGAGGCACCAGTGTCCATTAGCGCGTTCATCTTTTGGCATGCCACGATGATTTCCACGAACATCAGCCCTTTCTTCTTGGAACTTCCCTTCTTAACTTCCATATAACTAATTATAGAGTTACGCTTGATATCGTCCCTCTCATCACCATCTTTGTCTTGAATGGAAGCAACCTTGTATTTTTGTGGCCAGCTCTTCGCCAAGTGCTTACCTCCACAAGTGTAACATTGGAAGGTCTCGTTGTTCTTTTCCCACAGTTTGCAGAGTTGAACTCCACCACCTGATGGCTTTCCAGACCCGTTCTTGGCTTTGTCTCCCCCACCATTACTTTTGTACTTTGGCTTTGACTTGGTGGAGTCACGTCGATTAGCACTATAATCCTTCAATGATTCTGCAATTGCCATGGCTTTGGAGAGTTCTTTCACATCTCTCCGTTCTAGCTCGTTGTTGACCCACGACTTTAATCCTTCCATGAAATGGAAGAGTACATCTTTCTCGCTCAAGTTTGGAATTTGGAGTTGTAGTTCACTAAACTCCCGAACATAGTCTCGAATCGATCTGTCTTGTTTAAGCTTCCTAAGCTTTGATCAGGCCTCCTTCTCGACATCTTTGGGATAGAACTGCTACTTGATCTCCGCTTGAAACTTGGCCCATGTTTAAACAGTTGTTCCTCCATGCCTTTCATCTGAACATCTGCGATGCCACCATAAAAGAGCAATGCCAGTCAAATAAATCGATGCAGTACTTACCTTTTCGGTATCTGTAACCCCCTAAACCTAGCCCAGAAGAACTGGACTGAATTTAAGAATTCGCGTTTAAAACTTCTTCATCAAGAAATGATTTTAGGTTAAAATAATTTGTAATTCGAAGTAATTGATTAAATAAGTAAAACTCAATAAATACTCCAATTATTATAAAACTCAATCTTTTAATCATTATTATGATAGTTGATAAAATATCTGAAATCCAATTCATATATGCACTCATTCAATTAATTCAAAATTTAAATCAGTCCCAAATGTCCGACTTACATAATTGTCCCAAAATAATAGTCTGAAATTATTGGAAAGAGTTCATACTGAATAATAAAAATTATCTAAATAAAAGCGAGATGCTCCAAGTATCAAGTCGCCTAATAAGTCTGGATATCTGAAAGAAAAACTATAGGGGTGTAAGCTAAAGAGCTTAGTGTGCCTCTAAAGTGCAAACAAACACAAAAAAACTGTATTTTATTTTTTTATAAGATTTCTTAAAATCACATTAAATCTGATCAATCTAAATCATAATGATATGATGTCTGATGCATGACTCAATACCCAACTATCCAATATTATACAGAGTGGATGTTTCCCTCTCGTTTTTCAAACACAATTTCGATCCTATAACTCAAAGATATGATTTGAAAATCATAAATCTGAACTCTTATGAGTGTCTCATTTCTGAAAATCAAATGTTTGATTTAAAAAACACATTTTAATATACCATGCATGATGTTTCAAACATTCTCAAATCACAATTCAGATAATAAATCAAACAAGTATAAAATATCATTTCACAAATATATAGCACAATAAGAAATACACCTTAAGCAATAGTAGCTCTAATATCGAGAAAGGCGAGCCTTATGCTTATATCTAACTAAATTAAAACACACAAGGTATGATCTTTATATTAGAACTACCATTATCAATAAATCACCAACTATAAACATAATATTAATCTGAAGGTATACTCACATAAACACCTCAACGAACGTGAATGGTCAGACTGAATAAAACGAGGTAGCTCGTTGGCCTCAGTGTTAATACTTGAACACGAGAATAACTCGGGTCAAAACAATATGCAATTTTTATGAAATTACTAAGTACAATAAATTGTAAAGAGAAAAATAGGACTTTCGGGTTCAAATTTGACAAAAAGAGCAGCGGATACGGGCTCAGGACATAAAAATGGTTAAGAGGAAGTTTGTTCAAAAAAGTCAACTTTGGTCAAAGTTTAAAGTCAACCTTGGTTAAAGTCAAAGTCATTTGGTCAAGTTAACTCTTACAGTCAAAGGTTAACTTGGTCAAAGGTCAAATGGGTCAGGTATAGTCAAGGTCAAAACCAATTCAGTTTTGGTCCAGTTTGGTTTGGTCTGATCTGATTCAACTCAACATGTTTAGTTAGTTCACAAGCTTGGTTCGATTCAGCTTATTGGGTCCTTTAATTTCTAGGCTCTTCACTTAAACACACACACACACACACAACCTAATTAGGCCACTCAGTTTGAGTTTAAGCTAAAAAGAGTAAGAGACAATTGGGTTCAACCAAAAATACCAACTTACATAGCCCACCACCCCTTATACTATGTTGCACTATCTCTAGGGTTTATAGAACCCTAATGGTGGCAGTAAGGATGCACGTCAGCAGTGATGACAAAAATATAATGGTAAAGCAAGACGACATAATCAAATGATGACAGTGACACATAAAACACGGCGGCAGCAAGAAAATATGACTAAAAGGTCATTTTTGACAAAAACCAAGAGAAAACTGATAAACTATCCACGCCAATAAATCAAATAGACAAAGAAGGCAAACGAACCAAAAACATACCCAACTCTGAAAACAAAATGATGTAAGAGAACAAGGATATCATGAATGGTTAACCACAATTTTCGATCAAGGAACGGTTATCGAAGGTTAATGAATGTATGGGTTTTGAATGCGAGGGAACAAGGATGACAAGGGGGTGGCTGAGTGGCACATGGACGGTGGTAAGGGTAGATTGGATATTCACCAGCAATTTAGGTGAGGGAGATGATGATATCAGAAGAGTGAATGATACTTCGAAGGGGAGAGATACGGCTGCAGCTTTAGAAAAAAAAGAAGAATAGCCTATTAGGTTACAAGATGATTGAATATCTATTTTAATGGATAAATTACAATAAAAGCCATTTCATTGCACAAGGTTTTACAAACGAGCACCTAAGCTTTTCCTATTTTGTAAATTGACCCCCGACTTTCCAAATAAAGCCTCATAAATATGAATTTTCTCAATTTTGACCACAAACTCATTTAGGGTTTTTGAATTAAATTCCTAAATCATTAGGGCTTTTAATTTAAGGATTCAAAAATTAGAGTTTTTAAATTGGGGATAATTTTAGGGTGTTACAGTATCTCCCACAATACCCGCAGCTTTGAAATATTGCTCGAGTCCCCATATGAAGTTCTTAACTTCTTGGGCTGATCGTGTCCCTTTAAACTGCTTGGGCTTTGGGACGTCGATCCTGGGATTAGGCGATGTCACTTCAGCCATCATGCCACCAAGCATGGCATTCTTGTAGAGGAGTAGCTCGGCACTAAGCTTCTTAACCTTATCCATCAGTTCAGCCTTCATAGCCACCATTACGGCTTCAAGCGAACTGTTTTGCTAGTTTAACTTCTCGTACGTAGTGTCAAGAAGCCCTTGAACCTCCTCTATGACTTCATCCTTGAGGGAATTCATCCTCTCGAGACGTGGTTTTTCTTTCTCGAAGGTCCTTTAGACTTCGTTCATATTTGTCTCAAGTCTAGCGACTCCCTTGTGCAAGGTCAAAATGATGTCCCTTGAACTCTCTCGCTTCTTCCCGACAGTAGCCTGAGTCTCATGGTCAGATGCTGAGACCTTGTTGATGTTTTATGGTGCCATCTCTCTTGAATAAATAGGCTCTGATAGCACTTCTCACATCTGTAAAACTTCACTAGCCCGGAACGTGCAGCCTTAGAAGCTCTCGAACAATGACTCGCCTAAGTAAGCCTGAAAATGATCGAAGTAAGAGTGCTTAGATCCTCGCGAAACAATAGAACAAAGAAAGGAAATGGTAAACAAAATAAGAACGAGGGAATTGAGTGAATGCTCAATGCATTACTCAAATCAAAAGTGTGAAAGTGAGGTAGGGGTAAGCCTCTATTTATAGTTGCAACCCCTACATCCTACGGCTAAGATGAAAGTACATCAACAGTCTAGATTGAAGCTAGGGTATAATATCCCTTAATTCAAGGGATCATATCAAATATGCCATAGATACAAGATTACAAGAGATATGGCAGAGAATCAAAAAGATGTAATATTGAGTTATCTACTTGCCATATTCGGTGTGCTAGGCTCTTCAACCCAAGTGTTGGGCCAACTCGGATGGCGTATGCTAGCAGGCCCACTTCTTTTTCTAATATTGAAGAAATTGGCTTATGCATTGGCACTAGATAATCTCTTGCTTTCTTGTTCATATACGTAATATTGGGAGGCTCATTTGTATTGAAAGAACAAATTTTCTTAAACTAATTTTTCAAAACTAATTTGCTAAATTTTAGAATTAGGGTATAAAATTGGGAGAATTGAAAAATTAAGGTTTGTAAATTAAGGGATTTGAGAATTTGAATATTCAGCGACTTTCTTACTATTTCCTAAACGGTAGACGGCGACGGGTTTCCTTAAAAGAAGCAGGATAAACCTTATGGCAGTGGCACGGTGCAAATGAAAGAAGCAATTGCTACAGATAAGCGATCTGAGAAGAGCGATACAATAACGTTTGGTGTTGGGTTCATCGTGTCGGTGCCGACGACAACTACAAAATAGGCGTAGGGTGTTTAGGGTTTTTGATATAAAAAATAGATTTTTGATATTTGATTCTAATATTCAATTAAACAATAATAGAAAATAAAATATGAAAGGTTTATTAAATTTAAAATTATAATTTTATTTTGAATAACTATTAATTGTATATAGAGTCATACAAAAATTTAATCTTCTTTAATAGTCATTAAAAATTAATGGTGTTCAGTGGTGTAACGCATTAGTGGTGTTCGACGGTGTGCGACGCCTGCTGTAGACTCATCCTGAAGATTATTATCTTAATAACACATTTTTTTACTATTAGATCTAGGATGAGTCTAGAACAGGCGACACCCACTACTGAACACCACTAACGCAATACATCGCTTAACACCATTAATTTTTTTAATGACTTTAAATAACTATTAAAAATCTTAGAGGGTCGAATGTAATTAATCATATTTAAAAACAAAATTGGAAGAAATTATTCCATGAATCATTCTTACCATCTCATCCATGATCCTACTCAATTAAATAAAATCACATCATATTTATTTTCCACATAATATTTACTTATAAATTAAAATTTAGAAACCATCATCTTCTTTCTCATACCTTATATATTTAGACTTGATTTTTATTCTTAATTCTATTATGTTAATAAATAAAATCATTAAAATAAAATATCCAAAAGCTTAACCCACGAATCAAAAGAGACAAAAATAAAATAATTAAAGCTTATGACTTATGTCGACTTTTGCTAACACTTGGTAAACGATTGAATATTTAGTGTAAAAGTGCAAGAAAACAATGCCAATGTGAGTCTTATACGTGCAAGTATACACGGTCAGCAAGTAATACAACAGTAAGCTGAGTATCGAATCCAAAGGGATTGACCAAGAATTTATTTGCTTAATGTTTACTTGCTTGCATGAAAAATAAAAGTGTTGGAATGATTTGGGTTTTTGATCGAAAGATAGCAAAAACAAAGTAGTGAAAAATGAAAATAGTCTGGCAACGAAAGTGTTCAATTAAATGATGAGCGTTGGCAAGGGATGCCTAGATTTCACGCTACTTATGCCAGCCTTTAATAATGTCTTTCCTTGATTTTATTGCCGAGTAGATTAAAAGTAGTATTGCCTCTTTCGATGATAATACCCTAAGTTAACTATGAATAAATCCCTATATGTCTATAGTGAAGCTTTTCATTAATTAACTCAATTAAGTGTCAACCTTTACTCCTAAAGGGTAGACTCACTTATGAAGTAAGTTCATCTACTTGAACATCTTTTGTCGAAGCTTCTCGTCTTAGTATCTGGCAACTGATCATTTCCCCTTAAGTCTGTTAAGATATTAAGGTGCAATAAGCACATTATGCCAACTGTCGTATGAAAAAGGATTTGAGAAAATTAAGTACTTGTAGATAGAAAATAATGCCAAGGCCTTTTAAATTATTAAAAGCCAAACATAAATTTAGTGTTCATCGCAAACATCCCCCAACCAACTATAAAAGCTTAGTTCATGGTTGGGGGTCCATCCACAAAATATGATCGTATCTTAACAACACCATTCAAATAAAATTAAAACTATGAGAATGGTCAAGAAAGAGATCCGTCAATACAGCCCTTTGATTACTCCAGAGCTCTCAATCTTAGTTGGTCGAACTATGTCGCCTCTCGATTTACCACGGTGCAGCCTTCCTTCTGATTTGATCCACTCAAGTGGTGGCTTAAGCTTCTTTAAATAGGCTTTCATGGAAACCCTAGGATAAGCTTTTATGGGTTTAAAATTTGAATGCGTGAAGGGATAAGATGTGGTATCCTCTTATCCTGATTTGAATCCTCGGGCTGAGTGTACCGGGTCCAACGACTACTTTGACCTATCATCGAATATTAATTCTTTGCCAACCGAGCTTGGAATTGCTTGGTCTATCTATGCTAATTGTAATTCTCTTGCTTCTTTTCCTATGTTCCATACCAGCGCCTCTCTGTTATACCTACCTGCCTGTGTCCTGCATCAAAACCAGCAAAACAACCCCAAAACCTAAGGTGTGCATTGTCCTCAATGCGTGAAAACAACATATATACAGGCAAAATTTAAAATGCATGAACATGTAAATAAGAATGAAATGAAATTCAAGGAGTTTAAGAGGATGAGGACACCTTTCGGAGGGCTCTAGCCGTGAAACGAGTGTTTTCCTTTTGATGAAGCTTCCTCGACTGGGATCCATATGCTTCTTGAACTTAAGGCTAGGTTTTGATGCAGTTGTGGAACCTACAAGGTCATGGAGAACTTCCTCAACGATCTTCACCAACTCAGAGGTAGCCGGGACATCAGTGACAGCAAATGAGGTAGGTGTTGCAGGCGTGGTAATAGTCTAGGCATGGCTTTGAATTCCTTCATCTTTGAATTTAGGTGGTGTATCAGTTTTGGCAGATTCAACTTGTATTGGAGAGACTGGGATAGTGGCATCAAATTGTGTTAGAGTATGGACAGAGTGAGGACTGCCTGGCATGTCATCCTTGGCAAGGAGGTCAGCAGGGAATACTGGCAGTGTTTGCATATGCCTTCAAGGGTTTCCTTCATGGCACAGTCCCTAGCATACACATATTTCCAAAACAGGGAGTTTTGCTCCTCGGCTTTCTCAAACTTTTGGAGGATGATCTCATAGCACTGATTCAGCTGGCATCGGAGTCACAGATTCTGCCTTTTCACCTTTGTCTTTGGCACAGACTCGGCTATCTTTTACTTGCTCTTCTCTTTTGCCTCTATAACAGTCAACTGTCTCTATAAGGTATGAGTTATGGTGGTCCCCTTGCTCTTTTGAATGCTATCTAAATCGAGTTGTGGCACGATGTGTTGTTTGCAAATGATAGATATTAGAGAAAAAAAAGTAAACTTTTATTGCTCTTACCAGCACACTTAAACGCCTCTTCGATGATAAGTCGTCCAACATTAATCTTGTGGCCAGTCATGATAGAGTGCAGTAGTGCCAATCTTTCTTCCAAAACTATCTCATTGTGGGTAGTCAGCATCAAGTTTGCCTTTAAGAAGTTATTTCAGCCTCATGGCTGAGACTTTAATGCCAACCGTTTCCCAGTCTGATGTCCTTTTGATGACACGTTCCATTGGGTGTCAGCCTCACACGGTTCCTTCAATATTGTCTTTCTATTAGCATCGTCCAAAGATTCTGTAAACTTGGTGTATTCGTCCTCTGTTCCATCCAAAGAGAACATATTATTTGTATAATCTTTATCAAAACAAACACACTTACCTCGCACCATCAAGAAGGGTGAGTCTTTGGTCCTAAGATGAGCATAGAATTCTCGAACGACGTTGGCGTAGACTTCCCCTGGTGGTTGGTAAAATTTCTCCCACTTATGCGTCTTTATCACCTTGAGAAATTCTGTGGAATAGCCCAAGTTGGGTTCATTCTTGAACTCGAAACCCTTCTCATAGCAAAAGGTTCTTGATGCGAAATTCTCCTCATACTTTTTGCGAATTTCTTCATTGAAAAAGATCTTGAAGGGTGTTGAAGAATATGCCAAGAAAATCTCTTAAAAACTCGAGTGGTTTTTTCGAAGACATGGATTTAAATTTTACTTCTCTTTCTTGATAAAGACAATGGAAGGAAGAGTGAAAAGTATTTAGCTAAGAATTGGTTAGGGTTTAAGTAGATGAAGGCGTAAAACAGTTGAGCGTTTTAAATGGTGTTCTCAATTTGTCCGGTTGAGCAGGGATAATAATAAGGGTTTAGCGTGTTTGGGGGAGATAAACTGTGATGTGATAAGAGGTAAAGCGATAAGACGGGGTGGAAAGAGATGAAGTGATAAGGTGATTAGGTTAAAATTTGAATTTCAACTTTTCACCTTGGGCGGCTAGGGTAAAATTCAACACTTAGCAAAAATTTTCATTTTTTCTTGGGCCGAGCTCTATGAAGCATTGGACGGCTAAGATAAATCTCCTTTCTAAATTTTCTTATCACCCCATGCCATTCTTTTTCCTTGACATTCTGTCTGGCAACAAATTCTTGTATCCACTCAACAAAAACCTTTCAACGCAGCAAAAGAAAATTAAAAATTAAAAGAAAATAAAATAAATGAAAATACTAAAAAATAAAAACAACTAACCTAATATATACAAAAATCAAATCATGATGATGACGTTTATGGAACCTCTGCCAAGAGGACAACCTCCTTGGCATCATTGTGAGTGTCTTCCAAATAGTGTTTCAATCTTTGGCCGTTTACTTTGAAAATTGTTCTCGTTTTCAAGTCCTTGATATCAACTGCTCCATGAGCATATGGTTTCACAACTTCAAAGGGTCCTAACCATCTAGACTTGAACTTACCTGGAAACAACTTTAGCCTCGAGTTAAATAACAAGACACATTGGCCTACCTCAAATTGCCTTGGCAATATCCTGTTGTCATGCCATTTTTTTGTTCTTTCTTTATAGAGTTTTTCATTCTCATAAGCTTGTGTTCTGAATTCCTCAAATTCATTTATGTCCAATAAACGTTTTGTACCGGTAGCTCTCCACTCTATGTTAAGCTTTTTGATTGCCCAATAAGCTCTATAATCTAATTCCACTAGCAAGTGGCATGCGTTCCCAAACACGAGCCTATAAGGAGAAGTTACCAATGGATTCTTAAAGGTTGTTCTGTAAGCCCACAAGGAATCATCTAGTCTCAAAGACCAGTCCTTCTTCGTTGGATTCTCAGTTTTTTCCATAATGTTCTTGATTTCTTTGTTTGAGATCTCCGCTTGGCCATTTTTTTGGTGATGGTGAGCTGTGGCAATACATTGTTGGATTTTGTATCTACACAGATCTCTAGAGATTAAATTGCACTTAAAATGTGTACCTTTAACTTGAATGATGGCTTTGGGGCACCGAATCTAGTAAAGATATGCTTATGAAGAAACTTGGCAACAACCTTGACATCATTTGTTGGCAAATCCACCAATTTTACCTATTTTGAAACTTAGGCAACAGCCACAAGGATATATAGGTTCCCAAATGATGGGGGAAAGGGACCCATGAAGTCTATTCCCCATAAGTCAAACAGCTCCACTGGCATAATATTCTAGAGCGGCAATTGGTGTCTACTAGAGATGTTGCCCATCCGCTGGCATCGACCATAGGCCTTGAAAAAGTAATGAGCGTCTTTAAACAATGTAGGCCAAAAAAATCTAGACTGCAACACCTTGGCAGTGGTCTTCATTCCAGCGAAGTGTCCTCTATACGGAGTTGTATGGTATAACTGTAAAATGTTGTGCTCCTCCTCCTTTGGCCCACATCGGCAAATCACTTGGTCGGTACATTCTTTGAACAAAATTGGCTCATCCCAATAATATTGCCAAACATCTCGCAGAAAGTGTTTCCTGGCATTACTCGCCAGATTTAGTGGCAAAATATTGTTTACCAGGTAATTAACTATGTCAGCGTACCTGAATAGATGTCTAGGAAGCAATAGTACGCCATACCTGCCAGTCTATCCAACATTTGATTGATGAAGGGCAGGGGGAAGTGATCTTTCTTGGTGGCATTACCCAGCTTTCTATAGTCCATGCACACTCTTCACCCGATAATAGTTTTGGAAGGAATCAACTCATTCTTGATGTTTTGAACTACGGTTATGCCACCTTTCTTTGGCACACATTGCACCGGGCTGACCCACAAGTTGTCAAATAGATTATCCTAGCATCTAGCCACTTGATAATTTATTTCTTAACTACCTCTTTCATGCTTAGGTTCAGTTTTCTCTGGCCCTCAATTGTTTTGCCATGATATTCCTCCAAGATTATTTTGTGCATGCAAATAGTGGGGCTTATTCCTCATATATCGGCCAAGGTCCATCCTAGAGCTTGCTTATATTTGCTTACTATTTCCAGCAATCTTTCATTCTAATCATTAGTTAGATCAGCAGCGATGATCACTGGCATAGTAGAGTGTTTACCTAAGTAGGCGTACCTGAGGTGGTCTGGCAACATTTTCAGTTCTAATTCTAGTGGCTCCTCGACGGATGGTTTAGTTTCTTGATTTCTCTGCCCACCATCTCCAATGGCTCTGGCTGGCCAAAGTAATTAACAACTTTATTCTCCAACGTTGGTCCTTCAGTGTCTTTATTCGTCTTAATTTCATCATCTCTTCCTCTAGAGTCGTCTTCCATGTCTTGGCACGGTTGTGCCACATCTATAATGAAAATGGACTCCATCATCTCATCATCTTGGTAGGCCTCTGGTTTATCTGCACATTTAAGACCTTGAAATACATTAAACGTAACATGCTGGTCATTCATGCGCATAGTAAGTTCACCTTTTATGAACATCAATTAAGGCCCTACCTGTGGTAAGGAATGGTCTGCCTAATATGATTGGGATATTCATGTCTGCCTCATAATCTAAAATGATAAAATCAGTTGGAAATATAAATTTATCTACCTTTACCAGCATATCCTCAATCTAACCCTTAGGTTGTGCAAAAGATCGGTCTGCCAAATGAAATGCTACGGTGGTAGGCCTTGCTTTGATGCCGAGTTTTTTGAAAAAAGACACTGGCTTAAAATTGATGCTGGCTCCCAGGTCACACAGTGCTTTACCCATGAATCTGTTGCCAATGGTACAAGAAATAGTAAAACTTTCTAGATCTTTCAGCTTAGGTGGTAGTCGATTAAGTATCATAGCACTGCATCCCTCAGTGAGAGCTACAATCTCGAAATCACCCAATTTTCTCTTTTGGGACAAAATGTCCTTCATGAATTTAACATAATTGGGCATTTGCTCAAGAGCTTCTACTAACGGTATATTGATCTGCAACTACTTAAGAACTTCCAAGAAGCGCTTAAATAGCTGATCCTGCTTGTGCTTCTGCAGTCTTTGTGGAAACAGTGAATGTGGGTAAGCAAATGCTAACTCTACCAACTTTTCCAAAGGTGTGCTAGCATCCGACTAAGGTCTGGAATCGAATAGCGGTTTGGCATTGCTTATGTCCGCTTTTTTCTTCTCTACTTCTTGTGGTTCATCTACTGGTCCTTTCTTTTGGTAATTGGCTGACTGCTTGAAAGGTATCTCAACCTCGCATTGTTTGCCACTCCGAAGAGTTACAACTTTGCATTGTTCATTACCTCTTTACCGAGCATATTCTGTATCACTTGGCAATGCTGCCTTGGATCGATTACTAAGTGCAATGGCAATCTATCGAATTTTAAAATCCCTAAATTTAAAACCCTAATATTGGAATCCCCAATTTCTAAATTCCTAATATTTGGGAATTAATTGATTTTTTTAAATGAATCTAGTGACCTTTTTATAAAGAATTAATATTAAGTACCTATTTTGTGAACCCTGAAAAAGAAAAAGGACTTACCTTATAATTTATCCATTTAAAATTTGTTATAAAGCCAACAATTATTTTGTTTTACCCTAAATCACTCACGTCGTCATCATCACCTTACCAACATCTATTTTCGGCACCCACATGCCATGATTGTATCTGTCGGCCCCTTTACGCGAGTGTCTTTGCAGCCACCAACCAAGCCACGTCAACCACATCTTTCTCGAGCGTGAGCCCAACGTTCTGGTAAACCATAGTCGTTGGCACCACTGTGACCCTCTCCTCGATCTGTTGGTAAGCATTTTAACCCTTTAACCTCGATCAAGCCACCCTCTCTTACCGTCCGTTTTCCCTTGTACCTTCTCCTTTGTGCCGAGCCTAAGGATGCATTGCGTACTTATTTACCACCGCAACATTCCAGTCTTGTCCAGCGCCCCATCAACCCCCAGCTGCCTCCCCTCAACCTACATCTGTGACCCTCAAACATTGTTACCGAAACAATAGATCGGTTGACCCTGAACTTGTTGGTGGTGTGAAGTAATAATGATATTATTATATTAATATTTCTTTTAGTCGTTTGTTTTATAATGTTATGTTATACTATTATATGATTATCATAGTTATAAGTAAAAGATAAACATATAGATTTACATACACACGCTCTATTATTTACATATATACATACATATATGAATATATATATATATATATATATACTGTTTTGTTGTTACAATGATAGTTTATAAGTATTATCAAATATTTATTATATATTATACTGTTACATTTGTTAGGTAATATACTTGTTTTAACATATATAAATATACATATATATATGAGGTATTATATGATCTCTATATCAAATGTTATTATTATTAATTTATTATGAGTATATTTTTATCATACATATTTCCATACAAATATCGTTTTTATTACCATTATACATGTAGTCAGTGTAATTTGTTTAACCCAAACTGCTATGACCTGAAACACGACCAAATATGTCGACCCGACCGAATCAAGCACAACCAACCTGTGTAATTAGTCTAACCTGAATTGTTCGACCCACTTTACTCGAATCGTTCAAACCAGCCGTGCATTCGACTAATTTGGAGATCAATGTTACGAATAAGATAAGTGTTTTGTACCAGTGAATCCGTAGAATAAGTATTTTAGGAATAATTCCTTAGTCATAGTGATGGATATTAATTATAACTTAATCTCATAGGTTCTGATTTAGCTAGACCTGAGCGTGAGGCGCGTTCTTCTCGGCACTAGAGCTACTGCTTGCTAAGGTGTGTCGCTTCCTGTGCCACATATTTGTGTGTTCCTACTGTGCTATATTCTGAAAAATAATGTTTTATATTTTGCTTGATTTATTGTCTGATTGATTGTGATTTAAGAATGTTTTGAAAACATCATGCATGACATAGTAAATTGTGTTTTAAAATCAAGCATCGGATTTTCAGAAATGAGTTGCTCGTAAGAGTTCGGATTTATAATTTTACAAATCATATCATGAGTCATGGGATCGGAATTGTGTTCGGAAAAGTGAGGGAAACCTCCACTCTGGCGAGGGCAACCTCCACTCTGTATGATATGGATAGTCGGGTATTGAGTCATGCATCGGACATCATAACATTATGATTTGGATCGATCGAATTTATTATGCTTTCCGAAAAGACTTTATTAGAAAATAAAAATACTGTTTTGCTTTTGTGTTGCTTGCACTTTAGAGACACACTAAGCTCTTTAGCTTACACCCCTATAGCTTCTTCTTTCAGATATACTCAGACTAATTAGGCGACTCGGTACTTGGAGCATCTCGCATTTTACTCGGATATTTTATTATTCAGTATGAACTCTTTTCAATTATTTCAGATTAATATTTTAACATATTTTGAAATATTTTGTAATTCGGACATTTGGGAGTTTTAAATTGGGATTTTGTTTCAACGTGCATTTCTGGATTTAATTCGGATGTTTTTATTAAATTTTTATGATATGTTTTAATGTTGTGATTCATCATTAACTGAGTTATTTTACGCTAATTATTATTATTTAACAATAACTTTGTTTCATAAACAAGTAAAGCTAAAATGCGTTTCTTGAAGGACAAGCTTTCAAACTTGACTTTCAAGGTTTAATCTAAGCAATTAGGTTAAATTTAAGGGGTTACATTTATCATCCAAGTATTTGGGGCATTAGATCTTTTATCAAGAAATGATCTGAATTAAAAGATTTGAGGTGAAATGATTTATCGGTTATTCACTAAACTTGGATTTTTTACCGTTCATCAATTCCTTATTCGAGCTATTCAGTCTTAACCAAATTATTATCATTTTATCATAAACAGTACAACTTTAAAATAATCAACGGTAATCGAATGACCAATCATATTTGTTCATGCATTAACCAATCACCAACATGTTCCATAAAGCATACAGTAGGTAGTAAAGTATTAACTCGACTCCGGCTACATTGGTCGTCCATTAATACACTCGTTGATCGCTCTTGAAACCGAATTCGATGTCCCCTAAAAATCCCGGATACATGGAAATGTGAATATCTTCAATTAAACATATCACATAATCAACCCTTTACTCAATACATTGCTCCTAAAGTGAATAATTATATACATATGCATGCTCAGGTTCAGAGTCGGATTCGGAGGATTTCGGGTTAGAATTTCCTTCAAAACTAGACTCAGGACGTTGAAAAACCCAAAATATGAGTTTTCAAAAAAGTTGACTTTTGGTTAAAGTCAACAGTCAACGGTCAGGTCAATTAGTCAAAGGGTCAAAGGTTAACCGATTCGACTCAATTGAGTTGACTCAACTGGGTTGAATTAGGTGAGTTGACTCGACTGGGTCGACTCGATTAACGGGTTGACTCGATTGGGTCAGGTTTGGGTCGTGTCAAACAGGTTCGGACTTGGGTCAAATAGGTTCAGATTTGGGTCGGGTATTGGGTCAAGCAAGCCGATTCAAATTTATTGGGTAGTTTAGCTCGGTTTAAGGGCCAGACTGAACAAAAATCGGTCAAACCGGTCCGGTTCAATCGACACCAACCAGGGTGGTCATAAACCGTATCTGGGCGACGCATGCTCGCCACGCATGGCCCTAAGTTGCCGAAAAACACCACGAAATGTCGATAAACGATGTAGAAAATGAAATGGAAAGATCTATTGATGCTTACCATGCTCAGAACGGTGGTGAACACAGCGAAGATTTAGAAAATCGAACAATTTTCTCACTTCAGGCGACCACAAAACGATGGAGAAGCGACGGTTGTTTGAGTCAGTTTTGTTCGCCACGACACGGGGAGGACGGTGGTGCTAGAAGTGTCCTCAATGGAGCAGTCTATGATGAAACGGCCAAATACTCCAAACGAAAACCCTCAACTCTCAACGAAACTCTCAGGCGCTCTTCACGGCCAACGACGATGTGCTACGGCGAGTGAAGAGCTGGGCTATGGTCGAGTTGTGGAGGCGGTTCGGATGGTGGTAGTGGTGGCAGCCACGGATCGGCGGTGGATTAGATCGGACTGCGCAATGGTTTGGGAAACATGGAAATTTCTGGACTCTCTGACTCTATCGATTCAAATGCCAAACATTTTTTTGGGGTAAATTGATAATGGCTGGGCTTTTAATTATTTTATTTTGGTATAGACCTATCAAGTATAGCTTAATAATAAATTATAGCAATTAATAACTAGAATTGGCCTTAGCTCATATGGTTAAGACTTAAACATATCATTTTAAGGGTCATACGTTCAATCCCCTTAGCCCTCACTTCCCTAATATTTATTTTCCTCATTACTCTCTTTATTTTAGCCCTTAACCTAAATTGTATATTTCAAAATAAATAAATTAGGGGTGTTACATGGTAGAA
This sequence comes from Hibiscus mutabilis, assembly GCA_019671005.1. Taxonomy (NCBI): domain Eukaryota; kingdom Viridiplantae; phylum Streptophyta; class Magnoliopsida; order Malvales; family Malvaceae; genus Hibiscus; species Hibiscus mutabilis. Next base: position 8,591,557 of record CM033752.1, on the reverse strand, counting down.
ATAAGTCCAACTCCCGAGTAGTTAGGCTTTGCATTTTGGGCACGTGGATACCGTGCAGAGGTGCCTGGTCATGTCTTATCCTCATGCAACCTGAGGGCTCCGGGAACGTCAATCTCTATACGGGGTCTTACTTTAGAGAGACAACTATCGTGGATCATCCTCGGTGTTCACCAGTTATTGAAGAGCCAGAGGGTATTTGAGGAATTGTGCGAAGACGACAGATTTGGATAGTGCCAGACCCTATGATAGCCTGTGGATGGATCGACAGAGCTAGGCTCAACTTTCCGAGTGTTAGGCTTTGTATGTCGGTCATGTGAGAGTAGTTACTATAGCGCCTGATAGTGTTTATTCTAAGATTGCTTGGGCTCCGATAATATTAGCCTCTAGAAGGTCCCAACTTCAAAAGGGTCGCTATCGTGAGCTATCTCCGGAGCTTACTAAATATGGAGGCGCTAAGGGTTACTCCCGAAATAACGCGGAGGTGAAAACAAGTTTATATATGTATACACAAAATAATTTTATTCACATTATGAGTATGACAAAATCTAATTAACTTATATCACCAATTTCTTTTAACTTCACTTGTTATGTCTATCCCATTAATAAAATATCCGATTAAGTTTGATGTCATGAGTCAAATGACACCAACTCAATGAAAATATGAGAAAATTAAACTCCTAAAGTTTATACATAACAAAACTACGAGTATAATCATGAAATTTAAAGTTTCTTTTATAAAAAAAATATCTATTTATTTTCAAATTTATGAACACGTTTACTTTATAAAATAATACCACAACATAACATAACAAAAATGTACAAAGGCAGTGTCCGACATTGAGTCATTGAAAGAATGAAGGTCAAAATACTATACAAGGATGTTAAATTTAAAATGTTTATCCCTAATATCCATCTCAAAAATAAACCCATTTCCTTCCCTAATAAATCAATGTTATGGCACATAAATTAGCAACACCTTACGATATTTAGCGCTTCAAGCAGACAAGCACCCCAATGCTAGTCAGGACAACTGCACCCGCCAATAAACCCAAGTACAGAGTTACTGCTTCAATTCTCTTGGCACTTGAACTTGCTTCTGATTGTAATTTTTGACCGGACTCGGAAAAAACCAGATATAATCTTAACACCTGTGCCAAAGGATGAGAGAATTATCGAATCTAGAATGTACCAAACTGCAGAAACAAAATACGACTGTCTGACAAGGGAATGCCAATAGTCCGGTACAAACAATGTACCTTCTTTCCTTGCAATTTAGCACTGTTAACCGCAAAAATAAGATCACTGTCATTGGTGAGTAAAACCTCGTCACCTTCATCGTCTTTATACTATATAACCAGAAAGAATCAATGAATGTACGAGGACAAACAAAAAAAATTAGGCAACCACAGGAAGTTAGTACAAAAAAATAACAGACGGCTCACCAAAAGATGAGGGCGTCTATGATCATCAGTGGAAGCATTTCTTTGCATCACAACTGATAACAGCTCATTTAAATTCTCAGTACCTGAAGAACAAAATATAAGTATGCTACTTTTGCATGCACGATAGATAATGGGAAAAAGGATAGCAAAGCCTGCAAAGCATGTACATAATATTCAGTCCTAGCCTATATAGTATTTCATTCTTCCCAATACAAGAGTCCAGGTATCAGTTCATTGTTTCTTCAAATGACAAGTATCTAAATATATTCAGATCATTTACTATCGCATGTAGCTTGACCTTGCTACGTACCAAAGCTGAATCGTTGTAGATAACCCTTACGATCCTCAAATTTGAAAGAAAAAGAGTTCCCAGGGCCAAGGGAATGATGGGGTGATAGCTTTCCAGTCTCTACACCATCTGATGCATTGACTGCAGACCTGTCACTGAAATGAACATTCCGCATGGTTAATTCCACAGTATAACAGATTAGGACTGTAAGTGAGGCAGGATGAGCAATACCTCTGTGTTTCATAATCACCTGGCGGCTCTAAAGCAAGGGCAGAGTCCCAGAATTTTTGCATCATTGAGTTTGACATTTCATTAAGAGAAGCTCCAGAGCTACTTTCAACCTTCAAAAGATCAAAATTTTGGAAATAAACATTAAAAGGGGTAGGGTAAAAAACTGCTTTACTCCTTCCTATAATTAAAATAGAATGTCAAACTCAGATTGTCATTTTAATTTTTTGTTTGTCACTACAATGAATCAAGAACGTATTCAACAAATTCAGAAGTATTAAACTATGTAGCATAGATTCCTGTTTGAATAAAGAGATTGGGAAGGTTTTTTCCTACAATTTCTCATGTTTTATTTTTCTTTTATTCAGGATTTATTGATTGTATCTTAATTTGTGGGATTTGATTATTACTAGAATTAAAGGAGGAATTGGTGTCAAACATGTCCTTTTTTCTCCTATGACTTCTAGCAGCATCATGTCTATTGAACAAGAAAAATAACAGTTTTCCTCTCTGAAATTCTACATGGTTCTATAGCTTGAAAATTGATTCTTCTATGACAAAACATGCCTAGCCTCCGAAATGGCTACAAAAAAACAACCTAAACTCCAAAATCACCACTCCAAATAGTTACAGTGAAACCACACCTTTTAGCAGACATCAGATGGAATTCTTTCGAAAGCTTCTCAACCATCCAAAGCCATCATTCAATCAAAGTCGTACCAACAATATCATTGGAGCATGCTCTGTTGCTCAAATAGGTAATTTCCCCGTGGCTTTGAGAACCCACATGCAGAAAAACAGCTCTTGGATAAACTTGAGAGCATCATATCAATATGACTGGAAATGCTACATCATATAGTACTTACAAACAAAGCTTTGAAAATCTCATGGTTCAGATTGTTATGGAATATTATAAATGGGGAAAGATGGATCGGTAATTATCACCGATAGGCTGATTTTAAATTATGTGTTATTGAGTTCCAATTTGATTGTAACTTGCTGTCCATTAACAAACTCACCTAAGATTTGAAGTACCTTACTAATTTTTCCCCAACTCATTGTAAATTTTACGACTTAGAATCAGGGAGGATGAAAGGCAATTAAGGGACATACGGGGAGATGTGGAGAATTGTTCATCAAAGTTCATGTATACACCTTTGCAAAATGAGATTACGGAAAGGAAAAACGGGCACCATGAAGTTGCCAATTCCATTATGCTCACCATGAGTGTTCCTAAGCATTTTTAGGATGAGGCAATTCTTACACCCACATATCTCATTATTAGGAAGCCATCAAGAGTTCTATAATTCAAAACACCTTGCCAATTTCTTCTTTCATACCCATATACTCAACTATCTCACTTTAGCATATCTGACAGTTCCGGAGCAGAACCATGAATCCAATCGAAGTCCAGATGTTCTAGGTAACACATTTCAATCTTATATTCATAATGATCTTAATATTCCTATTGCTTTGGAAAAGGATGCAGTACCAAGAAATTCTGAAGATCCAACCTACAACTTTGTTTCCTATGATAGTTTTTCATCAAAGAAATCAATGCTCTTAAAAAATAATACTAGGGAACTGTCAGATTTGCTAGAAAAGAAGCGACCAATGGGGTTTATGTGGATTTTCACTATCAAACATAATCAAAATGGAAGTGTAAGTCACTACAAAGTAATGTTTTTGCTAAAGGGTTTACTCAAACCTATAGTATTGTCTATCATGAAACCTTCACTCCTTTTTGGAAACCTTTTTTGAAGCAATAAAGCATATTGGAAAAAGAAGCAAAAGCAAAAATCAAATGGACCTTAAGTTAATTATCTTCCGCTTAGCATAACAAGCATTACCTAAATATACAATATCACAAAATAAAAAAGAATTTGATATACGTGGAAAATGCATACCATAGAAATTGCTGCATGAGTGATCTGCAGAACATCTAAACAAGCAGCAACACTTCCATCTGCACAACCACCATTTCCATGCACATATAAAAAAAGAATTGGGATTCTAAAACTATATAGAACAACCAAAGCTCACCTTTGTCTAGAACAGGAAGATGTAAAAGCTTCCCATCATTCATTAAATGCAGTGCATCAAGGATTGTTGTTTCTACGGTCACACATTCAGGGTTTGGTGACATCACCTATATGATAAAGAAATTATCAGTTTGGTTATAACAAGTATCAAAAGAAACATCAATTTGGAACCACACCCCATGAAACTAAACTAAAAATATTTGCAGTTTAACTCGTGGACCTATCTCATGTCAAAAATACATGATAAAAATTGCACATCCATTCCAAGGCATACCAACAACACAAGTAATCAAAATTAAAATGCAATATATATGCAACTGATCCTATCAAAATTATTGAAACTTAAAGAACCAAAACATTTTCATGTTCCAAATTAATTTAATCACTACTTTATTGCACCATGCAACATAAACCACTGGTCATTGTCCAGGGTAAAGCTATTGGAGTAACTATGATTAACTCAAAACTCAACCACCACCGGAAAGTGGTAGTGGAAAACAAGCAATTAAACTCGGGAGAGTCATTAATACAACTTATATAAAAAGAAACAAAAGAAAGGACATTGGCATACTTTTCAAAACAATATCAAGATGCCACTCCACCGGTAACAAAACTATATACAGAAATTGTTAAGCACAAGAATCATATATAGATGCTTAGAATATATTATCTGCCAATGTATATATGCACAAGAGAGTTGAAACTCAGTTTTAAAATATATATAAATACAAATACAAAATAAACTAAAGGTTAATATCTCCTGTAAACATCGGTGGAGGTAAATAACAAAGACCATAATGTACATCAAATAAAAAGGGGTAAAACATATTTTGGTATCCGAACTTGGCATCAAGGTGCAATTTGGTATCTGAACTTTTTGCATTGGTCCAATTAGGTACTTGAAGTTGGCTTTAAGGTTCAATTTGGTACCTAAACTCTTTTTTGTCCAATTAGGTATATGAATCCAAATTGGTTCTCAAACTTCACATTTTGGTCCAAATTACCTTAGTTTTAAAGGGCGCTAGACGCTCCGAGGCACAAAGGGTCCTTGGAGCCGAAGCGCTAGGCAAAGGCGCTCGCCTTTCGTAGGTGAGGCGCCCTTTTGTGCTAAAAAATTATAAATCAATCCTATAATATATTTTATACTTAAAAAAATATAATTATATTATAAATGCTAGAAGATCAAAATATTTCTATTAGATGTAAATTTCCAAACTGATAAAAATAAATATTTTAAAATATTGATAAGTTTATATTATTTGAATATACAATTTTAGTATTTTACTTTAATTAATAAATATTTAGAAAAAAAAAATTTATTTTATTACATTAATTTAAAAAAATTAATATTAAAAATAATTTTTTTGGTCTAGATTTATCAAGTCACAAAATTAATAATACAAAACAATATAAGGGGATAATGACCACCCATTTTTAAAGTTAGCTGGATTTATTTTTGAGTTTGGGCCATTATGTTTAGACTAAATGTAATAGGCTTATGACTAACCATTTTTTATTTTAGTTTAAAAAAATCATGCAAACCCTAGTATTTTTAAACCCTAGCAGCAGCCTCTCTTCCTAAACTCCCAATCCATTGCTGCCGCAGCTCAGAACATCTCACCATTTTTTTGCTTCTCCAAGGTCATCCTTCACGAATCCTTCAATTTTCCTTTATTTTCTTCATTTCCCGTTCTGACCCAAAGCCCAACCACAACGGCTGCCTTGAACTTCGTCATGGCTGTCCAGAAGGCGTCAGAAGCGCAGCGCCTTGCGCCTCTTCAAAAAGCGCAAGCCTTGCATTGCCCAGCAGCGCCTCTCATCCCTCGCCTCGCCTTTGCCGGTGGAGGCGTTTTTCACGTCGCCTCACTACGCTTAGCGCCTTGGGCGCGCCTAGGCGCTGTTTTAAACTAAGATTGGTACTTACGGAAAATGACTTATTTGAACCATGAAGCTAAGTTTAAGTACCAATTTGAACCTAAAAGCCAAGTTTAAGTACCTAATTGGACAAAAAAAAATCTTTAGGTACTAAATTGAACCTTAAAGCAAAGTTCATCTACCTAATTGGACTAAAAAAGTTTTGGTATCAAATCGCAGCTTGAAGCCAAGTTCAAGCACCAAAATATACATTTAACCAATAAAAAAATCAAGATGAACCTTTTCCACCGGAGTAAGCTCAGCAGGTAGATTTTGTGCCACAACTTGTAGAAGGATATCCTTTGAACTGCAGTTCATAGCATTAAAGCAACCATAAGAAATCACGATATCTGTCAAATGACTCAAAATATACCTTTAAATCCACACCAAATGCATGCAACAGTGCAAAAGATCCAAATAAACTAATACTAATAACTTCATGAAAGGCCTGTGCAGAGTAAAAAATGTTACGTTAGTATGCCCTGAATTTTGTTCCCCGTAACTGCAACAACTGAATTAACCTGCAAATCCCGCATCATTTTTGCAGCAACAGAGACAGGGTCTGATGAAGAAACAATTGCAACTCTGAAAAAGGAATAAGTTAGGGTTGGTAAAGCAAATAATAAAACAAACATGACTATTAGGAAAATGAATTTTAAAATAACAGGCCATCAGACAACTGAGATAAAAAAAATACTTAGAATTTTCTGCAACAATATTTAACAAGGATGGCTTGAACATCCGTTCCCTCAAAGTTTCCATGAAGCCACGTGATCCTGAATAGAACATGACAAGCAAAACAAAATCTTAACCAAGAAATCATAGGTTTCAACCTGTATGGTAAGAGCACTACTCTATATGCTTGATCACGCGTCTCGTTCAAAGATATATTGCTAACCTTTATTTATATATAAAGATATAAAGAAATACTATAGCAAGGAGAACTAGAAAGTAACAAAAGTTTTTAATTTGTATGATTTAAAATTACGCCTTCCCTATTGATGCATAAGTTAGGAATGCTGACAAATTGTTAGTGTATGACGTCTCCAAAACTTTACAAAATAATTTCCACAAACTCAGAAGGTAAATTATTTGAATACCACAAGCATGGACACAATTGTCAAGTGAAAGTAGAGACAGAAGATGTCAAACACAGGATTTCTAACATATAGAGATATGTCTATGCATTAAGTACAGAAGACATGTACTGTTATTCAGCCCAGCACCTCCCTCTGAAAAATATATAAATAGATAAATAAGAAAGAAATGACTACCAAAGGCCATATACAACTAGAATAAGTACTATTTTCCCTATGAAAATAAAGCCCGTAACTTTTCATTATGGTATTGTACAGGATTATACCAAAATTTAGTTCAAGAGAAAAGGAAAGGGGCTTAAACCAACTATGCTTATTAGCAACGTACTTTCATCACTCACTGCCATCATCTTCTCAACAATACTGTAGTTATCACATATAAAAAGCACAAAATTACATTGAATTACAGGACTCTTCCAATCACTCCTCCCTCTCTCCTCCCTATTCTCTACCTTCTCCTGAAGATAAATATTGTTGGAACAACAGAGGCAACAAGAAGAGCTTCTCAAATAAATGCATGCAGTTGCATTGAATCGTGTGTTATGGAAAGGAAACAAATTAACCAACCAAACCCCTTACTTCCACTATGGTGTTCAACCCCTTCCGTTGTAGTGGCAATTGCATTTCCTTGCTCTACAGCCTTCTCCGTTTTTGAGATAGCATCATAAAGGCATCTTATAATATCCAGCATGGCAATGACCTCACCATTTTCCACAACAGGGAGATGCCTGAATTTTCCTGTCAAAGAACTAGTCAATGAGGTGACTTACATGTTTGAACGCCAGCACTTACAATTTAAAAACGAAGTTGCTATTATACATTTGTAATCAACCTTAGTTCTTCCATTAATTAGAGAAATTATATTAGTGATTGACAAGGAAAATTCACAGACGACCCCGGATTATATAAAACCATACATACTGAGAGTTGAGGAAGGACTATTTAAAACCATAAGACACACTAGCAATTTAAGGTTATTACAAAACTAGTTATTCAAAAACAAATACTTTTACTAAATTTCAACTGTCACCTCTAGTGCATCCCACTATATAAAACGTCCACTTCTATCAAGGGTTAAGTCAAAGCCTAATGTTCGATGGTAATAGATGATTACATGCCTACCCTGTCAAAAGCAGATATATAGCAAGACCCTGCATGAAAATCTAAATCCAGCTACAAATCTTAGCTTTGTCTAGCATCTTTCTAACATACAATTAGCTACCAATGAGTTCTGGCAGATGGAAATAATAATATAGGAATGCTTCACCTACCCCTAAAGTCCTTCCCAAGTCTCTCTCTCTCTCTCTCTCTGTATATATATATATATATATGCAAATATCTTCAAATAACGTACAATCACCATTTAAATTTTACAAACATATCACGTTCCTTCCCTACATATCAAAAATCAACATTAAAACAGTTTTTATTTGTCCAACTTCATTGGAATATATCCAATTATTTCAATAATAATAATAATAATTGGGTTATGTGCTGAAAATAACATACTCAACTACCTTGAACCATCTTCTGAAGTGCATCACTGGCCAAAGCGTCTGAGGAAACAAAATTTGGACTAGGCGTCATGATCTTAGATACAACTGTCTCCTCGGGCTTCAGCCCTTCTCCTATTACTCTAGTGGCAACGTCCTGAAAACGACATATATAACATACGTATACTGAGGCAATAAAAATAAGGTTGATAAAAAATAAAACAAAATTAAGAAGAAGAAGAAAAAGAAGATAACCTTGTCAGTAACGATCCCAGAGAGTAAGGCATTGGAATCGGTTAGCAACACGGCATTGACACGACGGGCTGCCATCCGTCTACAGGCCTCGGAGACGGTGGTTCCTTCGGGGATGGTGAGGGCTTTGGACAACCTTAGCTTTTTCACCGTCCTATCGACCGAGATAGAACTGACAAAAAGAAACAATGTTTGGTAAATTAAAAAAAATAATACGGAAAAAAAGATTAAAAGAGAGAAAAAAGGAACTGACGAGGAATGAGAAACGAGCTTGGCATAGTCGAAGGAATAAGATTTCTTAGGGGCGGCGGATTGTCTTCTTTTTTGAGAATCCCGGCGGGTCAGAGGTGGCACCGGTTGGCTGCTCATTTCCACAAACAATTTGGTGTCTCCAAAACGTCAAATGGATCAAAAATAGGTTGAGAAGAAGATTCTCATCCCTCCGTGGCTGCTGTTTTCATGGCTTCTCCATGATTTCTTTTTGAGGCAGCCTATTTTTCTCAAGTTCAAACAAATGTGACTTTTCTTTATTCGAAGGACATAAAACAAAAATAAGTGTCTAAAATAGTTTTTTTTTACTTTAGGTACCTAAAATATTTTTTTTTGTAAAAATAGGTATCTAAAATTTTAAAAGTTATAATTTTAGGTGCTCAGCTATTAACTACCGTTAAAAAAATCGTTAACAATACAAACGGACACGTGTCAATTTTTATTTCTTTAAATTACTTTTTAATAATTTAAAATTTTATAAAAAAAACTTGAAATTCTAAAACTTTTTAAAATAGTCCCTAAATCTTAAATCTCCAAATCTTCACCATTGTCGTCGCCTTCGCCGGCCCCACCTTTTTGGTCGCAGAACCCAGTCGACCATTTCCCTTCACTCAACGTTGCCGAAAACCGGCAAACGATGTGTCAACCGAACATTGAACGTCGAACGTGAAATAACTGTTCGATTAACACATCGTTCACCAATTTTCGATGACAGCGAGTTGGAGAAATAGCTGACTGGATTTGGCGACCGCATGGCAGCCGACGACAACATCAGTGAGGATTTGGGGATTTAGGATTTAGAGATTTTTAGGGATTTAGGGGCTGATTTGAACATTTTTGTAAAATTTGGGATTTAAAAAAAATTTAAAGTTTTTTCCAAAATAATTAAAAAATCAATATTCATGCCATGTATCACGTTTTAAATAGATAACGATTTTTTTAACAGCTGGACACCTAAAATTATAACTCTTGAAACTTTAAGCACCTATTTTTACAAAAAAATACTTTAGGCTCCTAAAGTTCAAAAATTGTATACTTTGGGCACTTATTTTTCATTTAAGCCTATTCGAAAAACAATTTCTTTTTTTAACAGAGCCGAAGGGATCATGCCCTTCCAAATTTTTGGATAATTTATATTTGGTCCTCTAATTTTTCACATTTTTTAGTTTGGTCTTTTTTAAATTTTTAAAATTCTCATTAAATTTTATTTTGGGTAAACTATTGCAATGGTCACCTATGTTTTCGCTGGGTACACTTTTGGTCACTGATTTTCAAATTCAACCGATAAGGTCACTTACGTTTTCGATCTGTAAACTTTTGGTCACTGAGACGTTTGTTGTCGTTAAACGTTAACGGCTTGCTGATCTGGCAGCAAAAAAAGGTAAACTACTACAATTGTCACTTACGTTTAGTTAGTGTAAACTTTTGGTCACCAATTTCAAAAATTGAACGTTTTGGTCATTTACGTTTTCGTTGTGTAAACTTATGGTTACTCGAACGTTTGTTTCTGTTACCCTGATGTCGTGCATGTTAATTAAAAAGATTTATTTTTAATTTCACCTCTAAATTTTTAAAAGTTCATTTTTTTCACCCAAAAGAAAAAACATTAATCCCTTTCAAGCCACCAACTTCAGGCCACCACTGTTCGTCCGACCTAGTTTCTGGTGAATCCACACCCGACTTCTCAGCTTTTCTTCCTCTTTCTCCAATTGTAATACCCCAAAATTTGCTAAGTTGTTTAAGAGTCATTTAGTACTAAGATAAGGGCTTAAAAGCTAACTTAGTGACTAAAAAGACAAAATATAAAAGTTAAGATTTCTTTAATTATGGATTCTAAGAAAGAAATTTCTGAGAATTTGGAGTGCCATATGATAGAGAGTAAGCAAAATAGTACTTGCGAAGTTTGGTTGAAATCTGATGAGAAAAGTATAGGCACCTGATGGAACACTTTATTGCACAGATAAGTAGTACATGTTACAGGAAGTTGATCTGTATAATTAGATTTCCGGTAATTGATTTATGTGGAAATCCATTTTTGATCGAACAATTAGGGGATAAGCATATGCTTGATTCGAATAAAAATGTAGTATAAGATATTGAAATTCGATCGAACTGCAAAGTTAAGAGTGCTCAGGGCATAGGATGGGTAACCTATTGGGAAGGTCTCATGTCAGTACTTGAGATTGATAAAAAGAAATCAGTTCGAGTTAATATTATTTGTATGGATATCTGATAAAAGATTATTAAGAGAATTTTATCCGATAAAGATTTCGGGTAAATTATCAATATATTAGACCGAGTCAAAATTTCAAGATTTTGATTTTTACAAAATTATGGAATATTTTGTATATCAACAATTTTTATTATGGAAGTTAGAAATATGAGAATTTCAGATTTAATCCGATAGTTTGAAAAATGGAAAATCGTATTAAGTGATTATCAAGTAATCAGATCGAATTGGAATTTTAAAGACAGTTCCATAAGCCATGGAAAATTCATAAAATATTATTTTTATGAATATTTAATGTTTCTAGTTGGATTCTAACTAGATTTAGTTATACTTTTATAAGATGGAAAATTAGAAAATAAAAATTAGTTGGAGGGTTATTGAAATTAAGTAATTAAATGAATTTAATATTCATTTAATTAGAAACACCTGGCATAAATAAGATAAAAAGATGAACAAAAACATGTTCATCTTCTCTCCTCCATTCGAAACCAACAAGGAAAGAAAAGGAAAAATACACAAAATTTTCCTAGGCATTTTGAAGACTCCAAAGTTAGAATCAAGGTATGTTGCTTTGGAAAAAATGATCGATGCTTAATGCTCTTTCTATTGATAGTAATTTTGCATGGTAATTTGAAGATTTGTTCATGTTATTGATGAGAGAGAAAATAGGGTTTCATGTTCTATGTTGAGATTGAAACTTGATTTAAGAAAATCAAGTGTTGTGGAGTTGAAATCAAGCTTAGATTGTGATTAGTTTTATGTTTAAGGATTAAAAACCCTAACCCTAGAATTTGGGATTTTATTTAGGGTTTTGAAATTGATGATTAAAATTAAAGATTGATGATATTAGAAGCTTGATTATGGAATTATGACCAAAATAAAGACCTTGAAAAACTTAGACACTCAAAGGAATAAATTGGGGTTTTAAGTGTTAATTTTTTGAAATAAAAATATATGTTAGAAAAATTATTTTGAGCATATTAGAATGTTGTTTGAATGAAAAACAACAATGGGAAGGTTTAGTGACCAATTCAGTCAAAGGCTAAAATAGAAGGGAAATTTTGAGAAACATTGTAAAATATTGGATTGATTAATTGGTACAAGTTTGTAAACCTTTATGTGAAATTAGTGACTAAAATGTCACTTTAACAAAGGTTAGTGGATTGAAGGGCATTGAGTAAAATTTAGTAAAAGTGCTAGAATTATGGAGTATTTATGATTGAGCTTGAATAAATTGCAAACAGTTGCGAAATGGTCACTAGGGACCAAAATGGACTTTTCGGCTATTAAGGGAGAAAAAGAGAAAATTTTTGGAAAATTTCTATATTCGAATAATTATACTAGTATTTTATAGTTAAGCAGTATTAGATTAAAAATAAAATCTAACATGTATATTATTGTATATGTTCGATGGGTAGATTTGCAGCATCCGAGCAGGACAAGGAAATACGAGATAAAAGAGGCAAGGAAAAAGTAGTGGATTAACTTAGTGAGGCTAGTATTTTGTATAGCCCAGGTGAGTGCATTATATGCATGTATGACATGTTACAAATAGGACGACTTGCGACAAGTTGACCTTGATATTAATTAAAATGTATGTTGATCAAAGTTATATAAATGACATGAAATATTAAATGGCATATGTGATACCCTGATATGGCATAATGATTTATCTAAGATAAATCAGATTTTAGATTTTGGGTATGAACTGTCCATTATCGAATTATGGATAATAATATTGATGGACTGGATATTGAATATGAAAATATTATATTGTTATACCCAAGTACTAGTGTGAGAGTCTTTGGTATAGTTGGATATCCATAGAGTCTTAACAGCTGCAATCCATCACTACAGTGCGATCCAGACACATCAGTGTTGATATCAAATGCTACGGTATTGCACAGATGCTACGGCGTTGCAGACACTACGGTGTTGTTTAGACATTATGGTGTCGACTAGCACAAAAAGATGTTATAATGAGGAGCAAAGGGCGTCCTCGAGTACGTACTCATCTCAGTCGCTTTGGCGATGCAGATGTTATAGCGTATTAGACACTACGGTGTCGTGATGACTCGTATACCATAGGTTCACATAAAATTGTACTTTGGGCTATAATTCATGAAATGCTTTTATGCAAGTAGATAGGCCTGTAAGTCTATCGTATTTATTACCGATAAAGAAAGAATGATATTATGACTTTGAATATATATATACATGCAATCATGATTCATTGAAATAAGTTAGTTTCTCATTTACCATGATAAATGATGAAATGTTATAAATTACACGGAGAATCGCTTGCCATTCTTGTAGGGATTGTGATATTTATGTTATTGGTTTATATTGTTATATTTATGTCTCACTAAGTTATACTTGGCGTGTGTTTCGTAATACACGTAGGTCGATCGGGCTAGTAGTATCGAAGAAGGAGCTGCACTTTTGGAAATCAAGATATCGCTTATAAGCAATAGTATGTACACTTACATCCTAGTCTAGTGGGCATGTACTTGTATTTTAAATTTGTAGTTGTTTGTATTTCTAAACTTATAAGCTAGTTACTTATTTTAAATGGGCTTGTAACCTAAGTATTATGGATGAATAGTATGGTTTTAAACTCTTGGTAATGGGGTTTGGTATAAATATTATGTAGTTAAAGCTAATTGAGTAGCGATTTTAAAATTAAGAAAGGGTCTAGGTAGTACACATAGTTTATACCATGAATTATATTTTTTTATGTTAATAATTGTCTAGAATATTTATTTAACCAATTCAGAGTCGAAACTAGGTGTCACTAGACAGGTTTGTAATTTAATGAAAAGCCGAGAAAAAAATTATTTTACTAAACTAGTTTAAAAAAATTTCAAGTCAGAAAATCAGTTAAAAACTTTAGTAACATCTTCAATGTGTATTAAATCAACAAATATACGTTGAGTGTGTTACATTTAGTGGTATCAGAGCAAAGGTTTAGCCGATTCTGGAGGTTAAACTGATTTCGATGTGATTTGTTTAAAGTGTACATGCCCCTAGGATGTTATGTTACTGATGTATTGCTTATAATTTGATGTGGCTCTTTACTAATATGATTCTGAATATGTTATAATGGACAATGTCAGAAGCTGAGGGATCACGTCATGCGACGGATCACCAGGGCCCGAAAAAGGCTTATAGCGATAGTAATGAGGTGCAAAACGTTCTACCTCTAGCTCTTACCCAGGCTGAGCCACCTGCGCAGCAAGGAGCTTCAGCTCAAGAATATGGAGCGTTAGTGCAAGCGTTAGAGGCGATGGTTAATAGGCTGCAACCACCTGCAACCGCACCAGCTCCGGCTCCTGCACCCATAAGGGCATCGACTGCTAAAGAGCTTAAGAAATTGGGTGCAACTGAGTTCAATGGAGAATGTGGTCTGATGGCTGCAGAATTATGGTTAAATGATGTCAAGGTTATGCAGACCAGTTAAATTGTTCTGATGCTGAAAAACTAGAGGGAGTTGTATCTCTTCTAAGGGAACATACTCGTATATGGTGGTTGAATGCCATAGAGCTGGTACCTGCTGAACAAGTAACTTGGACATTTTTCTAGGAAGCATTTAAAGCCAAATATATTGGTGATCAATTCAAGAGAGAAATGCTTCAGCAATTCCTAGATCTCAAGCAAGGCAATCGTTCAGTTTATGAGTATGAGTTAGAGTTCAATCGATTACGCCGATATGCAGCCGATTTAATGCCGACTGAAAAATCTCGTTGCGAATGGTTCATTGAGGGCTTTCATCTTATACCCAATGAATTACTGTTAGGCATAAACCTTTCAGTTTATCAAGATGCGGTGAATAGAGCAAAGGCTATGGAAAGGGCTTATCTAGAGCGAGTCAGAGCTCAATCATCTCGATCAACTAAAAGATATGGAGAATTATTTGTTTTAGTACAGTCTAAGCGAGGTAGAGGTTCTCGTCAACAAAGCAAGACTGGAACTGGATCTATTCGCGAAAATCTTTTTTCTAGAAGAGCCCAAGCTTCTCTGATGTCTACTGCAAGCTCGAAGAAGTCAGAAAAGGCTTCTAACCGAGAATGTGAGCACTCTGGGAAGAAGCATGGAGGGATTTGCTGGACTATTACAAGAGCCTTATACGATGTGGTCAGATGGGACATTTTACTAGAGAATGTCTTCGAGGACAGACAGAGAACCCTATCCAGTCAGAATGATCTGCAGTAGCTCCACCTAGAGGTTGTGGTCGTGGTAGAACCAGACAAGCTAGAACATCAAACCAAGTCAGATCAGAGGCGACATCAACACGAGAATTTCAAACCCTAGCTCGAGTGTATAATATACGCACAGATGAGGACACGTATGATTCAAATATTATATCAGGTACTTTCTGACTTTTTGGTGAATCTGTGTTTGTTTTAATTGATCCTGGTTCTACTCATTCGTATATTAGCTCCAAACTAGTTACTAAAAGAAGAATTCCTATGGAGAATATTAGTAGTGATGTGATTCCAGTAATCCGCTTGGTCATAATGCTAGAGTGACCCGAATATATAAGAACTGCCCCTTAGTGATTCAAGAGATTGAATTTCCAGCAAATTTAATAGAGCTACCATTCCATGAATTTGAGATTATCTTGGGAATGGGCTGGCTATCTACATATGATGCAGATGTTAAATGTAAAAAGAAGCAATTAGTACTTCAAGGACCAAATGGTTCTGAGGTGATTGTAGCGGGAGAAGAAACGATTGTCTAAACTAAGTACTCTCTGCAGCGATGGCTTGAAGGATGTTAAATAATAGGTGTGAAGCGTATTTATTTAATGTGGTGAATACGCAAGCATCAAACAAGAAATTGGAAGATATCCCAACTGTGCGAGAATTTCCAGATGTATTTCCAGATGAGTTGCCAGGGTTACCTACAGATAGAGAGGTACAATTCAGAATAGATGTGTACCCTGGAATAGAGCCGGTATCGATGGCACCTTATAGAATGGCGCCAACAGAATTAAGGGAGCTGAAAGCTCAATTACAAGAGTTATTAGATCGAGGATATATTCGACCGAGTGTGTCGCCATGAGGAGCCCCAATATTATTCTTAAAGAAGAAGGATGGATCTTTACGATTGTGTATAGATTATCAACAATTTAATAAGATGCCGATAAAGAATAAATATCCATTGCCAAGAATTGAAGATCTATTTGATCAGCTTAGAGGTGCTATTGTGTTTTCAAAGATCAATCTTTGATCAAGCAATTCTCAGCTAAAAGTTAAGAAAGAAGATATACCAAAGACAACATTCAGGACTCGTTATGGACACTACGAGTTTTTAGTAATGTCGTTTGGACTTGCAAACGCCCCTGCCGCATTTATGGACTTGATGAATAGGGTGTTTCAACCTTACTTGGACTAGTTTGTGGTGGTATTTATAGATGATATCTTGGTATATTCTAAGACTAGAGATGATCACGATCGGCATCTTCAAGTGGTATTACAGACATTAAGAGATAAGCAACTTTATGCGAAGTTTTCCAAATGTGAATTTTGGCTATTCGAAGTAACTTTTCTTGGACATGTCGTATCTGCTGATGGAATAAGAGTGGATCCCAAGAAGGTACAAGCTATTCTTGAATGAGAAGCACCAAAGAATGTCTCGGAAGTCAAAAGTTTCTTGGGATTAGCTAGATACTATAGACAATTTGTCCAAAACTTCTCTATCATAGCCATGCCACTTAATCAGCTGTTAAAGAAAGGTGTTTCTTTTGTATGGACAGAGAAGTGTCAAGAGAGTTTTAAAAGATTAAAGAAAGTTTTGACAGAGGCACCATTATTAATTCAACTAGAGCCGGGAAAAGAGTATATTCTGTATAGTGATGCACCCATAATAGTTTGGGGTGTGTATTAATGCAAGAAGAACGCGTTGTAGCTTATGCATCACGACAACTCAAAACTCATGAAAAGAATTACTCGACTCATGACTTGGAGATGGTAGCAGTGATTTTTGCACTAAAAATTTGGAGACATTTTTTATATGGTGAAAAGTGTCATATCTATACTGATCACAAAAGTTTGAAGTACTTGATGACACAACAAGATCTGAATATGAGACAACGAAGATGGGTTGAGTTTTTAAAGGATTACGACATGGTTATTGATTATCACCCTGGAAAGGCTAACATAGTAGCAGATGCTCTTAGCCGAAAAACATTTTTTGTTCTACGCACAATGAATACACAACTATCTTTTGGACAAGATGGTTCTTTAGCAGTGGAGTTTCAGCTTAAGCCAACTTTTCTGAATCGGATCAAAGATTTACAGCTTTCGGATAAAGAATATATTGTAAAGAGAATACAAGTTTAATCTGGAGAAGCACACAACTATGAAATTAAGTCTCATGGTTGTTTATACTATCGAGGAAAAGTTTATATTCCTGACAATAGTGAATTGAAGAAAGAGATTTTAACAGAAGCTCACTATTGTCCATTAACTATGCACCTAGGAAGTAATAAGATGTATCACGATTTGAAAACCCGCTATTGGTGGCCAGGAATGAAAAGAGCAATCTCAGAGTTTGTAGCAAAATGTCTGACATGTCAACAAGTTAAAGTAGAGCATCAAGTACTTTCTGGACTGTTACAGCCTATCTCCATTCCTTAGTGGAAATGGGAAAAAGTGACTATGGATTTTGTAACAGGGCTACCAGTTACGCCCGATAAAAAGGATTCAATATGGGTAATTGTGGATTGTTTATCAAAGTCTGCACATTTTATTCCAGTTCGTGTGGATTATTCAATGGATAAGTATACAGAATTATATATCAGAGAAATAGTATGACTACATGGTGTCCTAGTATCGATTGTATCGAATATAGACCCAAGGTTTACCTCGAGGTTTTAGGGAGTATTAGACGAGGCACTAGGTACTAAATTAAATTTTAGTACTGCATTTCATCCGCAGAAAGACGGGCAGTCAGAATGAACGAACTAGATTTTATAAGACATGTTCCGAGCTTGCATTATTGAGTTCACTGGATCATGGGAAAGGTATTTGCCATTAGCTAAATTCGCATATAACAACAGTTATCAAACAAGCATTAAAATAGCACCGTTTGAAGCACTTTATGGAAGAAAGTGTAGAACCCCTCTTAATTGGTTCGAATTACAGGATCAAAATGTTCATAGTGACCAAAAAATAGGTGGGATTGATTTAACCCGGGAAATGGAAGGTAAAGTGAAGAATATTCAGAACAATCTTAAAGCAGCCGTGGATCAACAAAAGGCATATGCAGACAAAAAGAGAAAGGATGTTGAATTTCAAGTTAGAGATCAAGTATTTCTGAAGCTTCCACCTTGGAAGAAAGTACTACGTTTTGGTCGAAAAGGGAAACTAAGTCCTAGACTTATTGGACCTTATGAAATTCTCAAAAGAGTTGGACCAGTGGCTTATCAACTGGCCTTACCTCCAGAGATGAGCAAGATCCATGATGTATTTCATGTATCTATGTTGCGAATGTATCATTCATATCCCTCGCATGTTATCACTCCAGAAGAAATTGAATTGCAACCTGATTTAACATATGAAGAAGAACCAGTAGAGATTTTATCGTATGGAGTCAAAGAATTGAGAAATAAGAAAATTCCAATGGTCAAATTCCTTTGGAGGAACCACAAAGTGGAAGAGGCAACTTTGGAGATTGAAGAGAAAATGAGAAAGCAATACCCGAAAACTATTTAAATCAGGTACGTTTTAAAATTTGAGGACGGATTTTCTTGAGGGGGAGAATTGTAATACCTCAAAATTTGCTAAGTTGTTTAAGAGCATTTAGTACTAAGATAACGACTTAAAAGCTAACTTAGTGACTAAAATGACAAAATATAAAAGTTAGGATTTCTTTAATTATGGATTCTAAGAAAGGAATTTTTGAGAATTTGGAGTACCATGTGATAGATAAGCAAAATAGGGTACTTGCGAAGTTTGGTTGAAATCCGATGAGAAAAGTATAGGCACCTGATTGAATATTTTATTGCACAGATAAGTAGCACAGGTTATAGGAAGTTGATCTGTATAATTGGATTTCCAGTAACGAATTTATGTGGAAATCTATTTTTGATCGACTTGATTCGAATAAAAATGCAGTGTAAGATATCAAATTTCGATCGAACTGCAAAGTTGAGCGTGCTCAGGGAATAGGATGGGTGACCTATTGGGAAGGTCTCATGTCAGTACTTGAGACTGATAAAAAGGAATAAGTTCGAGTTAATATTATTTGTATGGATATCTGATAAAGGATTATTAAGAGAATTTTATCCGATAAAGATTTCGGGTAAATTATTGGTATATTAGACCGAGTCAAAATTTAAAGATTTTGATTTTTACAAAATTATGGAATATTTTGTCTATCAACAATTTTTATTTATGGAAGTTAGAAATATGAGAAATTCAGATTTGATCTGATAGTTTGAAAAATAGAAAATCGTATTAAGTGATTATCATGTAATCGGATCGAATTGGAATTTTAAAGACAGTTCCATAAGCCATGGAAAATTCATAAAATATTATTTTTATGAATATTTTAATATTTCTAATTGGATTCTAACTAGATTTAGTTATACTTTTATAAGATGGAAAATTGGAAAATAAAAATTAGTTGGAGGGTTATTGGAATTAAGTAATTAAATGAATTTAATATTCATTTAATTAGAAACACCTGGCATAAATAAGATAAAAAGATGAACAAAAACATGTTCATCTTCTCTCCTCCATTCGAAACCAACAAGGAAAGAAAGGGAAAAATACACAAAATTTCCTAGGCATTTTGAAGACTCAAAAGTTAGAATCAAGGTATGTTGCTTTGGAAAAAAATGTTCTATGCTTAATGCTCTTTCTATTGTTAGTAATTTTGCATAGTAATTTGAATATTTTTTCATGTTATTGATGAGAGCGAAAATAAGGTTTCATGTTCTATGTTGAGATTGAAGCTTGATTTAAGTAAATCAAGTGTTGTGGAATTGAAATCAAGCTTAGATTGTGATTAATTTTATGTTTAAGGATTAAAAACCCTAACCCTAGAATTTGAAATTTTATTTAGGATTTTGAAATTGATGATGACAATGAAAGATTGATGATATCAAAAGCTTGATTATGGCGTTAGGACCAAAATAAAGACCTTGAAAAACTTAGACACCCAATTTGGCATGTAGGAATAAATTGGGGTTTTAAGTGTTAATTTTTGAAAAATGAAGAATATATGTTGGAAAAATTATTTTGAGCATATTAGAATTTTGTTTGAATGAAAAAAAACAATGGGAAGATTTAGTGACCAATTCGGTCAAGGGCTAAAATAGAAGGGAAATTTTGAGAAACATTGTAAAATGTTGGATTGATTAATTAGTAAGAGTTTGTAAACCTTTGTGTGAAATTATTGACTAAAATGTCACTTTAACAAAGGTTAGTGGATTGAAGGGCATTGAGTAAAAGTTAGTAAAAGTGTTAGAATTATGGAGTATTTATGATTGAGCTTGAATAAATTGCAAAAAGTTGCAAAATGGTCACTAGGGACCAAAATAGACTTTTCGGCTACTAAGGGAGAAAAAGAGAAAATTTTTGGAAAATTTCTATATTCGAATAATTATACTATTATTTTATAGTTAAACTGTGTTATATTAAAAAAGAAATCTAACATGTATATTATTGTATATGTTCGATGGGTAAATTTGCAGCATCCGAGAAGGACAAGGAAATACGAGATAAAAGAGGCAAGGAAATGGTAGTGGATTAACTTAGTGAGGCCAGTATTTTGCATAGCCCAGGTGAGTTCATTATATGCATGTATGACATGTTACAAATATGACGACTTGCGACAAGTCGACCTTGATATTAATTAAAATGTATGTTGATCAAAGTTATATAAATGGCATGAAATATTAAATGGCATATGTTATACCCTGATATGGCATAATGATTTATCTAAGATAAATCAGATTTTAGATTTTGGGTGTGAACTTCCCATTATCGAGTTGTGGATAATAATATTGATGGACTGGATATTGAATATGAAAATATTATATTGTTATGCCCGAGTACTAGTGTGATAGTCTTTGGTATAGTTGGATATCCATAGAGTCTTAGCAGCTGTAATCCAGCACTACAATGTGATCAAGACACTTTGTTGTTGACATCAGACGCTACGGCGTTGCACAGACGCTACGGTGTTGCAAACACTACGGTGTCGACTAGCACAAAAAGATGCTATAATGAGGAGCAAAGGGCATCCTCAAGTACGTATTCATCTCAATCGCTTCGGTGATGCAGACATTACGACATCGTAGACACTATGATGTCGTGATGACTCGTATACCATAGGTTCACATAAAATTGTAATTTGGGCTATAATTCATGAAATGCTTTTATGCAAGTAGTAGGCTAGTAAGTCTATCGTATTTATTACCGATAAAGAAAGAATGATATTATGACTTTGAATATATATATATATATATATATATATATATATATATATATATGCAACCATGATTCATTGAATTAAGTTAGTTTCTCATTTACCATGATAAATGATGAAATGTTATAAATTAAACGGGGAATCGCTTGCCATTCCTGCAGGGATTATGATATTTATGTTATTGGTTTATATTGTTATATTTATGCCTCACTAAGTTATACTTAGCGTGTGTTCCATAATACACGTAGGTCGATCAGGCTATTAGTATCAAAGAAGGAGCTGCACTTTTGGAAATCGAGATATCGCATATAAGCAATAGTATGTACATTTACATCTTAGTCTAGTGGGCATGTACTTGTATTTTAAATTTGCAGTTGTTTTGTATTACTAAACTTATAAGCTAGTTTACTTATTTTAATGGGCTTGTAACCTAAGTATTATGGATGAATAGACGAGGTCATTAAGGACCTTTCGTGCTTCCTCACGGATCGCGACAAAGGCTTTTAAAAAATGCGTATTATTTGTTGGAACTGTAGGTTAGTACGTGTATAGTAGGAATTGTAACTCTATCCTAACTAAGCAGTTTAGTTGTAATCTAACTCTATCATTGTAAAGTATATGAGTCCTATCCTAAGAGGTTAACTATTCAATGTAAAACTTCTTTGTAAAAGTCTATAAGTAGACTTATTTTCCTATATATCGAATATAACACAAAGTGTATTCAAACTCTGTTTTTATATGGTATCGATTAGATCGATCCTCTCTACCCAAAATTTTGTTATTTTTTCTCTTTCGATCAAATCTATACCCCTCCATGAATAATTTCGATCCTTCTGCATCAGAAATTAGTTCCCAAAACAGCCCTCATGCATTTGATTTCCAGCTCTCATATGCCTCTCTTTCCCCAATTACATCCTATAAACTAAATGGAAACAACTACCTCATTTTTTCTCAATCAGTGCGGTTGTATATTACAGGAAGAAAGAAAGCTTCCTATCTCTCAGACTCTATGCCTATTTCAGATGAGTCTGATCCAGCTTACTCTAACTGGTTGAGTGAAACACCATGATAATGTCATGGTTAATTAATTCCATGATTCCTAAAATTGGAAAGAGTTTTATGCTCTACCAGACTGCAATAGAAATTTAGAGTGTAACCAGAGATACATATTCCAGTGTTGATAACACACGTGAACTCTTTAGAGTTGAGAATCAAATAAAAGATCTCAGACAAGGGGAGTTGACAGTGGCGCAATATTTATGAGTCCTAACTAAATGTTGGCAACAAATAGATCTATATGAGGCAAATGAATGGAAGTGTCCTGCTGATATTAGCTTATACAATAGGCTTAAGAATCAGAGGAGAATATTTTAGTTTCTTTTTGGACTAAATAGGGAGTTTGATGGGGTTAGAAGCCAGATTTTAGTCACTAAACCCCTACCACTGGATCGAGAAGCTTTGTTAGAAATTCGAAGGGAAGAAAGCAGGCTTTCCCTAATGGTGCCAGTAGTCTAGCAAACAGATGCTAGTGGTCTTCTTATAAATTTCAACTCTAGGAGTAAACAAAGTAAGGGGAGACCTTGGTGTGAACACTTCAAAATGGCTGGGCATGTGATTGACTAGTGTTGGAAGCTACATGGAAAACCAGTAGATTAGAAGTATCCTAGATCCAGATTTCAGAGAGAAGCTCATCTTGCATCTCCTGACAGTTCTTCCAGTAGCTTTAGTAAACATCATATTGAAGAACTCCAACAGATTTTTAGTCACCTATCATCTAAGCCTACCACTAACGCCTTAACAGCTACGGAAGGTAGAATTTCTTTCTTAGCAATAACAAATTCATTAATTTGGATAGTGGATTCTGATGCCTATGACCATATGACAGGAAATCCTAATCTCTTGCACACATATAGCAACAACAGGTCTACTTCCTCCATCAAGATAGCAGATGGTTCCCTCTACACAGTGAAAGGAAGTGGTTCTGTTCAAATAAGTAGTAAGCTAGTACTATCTAATGTTCTTTATGTTCCCAAACTCAAATGCAATTTGTTTTCTGTCAGTAAATTGGTTAAAGATGTTAAATGTGATGTTAATTTTGGGGTTCTGGTTGTGTTTTTTAGGCACAAGGCTTGAAGATGGTGATTGGCAGTGTGTAACACACCTTTCCCGTGGCCGTACACTAATCACGAGTCGAAAACGTCACAACTTTTTAAAATAGTCTTTTAATTCAAAAACCGGGGCGATTTAAAATTTTTAAGATAAATTCCCAGATGGTCACCCATCTTGAAATTTTCCTAATCCAAGCACGCTTAACTTTATTTAATTTAGAAATAAAATAATAATTTAATACCCGATAGTAAACCTTTTTATGTAAATACTATAGTCATATCGAACAGATAATAGTAATAAACAGTAACTACGTTCAATATCTATGAATTATTACATACCGGATTGAAGTATTTTAACAAAAGACAGGTTTAGTTAATACATGCCACTATACATATTCAAAATAAGGATGTCATAAGTACTGAAATAACCTGTTGATGTATATCTCCTCACAGAGAAGGTGATGCAAAGCTCCACTCTTACTTCCGTTTACCTACGTGTATAACAAAAATACACGTTGAGTATAACTCAGTGAGGCATAAAATGAGTAACATATATAAAATACTTTATAATGCATGATACTTTTCAAAAGCATGATAATCTTTAAATCACATAATCTGTAATGCAGAAATATCTATACAAGTAAACATATAATTATCCTGTGAAATCATATAGCCCAAGGTAAATATCAAGAGACTAGTAAACGAGTCGTGTACTCCCAGAGTACTAGACACTCTCCTTAGGGATGAGGCGACGGTAACGAGCTTGTAGCAACTCTTAGGTGAAAACGGTAGACACAATTAAGTGTCGGGCAGTAGACATGTATAAATGTTAGGGGTAGACAGACAAGGTGTTAGACACGTAAAGTGTCGAACGGTAGATACAATAAGTATCAGCGGTAGAAACATAATGTCTCAGTGTAGCTGTTGCGCGTAATAAGTGCTACGCAATTGTTCAAGTATACACGTCGCAAGTTATAGTATAAAAGATATCGTCTCCACAGGGATTGGTGCCACTTCAAGAATCTAATCTCTTGCACTGTAAAAAGTAAAAGAAAACACAAGTAGAAGATTATAGGAGTTTAAACTAATAACTAAACTAGAAAGCAATAAAGTAAAAGAATAGATGAGATCAAGTGAGAGAGATAGGCCAGGTTATCGTGAGTTGAGGTGTGATAGCCGATTGGATCGTCTTGGTAAAAGAGTGCAAGGGCAACTCAGTTGTCGTGGCAACTTGCACAACGGGGTTGCCTTGGCAACTAATCGATGGTTGCCTGGGCGACTAGTTGGGCAACTACTTGGGCGTCTGGGCAGCAACATTCAAGGTTCGGCATAGCATTCTTCAATGGTTTCTTTTTATCCCTATGTAGAAACTCTAGCTACTTGTGCATGCCTTGATAATACATCCCTGCGTGAATCAAAGGTGAACAACAACAAATCTTGCGCTCCTCTTAGCCGTTGAAATCCTTAACTTACTCCTAAGCTGGATTAATCTTCACCATCAATAGATTGAATAAAGATCATATTCATTCATTTCTTGAATCTAACTCTCCCGATATTAGATAAATAGATGAAGTTACGAGATCCTCTCCCAATTCACTCGCAAACAAGAATAAGAACCAATAATGAATAAACCTTGAATAGAAAAGTGCAAACTCTTATTACCTAAACAAAATCCAATAGTTTCTCACAACCACAAGACACAATAACCTTAGCCAAATAGATTTATTTCATGGCTAGGCTCCAAAGAAACACAAGATAAAGAATCCCTAGCATGAACCTAATTGAACAAGAAAGAAAAAGATGAAGGATGGATGAAGCTTGGCGAAATCTCCTCTCCCTTGATGCTTGTCGAAAATTCTCTCCTCTCTCCCCCTTAGAGTTGACGGCTTGGTGATCTATTTATAGGGCTAGGTCAAAGTCCTTCTTTGAGGAGGAAGTTAAGTTGGAATTAAATTATCTTTAAAGAATATAATTCTTTATTATAATTATATTCCTTCTAGAACTTCTCCTATCTTCTTGGAATTTAATTTTTCTTTAACCTCTTCATGGAAATCAAACTCCTTTGGGATTTAGCTTTGCTCCACGTCATCTTGGGCTTGTCTAGTCATCAATTTCGACTATCATATCACCTTATTCTTTGTCGACAATTTCCCTGGCAATTGGCTCGGCGTCTCCTTCATGCATTACCCTGGCAACTAGCTCGGCATCTCCTTCATGCATTGCCCTGGCAACTAGCTCTAGCCGTGCTTTGGTAAGTGATCCTGCACATACACACAAAACACACCAACGCAATATCTTTTCCCACAAAAACAACCAAGTTATGCAATCAAGCTCAACGATGGAAGGAAACATGGATTAATGCATGAATGACTAATTATGTAACTAATATGAGCCTAAGTCTAACAATAATATGAGTAAAAAGGGTAAGAAAAATAGTACTTTTGAACACTTATCACACCCCCAAACTCGAACTGTTGCTTGTCCTCATAGTACTTTTGAACACTTATCACACCCCCAAACTCGAACTATTGCTTGTCCTCAAGCAATGCAAACTAATAATTACCTGCCAAGACTTCAATTTTCACAAACTTAGCTTTGAACTTGATTTCAATTCTCAGAACCGGGGCACAAAGTATGATTGGCTTTTCATTTTTCGGAAAACTTAGGAGTTACTCGGAATCAAACTATAATGCTTGTGAGTGTGTGCGGAGTTGTGTGCAAGTTGATTTTTCGGATTCTATGCAAACAAGAGGTTTTCAAATTACTTCATTGGGTTCTTTTTAACATGTTTTAACTAGAGCTGGTTTCGGGCACCTCTAGTGGTTTGTTTTTAGTTTCCTTAAGTTAATTAATTTATTCGACTAGAGCCAGTTTCAGGCACCTCTAGCGATCAATTTTTAGCACATACTAGAGCCGGTTTCGGGCACCTCTAGCGATCCATTTTTTTAGCACATGCTAGAGCCAATTTCGGGCACCTCTAGCATTCATCCAATTTTTATTCTAATCCCCCAATTTTTTTTATTATCAACCTAAGTTCACTAGAATTCCTTAAATCAATCAAACCACAACAATGTTTCATCAAATTTAGCATCATAGTAAAATTCTTAGTTTTTCCATGGTTATCCTAGAATAAAAATTCTATCAATTAAGTGCATTGGCAAAGTCATCATCAGATATTCATCAAATCTAGGCAATTCTTGTTCCAACTAAAGGCATGGCAAGCAATTTATGTATACTAAATGCAATACTTAAGATGAATGCAACTAAACATGGTAACTACTAATAACAATCCCCCCTAAACTCGAGTGAGGCATTGTCCTCAATGCATGCATTAAAGAAAAATAAAAATAACGAAAAATAAAATGCAAATGAGGACTTACTCTGAGAGTTCGTCGTCGTGGATGATTAGTTTCCTTTTGGTCGGTGTCTTGATTATCTTGCTTGAACGCGATGGTTGTTTCCTTGTTGCCGATGGTGGAATTGATCCTCGTACGAGGTTGTCCTCATTGTCCTCTTCATCAATGTCATTGGCTTTTCGCTTGGAGGATTCGATTGGTACGGTCTTTGTTGGTGCAATGGAGGACTCTTCCGAATCTGAAAAATTAGACAATGATTCCGTACGAGTTGATTCGGGCATAGGTGTTTTACCTTTGGCTTTTGCAGTGGTTGCCGAGATGTCTTTAGCTTTGGTTGTCGTGGCATCTTTAGGGTTGGTTGCCATGGCATCATCTGTTGCGGTTGCCGTGGTGACTTCTTCATTGGTTGCCGGGGCAAGGATCTCGACAGGAAAAAGTGGGAACGGCACGCGGTTGTCCGGGTACTTTTCTAGGATGCCTTGGGTGATGGCATTGTTGTGCTCCTTCATGTACTGCATGAACATTAGTTGCCGGTCTTCAATTTGCCTTAGGTGGCTCGCCAATGGTTGCAAGGGTGCTTTAAAGTGTCCAGGGGTTGATGGCCGAGTTGCCCGGCATTAGGTGCTTGGGCATTAGGGATTGCCAGGGTGGCAGAAGTTGCTGAATCAATTGGAGGCCTTGAGGATTTTTCCGGTGCCTCTCCCATTAGCTTTCAGATTTGTGCTTGATTCCAATCGGACTTTGGTAGGGCCTTTTCATCGGTGGACTCACTTGGGACATGCATCTCCATCGTTCCAATGAGTTCCCGGTTGAGTGAGTTCTTGAAGCACCTTGTCCAGTTGCTTGGGCGTGATTTGATCAGCAAAGGCTTGATGCTCGTCCTTCTCAATGTAAAGCCCATAAAATGTGTTGATGTTTTCGGGGCTTATGAGTATGGCCATGTCACGAACAAAACATAAGGATTATTCGGGTTAGGTGAGTGAGCATAGAATTCTCATACCCATGAGATGTTACCCGGTTCTGATTGATGGCAAAAGATTTGCCACTTTTGATGAGCAATCCTCTCGAAGATGAATGGTTCAAGGCTGAAATCTTGATGAGAGTTGGAGTATTCAAATCCTTGTTCTTCGTAAATCTTCCGGCTTTCAAACTTGGAGTGAAATCTTTCTTGAACCACCGTTGTAGCAAACTTCTTGTATCTTGGTTCTTTGGAGGAACTTGGATGAACCAAAAATTTAATTTTGGATGATCTTGGTTGTGAGTTTTGTAAAAACAAAGAAAAGAAAATAAAAGAAACTAAAGAGTTGCAAGATGAAAAGTAGGAATAGGTTTCTTGGAAGTTAAGGGTGATGGGTTATATAGACAAGATAGGTAGTAAATATGGTAGGTGGGATTAATTTTGGATAGAGAATAAAGGGGGTTTCGGTTTAGGGGAAGGGTGATGGCAAGGGGGTTTACTAGGGTAAGTTGGAGGCTTTATATAAGCCTTAGATTCAGCCCATTAATTTCCTTATTGAAGATGTTTTCCTTCTTGGATCAAAATTCCACTTTATCGTGAACTCTTTTCCTATAATTCAAAGACAAATCAAATAAGGATTAAAATTAAAGATAAACTAATAAAAGAAAATAAATAAAGATGTGTAAAGGGATTCTTAAACTTAAAAAGATAAAAAAAAAGAAAATAAATCTATCCTAAAAATATAATAATAATCAAAAATAAAAAAAAATTAGTTCAAAAAAAAAAACTAAAAAATAAAATAAAAAAGTAATCGAAAATAATAAAAATAAAAATAAAAATAAAATATCGAAAGGAGAGCATGCTCATGCATCTCCTAAGTTGACCACTTCTTTGTTACGTTCCACATGGGCACCATTGTAGTGCTTTAATCTTTGTCCATTAACTTTGAATTCATGTTTGCCAGTGATGGACTTGATTATCACGACACCATGGGAGAATGGTTTGACAACTTCGAATGGTCCCGACCATCTTGATTTCAGCTTTCTCGGGAAAAGTTTTAGCCGAGAATTGAATAAGAGAACTAGTTGCCCTGGTGTGAATTGCCACGGCAACAGTTTCTTGTCATGTCATTGCTTTGTTTTCTCCTTGTAGATTCGTGCATTGTTATAGGCGAGTGCACATAATTCTTCTATCTCATTGAGGTCCAACAAATGCTTTTGTTCGGCACTTTCCCAATCCATATTAATGGTCTTGATTCCCAATTTGCCTTGTGTTCGATTTCCACCGGTAGATTGCATGTTTTTCCATAGACAGGTCGAAAGGGGACATACCTAAGGTTGTTTTGAATGCAGTGCGATATGCCCAAAGTGCGTCATCTAGTTTTAATGACCAATCCTTCCTAGAGGGACTTACAACTTTCTCGAGTCCCAGTTGGAAATTTCTGCTTGCCCGTTGGTTTGTGGGTGATATGTCGTGGCAATCTTGTGTGATACGCCGAAGCGTTGCAACATCTTGGCAATAAGTCTGTTGTCAAAATGGTTGCCCTCGTCACTAATAATTGCTCTCGGCATCCCAAACCGTGTAAATATGTTTTTCTGCAAGAATTGTTGCACGGTCTTGGAATCGTTGTTGGGAACTGCAGCTGCCTCAACCTATTTAGACACGTAGTCGACGGTAAGTAAAATGTAGAGGTTGCCAAATGAAGATGGGAGAGGTCCCATAAAATCGATCCCCCATACATCGAACAATTCACCTCGATGATGTTTTGGAGCGGCATCTCATGTCGTCTAGAGATATTGCCCGTCTTCTGGCAACGATCACATTGCTTGTAAAAGTCTTGGGCATCTTTATACAATGTTGGCCAATACAAACTGGATTGCAAAACTTTGGCCACGGTACGAGTTCCTCCAAAATATCCTCCATAGGGTGAAGATTGGCATTGCCGGAGTATATTCTGCTGCTCTTCTTCAGGGACACATCGACGTATAACCTGATCTGCATATTGTTTAAACAAAAGAGGCTCGTCCCAAAAGTAATGCTTAGCATCATGACGGAACCGCTTCTTCCCAGGGTGAGTAAGACCATAAGGTAACATACCACAAACAAGGAAATTAACTAAATCTGCGTACCAGGGTTTTGCCGAGGCATGTGCTACCATGGTGACTACTCCCAAAATTGCCGAGGCGTGCGCGTCAAGGACTGTTGCAGCGTCGAGAGTTTTCGTTGCGTGCGCGTCCATGGTTGCTGAGGCGTCGAGGGTTGCCGAGGCATGCGCATCCATGGTTGCCTAGGCAACTAAAATTTGCTCATCCGGGAATTCATCGCATATCTCTAGATCTGCGTCCTCCTCCCTATTGCGTTTTAAACGTGATAAGTGATCGGCCACTTGATTTTCTGTTCCTTTCCTGTCCTTAATTTCAATATCAAATTCTTGTAAAAGTAATATCCAACGAATCAAACGAGGTTTGGCATCTTTTTTAGCAAATAGATATTTGATTGCCGAATGGTCCATACGAACAATTACCTTTGCACCAATCAAATAGGATCAGAACCTGTCAAATGCAAAAACTACAGCTAGTAACTCTTTCTCCGTTGTTGTGTAATTCATTTGAGCACCATTAAAAGTTTTACTAGCGTAGTATATCACATGAAAGGTCTTACCTGTGCGTTGGCCTAGGACTGCTCCTACCGCAAAATCACTTGCATCACACATGAGCTCAAAAGGTAGCATCCAATCTGGTGGAACGACAATGGGTGCCGAGGTAAGCTTTTCCTTTAGGGTTTCGAATACTTGGGGTGCAGGAATTATCAAAATCGAAGACTTTATCTTGTTCAAGCAAATTGAACAAGGGTTTAGTAATTTTAGAAAAATTATGAATGAACCTCCTGTAAAAACTGCATGTCCAAGAAAGCTTCGAATTCCTTTAACCGAACTTGGTGGGGGTAATCTCTCGATCACGTCCACCTTGGCTTTGTCTACTTCAATTCCCTTGGATGAAATCTTGTGGCCGAGCATTATTCCTTCATCTACCATAAAATGGCACTTCTCCTAACTGAGGACTAAATCAGTTTCTTCACATCTTGCCAACACCTTTTCTAAATTGCCGAGGCAGCTGTCGAAGTCATTACCAAAAATAAAAAAATCATCCATTTTTTTAGCACATGCTAGAGCCAATTTCGGGCACCTCTAGCATTCATCCAATTTTTATTCTAATCCCCCAATTTTTTTTATTATCAACCTAAGTTCACTATAATTCCTTAAATCAATCAAACCACAACAATGTTTCATCAAATTTAGCATCATAGTAAAATTCTCAGTTTTTCCATGGTTATCCTAGAATAAAAATTCTATCAATTAAGTGCATTGGCAAAGTCATCATCGGATATTCATCAAGTCTAGGCAATTCTTGTTTCAACTAAAGGCATGGCAAGCAATTTATGTATCCTAAATGAAATACTTAAGATGAATGCAACTAAACATGGTAACTACTAATAACAATCCCCCCTAAACTCGAGTGAGGCATTGTCCTCAATGCATGCATTAAAGAAAAATAAAAATAACGAAAAATAAAATGCAAATGAGGACTTACTCCGAGAGTTCGTCGTCGTGGATTATTAGTTTCCTTTTTGGTCGGTGTCTTGATTATCTTGCTTGAACGCGATGGTTGTTTCCTTGTTGCCGATGGTGGAATCTATCCTCGTGACGAGGTTGTCCTCACGTCCTCTTCATCAATGTCATTGGCTTTTCGCTTGGAGGATTGATTGGTGTAGTCTTTGTTGGTGCAATGGAGGACTCTTCGAATCTGAAAAATTAGACAATGATTCTGTACGAGTTGATTCGGGCATAGGTGTTTTACCTTTGGCTTTTGCAGTGGTTGCCAAGATGTCTTTAGCTTTGGTTGTTGTGGCATCTTTAGGTTGGTTGCCATGGCATCATCTGTTGCGTTGCCGTGGTGACTTCTTCATTGGTTGCCGGGCAAGGATCTCGACAGAAAAAGTGGAACGGCACGCGGTTGTCCAAGTACTTTTCTAGGATGATTTGGGTGATGGCATTGTTGTGCTCATTCATGTACCGCATGAACATTAGTTGCCGGTCTTCAATTTGCCTTAGGTGGCTCGCCAATGGTTGCAAGGGTGCTTTAAAGTGTCCCGGGTTGATGGGCGAGTTGCGGGCATTAGGTGCTTGGGCATTAGGGATTGCGGGGGGTGGCGTGAGTTGCTTTGAATCAATTGGAGGCCTTGAGGATTTTTTCGGTGCCTCTCCCATTAGCTTTTGGATTTGTGCTTGATTCCAACCGGACTTTGGTAGGGCATTTTCATCGGTGGAATCACTTGGGACATGCATCTCCATCGTTCCAATGAGTTCCCGGTTGAGTGAGTTCTTGAAGCACCTTGTCCAGTTGCTTGGGCGTGATTTGATCAACAAAGGCTTGATGCTCGTCCTTCTCAATGTAAAGCCCATAAAATGTGTTGATGTTTTCGGGGCTTATGAGTATGGCCATGTCACGAACAAAACATAAGGATTATTTGGGTTAGGTGAGTGAGCATATAATTCTCTTACCCATGAGATGTTACTCGGTTCTGATTGATGGCAAAAGATTTGCCACTTTTGATGTGCAATCCTCTCTAAGATGAATGGTTCAAGGCTGAAATCTTGATGAGAGTTGGAGTATTCAAAGCCTTGTTCTTCGTAAATCTTCCGGCTTTCAAACTTGGAGTGAAATCTTTCTTGAACCACCGTTGTAGCAAACTTCTTGTATCTTGGTTCTTTGGAGGAACTTGGATGAACCAAAAATTTAATTTTGGATGATCTTGGTTGTGAGTTTTGTAAAAACAAAGAAAAGAAAATAAAAGAAACTAAAGAGTTGCAAGATGAAAAGTAGGAATAGGTTTCTTGGAAGTTAAGGGTGATGGGTTATATAGACAAGATAGGTAGTAAATATGGTGGGTGGGATTAATTTTGGATAGAGAATAAAGGGGGTTTCGGTTTAGGGGAAGGGTGATGGCAAGGGGGTTTATTAGGGTAAGTTGGAGGCTTTATATAAGCCTTAGATTCAGCCCATTAATTTCCTTATTGAAGATGTTTTCCTTCTTGGATCAAAATTCCACTTTATCGTGAACTCTTTTCCTATAATTCAAAGACAAATCAAATAAGGATTAAAATTAAAGATAAACTAATAAAAGAAAATAAATAAAGATGTGTAAAGGGATTCTTAAACTTAAAAAGATAAAAAAAAGAAAATAAATCTATCCTAAAAATATAATAATAATCAAAAATAAAAAAAAATTAGTTCAAAAAAAAAAAACTAAAAAATAAAATAAAAAAGTAATCGAAAATAATAAAAATAAAAATAAAAATAAAATATCGAAAGGAGAGCATGCTCATGCATCTCCTAAGTTGACCACTTATTTGTTCGTTCCACATGGGCACCATTGTAGTGCTTTAATCTTTGTCCATTAACTTTGAATTCATGTTTGCTAGTGATGGACTTGATTATCACGACACCATGGGAGAATGGTTTGACAACTTCGAATGGTCCGACCATCTTGATTTCAGCTTTCTCGGGAAAAGTTTTAGCCGAGAATTGAATAAGAGAACTAGTTGCCCTGGTGTGAATTGCCACGACAATAGTTTCTTGTCATGTCATTGCTTTGTTTTCTCCTTGTAGATTCGTGCATTGTTATAGGCGAGTGCACATAATTTTTCTATCTCATTGAGGTCCAACAAATGCTTTTGTCCGGCACTTTCCCAATCCATATTAATGGTCTTGATTCCCAATTTGCCTTGTGTTCGATTTCCACGGTAGATTGCATGTTTTTCCATAGACAGGTCGGAAGAGGGACATACCTAAGGTTGTTTTGAATGCAAAGTGCGATATGCCCAAAGTCGTCATCTAGTTTTAATGACCAATCCTTCCTAGAGGGACTTACAACTTTCTCAGTATACCCTTCGAGTCCCGGTTGAAATTTCTGCTTGCCCGTTGGTTTGTGGGTGATATGTCGTGGCAATCTTGTGTGATGATCCCGAGCGTTGCAACATCTTGGCAATAAGTCCATTGTCAAAATGGTTTGCCCTCGTCACTAATAATTGCTCTCGGCATCCCAAACCGTGTAAATATGTTTTTCTACAAGAATTGTTGCTCGGTCTTGGAATCGTTGTTGGGAACTGCAGCTGCCTCAACCTATTTAGACACGTAGTCACGGTAAGTAAAATGTAGAGGTTGCCAAATGAAGATGGGAGAGGTCCCATAAAATCGATCCCCCATACATCGAACAATTCACCTCGATGATGTTTTGGAGCGGCATCTCATGTCGTCTAGAGATATTGCCCGTCTTCTGGCAACGATCACATTGCTTGTAAAAGTCTTGGGCATCTTTATACAATGTTGGCCAATACAAACTGGATTGCAAAACTTTGCCACAGATGCGAGTTCCTCCAAAATATCCTCCATAGGGTGAAGATTGGCATTGCCGGAGTATATTCTGCTGCTCTTCTTCAGGGACACATCGACGTATAACCTGATCTGCATATTGTTTAAACAAAAGAGGCTCGTCCCAAAAGTAATGCTTAGCATCATGACGGAACCGCTTCTTCCCAGGGTGAGTAAGACCATAAGGTAACATACCACAAACAAGGAAATTAACTAAATCTGCGTACCAAGGTTTTGCCGAGGCATGTGCTACCATGGTGACTACTCCCAAAATTGCCGAGGCGCGTCGCGCGTCAATTGGGCGTCGAGTTTTTCGTTTGCGTCTTGGCGTCCATGGTTGCTGAGGCGTCGAGGGTTGCGAGGCATGCGCATCCATGGTTGCCTAGGCAACTAAAATTTGTTCATCCGGGAATTCATCGCGATATCTCTAGATCCGCGCCTCCTCATTCCTATTGCGTTTTAAACGTGATAAGTGATCGCCACTTGATTTTCTGTTCCTTTTCCGTCCTTAATTTCAATATCAAATTCTTGTAAAAGTAATATCCAACGAATCAAACGAGGTTTGGCATCTTTTTTAGCAAATAGATATTTGATTGCCGAATGGTCCATACGAACAATTACCTTTGCACCAATCAAATAGGATCAGAACCTGTCAAATGCAAAAACTACAGCTAGTAACTCTTTCTCCGTTGTTGTGTAATTCATTTGAGCACCATTAAAAGTTTTACTAGCGTAGTATATCACATGAAAGGTCTTACTGTGCGTTGGCCTAGGACTGCTCCTACCCATAAAATCACTTGCATCACACATGAGCTCAAAAGGTAGCATCCAATCTGGTGGAACGACAATGGGTGCCGAGGTAAGCTTTTCCTTTAGGGTTTCGAATACTTGGGGTGCAGGAATTATCAAAATCGAAGACTTTATCTTGTTCAAGCAAATTGAACAAGGGTTTAGTAATTTTAGAAAAATTATGAATGAACCTCCTGTAAAAACTGCATGTCCAAGAAAGCTTCGAATTCCTTTAACCGAACTTGGTGGGGGTAATCTCTCGATCACGTCCACCTTGGCTTTGTCTACTTCAATTCCCTTGGATGAAATCTTGTGGCCGAGCATTATTCCTTCATCTACCATAAAATGGCACTTCTCCTAACTGAGGACTAAATCAGTTTCTTCACATCTTGCCAACACCTTTTCTAAATTGCCGAGGCAGCTGTCGAAGTCATTACCAAAAATAAAAAAATCATCCATTTTTTTAGCACATGCTAGAGCCAATTTCGGGCACCTCTAGCATTCATCCAATTTTTATTCTAATCCCCCAATTTTTTTTATTATCAACCTAAGTTCACTATAATTCCTTAAATCAATCAAACCACAACAATGTTTCATCAAATTTAGCATCATAGTAAAATTCTCAGTTTTTCCATGGTTATCCTAGAATAAAAATTCTATCAATTAAGTGCATTGGCAAAGTCATCATCGGATATTCATCAAGTCTAGGCAATTCTTGTTTCAACTAAAGGCATGGCAAGCAATTTATGTATCCTAAATGAAATACTTAAGATGAATGCAACTAAACATGGTAACTACTAATAACAATCCCCCCTAAACTCGAGTGAGGCATTGTCCTCAATGCATGCATTAAAGAAAAATAAAAATAACGAAAAATAAAATGCAAATGAGGACTTACTCCGAGAGTTCGTCGTCGTGGATTATTAGTTTCCTTTTGGTCGGTGTCTTGATTCTCTTGCTTGAACGCGATGGTTGTTTCCTTGTTGCCGATGGTGGAATCTATCCTCGTACGAGGTTGTCCTCGACGTCCTCTTCATCAATGTCATTGGCTTTTCGCTTGGAGGATTCGATTGGTGTAGTCTTTGTTGGTGCAATGGAGGACTCTTCCGAATCTGAAAAATTAGACAATGATTCTGTACGAGTTGATTCGGGCATAGGTGTTTTACCTTTGGCTTTTGCAGTGGTTGCCAAGATGTCTTTAGCTTTGGTTGTTGTGGCATCTTTAGGGTTGGTTGCCATGGCATCATCTGTTGCGTTTGCCGTGGTGACTTCTTCATTGGTTGCCGGGGCAAGGATCTCGACAGGAAAAAGTGGGAACGGCACGCGGTTGTCCAAGTACTTTTCTAGGATGATTTGGGTGATGGCATTGTTGTGCTCATTCATGTACCGCATGAACATTAGTTGCCGGTCTTCAATTTGCCTTAGGTGGCTCGCCAATGGTTGCAAGGGTGCTTTAAAGTGTCCCGGGGTTGATGGCCGAGTTGCCCGGGCATTAGGTGCTTGGGCATTAGGGATTGCCGGGGCGGCAGGAGTTGCTGCATCAATTGGAGGCCTTGAGGATTTTTTCGGTGCCTCTCCCATTAGCTTTTGGATTTGTGCTTGATTCCAACCGGACTTTGGTAGGGCATTTTCATCGGTGGAATCACTTGGGACATGCATCTCCGTCGTTCCAATGAGTTCCCGGTTGAGTGAGTTCTTGAAGCACCTTGTCCAGTTGCATGGGCGTGATTTGATCAACAAAGGCTTGATGCTCGTCCTTCTCAATGTAAAGCCCATAAAAGGTGTTGATGTTTTCGGGGCTTATGAGTATGGCCTTGTCACGAACAAAAACATAAGGATTATTTGGGTTAGGTGAGTGAGCATATAATTCTCTTACCCATGAGATGTTACTCGGTTCTGATTGATGGCAAAAGATTTGCCACTTTTGATGTGCAATCCTCTCTAAGATGAATGGTTCAAGGCTGAAATCTTGATGAGAGTTGGAGTATTCAAAGCCTTGTTCTTCGTAAATCTTCCGGCTTTCAAACTTGGAGTGAAATCTTTCTTGAACCACCGTTGTAGCAAACTTCTTGTATCTTGGTTCTTTGGAGGAACTTGGATGAACCAAAAATTTAATTTTGGATGATCTTGGTTGTGAGTTTTGTAAAAACAAAGAAAAGAAAATAAAAGAAACTAAAGAGTTGCAAGATGAAAAGTAGGAATAGGTTTCTTGGAAGTTAAGGGTGATGGGTTATATAGACAAGATAGGTAGTAAATATGGTGGGTGGGATTAATTTTGGATAGAGAATAAAGGGGGTTTCGGTTTAGGGGAAGGGTGATGGCAAGGGGGTTTATTAGGGTAAGTTGGAGGCTTTATATAAGCCTTAGATTCAGCCCATTAATTTCCTTGTTGAAGATGTTTTCCTTCTTGGATCAAAATTCCTCTTTATCGTGAACTCTTTTCCTATAATTCAAAGACAAATCAAATAAGGATTAAAATTAAAGATAAACTAATAAAAGAAAATAAATAAAGATGTGTAAAGGGATTCTTAAACTTAAAAAGATAAAAAAAAGAAAATAAATCTATCATAAAAATATAATAATAATCGAAAATAAAAAAAATTAGTTCGAAAAAAAACTAAAAAATAAAATAAAAAAAGTAATCAAAAAAAAAATATATCGAAAGGAGAGCATGCTCATGGATCTCCTAAGTTGACCACTTATTTGTTACGTTCCACATGGGCACCATTGTAGTGCTTTAATCTTTGTCCATTAACTTCGAATTCATGTTTGCTAGTGATGGACTTGATTATCACGACACCATGGGAGAATGGTTTGACAACTTCGAATGGTCCCGACCATCTTGATTTCAGCTTTCCCGGGAAAAGTTTTAGCCGAGAATTGAATAAGAGAACTAGTTGCCCTGGTGTGAATTGCCACGACAATAGTTTCTTGTCATGCCATTGCTTTGTTTTCTCCTTGTAGATTCGTGCATTGTTATAGGCGAGTGCACGGAATTTTTCTATCTCGTTGAGGTCCAACAAATGCTTTTGTCCGGCACTTTCCCAATCCATATTAATGGTCTTGATTCCCAATTTGCCTTGTGTTCGATTTCCACCGGTAGATTGCATGTTTT
This sequence comes from Hibiscus mutabilis, assembly GCA_019671005.1. Taxonomy (NCBI): domain Eukaryota; kingdom Viridiplantae; phylum Streptophyta; class Magnoliopsida; order Malvales; family Malvaceae; genus Hibiscus; species Hibiscus mutabilis. Next base: position 8,553,103 of record CM033752.1, on the reverse strand, counting down.
GCCATAGACAGGTCGGAAGAGGGACATTCCTGAGGGTGTTTTGCATGCAGTGCGATATGCCCAAAGTGCGTCATCTAGTCTTAATGACCAATCCTTCCTAGAGGGACTTACAACTTTCTCGAGTATACCCTTCAATTCCTGGTTGGAAATTTCTGCTTGCCCGTTGGTTTGTGGGTGATATGCCGTGGCAATCTTGTGTGATACGCCGAAGCGTTGCAACATCTTGGCAATAAGTCTGTTGTCAAAATGCTTGCCCTCGTCACTGATAATTGCTCTCGGCATCCCAAACCGTGTAAATATGTTTTTCTACAAGAATCGTTGCTCGGTCTTGGAATCGTTGTTAGGAACTGCAGCTGCCTCAACCCATTTAGACACGTAGTCACGGCAAGTAAAATGTAGAGGTTGCCAAATAAAGATGGGAGAGGTCCCATAAAATCGATCCCCCATACATCGAACAATTCCACCTCGATGATGTTTTGGAGCGGCATCTCATGTCGTCTAGAGATATTGCCCGTCTTCTGGAAACGATCACATTGCTTGTAAAAGTCTTGGGCATCTTTTTACAATGTTGGCCAATACAAACTGGATTGCAAAACTTTGGCCACGGTACGAGTTCCTCTAAAATATCCTCCATAGGGTGAAGAATGGCATTGCCGGAGTACATTCTGCTGCTCTTCTTCAGGGACACATCGGCGTATAACCTGATCTGCACATTATTTAAACAAAAGAGGCTCGTCCCCAAAGTAATGCTTAGCATCATGGCAGAACCGCTTCTTCCCTTGGTGAGTAAGACCATAAGGTAAAATACCACAAACAAGGAAATTAACTAAATCTGCGTACCAAGGTATTGCCGAGGCATGTGCTGCTGTGGTGACTACTCCCAAAATTGCCGAGGCGTGCGCGTCAAGGGTTGTTGCGGCGTCGAGAGTTTTCGATGCGTGCGCGTCCATGGTTGCTGAGGCAACTAAAAGTTGTTCATCCGGGAATGCATCGCATATCTCTATATCCGCGTCCTCATTCCTATTGCGTTCTAAACGTGATAAGTGATCGGCCACTTGATTTTCTGTTCCTTTCCTGTCCTTAATTTCAATATCAAATTCTTGTAAAAGTAATATCCAACGAATCAAATGAGGTTTGGCATCCTTTTTAGCAAATAGATATTTGATTGTCGAATGGTCCGTATGAACAATTACCTTTGTACCAATCAAATAGGATCGGAACTTGTCAAATGCAAAAACTATAGCTAGTAACTCTTTCTCCGTTGTTGTGTAATTCATTTGAGCACCATTAAAAGTTTTACTAGCGTAGTATATCACATGAAAGGTCTTACCTGTGCGTTGGCCTAGGACTGCTCCTACCATAAAATCACTTGCATCACACATGAGCTCAAAAGGTAGCGTCCAATCTGGTGGAACGACAATGGGTGCTGAGGTAAGCTTTTCCTTTAGGGTTTCGAATGCTTGGGTGCAAGAATCATCAAAATCGAAGACTTTATCCTGTTCAAGCAAATTGCACAAGGGTTTAGTAATTTTAGAAAAATTATGAATGAACCTCTTGTAAAAACCTGCATGTCCAAGAAAGCTTCGAATTCCTTTAACCGAACTTGGTGGGGGGTAATCTCTCGATCACGTCCACCTTGGCTTTGTCTACTTCAATTCCCTTGGATGAAATCTTGTGGCCGAGCATTATTCCTTCATCTACCATAAAATGGCACTTCTCCCAATTGAGGACTAAATCAGTTTCTTCACATCTTGCCAACACCTTCTCTAAATTGCCGAGGCTGCTATCGAAGTCATTACCAAAAACAAAAAAAATCATACATGAAGATCTCAAGGAAGTCTTCGACCATGTATGAAAAGAGTGCCATTATGCATCTTTGGAAGGTTGCCGGGGCGTTACACAATCCGAACAGCATCCTTCGGAAATCATAAGTACCGTATGGGCATGTGAAGGTTGTCTTTTCTTGATCTTCTGGTGCTATGGCAATTTGATTGTAACCTGAATAACCATCAAGAAAACAATAAAAGGGTTTACCTGCAAGACGATAAACCATTTGATCAATAAAGGGTAATGGGAAGTGATCTTTCCTAGTGCCTTTGTTTAGCTTTCGATATTCCATACAAACCCTCCAACCGGTCACAGTCCTGGTTGGAATGAGTTTATTGTTTTCATTACTTACCACCGTTATACCTCACTTTTTCGGTACACATTGTACCAGACTTACCCATGTACTATAAGAGATAGGGTATATAATGCCGGCGTCAAGCCACTTGATGATTTCTTTCATTACAACCCCTTTCATGGCATGATTCAGTCTCCTCTGGGCCTCAATTGAAGGTTTGTGATCATCTTCCAACAAAATCTTGTGCATGCACACTGCCAGGCAAATTCTCTTCAAGTCGGCAATTGTCCACTCTAGTACCTTCTTGTGTAGCATCAACATTTAGATCAGCTTCTTTTCCTACTCAGGCTGTAACTTAGAAGAAATAATTACATGCAATGTATTATCGGTTCCTAAGTATGCATATTTTAGTTGCTCTAGATACTATTTCAACTCAAGAATCGGTGGTTGTTGAATAAAGGGCTTTTCGAGCTTACCTTCCTTACCTGAGTAATCCAGTGGTTCAAAGTATGTACCTAGTCGATTGACTAGCCAATTTGCCTCTTCTTGTTGTTCCTCATTGATCAGTTCTTCATACTCCTCAGGTTCCTCTTGATCGACAATGTAGTTGCCGAGGCAACTAAATTCCTCGTTGAAGTTAAACTCTACCGTGGCATGAAGAAGTTGGCATTCTTCTGGATCATCAGCATGCCTTAGTGTTTGGAACACATTTAGTTTAACTTGCTGGTCATTCACCCTCATTGTGAGTTCTCCCTTTTCAACATCGATCAAGGTTCTCCCTGTTGCTAGGAATGGTCTCCCGAGAATGACCGGTGCATGCTCATCTGCTTCACAATCCAAAACAATAAAGTCAGCGGGAAAAATAAATTTATCCACTTTTACCAGTATGTCTTCAATTTTTCCCTCTGGATGCACATAGGATCTGTCGGCTAGCTGTAGCATAACTGTCGTAGGTCTTGCCTTCCCGATTCCTAGTTTCTGGAAAACCGATTCAGGCATCAAGTTTATGCTAGCCCCAAGGTCGCATAATGCTTTCCCGACATAGTGGTTTCCAATGGAACATGGTATTGTGAAACTTTCGGGATCCTTCAACTTAGGTGGCATACGATTGTGCAACATGGCCATGCATCCCTCTATTACGGCAACTGTTTCAAAATCTCCTAGCCTTGTTCTTTTGGACACAATGTCTTTAAGAAACTTGGCATAGTTCGGCATTTGTTCAATTGCTTCCACCAATGGCAAGTTGATGTGGACTTGCTTTAGGATATCAAGAAACTTCTTGAATTGATATTCTTGCTTTTGTCGCTTCAACCTTTGTGGAAATGGTGGTGGAAGTCGGATATCTTCGATCCTTTCATTGGTTTGGAACCTGATTGACGGCATTCCTGGGACAACTGGAGTTGCCGATGCATGCTTATCGTAAGTTGCCGAGGCATCCTTATCGTCGGTTGCCGAGGCATGCTTATTGCCGGTTGCCGCGGCAATTTCTGGTTCAGCATCTGAGGCTTTGCCGCTAGGTTCATCTTTATCTTTTTGTGGAGTTTTGTTTGATGAGCGGGCTTGAGCATCTTTAAGTTGTTGGCCACTTCTAGTGGTGATCGCCTTACATTGCTCATGGCCAGTTCCTCTTGCGACTTCAGTATCGCTAGGTAAACCTCTTTGCAGTCTAGTATTCAGGTTTTGAGCAAATTGTCCGACTTGATTTTCCAATGATTTGATTGTCGTCTCTTGGTTTTTCAATCTCATCTCGGTCCTGTTACTAAAAGCACCAGTTCTTTTTATGAAGTTACTATTCTCAGGCATATAAGATTCAGTTTTCATCATAAAAGCATTGAGAGAATTTTCCAAAGAACTAGATGCTATCGGTTGTTGCTGCGGCAACTGTTGCCGTGGCATATTCTGCTGGAACCCCGATGCTTGTGCATTCTGATTGTTCTGGTTTAGAGCATTGTTGGGATTACTCCATGAAAAGTTCGGCTACTTTTTCCAAGCTGGATTGTATGTATTGGACATCACATTGTTGTTCCGGTTGTAATTCCCCACATAGAAGCTGGATTTCGGATTCTGCATACATTCAGAAGAATCATGGCTACCACCACATAACTCACAAAAAGAATCCATTACCTTGACCTCATGTGTGTTGTTTGGTTTCTGCATGTTCTGGACTATCTTGGTTAAAGTGGCCAATTGTGCCGAAATTGAGTCTGATGATCCTAGTTCATGTATTGTGGCTTGGCGTCTAACTCCTCCTCTTCTAGTAGAGGGGAATTGATAATCATTCTTGGCCAGCCTGTTTAGAATTTGCATTGCTTCCTCCGGCAACTTATCTAGGAGTATGCCATTTGCCGAGGCATCTAGCATCATCCTTGTTGGTGTATTCACGACGTTGTAAAACATTGTTACTTGTGTCCACACTGGGAATCCGTGTAGGGGACATTTGTGTAGAAGTTCTCTGTATCGCTCCCAAGCCTCGTACATGGATTCATCATCTGCCTGCCGAAAAGAAGTAATGTCGTTACGAAGCTTATCAGTCAAATTTGTAGGATTAAACCGAGCAAGGAAATCACGACAAAGATCGGTCCAAGATCCTATTGATCCAGCAGGAATGCTATTCAACCATGCTTTCGCCCTATCCCTTAGTGAATAGGGGAATAATCTTAATCGTAAAACATTGGGGGTGACTCCGTGTATTTTGAACGAGTTGCAAATCTCGAGGAAAGATTTAAGATGTTGTCGTGCATCTTCAGTTGCTGAGCCTCCAAATTGACCAATTGTGTTGATCATATTAAACATCATCGATTTCAACTCAAAGTGGTTGCCTTCAATTTCAGGTGCGACAACTCCTGGATTAAGTCCATCAAGATCTTCTTCAAGATAGTCTCAAATAGTTCTGTTTTGTGCAAGAATCACTCCTCCTGCTGGAACATCTTGATTCATATTGTCGTCTTGATTAGCCATTGCTACTCTTAACCTTCGTCTAAGTCTTTGTAAGGTTCGTTCGATTTCTGGATCAAAGGGATATTCTGGTGTAATCGGTCTCGCCCTGGTCATATACCAATGCAAAACCAAAGTTTGTTAGCCCTTTGAATCTTAAACAAGAAAAATAAAAAGAAAGTGCAAGAAAATAAAAAAAAGTCTCTATTGCCAATCCCCGGCAACGGTGCCAAAAACTTGTTGCGCGTAATAAGTGCTACACAATTGTGCAAGTATACACGACGCATGTTATAGTATAAAAGATATCGTCTTCACAGGGATTGGTGCCACTTCAAGAATCTAATCTCTTGCACTGTAAAAAGTAAAAGAAAACACAAGTAGAAGATTATAGGAGTTTAAACTAATAACTAAACTATAAAGCAATAAAGTAAAAGAATAGATGAGATCAAGCGAGAGAGATAGGCCAGGTTATCGTGAGTTGAGGTGTGATAGCCGATTGGATCGTCTTGGTAAAAGAGTGCAAGGGAAACTCAGTTGCCGTGGCAACTTGCACAACGGGGTTGCCTTGGCAACTAATCGATGGTTGCCTGGGCGACTAGTTGGGCAACTACTTGAGCATCTGGGCAGCAACCTTCAAGGTTCGGCAGAGCGTTCTTCAATGGTTTCTTCTTATCCCTAAGTCGAAACTCTAGCTACTTGTGCATGCCTTGATAATACATCCCTGCGTGAATCAAGGGTGAACAACAAGCAATCTTGCGCTCCTCTTAGCCGTTGAAATCCTTAACTTATTCCTAAGCCGGATTAATCTTCACCATCAATAGATTGAATAAAGATCATATTCATTCGTTTCTTGAATCTAACTATTTCGATATTAGATAAATAGATGAAGTTACGAGATCCTCTCCCAATTCACTCGCAAACAAAAATAAGAACCAAGAATGAATAAACCTTGAATAGAAAAGTGCAAACTCTTATTACCTAAACAAAATCCAATAGTTTCTCACAACCACAAGACACAATAACCTTAGCCAAATAGATTTAGTTCATGGCTAGGTTCCAAAAAAACAAAAGATAAAGAATCCCTAGCATGAACCTAATTGAACAAGAAAGAAAAAGATGAAGGATGGATGAAGCTTGTCGAAATCTCCTTGCCCTTGATGCTTGTCAAAAATTCTCTCCTCTCTCCCCCTTGGAGTTGACGGCTTGGTGATCTATTTATAGGGCTAGGTCAAAGTCCTCCTTTGAGGAGGAAGATAAGTTGGAATTAAATTATCTTTAAAGAATATAATTCTTTATTATAATTATATTCATTCTAGAACTTCTCCTATCTTCTTGGAATTTAATTCTTCTTTAACCTCTTCATGGAAATCAAACTCCTTTGGGATTTAGCTTTGCTCCACGTCATCTTGGGCTTTTCTAGTCATCAATTTCGACTACCATATCACCTTATTCTTTGTCGACAATTGCCCTGGCAACTGGCTTGGCGTCTCCTTCATGCATTGCCCTGGAAACTAGCTCGGTATATCCTTCATGCATTGCCCTGGCAACTAGCTCTAGCCTTGCTTTGGCAAGTGATCCTGAACATACACACAAAACACACCAACGCAGCATCTTTTCCCACAAGAACAACCAAGTTATGCAATCAAGCTCAATGATGGAAGGAAACATGGATTAATGCATGAATGACTAATTATGTAACTAATATGAGCCTAAGTCTAACAATAATATGAGTAAAAAGGGTAAGAAAAATAGTACTTTTGAACACTTATCAATAGCTACTAGACTCTTATAGTATACCACAATACTGTCATTCTTAATATTATATTACCAAGGGCAAACTTTTAAAAATAATTCCTGCAAAATGGCAAGCAACCCATATACAATTCATATCATGTAAAACATGTCATGTTAGAGCAATTCATACTCCAATATGTTCTTTAATTTCATGGTATACATGCCATTTGAAAACTATATGAAATAAATCATTATCTGTATATCATGCTATAAAACATGTATGATCATAAAAGATGCCACAATCTTTAAATCAATAAAATAAAGTGCCATGCCAAAAATATATTATGTTGTTTATAAAAATTCTTTATCTTTTTAAGTGACTTATATATTATGTTGTTTATAAAAATTCTTTACCTTTTTAGGTAACTTATCGCAAGTCTCCCTATAGTATGTTAATAAACATACTTTTAAAAACATGTATGCACTCACCTTAGCCTTGCAACGAAGTAGCCTTTACTATTTGATATTACTCTCGGACTGTTTCCTTTCCCTTTCTACTGTCACGACTTCGATTTATATCGGAATCTACATTAAAATAACAATTACCATTTCAAGTATATGTTAGTACATATTCATACCATATACAATAATGGAAAGTAATTAAAATAACTATCCATTATATAGGAAATTGATCCGATAAGGTTTTCTATATTCAAATCGCAAATTCTCATACTTTTCTTTAAATCCCTAACTTTTCCCAAAATATCTATTTTAATCCCTAATGACTCTTTTAAACTTCCAATCAAAATTTTCAAGTCTACTCCTTACTTTTCTTATCCTTTACACTTTAGGACCCAAACTTTAAAAACTTACACTTTGGTCCCTAAAGTAGCCGAAAACCCAATTTAACCCAAAATGTTGATTTAAACATCAAAATCAACATTTAAATAACTAGACTTAATTTTCCAACACAATACATCATATACAAACTCAAAAAGCAATCCCCTAAACTTTTCAAAGTTTACATTTTGGTCCCTAATGCAATCTAATTAGGGATTTTCATTCCAAACACCTTAAATCAACATATACAACCAATCTTCCTTCAATCATGTTCCAAAATTCTAAACTTTAACATAAACCCTAATTCTTAGTTTTCAAGAAAATGATCACTTCTTCATCCAAATAACAAAATCAAGCTTATAGAACATCATTCTTATCATTTCCATCATCAAAATAAATTTTGCCATAATTTACCTTAATTTTCTCAATATTGCCGAAAAGTCCCTATTAATTTTTCATGGAAGTTTCATCATTTGAACCATAAAAACAACATCACAACCTTATTTCTAACATGAACAACCATTAAAAAACAAGATTTCAACTTTTCCTTCATCCACCCTAATCACCAAACTTAACTTAAGAACATGGAAACCAAACAAAACTTATACCAAATGATAGTTAATTCAATAGAGATAAATTCCTTTTTTTCCTGTCTAAGCCTCAAATCCAATCAAGCAATCTTATAAAATCCAAAAGAAAATTTTCTCTTACCTTTGGAGGGCTATTCGAACAAGAGGATGATGGTGGAGAAAATCTTGAAATTTCTTTTTGTTAATTTTAAGCCATTTGTCATCTAATATAATTAAAATGAATTTTAAATTCATTTTAATGTATAATGACCTTTTTACCCTTGTAATCTAATGTTCCACCACTTGCCACATGTCTACCTACCAATCCAAGGGTCAAAAATAATCCAAAGAGTTAGTGATTACCAACTTTGCCCTTGGAATTTCCCAAAATTACCATCTTGCCATTTTTCATCCAACGACTCATATTTAACATGGAAAACCTACTTTAATCCAATGGTCCATGTTAAATCCTACCATTTTAAAACATGGAAATGACATTTTTAACCTTGCCTTATCATTATTTGAAATATCTTAAATATTCGATTCGATTAACCGAATATCTTTCCAAACTTTATCGCTTTATAGCCACTAGTACACACTCCGTACGAAAAATTCGAGTAACACGAAAATGTCACTCTTAGGGGTGAACTATTCATTTACGGGACTAAAATATACAAGTTTTAAAAATTACAATTTAGTCCCTAAACTTTTCCAAAGTTTATACTTTAACCACCAAACTTTCAAAATTTTCATTTTGGTCACTGAACTAAAACCACCAATCTTTAACTCTTTATGTTTTAGTCACTAAGCAAATATTAGGGTATTACAATTCTCCCCTTAAGAAAATTCGTCCTCAAATTTTAAAAACGTACCTCTTTTAAACAAGTGCGGATACTGTTTTTCCATTGCATCCTTTGTTTCCCAAGTTGCTTCTTCCGCTTTGTGATTGCGCCAAAGGACTTTCAAAAATGTTATTTGCTTGTTCCTTAATTCTTTAACACCATACGCTAGTATCTTTACTGGTTCTTCTTCATATGTTAAATCTGATTGCAACTCAATTTTCTCCGGTAAAATCATATGTGATGGATCTGATCTATGTCTCTGGAGCATCGAAACATGGAAGACATTATGAATTTTGCTCATCTCCGGTGAAAGAGCTAAATGATATGCAACAGGACCAACCTTCTTCAGTATTTCATATGGCCCAATATACCTGGGACTTAGTTTTCCTTTACGCCCGAAACACATTATTTTCTTCCAAGGAGAGACTTTCAAAAACACTTTTTCTCTAACCTCAAATTGAATGTCTTTCCTTTTTAAGTCTGCATAAGACTTTTTTCGATCAGCAGCCTTTTTAAGATTGTCTTGCACAATCCTAACTTTTTCTTCCATTTCTTGTAACAAATCTGACCTAATCAGCTTGCGATCATGTAATTCAAACCAATTCAATGGTGACCTGCACTTTCGACCATAAAAAGCTTCATAAGGTGCCATTTGAATGCTTGCCTGATAACTATTATTGTAAGCAAATTCTGCTAATGGCAAGTACGTTTCCCAAGATCCTTCAAATTCAATTATGTAAGCTCTTAACATATCTTCTAGTATTTGGATTGTCCTTTCATATTGACCATCTGTTTGAGGATGGAATGCAGTACTAAAATTCAATCCTGTCCCAAAAGCTCTGTGCAATGCTTTCCAAAATCTTGATGTGAACTTTGGATCTCGATCTGACACTATAGATATCAGCACTCCATATAATCAAACTATTTCTTTGATATACAACTCAACATACTTGCTTATCTGATAATTTCTAACTAGTATAAAGTGAGCATATTTGGTTAATCTGTCCACTATTACCCAGATAGAATCTTTCTTGCTAGGGGTCAATGATAGTCCTGACACAAAATCCATTGTAGCTCTATCCTATTTCCACTGCGGAATAGAAATAGATTGTAACTTTCCTGATGGCACTTGATGTTTAGCTTTCACTTGTTGGCAAGTCAAACACTTGGCAACGAACTCTGATATCATTCTTTTCATTCCAGGCCACCAATGTCGACTCTTCAAATCTCGATACATATTGTTTCCCCTAGGATGCATAGTCAAAAGACTGTAGTGTGCTTCAGAAAGCAGATCTCGCTTTAGCTTAGCATCTTCAGGAATATACACTCTATCTTTCTAATAGAGGCACCCATCAGGTTTAATCTCAAAATCTTTCATTCCACCCGATTCCACTTATTCTCTCTTGACTACACAGTCTTCATCTTGTTGCTAACTTTCATTAATTCAATCTAACAATGGTGATCTCAAATACAGCTCCACTAACAATGAACCATCATGTCTCTCTTTTAACTGTGCATTTAAAGCTCGTAATGTAGCAAATGTTTTTCGACTCAAAGCATCTGCTACAACATTTGCTCGGCCTGGGTGGTAATCAATAATCAGATCATAATCCTTTATCAGCTCCAACCATCTTCGTTGTTGTAGATTCAACTCTTTTTGTGTCATCAGATATTTTAAACTCTTATGATCAGTATAAACGTGACAACGTTCATCATAAAGGTAATGTCGCCACACTTTTAGAGCCAAAACTACAGCTGCTAGCTCTAAATCATGGGTCGAATAATTCCTTTCATATGGCTTTAACTACCGAGAAGCATAAGCAATCACCTTTCCATCCTGCATCAATACGCATCCCAATCCATTATGAGATGCATCACTGTACAATGCAAACTCTTTTCCCGATTCTGGCTGTACTAAAACTGGATCTTCTGTCAAAATTTTCTTTAACTGATCAAAGCTTTCTTGACACTTTTAAGTCCAAACAAATGGAACATCTGTTCTCAATAACTTTGTAAGTGGAGCAGCCATCATCGAAAAGTTTTTCACAAACCTTCGATAATATCCAGCGAGTCCCAAGAAACTTCAAACTTCAGTAATATTCTTGGGAACCTTCCACTCCACAATAGATTGAATCTTTTTAGGATCCACTCGAATTCCTTGAGCTGAAGCAATATGTCCTAAGAAAGCCACTTCAGACAACCAGAACTCACATTTGAGAGCTTAGCATACAGTTTCTTCTCTCTCAAAATCTGTAACACTATTCTCAAATGTGTATCATGATCCTTTATAGTCTTTGAGTACACCAATATATCATCAATGAAGACTACAACAAACCGATCGAGATACGGCTGAAATACTTGATTCATTAAATCCATGAATGTTGTTGGAGCATTTGTAAGGCCAAATGGTGTCACTACAAATTCTTAATGCCCGTACCTCATTTGGAACGCTATTTTTGGAATATCCTCCTCCTTGACCTTCAGTTGATAATAACCAGACCGAAGATCAATCTTAGAGTATACTGCTGCTCCTTTCATTTGATCAAATAAATCTTCTATTCTCGGTAATGGATACTTGTTCTTTATAGTCACCTTATTCAGCTGTCGATAATCAATGCACAGTCGTAGTGAACCATATTTCTTTTTGACAAATAACATCGGAGCTCCCGATGGTGACGTACTAGGACGTATAAATCCTCTATCTAATAACTCCTGCAACTGTGATTTTAACTCCCTTAAATCTGCAGGTGCCATTCTATATGGAGTCATGGATACTGGTTCAATACCTGGAATAACCTCAATTCCAAACTGTACTTCTCTTTCTGTAGGTAATCCTGGTAACTCTTCCGGGAATACCTCAGGAAAATCCTAAACTGTCGGAATTGTATTGAGGTCATTATTAATCTTCTTAGTAACCACTACATGGGGTAGAAAAGCCTTACAACCTCGCTCCAATAATTTCTTCATCTTCTTTATACATTGAGACCCTTCGCCCAACACTATAATTTCTGAACCATCCGCAGTCATTCAAATCAATTACTGTTGGCGACATCTTACTTAGCATCATAGGCATGAAGCCAATCCATCCCCAAAATAATTTCAAGATCACTAAATGGCAGCTCTAACAAGTCAGCTGGGAATTCAATTCCCTGAACTATAAGCGGGCATTTCCTACTTACTTTAGTTACCCGAGCACTTTGGCCTAGGGAGTTTATGGCTATCACATCACTCTGAGTTAGTTCTAAAGGAATTCCTATTTCCCTAACTAACTTCGAACTAACATAATAGTGTGTAGATCTAGTATCTATCAAAACAATTACAGGTTGACCATAGAGTTGAAAAGTACCTGTAACAATGTCAGGTTCTTCTTTGTCATCTCTGTCATCCTGTGCCTGGATGTGATATACCCTTGCTGACGCTCTATCATCTCGACCGACAACAGCTTCAGTCTCTTTTCGAGAACCCATTCTAGATGATTCTCCAGATCCACGGCCTCTGCCTCTTTGCATTCTAACAAATCTTTCGGTCTAAATCGATCTGTCATCTCGATCTGTGCAATCACGTACAAAATGTCCAATTTCACCACATTGAAAATAGGCTCATGTGATCATCCGGCACTCTCCATAATGTTTTCGGTTACAAGTCCCGCATTGGGTAGGTCATTGTTTCTTTCTAGAGCCTTTCACTGATATTGAGGTGTTTTTGGAATTTCCAGCTTGATTTGATTGTCCTCGAGGTGCTAAAAAATCCAGATCTCCTTTGCTGCGAAAATCCTTTGCCCCACTTAGATGATCGCAAAGCAAAAGTTGTTCCAACACTCATTTTCTGACTCTGTGATTCTTTTTCAGCCTTCTCTCGGACAATCTCCATTGCTTTGGCTCTATTAACTGCTTCTTGGAAGTCCCTGGGAATAATTGCCACTAACACCTCTTAGTATCTGGCATCTAATCCACTTATAAAGCTATCAGTGATGGCTTTCTCGTCCAGTAGCAATTCAGAAGCAAACCTACACAATCTGTTGAACTCACACTCATATTCTTATACCGAATGATCTCCCTATTTAAGGTCCAGGAACCATTGTCTCATCTCCCGAATGAAAGCATCTCCAATATATTTCCTTCTAAACTCACGGAGGAAATACTGCCAATTCACTTCTTCTCGAACGCGAGTAGTGACATTATTCCACCATACAAGTGCTTGCTCTCTCATTAAGGAGACAACTCCTTCCAGCTTTCCTTGATCATCACACCCAATTCGATCCAACATTGTCTATATGTCATTCAACCAGAAATCTGTCGACATAGGATCCCCATCGATGTCGCCTTTAAAATCAGGAGCTTGTATCTTCTTTAACTCCTTCAGAACAGAAATTCGAGGAGGTCTATTAAATGTTGCGTCCAGAGCTTGCAGAAACGTACCCCGGTCATGCACTGACATCTCCTGTGTAGGTTCACCAACCTCCTGTTGAACAGGCTGTTGTACTTCCTCCCCTACCTTTAGAGCATTCTCAGGCCCCACTTATCGAGTAGCATGTCGAGATCTGACTCCCTTCGATATCTGTACTCGTAACATACACTTAAACTAATAAGCAATTGCATCGATCAAACAAGTATCATTTTCAAGTAGATACGACATCCTAGTGGTATGTACACACTTTAACACTTTTATCGAGTTCAAATTAACTCTAGACCGGTTAAACCTATGGCTCTGATACCAATAAATGTAACACCCCTTCTCGTGACTGTACATTGATCACGAGTCGAAAATGTCACGACTTTTTAAAATAGTCTTTTGATTCAAAAACTGGGGTGATTTAAAATTTTTAAGATAACTTCCCAGATGGTCACCCATCTTGAAATTTTCCTAATCCAAGCACGCTTAACTTTATTTAATTTAGAAATAAAATAATAATTTAATGTCCGATAGTAAAGCTTTTTACGTAAATACTATAGTCATATCGAACATATAATAGTAATAAATAGTAACACGTTTAATATCTATGAATTATTACATACCCGATTGAAGTATTTTAACAAAAGACAAGTTTAGTTAATATATGCCACTATACATATTCAAAATAAGGATGTCAGAAGCACTGAAATAACCTGTCGATGTATATCTCCTCACAGAGAAGGTGATGCAAAGCTCTACACCTACTTTCGTTTACCTACGTGTATAACAGAAATACACGCTGAGTATAACTCAATGAGGCATATGATGAGTAACATATATAAAATAGTTTATAATGCATGACACTTTTCAAAAGCATGATAATCTTTAAATCACATAATCTGTAATGTAGGAATATCTATACAAGTAAACATATAATTATCCTGTGAAATCATATAGCCCAAGGTAAATATCAAGAGACTAGTAAACAAGTCGTGTACTCCCAGAGTACTAGCCACTCCCCTTAGGGATGATGCGACGGTAACGAGCTCGTAGCAACCTTTAGGAGCAAACGGTATACACAATTAAGTGTCGGGCAGTAGACATATATAATGTCAGCGGTAGACACACAAGGTGTCAGACACGTAAAGTGTCGAACGGTAGATACAATAAGTATCGGCGGTAGACACGTAAAGTGTGTCGAACGATAGATACAATAAGTATCGACGGTGGACATGCAATGTGTCAGTGTAGCTGCTAGACTCTTATGGTATACTACAATATTGTCATTCTTAATATTATACTACCAAGGGCAAACTTTTAAAAATAATTCCTGCAAAATGGCAAGCAACCCATATACAATTCATATAATGTAAAACATCTCATGTCAGAGCAATTCATACTACAATATGTTCTTTAACTTTCATGGTATACATGTCATTTGAAAACTATATGAAATAAATCATTATCTGTATATCATGCTATAAAACATGTATGATCTTAAAAGAGGCCACAATCTTTAAATCAATAAAATAAAGTACCACGCCAAAAATATATTATGTTGTCTATAAAAATTCTTTACCTTTTTAGGTGACTTATCGCAAGTCTCCCTATAGTATGTTAATAAACATAATTTTAAAAACATGTATGCACTCACCTTAGCCTTGCAACGAAGCAGCCTTTACTATTCGATATTACTCCCGGACTGTTTCCTTTTCCTTTCTACTGTCACGACTTCGATTTATACCGGAATCTACATTAAAATAACATATACCATTTCAAGTATATGTTAGTACATATTCATACCATATACAATAATGGGAAGTAATTCAAATAACTATCCATTATATAGGAAATTGATCTGATAAAGCTTTCTATATTCAAATCACAAATTCTTATACTTTTCTTTAAATCCCCAACTTTTTCCAAAATATCTACTGTAGTCCCTAAGGACTCTTTTAAACTTCCAATCAAAATTTTCAAGTCTACTCCTTACTTTTCTTATCCTTTACACTTTAAGACCCAAACTTTAAAAATTTACACTTTGGTCCCTAAAGTAGCTGAAGACCCAATTTAACCCAAATTGTTGATTTAAACTTCAAAATCAACATTTAAATCACTAGACTTAATTTTCCAACATAATATACTTCAAATACAAACTCAAAAAGCAAGCCCCTAAACTTTTCAAAGTTTACATTTTGGTCCCTAATGCAATCTAATTAGGGATTTTCATTCCAAACACCTTAAATCAACATATACAACCAATCTTCCTTCAATCATGTTCCAAAATTCTAAACTTTAACATAAACCCTAATTCTTAGTTTTCAAGAATATGATCACTTCTTCATCCAAATAACAAAATCAAGCTTATAGAACATCATTCTCATCATTTCCGTCATCAAAATAAATTTTGCCATAATTTCCCTTAATTTTCTCAAGATTGCCGAAAAGTCCCTATTAATTTTTCATGGAAGTTTCATCATTTGAACCATAGAAACAATATCACAACCTTATTTAGAACATGAACAACCATTAAAACACAAGATTTCAGCATGTCCTTCATCCAACCTAATCGCCAAACTCAACTTAAGAACATGGAAACCAAACAAAACTTATACCAAATGATAAATAATTCAATAGAGATAAATTCCTTGTATCATGTCTAAGCCTTAAATCTAATCATGTAAGCTTAAAAATCCAAAATAAAATTTTCTCTTACCTTTGGAGGGCTATTCGAACAAGAGGATGATGGTGGAGAAAATCTTGAAATTTCTTTTTTGTTAATTTTAAGCCATTTGTCATCTAATATAATTAAAATAAATTTTAAATTCATTTTAATGTATAATGACTTTTTTACCCTTGTAATCCAATGTTCCGCAACTTTCCACATGTCTACCTACCAATCCAAGGGTCAAAAATAATCCAAAGAGTTAATGATTACCAATTTTGCCCTTGGAATTTCCTAAAATTACCATTTTGCCATTTTTCATCCAAAGACTTATATTTAACATGGAAAACCTACTTTAATCCAATGGTCCATGTTAAATTCTACCATTTTAAAACATGGAAATGACATTTTTAACCTTGCCTTATCATCCTTTAAAATATCTTAAAAATTCAATTCGATTAGCCGAATATCTTTCCAAAATTTATCGCTTTATAGCCACTAGTACACACTCTGTATGAAAAATTCAAGTAACACGAAAACGTCACTCTTGGGGGGTAAACTATTCATTTACGGGACTAAAAATATATAACTTTTAAAATTACAATTTAGTCCCTGAACTTTTCTAAAGTTTATACTTTGACCATCAAACTTTCAAAAATTTCATTTTGGTCACTAAACTAAAACCACCAATCTTTAACTCTTTACGTTTTAGTCACTAAGCAAATGTTGGGGTATTACACGGTGCTAGGCTGTGTAACAGCTTATATATCCTTGATGGACTACCCTATCAGAATCATCCCATTTCCAGTTGTCTTAAGACCTCAGTTTTATCTAGTAGTTTGCTTTCAAATAATATCTTGTTATGGCGTCTTAGATTAGGACATTCGAGTTTCTACTATCTTACAAAGTTGTTTCCCAATTTCTTTATTAATAAAAATCCATCTTCTTTTATTTGTGAAGTGTGTCAAATGGCAAAACATACAAGAAAGCCATATGTTCCTTCCCCGTTTAAACCTACTCCACCATTTTCTATTATACACAGTGACATTTAGGGCCCTTATAAAGTAAAAAACATCTCTGGCTTTAGATGGTTTGTGTCTTTTATTGATAATTATTCTAGGACAACTTGGACATTTTTTATGAGAGAAAAATCTAAAGTTGAAATAATTTTTAAAATTTTTTACCACATGATCAAAACACGGTTTGACAAACAAATTAAAGTAGTGAGGAGTGATAATGGGAGTGAATATCTTAGCAAGTCTTTTGGGTACTTTTTTAAAGAGAAAGGCATCCTTCATCTTACTTCTTGTGTCGACACCCCTCAACAAAATGGAATGGGAGAAAAATAGACATCTACTAGAAGTAACTAGGTCCCTATTGTTTTCTGCTAATGCACCTAATTATCTATGGGGGGAAGCTCTTCTTACTGCCACCTACCTTATAAATAGGATGCCTAGCAAGACTCTTGGATTCAAAGTACCCACTGAAATTCTTTTTCACCAATTTCCACACTATGAACCCTTGCCCTCTGTCCTTCCTCTTCGAGTCTTTGGATACACATCTTTTGTTCATGTGCATAGCAACAATAGAAGTAAACTAGATCCTAGGTCACTAAGATGTGTGTTTATAGGGTATTCCTCGAGTCAGAAGTGTTACAAATGTTACTGCCCCACTACAAAGAAAACCTATATCTCTTTTGATGTTACTTTCTTTGAAAGTTAACCTTATTTTGTAGGGACTGAAATCAGGGGAGAAATACAAGGAATCTCAGTCATTGCATGATCTATAGCCCATTATTTCCTTGCCTATTCTTGTTTTAAGTGCTACTGTTCCACAAAATACTCCTTCCATGCCTACTTCTGATGAAACTGTGAGTGCTGCCCCTAATCCTGTAGACACACCTTCTCCATAGTCCAAAGCTGCCAGTCCTTATACAACACCTCTTCAAACGCTTAAAATTGTACCACATACATCATCAAACTCTATGACTCACATCTACCAAAAAAACACAATGTCTATACAAGGAGGAAAAAAACTTAACTGAGGTAGTTAGTCAGCCCAACACTTGCCAAGAACTAGCTTTGAGTCATGCTACTGTGGAGACAAGAGGTAATATTATTCCACAAGATTCTACTACTGTTGATTTAGATTATTTCCCCATTTCTATTAGAAAGGGGGTAAAGAAATGTACTGTTCATCCTATTAACAGATTTGTTGCCTATGGGAAGTTATTGTCTACTTTTAAAGCTTTTACAGCTAGCATTGACAGTGTAAAGATTCCCAAGATAGTAGAAGAGGCTTTTGAAAGTCCAGAATAGAGGAAGGTTGTTGAAGAGGAAGTTAAGGCACTGTAAAAGAACAACACCTAGATCTTGAATAATCTGCTAGAAGGAAAAAAGATTGTTGAGTGCAAATCGGTCTTTACAGTCAAGTATCACTCATATGGGAGTGTTGAAAGATGCAAGACGAGATTAGTGGCTAAAGGGTTTACTCAATCATATAGAGTAGATTATCAAGAAACCTTCGCACTAGTAGCTAAGTTAAATACCATCAGAGTATTGCTTTCAGTTGCTGTTAACAAGGATTGGAAGCTACATCAATTGGACATCAAAAATGCATTCCTAAATGGAAGTCGTAATACCCTAAAATGTGGTCTAGGAGTATGACACTAATTTGAGTATGTTTTAATTTGATTGGAGAAATCTTTGAAGTAGATGATTAATGGAAATTAGGGACCAACTGGTCTAGTAGAATGTTACCAATTCAATGAAAATTAAATTGCCTTGTTTCATTCATAAATCTAGATTTAATCAAAGGCCTAAGACCAAATTGAAAGAAAAGAATGAAATGATGACTAATGTTAATGTACCTTGATTTCTTAATCAAGAAATGGGACCTAATTAAAAACAAAGGAAATATATTAGTTGATTTTGTTATGGACTAAAAAGATCATTTTAATAACTTGGAGTTTTGCATGCTAAAAATAATGATGTGGGTGGACTTGTACACTTGTCTTACAAGAGCTAAGGCAAGTGTGGGAAGGGGAAGTATAATATCGGCAATTGGGAATTAAAGATGAAAAAAAGAAAGCATTCATCTTCTTCTCCATTATTTCACACATAGAGGAGACTAAAAGAGAGGGGAAAAAAGAAAAGCTTATCCATGGAGGTTTAAGGAGAAACTAGACCTTTTCTAACTCAAATTCTTAATGTACTAGCCCGAACAAGCATAGGAGGAGGGTAAAACTCTTTCTCTCATTCCCTTAAATTAGAATTGACTTAAGAATTTGGTTTATAGATTTCTTATACATACTATGTATTGATGTAAAAACAAATGGATGTCATGAATTTTCCTTGATCATTCGAATAACACCATTGTTGAAAGTGTAACATGAGATTATGTGGACTGTTTTGATATGAAATTATGTGTACATGTCTAAATTAGGCCGTTTTGTATGAACTGAGATTATGTGGACTGTTTTGATATGAAATTATTGATACATGTCTAAATTGGGTTATTTTGTATGAACATGAGATTATGTGGACTGTTTTGATATGAAATTATGTGTACATGTCTAAATTGGGCCGTTTTCTATGAACATGAGATTATGTGGACTGTTTTGATATGAAATTATTGATACATGTCTAAATTGGGCTGTTTTGTATGAACATGAGATTATATGGACTGTTTTGATATGAAATTATATTACATGTCTAAATTGGGCTGTTTTGTATGAACATGAGATTATGTGGACTGTTTTGATATGAAATTATTGATACATGTCTAAATTGGGCTGTTTTGTATGAACATGAGATTATGTGGACTGTTTTGATATGAAATTATGTGTACATGTCAAAATTGGGCCGTTTTGTATGAACATGAGATTATGTGGACTGTTTTGATATGAAATTATTGATACATGTCTAAATTGGGCTGTTTTGATGAACATGAGATTATGTGGACTGTTTTGATATGAAATTCTGGATACATGTCTAAATTGGTTGTTATGTATGAACATGAGATTATGTGGATTGTTTTGATGTATCTAAAGACGAAGGACTATTTTGTGAAGTGTATACGGATTGTTTGAACATACACATGTATATGTATATATGTTGAACTGATTTGTAAGTTTATATATATAAGTACACCTGAAAATTGGATTGTTGGTAAATAAATTGAATGGATCTTAATGGCTTGTTAATCTGTTCGAGGTACATGTCATGCTATGGGAGTGTAGAAGGAAAGAGTTAGTTGGAAACTAGGGGTAATTTGTGGATTCTGGTATTCCATAACTTTTGGAATATGAGGTGAGTGTAGTTGTATTTGTTTCGAGTGACACAGAGTTACCTCAATCTTTACTTTTATAGAATTGTGGTCTTAAATGTTCAAGTATGGACTGCATATGTTCATTTGCATAAGGCTCATATAGAGCATTTGGGATCGGGTTACATACAAGGCATTGAAGTTTCATGGATAGGGTATGCATAGCATATGCATTATGAATTGCTTTGTATGCCATATTATGATGTTTAATAACTATTGAATTGAAGTACAATTATATATATAAGCTTTGTCTTGAATTGGTATCTACCCTTGATACTTGGAAGCATAAAATACAAGAAACAACGTTAAACTTTAAAGTGATAAGAACTCACACTCTAAGGAGCTAAAAGCTTACCTTATGCAATAATATACTAAGAAAATAAACAAGTAAGATACTTACTTCACATGATACTCCTTCTAACATTAAAGCATAAAAAGTTTTAGTTGCCTAAACAATGTAAGTCATTTGACATTGGCATGGTGCAAAGATATATGTTTCAGGACTACGGTCCATGAGCTAAGGATCAAGGGTGATGACCCTATACATATGATATATTGGTGACAGTAGGAGGTAACGGGGGAGAGGTTCGGAGATTGGCGACAATTGGTTGGATAGATGAGAAGTTAGGTTGTTATGTTCTAACACTAGCCATTGCTATGTGCTTTGAGTTATGTAAAACTCAGACCAATGTTACCCATGTCCAAATGTGATCCAAGGCAAATGTTCTAAAAGATATGAACTCAGATACAAAGCTTCGAATGGAAACTTTGATAAGTAATGTTATCAATTCAAATAACCTTCGTTATGATCTCTGAAAGCTTAATAAGAACTTCGATAAGCCTTGATAAGACTCCAGTTTTATAAGCTATGAACTCTGATAAGTTCAAAAAGAAATTTAAAAGAATTTAGTTAAATCTATGAAAGATTTTTCAATCAAGATTTGGAAGAAGATGAATCCTGATAAACTTTCATAAGACAAGCTCTAATCCTATTTAAGTTAAAAACTTGAACATTTCATTGTTACTAATAAATTTGGAATCTATCACTTTTCCTCTATATGTTGATATCTTTGATTGTTATGTTTCATGGCTCACTACCTCACTTAGGCTATTTAAGCCTAATGCATTCAGTTTCATGTATTTTTTAGGACTTAGAGAGTTCTCGATGTTCGATCGTGTTTGAAGGTTGCAAGTCATTGCTTAAAGTTCCAAGTATACTTAGATTCCTTAGATTAACTCCTTAGATGGTGGCATAATGAATGTATCGAAGCATATCAATAAATATTAATGTAGCATTGCATTAATCATTGTAAAGTTTAAATGGCTTATCTATTCCTTGAAATTGTTTAAATAATTATTGTTGGCTGACCTCATTATAAACCGGGTTGAGGGTGTTACAGAAGTCTTGAGGAGGAAGTGTACATGCAGGTTCCACCAGGTTTAGAAGGTAAAACCATAACAAAGACAGTGTGCAAACTAAATAAATCACTGTATGGGTTAAAGCAATCCGCTAGAGCATGGTTTGACAGGTTTGCTAAAGCTATGATTCAGAATAATTTCAAGCAAAGTCAAGCAAACCATATATTATGTAGAAAGGTTGCACCAAATGGTAAGATGACTCTCCTAATTGTCTATGTTGATGATATGATTATTATTGAGGATGACATAGAAGAAATAGAGGCTAAAAACTGTTATAGCAAAGGAGTTCAAAACTAAGGACTTGGGAAGTCTTAGGTACTTCTTGGGAATGAAAGTTGCAAGATCGAAAGAAGGGTTAGTCGTCAACCAAAGAAAATACATCCTAGATCTATTCACAGAAACTGGAATGTTTGGATGTAGACCAGCTGAATCTACAATGGAACTAGGTTTGAAATTCAGTAGAGATGGAATGGGAAATCCAGTGAATAAAGAATCTTACCAAAGGCTGGTTGGAAAACTAATCTACCTCTCACTTACTAGACCTAACATAGCATACTCAGTGAGCATAGTTAGTCAACATATGAGTGATCCTCGAGAAGCGCACATGGAGGCAGTCAATAGGATCCTAAGGTACTTGAAGTTTACACCAGGATCTGGGCTTATTTTCAAAAAACATGAGACAGAATAGTAAGAGTTTACACAGACTCAAGCTGGGTAGGAGAACTAATAGATAAAAGATCTGTAAGTGACTACTGCACATTTGTATGGGGAAACTTGGTCACTTTGAGGAGTAAAAAGTAGTCTGCAGTATCCAGAAGTAGTGCAGAGGCAAAATTTAGAGCTATAGGCCTTGGAATATGTGAAGGAATGTGAATTAAAAAACTCCTCACTGAGTTAGAGTTGGATGGAAAATCAAAATTTGAGGTTTATAGTGATAGCATTCAACAATGAGTATTGCTAGAAATCCTATACAGCATGACAAGACTAAACATATTGAAATAGATAGACACTTTATCTATGAGAAGGTTAATAATGGAGTTATAAAGCTTCACTATATTCCTACCAGGAATCAGCTTGCTGATATCTTCACCAAAGCACTTCATAGAGTGACTTCTGATGAGCTTTCATCCAAATTGGGTGTACACAACATATACACACCAGTTTGAGGGGAGTGTAGGTTAGTACATGTATAGAAGGAATTGTAACTCTATCCTAACTAAGTACTTTAGTTGTAATCTAACTCTATCATTGTAAAGGATAAGAGTCCTATCCTAAGAGGTTAACTACTCAATGTAAAACTTCTTTGTAAAAGTCTATAAGTAGACTTATTTTCTTGTATATCGAATATAACACAGAGTGTATTCAAACTCTGTTTTCTACAGGAACATCTGAGGATTGGGGAGCACTTCAAAGAAGAAAGGAGTTCAAGATGTTCTACGTAAACAAAGAGTTGATATGATTCCTTTTCAAGAAACTAAATTAGAAGATGTGCCGCTAGGGGTTATTTGTCTCATTTGGCCATCAGATTCTTTTGGATTTATTTTTCTCCTTCTGTTGGTGCATCGAGTGGTCTTTTGGTTATTTCAGAGAAATCCCGCTTTTGTTTGATTTATTCTAATGTTCATCGATCATTTGTTTTAATTAAAGGTTATTGGATACAAGAAGGTTTTGACGCATGTGTTATATCAGTGTATGCACATTGTATTCTGCTTGAATAGGTGTCTCTTTGGACAAATATCTTTGTCAGATTATCTAATTTTTCAAGGCCATGTTGCATTAATTGGTGGGGATTTCAATGTTGTCAAATGGGTTTCCGAGAGGATGGGTTGCAGCTCTATGGCTCACAGTATGGAGGAATTTTCTTATTTTATTGATGAAGCAGGTCTTATTGATTTACCATTGCATGCAAAGCAATTCACCTGGTTTGGTTCTGGAAACCGTTGCAGTCGTATTGATTGTTTCTTGGTCTCAAACTCGTGGGTGGATCAATTTGGATTCAGGCAGCAATTGTCCCTCCATCGTTCAATTTCATATCGTTGCAGTCGTATTGATTGTTTCTTGGTCTCAAACTCGTGGGTGGATCGATTTGGATTCATGAAGCAATTGTCCCTCCCTCAATCAATTTCAGATCGCTGCCCTGTGCTTCTCTTATGTGATGATCGCGATTGAGGGTCGCAACCTTTCTACTTTATTAATTGTGGGCTCGATAGTCGTTCGAACATTGCACGTATAGTGGTTGAGTAGCTTCGGCTTTCAGAAAACTTAATTGGCAGCAATAATGTTGGTATAAAATTACTGTAACACCTTTTACCCGGTCCGAAAAAAATTGAAATCGATTGAGGATGGGTTGCAAAACTCTTACCAGTTCTTTTTATAGGCTTACAAAAATTTTCTTAAACAATATCAAAACATTCATAACACACAGTAATACAATGCTTCCATCACAAATCTTATCTTAGCAAGGTTCATTTGTTAACCTTATAGCACTAGGCTTTAAACAACTAAGAGATTATACAAAAATTCCTTGAATGTTTCTAAGCATAAATATGAATTTACTTTTATTTTGAAGTTTCGAAAACATTTTAGATTCTAATTCCACCTATACAAAAGCATCAGACCATATCTTAAACTAGACCTATACATTCAAGTGGAAATTCATTGAAACACAACCATCATTTGAAAGGCATTAACACAATTCTTTTCATCTTACAATATCAAAGTCATTAGCTAATTATTTTTAACATACATACTTTAATTTGGACAAGTCATAAGCATAGGTCATAAGATCATAGGATACTAATTTTAGACATTATCAAGCATGACTTAAAGAACACACGAGGGTAGTCTTTGAAGTGCCTATTCATATTGTTTCAATGCAAAATTACAACTTAACTACAATGGAACATATTGGTTTGTTAAACCATTCTCTTAGACAGATTTCAAGTTCAATTCAAACAACAATTAACTACTTAATTGACATTGATGTTCCAACCAATTTCAACAACTGAAAGTTGTCTATAAAAAACATTTTACAACCCTCAAAACATAAAATTATCAACTTAAATATTTGCTAAGCTAGATAGGTTTAAACAACATATCTCACCATTTAACTTCCCCCATTCGAAATATACTCAACTAAGCCACAAGATGCATCGGCTATTCCAATAAACATTGAAATATAAAACGCACTATAAACATTGCAATATATATATGATGATATTCAGCTCAAGAACAATAATCCATCGACAACCATCACATAAATAGAATTATCAAAAGTTAATTTACCAAAGATGATCACTTTAAGACCATTTACAAAATAAAGATTTGCCAACAAACATTAACTACACAAAGGTATTTAGATGCATGTACAATTGTCATATGCTATTGTTCTAAAGAGTTTAACCAAGGAGATAAAATGATATTCACAAGCTTTTAAGAAGTTACTTGCAAACTTCGCCCACAATCGAACTACATCAACTTTGTCATTCCTGAAAATTTATGAAATGAATGCATTAGGCTTACTTAGCCTAGTGAGGTAGTACCATACAATGTCATAGCATAATGTCAATAATATAAAGTGACATGAATCAAGTAAATATACATGTGATAGCATTAGAGTCCTTAAATCACACATAACTTAATCCCAACTTATCATACAAAGTCATGTCTTATGGAGGCTCATTCAAAGTTCATGAGTTCTCTAAGCTTGTAGAATGCGTACATTGCATTCACTTTCAAATCTTTGCTCTTACTGACTTACCGAAATCTTATCATAAATCTTTCAAAATTCTTATCAGAGTTCATACTTTTTATTACATTTGCTTTGGATCATACTTGGGCATAGGTAACTTTGGTCCGTATTACACATAGCACAAAGCAATGGCTAGTGTTAAAGCATAACAATCAATCTTCCCTTCTCTTCCATCACCTCCCCTATTACCTTCTACTGTCGCCAATATATCACAATATGGGATCGTTATCCCTGAGCCGTAGCCCATGGACCGTAGTCCCAATATACCTTGTACCATGTCAAAGTGTCGAAGGGCTTCCATTGTTTAAGCAACTTATAGCATTTTAAGACTTGTTATTAGGAGATGAATCTTATAACAAGAGCGAGCTTTAAGCTCCAAAGTATCGAAGTTTACAATGTCTTATGGCATTAAAGAACTTACTTGATTCATAGAAATTTAGCATTAAGACTTGTTTTTCATTTCTTAGATTCTTATGATGAAGAGATCATAGATTAACTTAAAAGCTTTAAAACAAGGTCTATACATTGCTACTATTACATATCATAGAATAGCACGGCACAATGATGTATATGTAATTCAAGCATAATCAAAGAACTTATCAAAGATGCCATGCCATGAATGTATCCACAAAATTTGCTCTGTATGAGCCTGATATCCCGAAGTTATGGGATATTCCCAACCACAACCATAGCATTGCTTTTATAGCTTCTCTCATCCATAAACTTGATTGACTAATGCCATTTAGATCTAAGTATTCATTAGAAAGAATACATTCTATTAGCAAGTATTCTTAGCATTCTCAAATCAAAAGCCAAATACATCAAGCATTTAATTACTCCTACCATCAATTAGATGTATCGTACATAAGCATTTTCATTTCCTTGGGATCATGCATTACAGCATCAATCACCTGCATTAACCTCCTTATTTTTTCTAAGAACAACCTTGTTTCTCAACTAATACCATTAATTTACCAAGGTAGCAAGTAAGTCATATCATCAAATACACTAAGCAGTTTGCACTGTCCTTAAAGAATTATCTCTATAAAATGTTCTATAACTCGGTATTCAATTCTGTTTGTTTAAACGAAACTAGACTGAATAACCTTTTTAAACCATATAAATTAAAATACCTTGTTCATTTTAAGTAAATACAGTTTTTCTTTTCATGACACCTAAAGTGTTGCTGCCAGGCAGACTGCACATTAATCACTTAAAAATTCATATGTTTAATTCAATACGTCAAAATTTCAAACCATTTAACCCTTATAAACTAGACTTAAAGACCTTTCTAACCATGTAAGGATCACGTTTTTAACATGCCTATAGAATTCCCAGCATGCTCACGAAATTGCTGCTAGTGCAGTATTGTTACAGATTCTTATCCTCTTAACATACACTAACCATTTTTTATAAAAAGTCTCCTTCTGTAGTTTGGTAGCCCCCAAAACTCCCCATCCCCTGATTCGAGCAAGGCAAAACCATCAAAATTTATGGTCCAATTTCAATTTCAACATCCAAAAATCAACTCAGTGTAACCATCCTAATGCCCCCTCCCCTTGCTCGCCATAAGCTATTTGGACATCACAGTGTCTAAAAGATGCTAATCTAACACCTTAATTTTTATTAACCCCCATACTTGAATTACAGTCTTTCCCCTACTTTTCGAAGAATACCAGACCACTAAAACTTCCATTCATACATTATTTAAATTCATTCATCTCCATATCATTTACAATTCAAACTTTAGTTAGAATTCATCAAGATCATCACCTAATAATTTAATTATAGGTATTTGATTACTAATATTGCATCATCATCCACATAATCTTTAACCTTTATCTCACTATTTTCAAACGATTTAAACATAAAAAGTATCACTATTTGAGTGGGCTTACCAGATTACATCAATGGAGTGAAAGATACGATGCTAATTGCTTAAGTTGAAACTAATTCTCTTCAAGGTTTTAACCATGGAAGTTCACGATGAAAGAAGTATAGATGAAGGGGATAAGGTTCTTGTATGCCAAATTCTCTTTCCTTGGCTCTCTACACCACAAGACAGTACCCTTCTTTACTCCTAATTTCCATTTTTTATTACTAAAATTTTGTATTACTCGTCATCTATGGGACAAATCAGTGCCACATGTATTCTACTATGGTAAATGGTTTATTTAGCCATGCAAATTCAACTATTTTCTTTCTTACAATTTAGTCATTACTTAAGTTTTAATCCTTCACACTTTGGTCCTTAAACATTCAATACTTAATCCAACAGTTCTAGGGTTCAAGAAAAAATTCTAAATTATTAAATCCATTGATAACTACTAGCCCGATTTTAGGGATATTACAATTACTGGGTAAAGCATGTTACAATTACAACATTTGAAATACTTCTTTCGTAATTGGAATCACACTGAATTTGGAGATATCAAGGGGATTATTTCATTGCTCGAAGCTTCTGTTGATGATATTGATAATGGGGTAGCTAGTGGGAGAGTCTCGGAAGAGCTTTTGAACTCGCGTTGGGAATGGATGCAAGTTTTATGGAGAGCTATTCGTTGAAAAGAATCTTTGTGGTGACAGAAGTTACATATTACGTGGCTTAAGCTTGGAGATCGTAACACTTCATTCTTCAATCGGTCTGCTAAAATTTGTGCCACTAGGAATAATATTGAGGGGTTGGAGATAAATGGAAGATAAGAGACTGATCCTACTATTTTACGTGGGTTTGTCAATAAGGAATTATGCCAACACTTTTCTAGTGTGAAGAGGTCTTGCGTTTGGGAGTTGCCAGAATGCTTTGTTAAAATTTCTCATGAGGAATCTTCCATGTTAATAGCTTATTGCTCCGAAGAAGAGATTCGTGCAATGGTGTGAAGTTGTGATGGGTCTAAAGCGCCAAGACCATATGGCTACAATATGGAATTCTATAAGAAAGGTTGGGAGTTTTTGAAATTTGACGTCTTACATTTCTTTTCTTAGTTTCATGGTTCGGGAAAGCTACCTAAGGGTTCTAATTATACATTTCTTGTTCTAATTCTGAAGAAAGAAGCACCATCGTTCATTTGTGACTTTCGGCCAATCAACTTAATCAACTCTACCAATAAAATTTTAGCAAAAGCTTTGGCGAATTGGATGCAAAAGATGTTGGGAGGGATCATTAGTGACGCCTATTAGCTTTCGTTAAGGGGAGGCAAATCATCGATGGGATATTGCTCGCGAATGAAGTTATCCATTCACTTCATTCTAACTGTTCTAGGATGGGAGGATTTGTGTTGAAATTGGACTTTGCCAAAGCTCATGGCTGCGTTCGCTGGGAGTTCTTGGACCATGTCTTGTGTCGAATGGGGTTTGATGTTTTACGGCATAGGTGGATGTGGGAATGTGCTCGTTCGGAACATATCTCTGTGTTATTCAATGGGAGTGCCACAAAGGAATTCAAGATGGGTCAAGGTTTGCGACAAGGAGATCCCTTGTGTAACACCCCAAATATATATATGAGTTTAAATTTAATACACATGCTGTGTAAAATACACAAACATGCCTATTTCTACTATAAATCAAAATTAACCCTAAAAACCCCAAACCCTAAACCCTAAATTCTAAACACTAACCTTAAATTATAAACCCTATAACCCAAACCCCTAAACTCTAAACCCTAAAATTAAAAAGGGGAAATTGAGGCTTGCAGGTTTTAAACCCACGATCACCCCCTCTTAGCCTATGCCTTTGCCTAAACCATTGAGCCAATGGCTGGTTTCTGACTTGGGATAGTCAAGAATCTATCTTGAAGGTTGTATGGAAGATTTGTTTTGAATAATTAAATATGACCAAATCCCCCGTCTCTTCAAATGCCCAAAGATTTATCGGGATAATTCTTTTTCTTTTATTTTTTTCTCCTGAATCTTCTCCTTCCTCCACCTATTCCGACCGTTGATCTCAGCCACCGCCGGTGCGTGGCTGCCACTGCCACCACCGGCACGACTTTGTCTTTCTCGCGAACTCACCTCTGGCCATCACTCGCGGTAAACCGTCATCGTTTGCCATCGAGATTCAATTAAAGCTCATCTTAAAACCTAAGTTGTCGCCTTTGTTTTTGGTTTTTTTGTCACCATCCGGCGTCATGGTGGGAGATCGGGGCTACCACTGTGCTCAACGAACCAGGGAGAGCAAAACCCATGTCTTCGTCCTTTGCTCTATCGTCGTTTAGGGCCTCATCGGAACTACGATGTTTGTCAATGATTTAAGATGTTTTAGGTAAAATTCGATGACTTTTCGGTCTGATTCTTATGTTTTTGGTGATGTGGATTGAAGTGCTAAACTGATTATGTTCTTTTCCAGCAGAAAATATGACTTTTGGGGTCACCGGCAGCTTCCCAGTGATATTTCTGGTGATCGGCCAGTGAGTGTTCTATGGTGAGTGAGCCGGTTCAGACCAACCGTATCGAGTTAACCTAGCATAAGCCATACCAGTAGTTTGAGCCAACCGAACCCATAAAAATGGGTCCTAGTAGGCCAGGCTTGGTTAATAAACCAAGACCGGGGTCAGCCTGTTATGGCCCAATTAACCGAGCCCATTTCTGTTGACCTGAGTCTGACCTGATCTATAACCCTGCCTGTCTGACCCACATTCGACCTGACCCGCCGAGTCGGTTATCAAGTCAACTCAGTGAGTCAACCCATCTGAGGTAACTTAGTGAGTCAACTCGCCCGAGTCAACCTAGTTAACCGTTGACTATTTGACCGTTGATCAGTTGACTGCTGACCTCAGTATTGATCGTTGACCAGTTGATCGCTGATGTCAGCATTGACCGATGACGTCAGTGTTGACTGCTGACGTTGGTGTTGACTTTGACCAAATGGTCAAAATCTCCGAAAACCCATATTCTATGTTTTTTGACGTCTTGAGTCGGATTTTGAAGTCTGTTTTACAAAACTCTAACCCGAAATCCTTCAAATCTAACTTTAAACCTCGTGCATGCATGAGTTTAAGTATTCAGTTTAAAAGTATTGCAAATAAGGACTAATTATGGATTATGTTCAATTGAAGGTATTTGTGATACTTGGTATCTGAAGTATTGAGGAATGCCGAAATCGGGTTCAAGAGTGATCGAATGGAGTATCATAGATTGACCGATATAACATGAAGCCTAGGTAATACATTACTACTCTTTTATGCTTTATGAAATGTGTCGGTGTTCGGTTAATGCATGCATGATGATTACACGTATTGTTAGCTCTGCTTAAGATAAATTTATTATGAAAAATAAGATGGGTACAAGATCAAATATTCGAATAAGAAGTTTGGTAATCAAGAAGACTTCCGAGATCAGTAATTAATCATTAAAATAAATCTCTAATTTTGACTATTCGTGTTTATGAAATTAATGTCTAAAAGAATTGGTTACGAAATGACAAAATTACCCTTGAATTGTAAGGATGACAAATATACCCCTAACTAAGTTAATGATCAAAATCTACACTCGATCTGATAAATTGACTTTGTTATATGTAATGATTGAACTATTAGGAACGATTCTAGTATCACGAATCCAATATGAAAAAAATAGCTTGAATCTAACTCAAAATCTAGATAAAGCTTTGATGATATAAATTATTGGAAGTGCCTCAGATTTCTAAATTGATCTAAGCGATGGAATTGACTGAAATATTTTCAAGCACCGAAATTGCTAAATTGTCTAAAATGATAGATATGCCCTCGAGTTCTAAAATAAATAGATGGTTTGGAAAAGTTAAAAGTACTGAGATGGCCAAAAGGATTTAAAAAATATATCGATATGTATGTGTAACCCCCTCGACCCGGCCTAGATACCTGACCGAATCGAGCGAGCTACATTAGGCTTGCCGAAGCAAACTAGAGAATGATTACAAAAAACCGGTCCATTTTTTTCTTTTATCTCATCTAAATGTGTATTATTAATCCCAAGTGATCAGCTTGCAGCGGATGAATTTACAAAGGAAACATACCACGAAAAGGCAACCGATTGCATATAATATGTTTTAGGGACCAAATCGTAAAACTATTAAATTATAAGGCCATTAGTGAAATTAAGGTTACCAATCCTCAATTAGTCATATTACATGCTTGCATGTCAATTCTCAGATTAATCCAACAAACCAAGCTTACACAATTGCCATTACAAGATTCAATGACTAAAATGAATAACTTTGAAACCTTCCCAAACATCCATATAACTGATTTAACTGCGTACCGTATCGGTAAACGTACAGGTGTTTTAGTACGCCTGGGTAATTTATAAAACTCAGATTCCAGTAGTCCACAAAACTGTACCGAAACACTCCCTAGCGTATCGAAACGCTAAGCCTAAAAGGCTTACCTTAATGAAACGCTACCTCGAGTACCAAAATGATATGCCCAAAATGGCTTACCTGTATCGAAACACTTCCTCACGCATCGAAACGCTAAGCCTAAAATGGCCTAGCCATACCGGTACAAGGAGACGCGTTCCGATATGCCTGGACCTGAAATGTCCACTTTTGTTGGTTTAACCCACATTTATGGACTCCAAACCACTTACACATGCTTCTAACATTCATACAACATATCCAAAGATCGATCCTAACTATAAAATAATAGAACCAACCTCAACTCATGGCAAACGTGTTTAAAAGGTAAAGTAAAGGCATGCTTCCTAAAACGACATTTCCAATTATACCAAAACACTCATTTGAACATTTTTCAGCATATGCAACATACCAACATATCTCTAGTATCTACATCAACTTGTTAGAATCATCAAGGCATGGCAATCAACCAATCCTAACTAAATGCATACCTAGGCAACCATCTAGTATAAACCATAAGCAAAACCATTAACATGCTTATCAACATCAACCAAACTCCAAAACATAGCATTAATCATGCTCAAATGCCAGGGAAAAAAGAATTACAAATCCCAAAAACTTGGCGAACACATTGCCTTATTAACCAAAAACATAAACCGAGTTCATACTCAAAAATAGTCTTGGTCCTTGGATCGCTTTAAACCTTGCCTTTGCTGCCCCCAACCTCCATGCTTAACATCATTAGGAAAAAGAGAGCGTAAGCACAAATGCTTAGGGAGGATGCTCATGAAACAATGATGCACTTAAACCCATTTGAAAACCATTAACACTTGTTTCTAAACATGCTTACGTCAAAGCAAACCTTTTTGTTTCTAAACCAAAACATGCATAATAATCCTTATGCAACATCATATTTAAAACTCATGCTTAATCACCATAGCATTTATAAAACCTTGTTCAACATTAATGTTCTCATATATTGGCATTTATAGGGACCCCGGGTACACAACCCTTTACCTTGGATAGTCAACCACTATCCACACACTTATCGGATACACAAATTCTCATGATGGACTCACGTCGACCATAACTCATACCATGCCTAGTTAAACCGCATGATATCCCAAACCTTACCTAGTTAAACCGCAAGATCACCATCAACTTGGGTTGCCTAGCTAAACCGCATGCCCCAAGTGATGTCCCTATAGTCAGAGTGGCCTAGTTAAACCGCCATACCTCAAGGACCCGTGGCCACAATCAATTTTTGGTATATATTATAGTGCCCTTTAATCCTATGGCTAGCCAACTATATCCGATTGTTTCTCACTTTGTCACATAGCCAATATATCATTTCCAAAACCATGCACTTACTGTTTTACAATGCATTATATACAACCATCACATATGCAAAACCACATTGCCGAAGCAACAACACATTCCTTCAAAGAACAAATCTCAATGCTCACTAGCATTCACATATTTAAAATCCATTACATATGTATTTCAAACCATGCATTTATAGTAGTAAATCAAACCATGTTTAAACCAAAACATGAAATAACATGCTCATATCCAAACTGATATTCAAGAACAAAATGAAGGAAACTTACTTCTAAGCTTAGGTAAGTGTTTCACGCTTAACCTAAACTCCCAACATCATTTGCAAACCTTTAGAAACATTTAAAACCAGTTTCCACTCACCGATTCCACCTTGCCTTGCTCGCCAACGCAAATCGAGCTCCATGCAAGCCACAATCCACTTCAAGCTACTTCGCCTTGATTATCCCCTATTTTGGTCACACAAAACTAGAGGAAACATGCATCAAAATGCATCAAAACCATTGCCTCAAAGCAAAATCCAGCAACACACAAGTTGCCTACTCAAAAACCATTCGAAACTTATCGAAATCAACCTCAAACACGTTCCAATCTTAACCCAGCTACAATACAATGATTCAACACATCAAACCTCAACAATTAACATCTAATAACACCTTTACAACATCCTTTTACTTCCAGCAATGGTTAAACCCCACTATCATCAGAAAAACCCTTAACTAACAACCTTCAACATTAGATATTCAACTAGTTTCAGGATTACAATGTTAAATCCAAGATATTAACATTATTAAACATCAAAATCATGATCTAATCTGATGAAGAACCCAACAAAATAGATCCAATTCAAAAATCTATCAATTTCATCAATCAAACACATTTAAATCAATTTTCCTTAATTAAACTATCAAAACACATTAGAAACAATTGCAAAGGATCAATAACTTGGGAATTTCAGTAATGAACCTTTCATTAGAGGAGAAGAACGAACATTGCCTCTAATGGATGCTTTCTCCCTTAATTGGATGACTTATATGAGAAAACAAAGTTTAAAACAATAAGGTTTTGTTTGAAAACCATTAAGAATCCATTAGAAATGAAAAGATTTAAGAAAAAGAAGATTTACCTGGAGATTTAGAATAAGAGAATAGTGTTTGGCTGGAGATATTTTTAGAGAAAAGATTTTGAGAGAAAGTTAGTTACGTAACTTAAGAAATTTCATCCTCAAAATTTACCTAGAGGAAATAAATGCGGAAATTGCTCCAACATGTCCGTCTTGCTTTCCCAAGTGGCTTCCTTGACACCACGATGTCGCCACAAAACCTTAACAAGTTCAATCATCTTGCCACGAAGAACTTTATTGCTGAAATCAAGGATTTCCACTGGCTCTTCATCAAAGGATAAATCAGGCCTCAACTCAATATGCTCTACCGGCATAACATGCGAGGGATCCGATCGATACCTCCACAACATAGATACATGAAACACATCATGTATTTTCTCTAGTTCGGGAGGCAACCTCAACTGATAAGCCATAGGACCAACACACTCCACAACCTCATATGGTCCAATAAACCTTAGACTGAGCTTACCCTTACGTCCGAACCACATCACCCTCTTCCATGGTGACACTTTCAAGAACACACGATCACCAACCGCATATTCAATCTCCCAAGGCTTCAAATTCGTGTAAGATTACTGTCGATATGCAACCGCTTTCAAGCAATCACACTCAAGCTTTACCTTATCATCCCTGTCTTTCAACACATCCGATAAGGAAACATGCTTTTCCCCTACCTCAGCTCAACAAAAAGGCGTACGACACCTCCGGCCATACAATGCCTCATACGGTGCCATCTGTATACTCTCTTGATAGCTATTGTTATAAGCAAACTCAACCAAAGGTAAATGCTTCTCCCAGGTTCCTTGGAACTGAAAATACAACATCTCAACATATCCTCTAAAACCTGGATAACACGCTCTGACTGTCCATCCGTATAAGGATGATACGGGGTACTGAATCTCAATATCGTACCCAAAACCTGATGTAAACACTCCCAAAATCTTACCGTAAACCTTGGATCTCTATCTATAACAATAGACTTAGGTACTCTGTGCAAACTCACAATCTCAGTAATGTACAAGTTCGCCAACTTGTCCAAGGTATATGTCGTATGCACTGGTAGAAAATACGCACACTTCGTAAACTGATCAACAATCACCCAAATAAAATTCTTTTTAGCCGGTGTGAACGGCAACCCTAACGCAAAATCCATGATGATTCTCTCCCATTTCTATTTCAAAATTCTCAACGTTTGCAACAACCCTTAATGGAAACTGATGTTCAACTAACCAACTGACACACCATGCACTTAGAAACAAATTCTGCCACATCATTTTTCAAACCATTCTAATAGTACACTTCCTTTAAATCACGATACATCTTGGTACTCCCAGGATGCATAGCAAAAGGACTAGAATGTGCTTCAATTAGAATAGTATGCCTCAACTCCACATCATCTGACACCACTATTTGACCCTTAAAACACAAAACTCCCTCATCATCAAAATAAAACCCCGTTGGATTACCATCCGATATGCCCTTAACATGAGGAACCAAAGAATCATCATATAGTTGCTTAGCTTTAATCATTTGTGACAATGTAGGATTAACTTGAAAATCAGCCAACAAACCACCTTCCCATGTCACACTCAACCTCGCAAACATTGCCCTAAGCTCAACCGCAACCTTATGACTCAAAGCATCTGCAACCACATTACTTTTCCATGATGATACTCAATCGTCAAGTCATAATCCTTAAGCAATTCCAACCACCTTCACTGCCTAAGATTCAAATCCTTTTGAGATATCAAATATTTCAAACTCTTGTGATACGTAAAAACAACACACATTTCTGCATAAAGATAGTGTCTCCAAATCTTCAAGGCAAACACCACAGCCGCAAGTTCCAGATCATGAGTTAGATAGTTTTGATCATGAACTTTTAGCTGTCTCGACGCATAGGCCACAAACTTACCATCTTGCATCAGCACACAACCCAAACCAACGTAAGATGCATTACTATAAACCACGAACTCCTTCCGTGACTCAGGTTGAATCAACATAGGAGCATGTGTCAGGATTTCCTTCAACTTCTCAAAACTATGTTATTGCTTCTCCATCCATACATAAGGAACATTATTTTGCAACAACTTCGTCAACGGTGCCACAATACTAGAAGACCCATCCATAAAACAACGATAATACCCAGCTAAACCAAGGAAACTACGAACCTCCGATATAGACTTAGGTTGCTTCTAATTGAGAATAGCCTCAAATTTCTATGGATCAATACAAATACCTTTCGCGAAAACCACATAACCAAGGAACACCACTTCCTTAAGCCAAAACTTTGCTCAACTTGGCGTACAACTGATTATCCTTCAAAGCTTGTAACACAATCCACAAATGCCGATCATGTTCCTCCTCGGTACGACAGTACACAAGAGTATCATTAATAAAGACCACCAAAAATTGATCAAGGTACTCGTGGAACACCCTGTTCATCATATCCATGAAAGTTGCCAGAGCATTCGTCAAACCAAACAGCATCACCAAGAACTCATAATGTCCGTACCTTGTATGAAATGCAGTCTTATACACATCCACATCCTTGACCTTCAACTGATAATACCCTGATCTTAAATCAATCTTCGAAAGCACCGTTGTCCCGTAAAAATGATCGAATAAATTATCAATCCTCGACAAATGATACTTATTCTTCACCGTTAACTTATTCAACTACCGGTAATCAATGAATATGCGCATTGTGCCATCCTTCTTTTTCACAAAAAGAACCGGAGCACCCCAAGGCGAAACACTTAGTCGAATGAATCCATGATCCATCAACTCCTAAAGCTGTGTCTTTAACTCTTTCAATTCCTTTGGTGCCATCCGATAAGGAGCAATAGACACCAGAGTCATACCCTCATACGTCTCAACACCGAGTTCCACCTCTCTATCCGACAGTAAACCCGATAACTCTTTAGGAAACACCTTTAGATAACACAAACAACCTGAATGTTCTGCACTCGAACACCCTTAGCCTCCAGATTTATCATAATAGCTAAATAAGCTTGGCAGCCATCAAACATCATCTTCTCCGCTTGAGTAGCCGAAACAACATTAGACAAGAATTTCACATTCTCGCCAACCACCACAACTTCGTAATCATCGGTTAACCTCAAAGAAATCCTTTTGGATTCACAATCCATTATCTCCTTGTGCTCACTCAACCAATCCATACCCAAAATAACATCAAAACCATGGAATGGCAACTCTATCAGGTCCGTGGCAAACTCGTGACCTTGCACTACCAAAGGACAACGCCTATACAACCTTCTAGTTGTAACTGTCTCCCCAAAATAACTAGTTACTAACATACCAACATCTAAGATCTCAACAGGAACATTCAGCAAAGATGCATGCTCACTTAAGATATATGAATGAGTAGATTCCGAATCAATCAAAGAATGAAGGTACCTACGATCACATCAGTGTTATTGTGCCCCTCATGGTGTACATAAACCTGAGCCGGTCCACCATTTTCTGGGTGTACAGCAAAAGCATAAGCCACAACCCTATGTCCATCCTCATGCCTTTGGAAATTACCCATGCCACAGCCTCGACCCCTAACAGGTGCATCAACTTGTATCGGTGCATCTTTCATTGCACGCGGACAATCACGCTTCATATGATCCTGAGATCCACACACCCAGCAAGCTCCGGTGTTTCCCTAGCATGTGGTCGTGTGACGTCGACCACAACATTCATACTCAGCTATAATACGCACACTCTGATTACCATGGCCACCATCGCCATGCTTAAAATCTGGCTTGTACCACTTGTCCCGCGACCTCCTATTCAGCTTCCAAGAATAACCAAAATCAGCCGCTCTCTTACCTGAGCCCTACTTGCCACTGTCAAGGACACACCCAAGGACTGTTCAATATCCTTGGCACCGATAATTAGCACATCAAAAATCTGTGTAGTCTGCAGCCAATAGATATGTTTTGATATCCTTCAGAAGACCGTAGCGAAATCTGTTGCATCTCTGAAGATCATCCAGAACCAACTCTAAAGCATACAGACTCAGGCGGACAAACTTTACCTCATACTCAGCCATAGTTATGCCACCATGTTCCAAGGTCATAAACTCACGCTTCCTCGCATCCAAGTATTAAGGACCGAGATACTTCTTCTTGAAAGTCCTTCGAAAGAACTCCCAAGTTACATTCGCTTCTAGAATATTTGCAATCGTAGCTATCCACTAATGATACGCATCACCATGTAACAGAGACATGGTATAACCCAACTTGTGTTCATCATTACAACCCATCTGATTCAGAATACGAATCATACTCTTCAGCCATCCTTCGGACGCCTCAGGGTTCAAACCCCTGAATTCCTCTCATCCCAAACTACGAAGATGCTCCAGAGGTAAACCTTGATTAACCACCACTATAGGTATCGGTGCTTGCACTTGCACTCTAGTCATCGTTGCCTGAAATGCTCCCATCATCGTTGGATTAACGGAGTCAAATCCTCCAAAACTGGCCCTTGTGGATACACCACCCACCCCAGCATCAACGAGAGGAAACACTGGAGGAGGAAGAGGTAAAGTAATATGAGGATTCCCTCTCTCGTCATTATTCATCCCTAACCCGACATTACCAACCATCGAACGAGTCTCACGTTGAGCCATGCTAACAAAAGTATCAAAACACATTAAAGTCAGGCTAACATAAGGTAAGAATCCAAGACAACCTTATAAAACATTTTAAAACCTCGATAATAGGCAGTGTGTTCCCAATTCATACCCTAACATGATGTAAAACAATCACCGTACATATACACAATCACTATGCATATCAAACAATAGCAATGAATCAAATAACACCCCAACCTTTCAAAACCTGGCTCTAATACCAACAAATGTAACCCCCTCGACCCGGCCTAGATGCCTGACCAAACCAAACGAGCTATATTAGGCTTGCCGAAGCAAATCGAAGAAAAATTACCAAAAATTGGTCTATTTTTTTTATTTTATCTTGTCTAAATGCATATTATTAATCCTAAGTGATCATCCTTGGAGCGGATGAAGTTACAAAGGAAACGAACCGCAAAATGGTAACAAATTGCATATAATACATTTTAGGGACCAAATTGTAAAATTGGTA
The DNA here is from genome assembly GCA_019671005.1 of Hibiscus mutabilis. NCBI lineage: Eukaryota > Viridiplantae > Streptophyta > Magnoliopsida > Malvales > Malvaceae > Hibiscus > Hibiscus mutabilis. The sequence continues at coordinate 8,513,601 of CM033752.1, read as the reverse complement.
AATTATAAGGCCATTAGTGAAATTAATGTAACTAATCCTCAATTAGTCAGATTACATGCTTGCATGTCAATTCTCAGATCAATCCAACAACCTAATCTTACACAATTGCCATTACAAGATTCAGGGACTAAAATGAATAACTCAGAAACCTTCCCAAACATCTATATAACTGATTTAACTGTGCACCGTATCGGTACACGTACAGGTGTTTCGGTACGTCTGGCTAAGTTATAAAACTCAGATCCTAGTAGTCCAAAACTATACCGAAACACTCCTCAGCGTATCGAAATGCTAAGCCTAAAAGGCTTACGTGTATTAAAACGCTACCCCGAGTATCAAAACGATATGCCCAAAATGGCTTACCTATAACAAAACACTTCCTCACGTACCGAAACGCTAAGCCTAAAATGTCCTAGCCATACCAGTACGACGAGACGCATTTTGATATGCCTGGACCTGAAACATCAACTTTTGTTGGTTTAACTCACATTTATGGACTCCAAACCACGTACACACGCTTCTAACATTCATACAACATAACCAAAGATCGATCATAACTATAAAATCACAGAACAAACCTCAACACATGGCAAACGTGCTTAAAAGGTAAACTGGAGGCATGCTTCCTAAAACCACATTTCCAATTATACCAAAACACTCATTCGAACATTTTTCAGCATATGCAACATACCAACATATCTCTAGTATCTACATCAACTTGTTAGAATCATCAAGGCATGGCAAGCAACCAATGCTAACTAAATGCATACCTAGGCAACCACCTAGTATCAACTATAAGCAAAACCGTTAACATGCTTATCAACATCAACCAAACTCCAAAACACAACATTAATCATGCTCAAATGCCAGGGAAAACAGAATTACAAATCCCAAAACTTGGCGAACACATTGCCTTAATAACTAAAAACTTAAGCCAAGCTCATACTAAAAAATAGTCTTAGTCCTTGGATCGCTTTAAACCTTGTCTTTGCTGCCCCAAACCTCAATGCTCTGCATCATCAGGAAAAAGAGAGCGTAAGCATACATGCTTAGTGAGGATGCTCATGAAACAATGATGCACTTAAACCCATTTGAAAACCATTAACACTTGTTTCCAAACATGCTTACATCAAAGAAAACCTTTTTGTTTCCAAACCAAAACATGTATAATAAACCTTATGCAACATCATATTTAAAACTCATGCTTAATCACCATAGCATTTATAAAACCTTGTTCAACATTAACATCCTCCTATATTGGCATTTATAGTGACCCCGAGTACACAGCCCTTTACCTTGGATAGTCAACCACTATCCAGGCACATATCGGATACACAGATTCTCAAGATGGACTCACCTCCACCACAACTCATGCCATGCCTAGTTAAACCGTATGATATCCCAAACCTTGCCTTGTTAAATCACAAGATTTGATTCTCTCGCCTAGTTGAACTGCGAGTTTTACCGACCTTGCCTAGTTAAACCACAAGATCACCATCAACTTGGGTTGCCTAGTTAATCTGCCATACCTCAAGGACCCATGGCCACGATCAATTTTTGGTATATATTATAGTGCGCTTTAACCCAATTGCTAGCCAACTATATCCGATTTTTTCCCACCTTGTCACATAGCCAATATATTATTTCCAAAACCATTCACTTACTATTTTACAATGTATTACATACAACCATCACATATGCAAAACCACATTGCTGAAGCAACAACACATTCCTTCAAGGAACAAATCTCAATGCTCACTAGCATTAGCATCTTTAAAATCCATTGTATATGTATTTTAAACCATGCATTTACAGTAGTAAATCAAACCATGTTTAAACCAAAACATGAAACAACTTACTCATATCCAAACTGATATTCAAGAGCAAAATGAGGGAAACTCACTTCCGAGCTTAGGTAAGTGTTTCATGCTTAACCTAAACTCCCAACAATATTTGCAAACCTTTAGAAATCATTTAAAACCAGTTTTCGCTCACTGATTCCACCTCGCCTTACTCACCAATGCAAATCGAGCTCCCAGCAAGCCACAATCCACTTCAAGCTACTTCGCCTTGATTATCCCCTATTTTGGTCACACAAAACCATAGGAAACATGCATCAAAATGCATCCAAACCACTGCCTCAAAGCAAAATCCCGCGACTCACAAGTTGCCTACTCAAAAACCATCCAAAACTTATCGAAATCAACCTCAAACACTTTCCAATCTTAACCCAGCCACAATAAAATGATTCAACACATCAAACCTCAACAATTAACATCTAACAACACCTTTACAACATTATTCTACTTCCAGCAATGGTTAAACCCCATTATCATCACAAAACCCTTAACTAACAATCTTCAAGATTAGCGATTCAACTAGTTTCAGGATTGCAATGTTAAATCCAAGATATTAACATTATTAAACATCAAAATCATGATCTAATCTGACCAAGAACCCAGCAAAATAGATCCAATTTGAAAATTTATCAATTTCATCAATCAAACACAATTAAACCAATTTTCCTTATTTAAACTATCAAAACACATTAGAAAGCAATTGCAAATGATCAATAACTTGGGAATATCATTAAAGAACCTTTCATCGGAGGATAAGAATGAACATTACCTCTAATGGATACTTTCTCCCTTAATTGGATGAATTACATGAGAAAACAAAGTTTAAAACAATAAGGTTTTGTTTGAAAACCATTAAGAATCCATTAAAAATCTAAAGATTTAAGAAAAAAGAAGATTTACCTGGAGATTTAGAAGAAGAGAATAGTGTTTGGCTGGAGAGATTTTGAGAGAAAGTTAGTTACATAACTTTTGTTTTAAAGAATTAATTATCAAATTAATTCTCCCCAACCTATTTATATTTTTCAAAACACTTCAAAAATAGCCAATTAAGAGATAAAGTCTGAGATTAGACTTTTGGCAATTAGGTCCTTAAAGTTTCAAAGTTTTGATCCTTTTACAAAACAGTCACTAAAAACAGTTTTCAAAGTTTGCATTTTAGTCACTAGTCCAAAATGTCCGATTTCCAAAACTATTTTACCAAAATTGATTTCACCCCAATAATTAATATATTAAATAATGATTTTAGAACATTTTTCCATATTTTTATCACCTTCAAAAATATTTAATATGATTTAATCCTGAAACTGACTCAAATCTCTTATACCGGTCCAGCGGACCCTCAAAACGAACCCCAAAACATCTAAACCCAAAACCGGGGCATTACAGTATGAATTGGCTAAAATGACTAAGATACTCTCAGACCCCAAAACTACTAAATTAACCAAGTGGCAGACATAACTTGGAAAGTAAAATGATTAAGTGGTTTAAAGGACCGAAAGAATGTGAATGACTGCATTTTAGTAATTGGAATATCCTTCTGTCTTGAAATAAGTGGAAGCTTTAAAGTCCTAAATTTATGATAGAATGCAACTAACTGTAATACCCCTATGGGTTTGAAGCTTGGTTTATATATGTCAGTTTTCCTTAATATTGTTTAATAGTGGACGATTACTGCATAAATATACGTTCATCCGTTCAAGGCTCATTCTGGAATAATATGTGACGTGGTATGTTCAGATTTACAACACAATTAGAATTAAGTTTTGAACACATGTAAGGTGTACTGATTCAAATGTTTGGGAGGTAACGCTTTGATGAGATGTGTTTAGTGGATTGGTCTTGGAAGTCTGACAAATCGTTAGCAATCTTCAGCACCGCAAACCACCAACTTAATCCTATTAGGGTCAAATTACTATATCACCCTTGAATGTTAAATAACTACAATGCTCTTATGGGAAAAATTGACTGAAACTCTCTTGATAAATCTAAATTCCTGCATAATCATGATATACCAGAAATTTTGAATGACCTAAGGTATAAGTCCTAAATAAAGGGATGAAGTTGATAACTATCAAATTATTTCAAATATAGCTCTTGACTCTGAAATCAATCTAGATTGGACTATAGTTCAGTGTCTCCTTTCGATAATTATCAAAGATCTAAATGGAAATTTAAATCATCTGGTGTGTTTCTTGCACGCGTATATTCCCTCTGATTTAAAATGATGGCTCTCCCTCCAATCCGAATCATGAATCCTGTCTATTTAAAAAATATACCTACATGTTTGATCTAAAAAACATGCTTTCGGATTTCTGATACTCTGAAAATATATGCATGATTTCTATTTTTCCATTCTGTCTGTCTTTACTAAACTCGTTAATTTAGAGTACTTCTAAGATATGTTGAGAAGTCTCTATAGGTTCAATGCTGGTAATTCCTTATAGACCTAAGATAACCCCTTGGATAGGTTCTAATGTTTCGGCTCGGGTAATTCCTTATGGACCTAAGGCATCCCATTAGGTTGACACCTATGTCCAATGGACCTAGGGTAAGTCTTTATGGACCTAAGGCATCCCCTTAGTTTGGCTCCTATGCCCTATGGGCCCAGGGTAAGACCTTATAGATATAGTTCTGGGGAACTGCATATCAAAGTATGGTTGGAGGGTAGTTATGTTCATACTAAATTTTCTTGTCCATCTCTTGCCCTGTCAACACTCTGCAGTTGTCTGAAATATTTCATCTATCATTCTTGATCTGTAATTGTTGATACACACTAAATTTTCTGGCCAAATTCTTGTAATCTATACTCTTCTATGATTATCTAAGTTATAGACATATTGTCTAATAGTTGGGTGATCAATCAGAAATGATTTTGTTACCTCTAAGTGTAACGATAATATGAATTTCATTTCGTATCCAAAACTTGATGATTCGGGCTCACTATATCAGTTCTGATTAACCTCGTACCTGCTTGCCGCATATAGCATCATCTGGTAGTTCTGTATTACTGAGCTTTTTCAAGCTCACATTGTTTTTCTATCGCAGGTTAAAAAGGGTTTGATCATGTCTTAGCGATCGACATCACTGTTTGGAGTTCCCTCGACTTTGCTTGTGGAGTACGATATCTGTATAAATAGTGGGCATGTATGTTGTCTTATTTTGTGTTTGAGTCTGCAATATATTTTTTGAATTTTTGTTTAATGTATAAATATTTTTTTCCTGTAATGGTGATTTAAGCAAAATTTATTTTATGCTTTTATATGATATAAAGAAAAGAATTTTATTTGGATTTTTTTATGGTGGGTCGCCTCTGTGACCCGAATATGACCTCTTAGATTTAAGTGTAACGCATAAGCGGGTCTAGGGGGTTACACCTTGTCCCCATTGTTGTTTGATATAGTTGTTGAGAAACTTCATCAAATTATTCAAATGGCTTCAAAAATTGTCTTAGTTAAAGGTACTGAGGTCACTGAAAATATAGTTATTACCCACTTACAGTTTGTCGATGATACGATACTTTTCTTTGATGCTTTGCTTGAGTGTGCAAAGTGTAATGTCCCAAATTTTGGCCAATGACCGAAATGTAAATTCTGAAAGTTTTGGGTTAAAAGTATAAACTTTGGAAAAGTTTGGGGACTAAAGTGAAAATTTCCCCAATAAGTGATTTTATTCAGCATAAGGGCAAATCTAATCGAAATAAGAACCTTGATATCAGTTTTGGAATTAAGATACAATAAAAGGTATCGAATTTGGATCGAATAAAATTATTAAGCGTGCTTAGGCTAGGAAAATACTAGGATGGGTGACCTCCGGGAAGGTCCCATAAAAGTGTTTCTAATTGATATTTTGGACTCAGTAAAAGTAAAGAATATTCGAATGGATTTATCGATAAAGGATTTTTAAGAGAAATTTTATTCTATGGAGATTTTTGATAATTATCGAAATAGTAGATTGGGTTAGGAAAATTCAGTCTAAGTTATGGGAAAGGAAGTTTTTATGAGATAATAGAGTTTATTTCCCGAATATGGAAATATGGAATTTTTGGATTAAATATGATAGTTCAGAAAATGTAAAATCGCAGTAGAAGTATTTTACAAATACCGGGAGATCGGATCAAATCGATATTTCAAAGGCTGTTCCATAAGCCATGGAAAAGTTATAAAATAATATTTAAGGAATAGTGACCGGTTGGGAATAAACTATTTTAGTTGAATTGTAATGGAATGACATTTTTGAAGTAAACTAATAAATAAAAATTAGGTAGAGGGCAAATTGGTCATTTAGCCCTAATGGCATTTTTGAAATATTTAAAAAGTTACAAGGGCATTTTTGGAAGAAGGAAATGGAAGATTTAATCTTGGCCCTTGATTGATGATAAGATCAATCTCAACTATTGGATTAAAAGGGCATTTTAGTAATTTCTTAAATGAATTTAAAATTCATTTATATTTACAAATGACATAATTGTAGAGAATTAAGAACAAAATGGTAAAAGATGAAGACTTCTTGATCTTCTTCCATTCGAAAATATGACAAAGAAAGGGGAGAAAATTTCAAAGTTCGATTCAAGCCCCGAAACTCGATTTTCAGGTAATATTTTCAACTGCAAAGTTGTTCTACTCTTCAAGCTCTATCTTTTGGTGTAAATAATTCATGGAAAACATGCTTTATTGATGAGAATTTTGCATGAGAATAAATTAGGGTTTATGGAAAAAGTTTGGGGCTTTTGGAATTTTATGATTTCATGATGAAATTCAAGTTGAAATCAAGCTAGTATAATATTAAAATCATGTTATTGAGTTGAGATTTAAACCCTAAATATTTTAGTTTGTATGAATATGATTAGGGTTTATGGATTCAAGTTTGATTTAGGGTTTGTGATGTTGGATAAATGATCTAGTAAGCTTGAATTTGTTATTTGGAAACAAAACCCTAAATTAAAGGTATTGGGACCATTTCGGCAATTCTAAAATTTAAAGTACTAATCTAAATTTTTATGATTTTGAAGTGTATTTATGTTATTAATGATGTTGGAGATGTGAAATTAAAGTTAGAATACTAAATCGATGTTGAATCGAATTAGTGACCATTTTGACAAATTGTCAAAGTTAAGTGACCAATTCGAAAATGAGGTTTTAGAGAAGGATTAAATCTGAATTTTAGTTATAATGATGGAATTAATATAGTAATGTTGATTTGAGAACTAAATTGCAAAGTTAAGAAGCTAGAATCCTTATCTTTGTATTTTAATGACTATTTCGGTTAAGAAGGAAAATTAAGGGAAACTATTGTGAATAATTATTTGATAAAGAAGGTGATAAGTTGATGGTTTAAAGTAAATAATGGGACTAAATTGACAAATAGAGAAGTAAGGAGAAGTTAGTATAAAAGTTGAAGTTAATTATGGAAGCTATGTAGAAAACTGGATTATGGCAGTAAGTTTGAAAATTCACCATAAATTCTACAAAAATGTTTAGATGGCGAATTTTATACCTAGGCAAAGATTTCTTCGTCTAGTTTTGTTTTCAACAAATGGAAACTGATTTTGAGTTCCGATTAAAAAGATATGAATTTTTAAGTGGTGAAAGGACAGAAAACAGTATGGCAGTCTATTCCGAAATCAACACTGAAAATTGACTTTGAAATTTTGTCATAAATCGTACGAGTTGAATTTGGGCTATTAATTTATATGGATGAAAATCTTATTGAATCTAGTTTCTTTCAGAACAAACGGAATCGAATTCTGAGTTTTAGATCATTTTATAAAAATAAATCTTCAAAGGTAGTGTAAGCTGCCAGAAAACAGAATTTGAGACATTTTATATCTAATGTTAATTAGCAAGCTTGGAGGAATTATTTGAAGTTCAAAATGGTCATTAGGGACCAAAAATAATAAAATAAGTTTTGGACAATATAAGAAAGGAGAGAAATTTTGTATATTCGAATGATTAGATTTGATACCATGTTTAAAATATTGTTAGATTTGAATCTAACAAGTGTTATTCACATTCATGTGATTAATGAAGTTTGGATCCGAATCAAAAGAAGGTTCGAGATACTATAAAGGAAAGGATCGAGTAGAATTTAGTAAGGCATACTATTACATGGCCCAGGTGAGTGCATTTCTATATGTTTGCATTATGTTGAAAAAGGGAAGACTTGAGATAAGTCTACCCTAATTTAAAATTTACATTGCATTTATTCATAATACGTGATATGAAGCATGATTCAACATGGCAAGCTTGACGGAGTACAAGGAACGTACTACTGTTTGCATAAATAATGATGAATCATGTTCACATAAGAAAATGACAAGATTAAAATGAAACAAGATACACCCTGGGGATCCAAGCCCATAGTGCAAAATGCACTAACGAGGTGTTTATATAAGGAGCAAAGAGCGTCATTATATGAGGAGCAAAGAGCATCCACTCGAGTACGTACTCTACATGGCACTACGGTGCAGATAGGCTACGGGGTTTCTATGGGCCTCTAGCCAGACACGATGATAATAATAAGAAGATGTTACATGATACAGATGTTACATGATTACATGATACATGAAAAATATGTTACATGATACATGAATATGAAGTTACATGTCACATGACCGAGAAACACGTGACATACATGATAAAAAGGTTACATGATATATGATAGAATACATGTTATGCAAATGATGGCATAAAGAAAGCATGACCATGGTAGAGCACATGATATACTTGCCATGTTATAGAGAAAACGAAATGCACTTTTATTTATGACATAATGTATTACATACATTATTTCATGTTTTTTAAAATAAAAAAAATTAACTGCCTCACTAAGCTCGTACTTAGTGTTTGTCTTATGTCACACGTAGGTTTCCTGGAAATCATCTACCGAGAAGGAGCAGAAACTTGGGAAAAATTAAGTTACTACAATAAGTTTAGTAAGTACGTCTTTACCATAATTTGATAGACTAGTGGCCATGTAAATATTTTAATTTTGAACTGTCTACAACGTAATTATATGCTTTTATGGATGGATAAGTTTAGAAATATGAATTGTTAGCAATAGAAAAATCTTTTGTATGGTTAAAATGTTGTTTAGCCCTAATCACGTAAAAATTTAAAAAAATCAAGAAAGGGTCTAGGCAGCTTACGTAGTTTTCACCCTGAATTATATTGTTTTTATTTTAATAATTCAATTATAACTTTTGTAAACCAATTCAGGGTCAAAACTAGCTGCACCTAGACGATATAGTTTTAAGTTTAAAACCGAGAAAGGGTTAAACTACAAATTAAATTATTGGTATATATAAAAAATCAAGTCAAGATTTCTTCCAATAATTTCGTAACATCTTTATTGTATATTCGGTCTACGAGTATACATTAAGGGTGTTACATTTATTGGTATCAGAGCTACAGGTTTAGCCAATTCTGGAGGCTAAACCAAGTTTAATACGATTTGATGTTAAATACATGCCTCTGTGATGTCATGTTACCGACGTACTGTTGTGTAACTTGATTATGCTCCTCAATAACATGAATAAGTTATAGTAGAAATAAGTAATGTCAAGTATTGTTGGACTGTGTTAGACATCTGATAATTGAGACCAAAAGGAGGTCCAAAGTAGAAGTAATGAAATACAGAATGTTCTATCTCTGGCTCTTACCTCAGTAGAGCCACTTGTATAGCAGAGAACTCTAGCACAAAAATATGAAACCTTAGTATGAGCTTTAAAGGTTGTGGTTAATAGAATTAAGACCCTTGTACCTATACCAGTAAGGATGTCGATTGTTAAGGAGCTTAAAAGTTAGGAGCTCCTGAATTTAATGAAGAAAGTAGTCCGATAATTGCCAATTTGTGGCATAAAGATGTTAAAGTCATGCTATAGAGGAATTAAACTTCATATATACTAAGAAGTTAGAAGAAGCTGTATCCTGCTAAGGAAAACGTTTGTATTTAGTGGTCTAATGCCACGGAGTTAGTACCTGTTAAGAAAGTGATTTGGAAATTCTTATAAAAAGTGTTTAAAACCAAATATATGGGCGTTCAGTTTAATAAAAAGATATTGATAGGTATGAGTTTATCGGTTTATCAAAATTCATTAAATAAAGCAAAGGCTATGGAGATAGCCTGTATTTACTTTAATTGATCCGGATTTGACTCACTCATACATTAGCACTAAGATAATAGCACAAAGAAATATTTTTAAGGAAACTATTTTTAGTGATGTGATTTTTAGTAATCCATTTGGACATAGTGTATGGGTGACTAGAATATATAAGAAATGTCCATTAGTAATTCAATGGATTAAGTTCCCAGCGAATTTAATGGAAATTCCGTTTCATGAATTTGAAGTTATCCTTGGAAAGAATTGGCTATCTACATATGATGCATAAGTGATGTGTAAAAAAAAGGGGTTAGTGCTTCAAAAACCTGATGGTTCTGAAGTAAATGTGAAAGAGAGAACTAACTATTTAGAATTCAAATTAGAATTTGGTTACAAAAGATCGAAACCACAAAACTATATCATTTAAATAAAACGTATTCGTTTAGTAAAATTTCCCAAAAGTTATTCTAAAATTCGAAAGAAATTTGATAATGCATGACAAACCATTAAGTCTCCAAAATAAAAATAATAATGTCCTAAATACAAAATCGTCTGAAATAATAATAATAGGAAAATTCAAATGTTCGAATATTCATACTGTAAAATAGGTTAAAGTCTGATGATATGAAAATCGTCCAAGTACCGTACGCCTAAGCTTGAGTATCTGAATGAGAAGCTAAGGGGGAGTAAGCTATAAAGCTCAGTGTATCTCTAAAGTGCAGATAAAAACATATAACAGATATCCGAACAACAAGCATAAACCATCAGTCATCTCAATATACATATGCACACAATCTAAGTCATAAAATGTAATGTCATGCACCCATCTCCATACGCCGTCCAAATAGTAAGGTTCCCCAGAACCACTCTCTCTACATCGTCACCATCCAAAGCGGAACGGCCCGAAGGTGGAACCACTGATCCGAAGCAAAATTCAGCCCAAATGGTGAACCCGCTGAACTTCCCCGTACAATTTCCCAACCCAATTGATATGACATGTTCTGATTTATATTTTTTTGAATTCGTGAGTATATCCGATCTAATAATTTAATCCGAGTGCATACAATAAATGTCTGATATTTTTTTAGTCCGATTCTGATATCTGATGCGTGTCATGCCATCATACAGAACATACCATAAATCACAGATCATTTAGTCAGTCACATATACAACATGAACGCAAAACATAGAACACAAAAATGATATAGCACAAGAAGAGACACACCTTATGCAGCTAATAACTCAACGTCGAGAGTGACTCTCTCACGCTCAGCTCTAGTATTCGGTCAGAAATATTTAACACCTACGAGGTCAATAAAATAGAATTATTCACTACTACTATGCCACACTAACTTAATCAGTAAATGAACTCATACACACACGCAGAACTCACAGGCTGATCAGAAGGAGGTCGAACAGGTGGAGGAGGAGGAAGGTTCTCAGGCTCCGAGTCAACGTCACCTGAATACAATTATATTCGATTCAGAATTCGATATTCAAAATTCTAAAAATACAGACTATAATTAATTGAAGATAGCAAAATAGTCTTTCAGGTTCGAATTTGGGAAAACGGGTAGCAGATTTGGAATCAAGACGCTGAAAAACATAAAGTCAACTTGGGTCATAAAAGTCAACATCGACGCCAGCCAAAAAGTCAACGATGACGCTAGTCAAAAAGTCAACGCTGACGTCAGCTCGGGTCAGGTCAACGGTCACGGGTCGGGTCAATGGTCACGAGTTGGGTCAACGGGTCACGGGTCAGGTCACGAGTTGGGTCAACAGTCACAGGTCGGGTCAACGGGTCTCGGGTCGGGTTAACGGTCACGGGTCGGGTCAACCAGTCGATTTAAAATTGCCGGTTTAGCTTAGGTGGAGGGTTCACTCCAGTGGTCCGATTCGCTACTTCGGTCAAGGACTGAGCCGGTTCAGTCCTGCTTTGCACCATATGTGGGCTTGTTACGTCTCTCTCTCTCTCACTCTCCTGGGCTCCCAAGCCTCTCGGGTTGAGCCCAACTATTCCCAATCCCCCACACAGAGAACACTTACAACACCCCTCCCCACCATGTTCGAAACTAGGGTTAGGAAACCTTCGACGGCGCGGCTCGCCTCCGCCCTTCTCTGGTGACCTCTAAGGTCAAAACTCGACCATCACAACGGTCTGAAACACCCACACACACGCACGAAAATAAAAGAACCCACTCGAACTCTTACCCAACCACAAAAGCAACCAACGGCGGAGTCAAGAGGGAGAGCACGAATGATTACACGCTATTTCCAAGCAAACAATAGACAACGAGGGTGAAGGGATGAGCGGTTTAAGGGCATACGATGATGAGGAGACGAATGGTTGCCATAGATTCATGAACGGTCGGCGTTGGGTGCTTGGTCGGAAAAAAAGTTGGAGGGTTTTGAGATTTCAGTGAATTTTGGAAGGGGAGTATGCGGCTAGGGTTGCAAAATAGTGGTTGGGGGGATTTGTGCTTATAATCGGGTATAAATACCCTAGGAACAAGGGTAAATTGCCACCACAAGGCCCCAACTTCACCTACTTTACATAAAAGCCACAAAAGTTCCTGAATTTCTCAATTAAGCCACTAAAATTCTATTAAGATTTTAGTTTTAAATTCCCAAAAATTTAGGGTAAATTGCCTGAGACTGACTAAAAAAAACGCATCGGAAACAAGCACCAGACTGCCTCCTACACTCACCTAGATGCCATTTCTTATAGAGAAAACACTGTGGCACCCCACGAGAATTAGACGAACCTCCAACACTGGCTGTCAGAATAGTAGACGTCATTGGTATAGCTCTGGAATAACTCTGGTGGTCATACTCATCTCTAGTCCTTTTCCTAGACTAATTCCCCTGATTGTGCTGAATTGAGGAGGTCGATTGCCTCCCGCCCGATCATTACCCCGAGATTCTGTTACTTCTTCATAGCTTCAATCCGCTCAGTGTTCTGGCCCTTGAGTTATCTCCTTATACTCCTTATCCTGATGTAAATCAACTCTAGTCTTAATAGAAAAATGCAGCCCTCTCAAGAACCAATCACACTTCTCTTTCTCTATAGTAACCAGCCTCGGAACATACTAGAGAAGTCTCAAGAACTCTATCTCATAATCATTAACGCTCATATCATTATGCTCCAGATTCATAAAGTCGTCTCAAAGACTTTGCGGATACTCAAGTCTAACATACCGGTCCTGAAATGACTGCCTGAAAAACTCCCATATAATCTGACTGTTTGGAACAACTTTTTCCCCAGCCTCCCACTAGTTCTGGGCCTTATCCTGCAGCAGTGATACAACAGCTCTCAATTTTCGGTCAGTAGGATATTCCATCTCAACAAATAAACGCTGAAGTTTCTTCAGCCAATACTCCACATCAGCCGAGTTTGTACCCAACTTGCCATCAAACATGGTCATCCCAGCAGCTAAGAACTCGGTAGAAATAGGTTTTCTCACGCCCTCATACTAGGGAAGGTAACGAAGCAACTCCCTCTACACTGTAACAGAATCCATGCCCACTGTCTCACTGTCCTCGAATTCACGTGGATCAACACTCTGCGTCTGCTGACCAGGTGTTGTATTCTGAGCTCCCATTTGATCCCCGGGTTGTTCCTCTCCATCAGCATCGTGTACCTCATTCTGGTCCCGCGACAGATGTGTAGAAGGTGGAGCATCACTCTCAACAGCGGTAGCACGACCTCGGCCACGACCACGCCCAGTCGCTAATCTAGTACTCTTACGAGGTGGCATAATAGTCTATCACAAAAGAAAGCAATCCTAAGTTAGAGTCGGTACTTGAAGTTTCTATTCAAAATAAACATAATCTTTAAAAATATTATATTTATTAGAAATTCCCATTTTCCCCAAAATGTTTAGTATGCATGCAAAATTATTTTCGGTTTAAAATTATATGTGAGCCACAAAGTCCGAGGCTGAACCTAGGCTCTGATACTACTAAATGTAACCTCCTAAATTTGACCTAATTTCTTAAGTCGAATCTTGGAAGTTAAGTTTGGAAAACTTGTCCCTCAAGAAAAGTTGTTAGGTTTAATCATTCAAATTACAATTTGGTTACAAAAGATCGAAACCACAAAACTATATTATTTAAATAAAACGTAGTCGTATAGTAAAATTTCCCAAAAATTATTATAGAATCCAAAAGAAATTCGATAAGCATGACAAACCATTAAGTCTCCAAAATAAAAATAATAATGTCCCAAGTCCCAAATACAAAATTGTCCGAAATAATAATAATATGAAAATTCAAATGTCCAAATAATCATACTGTAAAATAGGGTAAAGCCTGATGATATGAAAATCCTCCAAGTACCATACGCCTAAGCCTGAGTATCTGAAAGAGAAGCTAAGGGGAGTAAGCTATAAAGCCAGTGTGTCTCTAAAGTGCAGATAAAAACACATAACAGATATCCGAACAACAAGCATAGACCAACAATCATAACAATATACATATGCACACAATCTGAGTCATAAAATGTAATGTCATGCACCCATCTCCATACACCGTATGAAGAGTAAGGTTCCCTAGAACCACTCTAACTACATCGTCACCATCCGAAGTGGAACGACCCGAAGGTGGAACCAGCGATTCAAAGCAAAATTCAGCTCAAATGGTGAACCGCTAAACTTCCCGTATAATTTCCCAACCTAAATGATATGACATGTTCCGATTTATATTTTTTGAAATCGAGAATATATCCGATCTAATAATTTAATCCGAGTGCATACAATAAATGTTTGATATTATTTTAGTCCGATTATGATATCCGATACATGTCATGCCATCATGCAGAACATACCATAAATCATGAGATCATTTAGTCAGTCACATATACAACATGCACGCAAAACATAGAACACAAAAATGATATAGCACAAGAAGAGACACACCTTAGGCAGCTAATAACTCAACATCGAGAGTGCGTCTCCCACGCTCGGCTCTAGTATTCGGGTCGAAAGATTCAACACCTACGAGGTCAACAAAACATAATTATTCACTACTACTATGCCACACTAACTTAATTAGTAAACAAACTCATACACACACGTAGAACTCGCGGTGATCGAAGGAGATCGAGCGGTGGAAGAGGAGGAAGGTTCTCGTGCCCGAAAGTCAACGTCACGAACACAATTATATTCGAGTTAGAATTTGATATTCAAAATTCTTAAAATACAGACTATAATTAATTGAAGATAGCAAAATAGTCTTTCGGGTTCAAATTTGGGAAAAATGGGCAATGATTTGGAATCAAGATGCGAAAAACATAAAGTTAACTTGGGTCAGAAAAGTCAACGCTAACGTCATCAAAAAGTCAACATTGACATCATCAAAAAGCCAACATTAACATCAGCCAAAAAGTCAATGTTGACGTCAGTCAAAAAGTAAACGCTGACATCAACCAAAAAGTCAACGGGTCGACATCATCAAAAAGTTAACGTTGGCGACAAGTTCGGGTCAACAGTCGTCCGGTCGGGTCGCAGTCACGGGTTGAGTCAACGGTCACGGGTCGAGTCAACGGTCGGTCGAAGTCAATAGGTTACGGTTCAACGGGTCACGGTCGAGTCAACGATCATGTGCCGGGTCAATGGGTCGATTTAAAATTGTCGGTTTAGCTTAGGTGGATGGTTCACTCTAGTGGTCCGGTTTTCTTCTTGGTCAAGGACTCGAGCCGTTCGGTCCCGCTTTCCACCACATGTGGGCTTGTTACGTCTCTCTCTCTCTTTCTCTCTCCTAGGCTCCCAAGCCTCTCGGGTTGAGCCCAACTATTCCCAACCCCCCACACAAAGAACACTTACAACACCCTCCCCACCATGTTCGAAACTAGGGTTAGGAAACCTTCGACGGCGCGGCTCGCCTCCGCCCTTCTCTGGTGACCTCTAAGGTCAAAACTCGACCATCACAACGGTCTGAAACACCCACACACACGCATACGAAAATAAAATAACCCACTCGAACTCTTACCCAACCACAAAAGCAACCAACGGCGGAGTCAAGAGGGAGAGCACGAATGATTACACGTTGTTTCCAAGCAAACAACAAACAACGAGGGTGAAGGGATGAGTAGTTTAAGGGCATACGATGATGAGGAGATGAATGGTTGCCATAGATTCATGAGCAGTTGGCGTTGGGTGCTTGGGTGCTTGTCGGAAAAAAAGGTGGAGGGTTTTGAGATTTTAGAGAATTTTGGAAGGGGAGTATGCGGCTAGGGTTGCAAAATAGTGGTTGGGGGATTTGTGCTTATAATTGGGTATAAATACCCTAGGAACAAGGGTAAATTGCCACCACAAGGCCCTAACTTCACCTACTTTACATAAAAGCCACAAAAGTTCTGAATTTCTCAATTAAGTCACTAAAATTCTATTAAGATTTTAGTTTTAAATTCCCAAAAATTTAGGGTAAATTGCCCGAGACTGACTAAAAACGATCGGAAACAAGCACCGAGACTGCCTCCTACACTCACCTAGATGCCATTTCTTATAGAGAAAACACTGTGGCACCCCACGAGAATTAGACGAACCTCCAACACTGGCTGTCAGAATAGTAGACGTCATTGGTATAGCTCTGGAATAACTCTGGTGGTCATACTCATCTCTAGTCCTTTTCCTAGACTAATTCCCCTGATTGTGCTGAATTGAGGAGGTCGACTGCCTCCTGGCCTGATCATTACCCTGAGATTCCTGTTACTTCTTCATAGCTTCAATCCGCTCAGCGGTTCTGGCCCATTGAGTTATCTCCTTATACTCCTTATCCTGATGTAAATCAACTCTAGTCTTAATAGAAAAATGCAGCCCTCTCAAGAACCAATCACACTTCTCTTTCTCTATAGTAACCAGCCTCGGAACATACTAGAGAAGTCTCAAGAACTCTATCTCATAATCATTAACGCTCATATCATTATGCTCCAGATTCATAAAGTCGTCTCAGCACTTTGCCAGATACTCAGGTCTAACATACCGGTCCTGAAATGACTGCCTGAAAAACTCCCATATAATCTGACTGTTTGGAACAACTTTTTCCCCAGCCTCCCACTAGTTCTGGGCCTTATCCTGCAGCAGTGATACAACAGCTCTCAATTTTCGGTCAGTAGGATATTCCATCTCAACAAATAAACGCTGAAGTTTCTTCAGCCAATACTCCACATCAGCCGAGTTTGTACCCAACTTGCCATCAAACATGGTCATCCCAGCAGCTAAGAACTCGGTAGAAATAGGTTTTCTCACGCCCTCATACTAGGGAAGGTAACGAAGCAACTCCCTCTACACTGTAACAGAATCCATGCCCACTGTCTCACTGTCCTCGAATTCACGTGGATCAACACTCTGCGTCTGCTGACCAGGTGTTGTATTCTGAGCTCCCATTTGATCCCCGGGTTGTTCCTCTCCATCAGCATCGTGTACCTCATTCTGGTCCCGCGACAGATGTGTAGAAGGTGGAGCATCACTCTCAACAGCGGTAGCACGACCTCGGCCACGACCACGCCCAGTCGCTAATCTAGTACTCTTACGAGGTGGCATAATAGTCTATCACAAAAGAAAGCAATCCTAAGTTAGAGTCGGTACTTGAAGTTTCTATTCAAAATAAACATAATCTTTAAAAATATTATATTTATTAGAAATTCCCATTTTCCCCAAAATGTTTAGTATGCATGCAAAATTATTTTCGGTTTAAAATTATATGTGAGCCACAAAGTCCGAGGCTGAACCTAGGCTCTGATACTACTAAATGTAACCTCCTAAATTTGACCTAATTTCTTAAGTCGAATCTTGGAAGTTAAGTTTGGAAAACTTGTCCCTCAAGAAAAGTTGTTAGGTTTAATCATTCAAATTACAATTTGGTTACAAAAGATCGAAACCACAAAACTATATTATTTAAATAAAACGTAGTCGTATAGTAAAATTTCCCAAAAATTATTATAGAATCCAAAAGAAATTCGATAAGCATGACAAACCATTAAGTCTCCAAAATAAAAATAATAATGTCCCAAGTCCCAAATACAAAATTGTCCGAAATAATAATAATATGAAAATTCAAATGTCCAAATAATCATACTGTAAAATAGGGTAAAGCCTGATGATATGAAAATCCTCCAAGTACCATACGCCTAAGCCTGAGTATCTGAAAGAGAAGCTAAGGGGAGTAAGCTATAAAGCCAGTGTGTCTCTAAAGTGCAGATAAAAACACATAACAGATATCCGAACAACAAGCATAGACCAACAATCATAACAATATACATATGCACACAATCTGAGTCATAAAATGTAATGTCATGCACCCATCTCCATACACCGTATGAAGAGTAAGGTTCCCTAGAACCACTCTAACTACATCGTCACCATCCGAAGTGGAACGACCCGAAGGTGGAACCACTGATTCAAAGCAAAATTCAGCTCGAAGGGTGAACCTGCTAAACTTCCCCGTATAATTTCCCAACCTAAATGATATGACATGTTCCGATTTATATTTTCTGAATCTGAGAATATATCCGATCTAATAATTTAATCTGAGTGCATACAATAAATGTTTGATATTATTTTAGTCCGATTATGATATCCGATACATGTCATGCCATCGTGCAGAACATACCATAAATCACAGATCATTCAGTCAGTCACATATACAACATGCACGCAAAACATAGAACACAGAAATGATATAGCACAAGAAGAGACACACCTTAGGCAGCTAATAACTCAACATCGAGAGTGACGTCTCCCACGCTCAGCTCTAGTATTCGGTCGGAAAGATTCAACACCTACGAGGTCAACAAAACATAATTATTCACTACTACTATGCCACACTAACTGAATTAGTAAACAAACTCATACTCACGCGTAGAACTCGCAGGCTGATCAGAAGGAGATCGAACAGGTGGAAGAGGAGGAAGGTTCTCAGGCTCCGAGTCAACGTCACCTGAACACAATTATATTCGAGTTAGAATTTGATATTCAAAATTCTTAAAATACAGACTATAATTAATTGAACATAGCAAAACGGTCTTTCGGGTTCAAATTTGAGAAAATGGGCAACAGATTTGGAATCAAGATGCAGAAAAACATAAAGTTAACTTGGGTCAGAAAAGTCAACGCTAACGTCATCAAAAAGTCAACATTGACATCATCAAAAAGCCAACATTAACATCAGCCAAAAAGTCAATGTTGACGTCAGTCAAAAAGTAAACGCTGACATCAACCAAAAAGTCAACACTGACATCATCAAAAAAGTTAACGTTGACGACAACTCGGGTCAACAGGTCAGGTCGGGTCGGGTCAACAGTCACGGGTTGAGTCAACGGTCACGGGTCGAGTCAACGGTCACGGGTCGAGTCAATAGGTTACGGTTCAACGGGTCACGGTCGAGTCAACGATCATGTGCCGGGTCAATGGGTCGATTTAAAATTGTCGATTCAGCTCAGGTGGATGGTTCACTCTAGTGGTCCGGTTTTCTTCTTCGGTCAAGGACTAAGCTGGTTCGGTCCGGCTTTCCACCACATGTGGGCTTGTTACGACTCTTTCTCTCTCCTAGGCTCCCAAGCCTCTCGGGTTGAGCCCAACTATTCCCAACCCCCCCCACACAAAGAACACTTACAACACCCTCCCCACCATGTTCGAAACTAGGGTTAGGAAACCCTCGACGGTGCAGCTCGCCTCCGCCCCTCTCCGGTGACCTCTAAGGTCAAAACTCGACCATCACAACGGTCTGAAACACCCACACACACGCACGAAAATAAAATAACCCACTCGAACTCTTACCCAACAACAGAAGTAACCAGCGGCGGAGTCAAGAGGGAGAGCACGAATGGTTACACGTTGTTTCCAAGCAAACAACAAACAACGAGGGTGAAGGGATGAGTAGTTTAAGGTCAGACGATGATGAGGAGATGAATGGTGGCTACAGATTCACGAACAGTTGGCGTTGGGTGCTTGGTCGGACCTTGACCGGAAACAAAGGTGGAGGGTTTTGAGATTTTAGAGAATTTTGGAAGGGGAGTATGCGGCTAGGGTTGCAAAATAGTGGCTGGGGGGGATTTGTGCTTATAATTGGGTATAAATACCCTAGGAACAAGGGTAAATTGCCACCACAAGGCCCTAGCTTTACCCGCTTTACATAAAAGCCATAAAAGTTCCTGAATTTCTCAATTAAGTCACTAAAATTCAATTAAGATTTTAGTTTTAAATTCCTAAAACTTTAGGGTTTGAGAATTAGGGATTTTAAGATTTGGGGATTTTTAATTTGGGGGAAAATTAGGGTGTGACAGCCGGTAGTTGAATAAAGTAACTATTAAGAACAAGTATCCACTACCAAGGATTGAAGTTTTATTTGATCAGCTTAGAGGTGCAACAGTGTTCTCAAAGATAGATCTTCGATCGGGTTATTATCAAGTCAAGGTCAAAGAAGAAGATGTATCAAAGATAGCATTCAGGGCTCGTTATGGACATTACGAATTCCTGGTATTGCCATTTAGACTTACAAATGCCCCTATTGTATTTATGGATTTGATGAGTAGGGTATTCCAATACTACTTAGACCAGTTTGTAGTAGTAGTCTTCATGAACAATATTCTGGTATACTTAAAGATAGAAGCTGAGCATGATTACCATTTTTGAGTGGTGTTACAAACATTAAGAGATAAGTAGCTTTATGTAAGGTTTTTTGAATATGAATTTTGGTTATCAGAAGTAATTTTCCTTAGACATGTAGTATTGGCTGAAGGAATAAGAGTTGAATTCCAAGGAAGTACAATCTATTCTTGAATAGGAGGCACCGAAAAATGTCTCTAAAGTTCAGAGTTTCTTTGAAATTAGCTGGATATTATAAATGTTTTGTGTAGAATTTATATACTATTACTCTGGTACTTACTCAACTATCGTAAGAAGGTATTCCATTGGAATGGTAAGAAGTGTCCTAGTTACACTGATCACAAAGGTTTAAAGCAACTAATGATGCAAAAAGAATTGAACCTACGATAACAAAGATAGGTTGAGTTCCTAAGAGACTACAATGTAGTTATAGATTATCATTTCGAGAAGATTAATGTAGTAGCCTATGCATCAAGGTAGCTCAAAACTCATAAAAGAAGAGAAAAGAAAAGAAGTAAGTTGAAACAAGAGAAACACATGACTATGAGATTGAGAAACACATGACTATGAAATTAAGTCAAATGGTTGCTTATATTATCAAGAAAAAGTTTACTTTCCTGATGGTGGTGATTTGAAGAAAGAAGTTTTGACTGAATTTGTCATAGTCCATTGACTATGTACTCTAGAAGTAGCAAAATGTATTAAGATCTAAAGCCTTGGTATTGGTGGCTAGGAATGAAAAAGGACAATTTCAGAATTTATGACAAAGTACTTGACATGCTAACAAGTAAAAGTCAAACATCAAGTACCTTCTAGATTGATTCAGCCTATTTCTATTCCCAAATGAAAGTGAGAATGAGTGACAATGGAATTTGTAATAGGATTACCAGTAAAAATAGTTATCAGACAAATATTAAGATGACACCATTTGAAATATTGTATGGAAGAATATGCTGAACTCTTCATTATTAGTTTGAGCTACAGGATCGAAATGTTTGGTATAACCCAAAAGTTTGAAGGGTTGATTTGACACGAGAAATAGAGGATAAAGTAATAATTATTTATTATAATCTCAAGGCTGTCGCAGATCGACAAAAAGGCTTATACAGACACGAAGAGAAGGATGCTAAGTACGAATTTGAGGACAAAGTGTTTTTAAAGGTTTCACCTTGGAAGAAGGTGTTACGTTTTAGTCAAAAAGGAAAGCTTAGTCTCAGAATTATTTGGCCATATGGGAATTCTAAAAGGAGTTGAACTAGTGGTTTATCAACTGGCGTTACTTCCAGATATGAGTAACGATTAGTGAAAATCTTGGTATATGAAGTCAAAGAGTTAAGGAACAAGAAAATTCCACTGGTTAAATTCCGTTGGAGAAATCATAAAGTGAAAGAAGTCACGTGGGAAACTGAAAGAATAGTGCAGGAGTAATGCCCGAAATTGTTTGAAATGGGTAAACATTGAAAATTCGAGGAATGATGATTTGTATAGGTCAAAAAGGGAAAAAATTGGTTACAGAATTGTTATACCTCAAAGAATCGTGAAAGGGTTGGACCAAGAGTATATTAATGGGTCTTATCTCTAGAAGTGAAGAAAAGTCTATAGTATATGTACTTATGTTTTGGGGCATTGACTGAATTATTTACATGTCATCACCCCTGAATAAATTGAGATGCAATTAGATTTGATACATGAAGAGGGGTTAGTAGAAATATTGGTTTATTGAATTAAAGAATTAGGGAATAAGAAATTTCATTGATTGAAGTTTCGAGGAAAAACCACAAGGTCGAAGAAGCCAATTGGGAGGCTGAGAAGAAAATAGAGAAGTAATATCCGTATATGTTTGGAACAGGTATACATTGAAAATTCGAGGACGAATTTTCTTAAGGGGGAAGGAATTGTAATATCCCAAATTTTGGCCAGTGACCGAAATGTAAATTTTGAAAGTTTTAGGGTTAAAAGTATAAACTTTAGAAAAGTTTGGGGACTAAAGTATAAATTTCCCCAATAAGTGATTTTTTTCAGCATAAGGGTAAATCTGATTGAAATAAGAACCTTGATATCAGTTTTGAGAATTAAGATACAGTAAAAGGTATCTAATTTGGATCGAATAAAATTATTAAACGTGCTCATGCCAAGAAAATACTAGGATGGGTGACCTATGGGAAGGTCCCATAAAAGTGTTTCTAATCGATATTTTGGACTCAGTGAAAGTAAAGAATATTCGAATGGATTATCTATAAAGGATTTTTAGGAGAAATTTTATTCTATGGAGATTTTCGATAATTATCGGAATAGTAGACTGAGTTAGGAAAATTCAGTATAAGTTCTGGGAAAGGAAGTTTTTATGAGATAATAGAGTTTATTTCCCGAATATGGAAATATGGAATTTTTGGAATAAATCCGATAGTTCGAAAAAGGTAAAATCACAGTAAAAGTATTTTACGAATATCGGGAGATCGGATCGAATCGAAATTTCAAAGGCTATTCCATAAGCCATGAAAAATTTATAAAATAATATTTAAGGAATAGTGAACGGTTTGGAATGAACTATTTTAGTTGGATTGTAATGGAATGGCATTTTTGAAGTAAAGTAGTAAATAAAAATTAGTTAGAGGGCAAATTGGTCATTTAGCCCAATTACATTTTTGAAATATTTAGAAAGTTACAAGGACATTTTTGGAAGAAGGAAATGGAAGATTTAATCTTGACCCTTGATTGATGATAAGATCAATCTCAACCATTGGATTAAAAGAGCATTTTAGTAATTTCACTATTTAAATGAATTTACATTTTTGTAATTTCACTATTTAAATGAATTTAAAATCCATTTATATTTACAAGTGACATAATTTTAGAGAATTAAGAACAAAGTGGCAAAAGATGAACACTTTTTCATCTTCTACCATTCGAAAATATGAGAAAGAAAGGGGAGAAAATTTCAAAGTTCGATTCAAGCCCCGAAACTCGATTTTTAGGTAATATTTTCAACTGCAAAGTTGTTCTAATCTTCAAGCTCTATCTTTTGGTGTAAATAATTCATGGAAAACAAGCTTGATTGATGAGAATTTTGTATGAGAAGAAATTAGGGTTTATGGAAAAAGTTTGGGGCTTTTGGAATTTTATGATTTCATGATAAAATTCAAGTTGAAATCAAGCTAGTATAATGTTAAAATCATGTTATTGAGTTGAGATTTAAACCCTACATATTTTAGTTTGTATGAAGATGATTAGGGTTTATGGATTCAAGTTTGATTTAGGGTTTGTGATGTTGGATAAATGATCTAGTAAGCTTGAATTTGTTATTTGGAAGCAAAACCCTAAATTAAAGGTATAGGGACCATTTCGGAAATTTTGAAAGTTAAAGGACTAATCTGAATTTTTATGATTTTGAAGTGTATTTATGTTATTAATGATGTTGGAGATGTGAAATTAAAGTTAGAATACTAAACCGATGTTGAATCGAATTAGTGACCATTTTGACAAATTGTCAAAGTTAAGTGACCAATTCAGAAATGAGGTTTTAGAGAAGGATTAAATCTGAATTTTAGTTATAATGATGGAATTAAGATAGTAATGTTGATTTGTGGACTAAATTGCAAAGTTAAGAAGCTAGAATCCTTATATTTGCATTTTAGTGACTATTTCGGTTAAGAAGTAAAATTAAGGGAAACTATTGTGAATAATTATTTGATAAAGAAAGTGATAAGTCGATGGTTTAAAGTAAATAATGGGACTAAATTGACAAATAGAGAAGTAAGGAGAAGTTAGTATAAAAGTTGAAGTTAATTGTGGAAGCTATGTAGAAAACTGGATTATGGCAGTAAGTTTGACAATTCACCATAAATTCTACAAAAATGGTTAGATGGTGAATTTTATACCTATGGAAAGATTTGTTCGTCTAGTTTCATTTCCAACAAACTGAAACTGATTTCGAGTTCTGAGTAAAAAGATATGAATTTTTAAGTGGTGAAAGGTCAGAAAACAGTATGGCAGTCTGTTCCGAAATCAGCACTAAAAATTGACTTTGAAAATTTTCCATAAATCGTACGAGTTGAATTTGGGCTATTAATTTATATGGATACAAAGCTTATTGAATATAGTTTCTTTCATAACAAAAAGAATCGAATTCTGAGTTTTAGATCATTTTATAGAAATAAATCTTCAAAGGTAGTGCAAGCTGCCAGAAAATGGAATTTAAGACATTTTATATCTAATGTTAGTTAGCAAGCTTGGAGGAATTATTTGAAGTTCAAAATGGTCATTAGGGACCAAAAAAAATAAAATAAGTTTTGGACAGTATAAGAAAGGAAGAAAATTTTGTATATTCGAATGATTAGATTTGATAACATGTTTCAAATATTGTTAGATTTGAATCTAACAAGTGTTATTCACATTCATGTGATTAATGAAGTTTGGATCCTAATCAAAAGAAGGTTCGAGATACTATAAAGGAAAGGATCGAGTAGAATTTAGTGAGGCATACTATTACATGGCCGAGGTGAGTGCATTTCTATATGTTTGCATTATGTTGAAAAGGGGAAAACTTGAAATAAGTCGACCCTAATTTAAAATTTACATTGCATTTCTTCATAATACGTGATATGATGCATGATTTAACATGGCAAGCTTGACGGAGTACAAGGTACGTACTACTGTTTGTATGAATAATGATGAATCGTGTTCACATAAGAAAATGACAAGATCAAAATGAAACAAGATTAAATTGAAACAAGATACACCCTGGGGATCCAAGTCCATAGTGCAAAATGCACTAATGAGGTGTTTATATAAGGAGCAGAGAGCGTCCTTATATGCGGAGCAGAGAGCGTCCTCTCGAGTATGTACTCTACATGGCACTACGGTGGAGATTGGCTATGGGGTTTCCATGGGCCTCTAGCCAGACACGATGATAACAATAACAAGATGTTACATGATACAGATGTTACATGATACTTGATACATATGTTACATTATTACATGATACATGAAAAAGATGTTACATGATTACATGATACATGAATAAGAAGTTACATGTCACATGACCGAGAAGCACATGACATACATGATAGAAAGGTTACATGATATATGATAGAATACATGTTATGAAAATGATGGCATAAAGAAACCATGACCATGATAGAGCACATGATATACTTGTCATGTTACAGAGAAAATGAAATGCACTTATATATATGACATACTGTATTACATTATTTCATGTTTTTTAAAATAAATAAATTTAACTACCTCACTAAGCTCGTACTTAGCGTGTGTCTTATGTCACACGTAGGTTTCCTGGAAATCGTCTATCGAGGAGGAGCAGAAACTTGGGAAAATCAAGTTACTACAATAAGTTCAGTAAGTACGTCTTTACCATAATTTGATAGACTAGTGGGCATGTAAGTATTTTAAAGTTGAACTGTCTACAACATAAGTTTACAACGAAATTATATGCTTTTATGGATGGATAAGTTTAGAAATACGAATTGTTAGCAATAGCAAAATCTTTGGTATGGTTAAAATGTTGTTTGGCCCTAATCGCGTAAAAATTAAAAAAAATCAAGAAAGGGTCTAGGCAGCATATATAATTTTCACCCTGAATTATATTGTTTTTATTTTAATAATTCAATTATAAATTTTGTAAACCAATTCAGGGTCAAAACTAGCTGCACCTAGATGACATAGTTCTAAATTTAAAACCGAGAAATGGTTAAACTACAAATTAAATTCTTGGTATAAAAAAATTTTCAAGTCAAGATTTCTTCCAATGATTTCGTAACATCTTTAATGTATATTCGGTCTACGAGTATACGTTAAGGGTGTTACACAAAGAATGTGCAATTACTTCTGTTGTGTTTTGAGGCTTGTTCCAGTTTGATTATAAATTATCATAAGTCTTCTTTTTTACTTTTGGAGTAGACGATATATTAATTTTATGACGTTGAATCGATATTGGGTTGTCAACGAGTATAGTTGGCGATTAAATATTTGGGCATTCCTTTGGGTATGCATTGGTGCAGCAAAGAGATTTGGGATCCTATTATTTTTCAGTTTCGCCAAAAGCTTGCAGGTTTGAAAAAAGCTTCATTATCGTTCGCAGCTTCTGTCACGTTGGTTAATTCAGTACTCTATACTCTAACAATTTATTATATGGGTGTGTTTCTTGTTCTGAAGAGAGTTGTAGCTAAGTTGGATAAATTCAGAGGGCTTTCTTGTGGGGGTGAGTTGGTGTTACCTAGAAAATTGAGTAGGGTACATTGGGAGGTGGTTTTTTGACCTTGATATTTGGATGGTCTTGGGGTTGTGGACTTTCGTTGTCAGAATTTGGCGATGATGTCCAAATAGAGTTGGTGTTACGCCAATGATACTTCATCTTTGTGCCGTTCTCTCATTGTGGCAAAGTATGGAGAGGTCATTCCTTGGTTTAGGTTTAATACAAGTAATATGAGATCTATGTCAGCCATTTGGAAGCAAATTATTCTTGCTTCATCTAATTTTTCGATTGCTTTCCATATGGATAATTCTAGTTTCATTTGGAAGGTTGGGCGGGTTATTTATTGCTTTTCTGGTGGGATTCTTGGTGTTATGATGCTCCCTTGAAAGATATTTTTTCGAGATTATTTACTTTGGTGACTCCAAAATTGGCGATGGTTCTTGACTATGTGATAGATGGGTCTTTTTTGCATTTTAATTGGGTGTCGTTCTTTAAGTGAGACTTGCAAAGCTTTGAAATTAAATATTTGGTTGATTTATTATCCTTAATTAACACTTGCTTATTACATCCCTTTTTACCGAGTACTTTGGTGTGGAAACCGTATGTACATTGTCAATTTTCTGTTAAGACTTTGAAGTCTCTTCTTATAGCGGATCGAGCTGGTGATGGGGATATTGGTGTCTGTTTTGTTTGGGATATATTGGTGCCTCCAAAAATCCAATCTTTTTTTGTGGTTTTCTTGGCTTGAAAGGCTATCAACTGTTTGTTTCTTGTGTTCTAGCGGCATTTTAATTGGTGAAGACCAAGGAATGTGTGTTTGGTGTGGCATAGGCCTTGATGAGGAAAATCATATTTTATTTCGTTGTCCCATGGTGGAACGATTGTTGGGTTGGTTCTTGTTATGGTGGGGAGTTTCTTTGCCTTTTCCAAGGTTATTAAAAGGAATTTTTGTTTTTGGGGTTTCACTCATCCGTATCTGGTCATTTGGGATAATGGTCGATTGCATGTGTTACTACCTCTCTTTAGTCTCTTTGGTTGGCTTGGAATGAATTCATTTTTAACAAGAAGTGTTTACCGATAGAGGAGATATTATTCTTAATCAAACTTCGATCTTTTTTTGGGTGAAGACATCTAAGGAGGAGATTCTTATTAGTGAATCACAATGGTGAAATTGCCCTCAATCATGTGCGTTGCCTTCCTTGGTTAAGATTTCTCGAAGAGGGGTTCAATGGATTCCTCCTCCACCATAGGTTATTAAATTTAATGTAGATGGGTTGGCTATGGGAAAACCCGATCCGGTTGGTTTTGATAGTGTCTTGCGTGATGCTTCAAGCATAATTCATGCTATTTTCTCTGGTCCTCTCGGTATTTTAGATTCAAATGAGGCAGAACTTAATGCTATTGACTTTTCTTTATCTATGTTGGTTAAATTGGAATGGAAATCTTGGAGTAGTGCTATTATTGAGCCGGACTCATGCATTGCTATTGGTTGGATTACACATCAGGATAGACGTCCGTGGAAGTTTTGGGAGATGTTTATTTTGATTGATTCTGCTTGTGCTATTTTTCCCAAATGTGTGCTTTCTTCATGTGTTCCGAGAGGCTAATCATTTGGCTGATATGTTGGCGATGAATGGTGTTGGTCTCTCCAATTTTCATTGTTTCTTTTAGGTGGTGTTGCTTTCTTGGTATATGCTTTGTCACGTTTATGTTTTATTTGTCATGTGATTTTGTTCGTTTCTTGGTATTTCTTATGTTTTGGGTTGTGTGGTACTCTTTTCCTCCACATAGGTTTAGGGAGGTTTTTAATTGTAACCCCCTTGACCCGGCCTAGTGGCAAGACCGAATCTAGTGAGCTACATTAAGGTTTACCGAAATAAACCCCAAAGAGAAATATATTTGAACCAATCATTTTTTTCCTTTTATCTTTTCTACATCCATCTTTAGGTCCTAAGGTGTGCATAAATGACATGGTTAAAATCACAACTCAATCGGGCATCATTTTGACATCCAATTGCTCGAATCCACATTTTAGGAACTAAAATGTAATTTTTTGATATTTACAAGGGCTTTTACCAAATTAAAGTTGCCAATCTTCAATTAGTCATATTTCAAGTCTTTACGTTTAATTACAACCCAAAATGATCATTCAAATGCACTAATTGCATAAATAAGAAACAGGGACCAAAATGCAAACCTATCAAACTTCACACAACATCTCAACCAAATTAACTGCCAGGGTTTCGGTACAATAGTCCACCGTATCGATACGGTGCTGAAGAGCTACAGCGTACCGATATGGTCTTCAATTGTATCGGTACGATATGCTTAATTTCCAAATTCTAGATTCCAGTGTCTAAGAACCATACTAGAATAGTTACCCGCGTACCGAAACCTCCACTGTTTATAAGCTTGGCGTACCGATATGGTTACCATGTATATCGGTACGGCTAGGAAAATTTGTACCATTTGAGCCTGACAAGTCCCCGCGTACCGATACCTGAGGAGCTATAATGGTACGGTATGACCTGTAATGACCTCTAGGTCCAACATATGACACTTTGGCTCACTCTAACTCCCTCTAAACAACATATAACATCATAAGCACTCATTCATCAATCATGGGAACCTTCCAAGAGACTATACTAAGCATGGCATCATCAAACATCAACCTAAGGGCATGATTTCTACCCAAGCATGTTTAAAGTTTCCCAACCCCTCAAAACACAAGTAGAAAGCATCAAACAAGTCCAAAACAATTATTCAAACTATTAAAACAGGGAGTATCTCCAAAATATAACTCACAAAAAAACCAGGTCTGTAACCCCCTGGACCCAGCCTAGATGCCCGATCGGACTGAGCGAGCTACATTAGGTTTGCCGAAGTAAACAAGAGAAAGATTACGAAAAGCCGGTCCATTTTTTCATTTTATCTTGTCTAGATGCATACTATTAATCCTAAGTGTACATACTTTCAGCGGGTGAATTTTCAAAGGAAACGGACCACGAAAAGCATCTAATTGCATAACATACGTTTTAGGAACTAAAATGCAATTTTCATAAAATAGGGACCAAAACTAAAATTAATATTACCAATCCTCATTTAGTCCAATTACATTCCTACATGCCAAACTTCAGGTCAAAATAGTCATCCATACTCACACAAATGCATTCACAAAACTCAGGGACCAAAAAGAAAGAAACTAAAACTGCTAAATATTCCAAAATAACAGAATTAACTGCAGTCGTACCGGTACGCTTGGAGGTGTTTCAGTACGCCTTAATAATTCCCAAAACCCAGATTCCAGTAGCTAAAACGCGTTCTGATATGCCCTCACGCATCGAAACGCTTTCATAAAATCCCTATGTTGTATCGAAACACCCTCTCAAGTATCGAAACGCTGGCCAAAATTGCCTATGCTCGTACCGATACGCTTGGTCGCGTACCGGTACGCTAAGCCTAAAATGGCTTACTCGTACCAAAACAGGGTCACCCGTACCGGTACGCCTTGACCTAAAATGTCCCAAATTGCTTCCCAAACACACTTTGACGGTAACCAAAACGTCCTAGAATGCCTCAAACACTTATACAACATTACTTGGATACACTCATAATCAAAACAACACGGAACCAACAACATTACATGGCATTCATGCTTCCCAAGGTGTTCTATAGGCATGCCTCCTAATATAATTATACCAAACAACCAAAACTCACATTAGGCACTTTTAAGGCATACTCATCATGCTAGCACATCTAAAGCATCAAAACAACCTTGCTTGAATCATCAAAACATGGCAACCATTCCAAAATAACTAGATGCAATCCTAAGCACCCATCTAGCATCATTATAAGCAAGGATCCACACAAGATTAACAACATCAAACCAATCATAAAATCCAGCACTTCACATGCTTAAAAACCATGGGAAAACAAAATTACAAATCCCCAAAATATGGCGACCATATTGCCTTATTAACCAGAAACATAAACCAAGTTCATACTCAAGGTAGTCCTTGTCTTGGATCGCTTTAAACCTTGCCTTTGCTACCCCCAAACCTTAATGCTCTACATCATTAGAAAAAGAGAGCGTAAGCACACATGCTTAGTGAGGATGCTCTTCTAACAATGATGCATTTAAAAGTCCATTGAAAACTAAACACTTGTTTTCAAAACATGCTTACAACCAAAAAATTTCCATTGATTCCAAATCAATCATGCATATCGACCAAATGCAAAATATTTACATACCACATGCTTAAATTCCAAAGCATTTAGTCATCTTATGCTTAAATCCCAAAGCATTTAGTCACCTCAAGCTTAAATCCCAAAGCATTAATCCATATTACCATGCTTAAATCCCAAAGCATTTAAAATAAGTTCAACACATAAACTTTCATATATTGGCAATTATAGTGACCCCGGATAGTCGACCACTACCCTTGATTAGCCGACCGCCAATCATTGGCTAACTGACCGTTAACCTTACAATTAGGATACACAAACCTCTCATGATAGTCGACCACTACCATAACCCATACCATGCCGACTGCATGATTTAACCACCTTGTCGACTGCAAGATCAACATCAACAAGAGGAATCGACCACTCAACCGAAGTGATAACATTATATCCGAGTAGCCGACCGTTTACCTCAAGGACCTTTACCCACGATCAATTTTAAACATATTATAGTGCACTTTATCCCATGGCATGCCAACTATATTTGAATGTTTTCTCACCTTGTCACATAGCCAATATATCATTTACAAAATCATTTACTCACTGTTTTACAATGCATTAAGCAAAACACCACATATGCAAACCACATTGCCTAAGCAATACCATATTCCCCGACCGGAATAAAAACCAATGCTCACTAGCATTTCATATACCTTTAAACCATTGCATATGTACTCAAAATCATGCATTTACAGTAAATAAAATAAAACATGTTTAGGACCAAAACATGAGATACACATGCTCATATTCGAACCGATATTAAAGAGCATAAGAGGGAAACTTACTTCCGAGCTTAGGTAAGTGTTTCAAGCTTAACATAAACTCCCAAAAACACTTTCAAACCTTTGAAAAACTTTTTAAACTGTTTCCACTCACCAATTTCGCTTCGCTTTGCTTGCCAACGCAAAACAAGCTTCAAACAACGTCAAGCTTCGGCGCCCTGATTATCCCCTGTTTTAACCACATAAAACTAGAGGACAAATGCATCATTATGCATTCTAACTATTTCCAACAAGCAATTACCCACAACTCTCAAGTTGCCTACTCAAAAACCATCTGAAACATATCGAAATCATCCTTAAACACTTCCAAAACTAAAACCAGCCATAATATAACGATTTAACCCATCAAACATCATCAATTAACATATAAAAACCCTTTCCCAATGTCCTTTTACTTCCAACAATGACTAAACTCAACTATCACCCCCAAAACCCTTTATTAACAACCTTAAACATTAGAGATTCAACTTGTTTCGGGATTACAATGTTAAAACCCAATTATTAACTCAATTAAACATCAAAATCACGATCTAGTCTAATCAAAATCCCAACAAAACAGAACAAATACGAAGATCCACAAATTTTATCAATCAAAACACAATTAAACCAATTTCCAATAATTAAACTATCAAAACACATTAGAAAACAAATGTAAAGATTCAACAACTTGGGAATTTTAGTAAAGAACCTTTCATTAGAGGAGGAGAACGAACCTTACCTCTAATGGATGCTTTCTCCCTTAATTGGATGATTTACATGAGAAAACAAAGTTAAAACAATAAGGTTTTGGTAAACTAACAACAAGAAATCATTTGGATACAAAAGATTTAAGAAAAGAAAGGTTTACCTGAAGATTTAGAAGAAGAAATTGATGTTTGGCTGGAGAGATTTTGAGAGAAAATATTTTGAGAAAGTTAGTTATGTAACTTTTGTTTAAAATATTTAATAACCAAATTAATTCTCCCCAACCTATTTATATTTTTCCAAAACACTTTAAAATAACCAATTAATGGATAAAGTCTGATATTAGACTTTTTGGGTAATTAGCTCCTTAAAGATTCAGAGTTTTGACTCTTTACAAAACATTGACTAAAAACAATTTTCAAAGTTTGCATTTTGGTCACTAGTCCAAAATGTTCGATTTCCAAAACTTATTTTCCAAAATTGATTTCACCACAATCATTAATATATTTAATAATGATTTTTCCACAATTTTATCACCTTAAAAATATTTAATCTGATTTAATCCCAAAACTGACTCAAATCTCTAATACCGGTCCCCCAGACCTATGAACCAACCCTTAAAATATCCAAGCCCAAAACCGGGGCGTTACACGATCACATTGCCTTCTTATTACTACATTGTGCATATTAAAACCATACTTTGTAATGTCAAGTCCTTGGATCCTTCTTGCTCACTTACAGCCCGAAAATTGCTATTTCTCTCCATTGATGAGGAAAAGAGTGCGTAATCAATAAGATTAGTGAGGGAATCGTAAAAACACTCATCAATGCATTTTAAACCATTAAACTCGAAACATATGTTTATAACTCAGGGCAAAATATATCATGCTTCTCATTTCATCTAAAAAATATGCACATTTAAATCATTTCAACACAGGTATCATGGATTCAAACTCTACCTCAATTTAAGCTTCACACCGCAACACCTTTATAACAAGCTTAAAGAGCAATACATGTATAAATCACATTATAGAAACATAATCCATTTCTCATGATACACTACCTCATATATTGGATTTCAAGTGACTCAAAAACAGTAACCTTCCAATTCATAAAACATATCGGATACATGAATTCTCAAGTGGTTCATACAACCACTTCACATACATACCTCAACCGAGGTAACGACACACTTTCCCACCTTAACAGTTCAAATTGGAGTAACGAAACAGTTACCCACCTCTACGGTTTGGATTTATAAATCCACCAGCGGGAGAATACGGAACATTTACCCACCTCAACCGCTGCGGTTCTTGTGGTGGAGATTTCAGACACTTAACACCCCTCGACACACATGAGGCGATTTTTTATTGTGCACTTTCAATCCTATAACCGGTCAACTATATCTGATAACATTTTACACTCAGCCACTTGCCAATATACTCAATAACTAACATTACATCACTGTTTTACCTATGCATCAAATCATTCCTACACAGTACATTAAACCATGTGTTTACATTTTCTCAAATACTTGCATAAACCATATGCTATTCTCAAAAACCATCATCAATGATTATTTGCATCATTTCCACTTTCAAAACATGCATAATACAATGAGTAATAAATATGTAAACATGTGCATGAGATTTCATTCTTAAAATTCGAAAACTGAGAGAAACTCATTTTCAAACCTTTTTACAGTAGTAAAACGTTTATCCAATCAGCAACTAACCAACACTCACTTGCCGATGCAGGATTCAAGCCTCCGCAGCTCCCACGCCTTCTTCGATATGCAAAGGATTCAGCTCCTCTACTTTACCTAACCAAAATAGAAGATTAAGAACACATCTTTGTATCAAATACCGAGAGAAATCCATCAACAATCTATCTTTCAATTTTAATTTTTCATACCAGATAAAGCCATACAAATTTGCCTTTTATTAAATAGACTTTAATATTTGAATCATACATCAATATTCATTTGCATCAGCACCTGATGATTTTAGACTATGTCTAAACCTGTTATCAATACACATGTATGTCACATCAATAGTGATATTGAACAATCCGATCTAAAATAAAAGTTTCTTCCTTCGCATCCAATTCAAGCTTATTACAACGTCTAAGAGCAAGGGTGAAAGCAGAGACAAGTGGAAGTACCCTCACACAATCCATTTCCATTTGGTGGGAAACGCATCTTCTATTGCATAAATTATTTGTGCATCTTGGAAGCACAAATGGAATGACACATGTTCTTCTTGAACTTTGTGCCATTATCTAATTTCCTGAATTAACAAAGTTATAACAAAATAAAAAGAATTCATTTTAAAACCCGAATTTCTTAAAAAGACAACAATAATAGATAAAATACAAGGATTGATTTGGGTTTTTACCAATAGCGAGGAGGAGGAGAACATTAATAACAATGGCTGACTTGTTTGAATTATTCATGGCTTAATTTCTTCTTGTACGACTAATATGGGGTTGATCTTTTAGTATGTATAGAAAGACATGTAATTTATCTACTCTAAAAATTACCTTTTAAAGATACAAGATTACCAAGTTAATCACCTAAATTAAGTAAGATTGCTGATAAGTGTTCAAAAGTACTATTTTTATTACCCTTTTTACTCATATTATTGTTAGACTTAAGCTCATAGTAGTTGCATAATTAGTCATTCATGCATTAATTCATGTTTCTTTCCACTGTTGAGCTTGATTACATAACTTGGTGATTTTTGTGGAAAAAGATGCTGCTTTGGTGTGTTTTTGTGTTTGTGCAGGATCACTTGCCAAAGCAAGGCTAGAGCTAGTTGCCAAGGCAATGCATGAAGGATATGCCAAGCTAGTTGCCAAGGCAATGCATGAAGGAGACACCGAGACAGTTGCCATGGCAATTGTCGACAAAGAGAAAATGCAATAGGGATGTCGAAATTAATGACTATACAAGCCCAAGATGACGTGGAGCAAAGCCCAAACCCAAAGGAATTTGATTTCCATGCAGAGATTAAAGAAGAATTAAATTCCAAGAAGATAGGAGAAGTTCTAGTAGGAATACAATTATAATAAAGAATTATATTCTTTAAAGATAATTTAATTCCAACTCAAACTCCTCCTGAAAGAAGGACTTTGGCCTAGCCCTATAAATAACAAGGAGATTTCGACAATCCAGAGGGAGAGCATTAGGGGAATTTCGACAACTCCATAGAGAGCAAGAGGAGAGGATTTTCGACAAATCCAAAGGGCAAGAAGGAAGAGATTTCGACAAGATAGCAAGGAGGGAGAGAGTTCAATTTCTTCTTCTTCTTTGCTTCCATTAGATTCATGGTTTGGGAATTATTCTTTGTATATCTTTTGAACCCAACCATGAACTAACTTGACTGGTTGGGGTTATTGTGTTTTGTTGTTGTGAGAAACAATTGGATTTTGTTTAGGTAATAAGAGTTTGCACTTTTCTATTCAAGGTTTACTCATTCTTGGCTTTTATTCTTGTTTGCGAGTGAATTGGGAGAGGATCTCGTAACATCATCTATTTATCTAATATCGGGAGAGTTAGATTCAAGAAACGAATGAGTATGGTCTTTATTCAATCTATTGATGGTGAAGATTAATCCAGCTTAGGAATAAGTTAAGGATTTCAACGGCTAAGAGGAGCGCAAGATTGGTTGTTGTTCACCCTTGATTCACGCGAGGATGTATTATCAAGGCATGCACAAGTAGCTAGAGTTTCGACTTAGGGATAAGAAGAAACCATTGAAGAACGCTCCGCCGAACCTTGAAGTTGCTGCCCGGACGCCCAAGTAGTTGCCCAGCTAGTTGCCCGGGCAACCATTGATTAGTTGCCAAGGCAACCCCGTTGTACAAGTTGCCACGGCAACCGAGTTGCCCTTGCACTCTTTTACCAAGACGATCCAATCGGCTATCACACCTCAACTCACGATAACCTGGCCTATTCTCTCTTTTTCTTTCATCTATTCTTTTAGTTTATTTCTTTTACTTTTTCTCGTTAATTAAAACCTATATTATCAATTGTGTTTTTATTTTCACAGTGCAGTAACTTAAGCAAAGTGGCCCAAACCAATCCCTGTGGAGACGATACTCGATACTCATATCACTTTATTACTTGCGACGTGTATACTTGCACATTTGCGTAGCACTTATCACACACAACAAGTTTTTGGCGTCGTTGCCGGGGATTGGCAATTGGTGTTAGTTGTTTTTGTTATTGCATTTTTTTTCTCTTAGTTTTACTAACTTTTCTTTTTGTTTGTTTTATCAAAAAAAATTAGGTGCGCTACAAGTTAAGGAACATCAACATGTCGGGAAACAAAAGCTAATCTATTCGAGAGATGATGTTGGAAGATATGAATCAATCCAATCAAGAGTTCCTTGCACCCTTTGATGATTACCTATACCAACCGAAAAAAGCCCAAAGAACTTATACCGTGGAAAAATCTTGTGCTATGTGTGGAGAACATCATGTGTTTGAAAATTGCCCTCACATTTTCGGTGCATATAACTACATGGAGGACCATAGAGGGAACCAGCAGCAAAATTCTTCATGTTATGGTCAAAAAGCTCAAATTTTTTTTTACCATAACAATTTTGTCGCGACAACAGATATGCCATGGCAATGTAGTCCTTTTCAAGAGCATTCCAATTCCTTGGAGGAAACGTTACTAGCTTCCTTGGCTAGACTTGACGGATCAATTGAAGAGATTCGAGAACTATCAAAATCTATGGATACGAGGATAGCTCAGTGGGATACAACCTTAGGGGATTCAGAAGATCAATTGGGGAGATCCACATATGTCATGGATAACATGCACCAACAATTCATTCCTAGGGATACTGACGTCCCAAGGCAAGAGGATAAGGAACAATACAAAGAAATCTCTTCGATGTGTGAGGAACAACTAGAACCTCAAAGTCAAGAGGATGCCAATGAGAGAGACTGCCCAACACATGATGAGCTTGAACAATTGCCACGGCAATTACACGACCACGTGCAAGATCAACGAGATGATAATACTTTGCCAATGGAATATGAGCAGGTAATGGTTGAACCTTTCGAATTCTATAAAAACTCACCTCGTCCATTGCAGGTATGTCTTGAGGAACCGAGGTTGGTAGATTTGAAGCCATCGAAATCTCTACTGATGGATATGTTTGAGAGGCCAAAAGAAAAAGGTGTTTGGATTCATAAAGCTCTTCAGAAAATTGATTCTTCCCTTGACTTAAAGCAAAATTTGACAACTGATTGCCACGGCAATTGGCTTGAGCAGCAATTGCCACAACAACAAAGGCTACATCCAACCATGATAGAAGTCGACAAGAATGAGATAAGTGAATGGTTGAGAATGGATATAATTTTTCCTATTAATATATTTGTGCCTTCAGGAATAGTAGCAAGGTGGAGAGTATACATGGACTACAAGCGAACAAAGAAGAAAGACACCTCCACCATGGTAATGCAAAAGGGAGTAGCTGGGAGCACATTGGCCCAACTCTTTTTGGGCAATATTGTCACCCGATGGAGGGTACGAATGGACTATAAGAAGTATCGAAAATGACTCTCCTCAAGTTTTCTCAGATATGCAGTAACATTAGAAGTGGTCACTTTAGGAGATGCCTGAGCATGCTCTCCTTTCAATATTTTCTTTTTCTTTTTATTTTTAGGAGAGATTTTATTTTTCTTCATTATCTTTAGTTTCCAGGTTTTCTTTTCCACAACAAGACTCACAACCACCATGCTAAGGAAATTCACTGCCGACTACTTGCCACAATAACCACAACAGAAACTGGTGATGCCTAGGCAACAACAATGGCTTCGGCAACTATTGATGCCCAGGCAAGTGAACCTGCCTCGGCAAACATGGATCAAACCAAAGCAATGCTATTCACGCGGTACCAGCCACAAGCATTCAACCACCGATCGGAAAATGAATCAAGCAAACGGCACGAAGGAAACTCATCACTCGAGGTGACGACCTCTCTGACTAACTCATTTCATTTAGTTTCTTTTAAATTTTGTTTCACTTTTACGTGCATTGAGGACAATGCTTCTCTCGAGTTTGGGGGGGTGTTGGTTTCTAGTTAGTTTCATGTTTAGTTGCATTCATCGTTAGCAATCACATATAGGTTGCATATGTTACTTGCCATGCCTTTAATTGGATTTAATTGCTTAAGACTTGTTGAATATCCAATGATGAATTTTTGCCACTGCACTTAATTGAAAGAACCTTTAATTTAAGGATTGCATGAAAAGAACTTAGAATTTTACTATGATGCTGATTTTTTTTACACGGTTATGGCTTGTTGATTGAAAGAAACTTAGTGAACTTAGGTTGCTTAAAAGTTGGGTAAATTTGAAAATTAAAAGTAGAGGTGCCCGAAACTGGCTCTAGTAGTAAATGCACTTTCTTGCTAGAGGTGCCCGAAACTGGCTCTAGTAGTTAATGCACATTAAAGAATCGCTAGAGGTGCCCGAAATTGGCTCTAGTCGACTAAAATAAAATGAGAAATTGCTTACTTTGCTAGAGGTGCCCGAAATTGGCTCTAGTGAAAATAAAAAAAATGCCTCGGTACTTAAATTGATAAAGGCCTATTGTTCACATGGAATCTTGAAAATCAACTTGTACACAACTACGCACACACATTGTCATGAGCACTATAGTTCGGTTCAGGGTAATTTTTTGTGTTATCCGAAAAATTGAAAGGAGATCATACTTTGTGCCACGGTTCTGAGGTTTGAATTCAAGTTTGAAGCATGTCTTTGATGATTAAAGTCTTGGCAGGTAATTGTTAGTTTGCATTGCTTGAGGACAAGCAATAGTTCGAGTTTGGGGGCGTGATAAGTGTTCAAAAGTACTATTTTTATTACCTTTTTACTCATATTATTGTTAGACTTAAGCTCATAGTAGTTGCATAATTAGTCATTCATGCATTAATTCATGTTTCTTTCCACCGTTGAGCTTGATTACATAACTTGGTGATTTTTGTGGAAAAAGATGCTGCTTTGGTGTGTTTTGTGTGTGTGCAGGATCACTTGCCAAAGCAAGGCTAGAGCTAGTTGCCAGGGCAATGCATGAAGGATATGCCGAGCTAGTTGCCAAGGCAATGCATGAAGGAGACACCGAGCCAATTGCCATGGCAATTGTCGACAAAGAGAAAATGCAATAGGGATGTCGAAATTAATGACTATACAAGCCCAAGATGACGTGGAGCAAAGCCCAAACCCAAAGGAATTTGATTTCCATGCAGAGATTAAAGAAGAATTAAATTCCAAGAAGATAGGAGAAGTTCTAGTAGGAATACAATTATAATAAAGAATTATATTCTTTAAAGATAATTTAATTCCAACTCAAACTCCTCCTCAAAGAAGGACTTTGGCCTAGCCCTATAAATAACAAGGAGATTTCGACAATCCGGAGGGAGAGCATTAGGGAATTTTGACAACTCCATAGAGAGCAAGAGGAGAGGATTTTCAACAACTCCAAAGGGCAAGAAGGAAGAGATTTCGACAAGATAGCAAGGAGGGAGAGAGTTTGATTTCTTCTTCTTCTTTGCTTCGATTAGATTCATGGTTTGGGGATTATTCTTTGTATATCTTTTGAACCCAACCATGAACTAACTTGACTGGTTGGGGTTATTGTGTTTTGTTGTTGTGAGAAACAATTGGATTTTGTTTAGGTAATAAGAGTTTGCACTTTTCTATTCAAGGTTTACTCATTCTTGGCTTTTATTCTTGTTTGCGAGTGAATTGGGAGAGGATCTCGTAACTTCATCTATTTATCTAATATCAGGAGAGTTAGATTCAAGAAACAAATGAGTATGGTCTTTATTCAATCTATTGATGGTGAAGATTAATCCGGCTTAGGAATAAGTTAAGGATTTCAACGGCTAAGAGGAGCGCAAGATTGGTTGTTGTTCACCCTTGATTCACGCAAGGATGTATTATCAAGGCATGCACAAGTAGCTAGAGTTTCGACTTACGGATAAGAATAAACCATTGAAGAACTCTCCGCCGAACCTTGAAGTTGCTGCCCAGACGCCCAAGTAGTTGCCCAGCTAGTTGCCTAGGCAACCATTGATTAGTTGCCAAGGCAACCCCTGTTGTGCAAGTTGCCACGGCAATGAGTTTTCCTTGTACTCTTTTACCAAGACGATCCAATCGGCTATCACACCTCAACTCACGATAACCTGGCCTATTCTCTCTTTTTCTTTCATCTATTCTTTTAGTTTATTGCTTTTACTTTTCTCGTTAATTAAAACCTCTATTATCAATTGTGTTTTTATTTTCACAGTCTGATAACTTAAGCAAAGTGGCCCAAACCAATCCCTGTGGAGGCGATACTCGATACTCATATCACTTTATTACTTGCAGCGTGTATACTTGCACATTTGCGTAGCACTTATCACACGCAAGTTTTTTTTGGCGCTATTCTTTGGGGATTGGCAATTGGTGTTAGTTGTTTTTGTTGTTGCTTTTTTTTCTCTTAGTTTTAGTAACTTTTCTTTTTGTTTGTTTTATCAAAAAAAAAAAAAAATTAGGTGCGCTCTAAGTTAAGGAACATCAAAATGTCGGAAACAAAAGCCAATCTATTCGAGAGATGATGTTGGAAGATATGAATCAATCCAATCAAGAGTTCCTTGCACCCTTTGATGATTACCTATACCAACCGAGAAAAGCCCAAAGAACTTATACCGTGGAAAAATCTTGTGCTATGTGTGGAGAACATCATGTGTTTGAAAATTGCCCTCACATTTTCAGTGCATATAACTACATGGAGGACCATAGAGGGAACTAGCAGCAAAATTCTTCATGGTATGGTCAAAAAGCTCAATTTTTTTTTTACCATAACAATTTTGCCGCGACAACAGATATGCCATGGCAATGTAGTCCTTTTCAAGAGCATTCCAATTCCTTGGAGGAAACGTTACTAGCTTCCTTGGCTAGACTTGACGGATCAATTGAAGAGATTCGAGAACTATCAAAATCTATGGATACGAGGATAGCTCAGTGGGATACAACCTTAGGGGATTCAGAAGATCAATTGGGGAGATCCACATATGTCATGGATAACATGCACCAACAATTCATTCCTAGGGATACTGACGTCCCAAGGCAAGAGGATAAGGAACAATACAAAGAAATCTCTCCGATGTGTGAGGAACAACTAGAACCTCAAAGTCAAGAGGATGCCAATGAGAGAGACTGCCTAACACATGATGAGCTTGAACAATTGCCACGGCAATTACACGACCACGTGCAAGATCAACGAGAAGATAATACTTTGCCAATGGAATATGAGCAGGTAATGGTTGAACCTTTCGAATTCTTTAAAAACTCACCTCGTCCATTGCAGGTATGTCTTGAGGAACCGAGGTTGGTAGATTTGAAGCCATCGAAATCTCTACTGATGGAGATGTTTGAGAGGCCAAAAGAAAAAGGTGTTTGGATTCATAAAGCTCTTTAGAAAATTGATTCTTCCCTTGACTTAAAGCAAAATTTGACAACTGATTGCCACGGCAATTGGCTTGAGCAGCAATTGCCACGACAACAAAGGCTACATCCAACCATGATAGAAGTCGACAAGAATGAGGTAAGTGAATGGTTGAGAATGGATATAATTTTTCCTATTAATATATTTGTGCCTTCAAGAATAGTAGCAAGGTGGAGAGTATACATGGACTACAAGCGAATAAAGAAGAAAGACACCTCCACCATGGTAATGCAAAAGGGAGTAGTTGGGAGCACATTGGCCCAACTCTTTTTGGGCAATATTGTCACCCGATGGAGGGTACGAATGGACTATAAGAAGTATCGAAAA
The DNA here is from genome assembly GCA_019671005.1 of Hibiscus mutabilis. Taxonomy (NCBI): domain Eukaryota; kingdom Viridiplantae; phylum Streptophyta; class Magnoliopsida; order Malvales; family Malvaceae; genus Hibiscus; species Hibiscus mutabilis. The sequence continues at coordinate 8,471,282 of CM033752.1, read as the reverse complement.
CGACTCTCCTCAAGTTTTCTCAGATATGCAGTAACATTAGAAGTGGTCACTTTAGGAGATGCCTGAGCATGCTCTCCTTTCAATATTTTCTTTTTCTTTTTATTTTCATTTTTATTTTTAGGAGAGATTTTATTTTTCTTCATTATCTTTAGTTTCCAGGTTTTCTTTTCAACAACAAGACTCATAACCACCATGCTAGGGAAATTCACTGCCAACTACTTGCCACAGTAACCACAACAGAAACTGGCGATGCCTAGGCAACAACAATGGCTTCGGGAACTATTGATGCCCAGGCAAGTGAACATGCCTCGGCAAACATGGATCAAACCAAAGCAATGCTATTCACGCGGTACCAGCCACAAGCATTCAACCACCGATCGAAAAATGAATCAAGCAAACGGCACGAAGGAAAGTCATCACTCGAGGTGACGACCTCTCTGACTAACTCATTTCATTTAGTTTCTTTTAAATTTTGTTTCACTTTTACGTGCATTGAGGACAATGCTTCTCTCGAGTTTGGGGGGGTGTTGGTTTCTAGTTAGTTTCATGTTTAGTTGCATTCATCGTTAGCAATCACATATAGGTTGCATATGTTACTTGCCATGCCTTTAATTGGATTTAATTGCTTAAGACTTGTTGAATATCCAATGATGAATTTTTGCCACTGCACTTAATTGAAAGAACCTTTAATTTTAGGATTGCATGAAAACAACTTAGAATTTTACTATGATGCTGATTTTTTTTACACGGTTATGGCTTGCTGATTGAAAGAAACTTAGTGAACTTAGGTTGCTTAAAAGTTGGGTAAATTTGAAAATTAAAAGTAGAGGTGCCCGAAACTGGCTCTAGTAGTAAATGCACTTTCTTGCTAGAGGTGCCCGAAACTGGCTCTAGTAGTTAATGCACATTAAAGAATCGCTAGAGGTGCCCGAAATTGGCTCTAGTCGACTAAAATAAAATGAGAAATTGCTTCCTTTGCTAGAGGTGCCCGAAATTGGCTCTAGTGAAAATAAAAAAAATGCCTCAGTACTTAAATTGATAAAGGCCTATTGTTCACATGGAATCTTGAAAATCAACTTGTACACAACTACGCACACACATTGTCATGAGCACTATAGTTCGGTTCAGGGTAATTTTTTGTGTTATCCGAAAAATTGAAAGGAGATCATACTTTGTGCCACGGTTCTGAGGTTTGAATTCAAGTTTGAAGCATGTCTTTGATGATTAAAGTCTTGGCAGGTAATTGTTAGTTTGCATTGCTTGAGGACAAGCAATAGTTCGAATTTGGGGGCGTGATAAGTGTTCAAAAGTACTATTTTTATTACCTTTTTACTCATATTATTGTTAGACTTAAGCTCATAGTAGTTGCATAATTAGTCATTCATGCATTAATTCATGTTTCTTTCCACCGTTGAGCTTGATTACATAACTTGGTGATTTTTGTGGAAAAAGATGCTGCTTTGGTGTGTTTTGTGTGTGTGCAGGATCACTTGCCAAAGCAAGGCTAGAGCTAGTTGCCAGGGCAATGCATGAAGGATATGCCGAGCTAGTTGCCAAGGCAATGCATGAAGGAGACACCGAGCCAATTGCCATGGCAATTGTCGACAAAGAGAAAATGCAATAGGGATGTCGAAATTAATGACTATACAAGCCCAAGATGACGTGGAGCAAAGCCCAAACCCAAAGGAATTTGATTTCCATGCAGAGATTAAAGAAGAATTAAATTCCAAGAAGATAGGAGAAGTTCTAGTAGGAATACAATTATAATAAAGAATTATATTCTTTAAAGATAATTTAATTCCAACTCAAACTCCTCCTCAAAGAAGGACTTTGGCCTAGCCCTATAAATAACAAGGAGATTTCGACAATCCAGAGGGAGAGCATTAGGGGAATTTCGACAACTCCATAGAGAGCAAGAGGAGAGGATTTTCAACAACTCCAAAGGGCAAGAAGGAAGAGATTTCGACAAGATAGCAAGGAGGGAGAGAGTTTGATTTCTTCTTCTTCTTTGCTTCCATTAGATTCATGGTTTGGGGATTATTCTTTGTATATCTTTTGAACCCAACCATGAACTAACTATTTGGTTGGGGTTATTGTGTTTTGTTGTTGTGAGAAACAATTGGATTTTGTTTAGGTAATAAGAGTTTGCACTTTTCTATTCAAGGTTTACTCATTCTTGGCTTTTATTCTTGTTTGCGAGTGAATTGGGAGAGGATCTCGTAACTTCATCTATTTATCTAATATCAGGAGAGTTAGATTCAAGAAACAAATGAGTATGGTCTTTATTCAATCTATTGATGGTGAAGATTAATCCGGCTTAGGAATAAGTTAAGGATTTCAACGGCTAAGAGGAGCGCAAGATTGGTTGTTGTTCACCCTTGATTCACGCAAGGATGTATTATCAAGGCATGCACAAGTAGCTAGAGTTTCGACTTACGGATAAGAATAAACCATTGAAGAACTCTCCGCCGAACCTTGAAGTTGCTGCCCAGACGCCCAAGTAGTTGCCCAGCTAGTTGCCCAGGCAACCATTGATTAGTTGCCAAGGCAACCCCGCTGTGCAAGTTGCCACGGCAACAGAGTTTCCCTTGTACTCTTTTACCAAGACGATCCAATCAGCTATCACACCTCAACTCACGATAACCTGACCTATTCTCTCTTTTTCTTTCATCTATTCTTTTAGTTTATTGCTTTTACTTTTCTCGTTAATTAAAACGTCTATTATCAATTGTGTTTTTATTTTCACAGTGCAGTAACTTAAGCAAAGTGGCCCAAACCAATCCCTGTGGAGACGATACTCGATACTCATATCACTTTATTACTTGCGACGTGTATACTTGCACATTTGCGTAGCACTTATCACACGCAACAAGTTTTTGGCGCTGTTGCTGGGGATTGGCAATTGGTGTTAGTTGTTTTTGTTGTTGCTTTTTTTTTTCTCTTAGTTTTAGTAACTTTTCTTTTTGTTTGTTTTATCAAAAAAAAAATTAGGTGCGCTACAAGTTAAGGAACATCAAAATGTCGGGAAACAAAAGCCAATCTATTCGAGAGATGATGTTGGAAGATATGAATCAATCCAATCAAGAGTTCCTTGCACCCTTTGATGATTACCTATACCAACCGAGAAAAGCCCAAAGAACTTATACCGTGGAAAAATCTTGTGCTATGTGTGGACAACATCATGTGTTTGAAAATTGCCCTCGCATTTTCAGTGTATATAACTACATGGAGGACCATAGAGGGAACCAGCAGCAAAATTCTTCATGGTATGGTCAAAAAGCTCAAAATTTTTTTTACCATAACAATTTTGCCGCGACAACAGATATGCCATGGCAATGTAGTCCTTTTCAAGAGCATTCCAATTCCTTAGAGGAAACGTTACTAGCTTCCTTGGCTAGACTTGACGGATCAATTGAAGAGATTCGAGAACTATCAAAATCTATGGATACGAGGATAGCTCAGTGGGATACAACCTTAGGGGATTCAGAAGATCAATTGGGGAGATCCACATATGTCATGGATAACATGCACCAACAATTCATTCCTAGGGATACTGACGTCCCAAGGCAAGAGGATAAGGAACAATACAAAGAAATCTCTCCGATGTGTGAGGAACAACTAGAACCTCAAAGTCAAGAGGATGCCAATGAGAGAGAGGCGCCCAACACATGATGAGCTTGAACAATTGCCACGGCAATTACGACCACGTGCAAGATCAACGAGAAGATAATACTTTGCCAATGGAATATGAGCAGGTAATGGTTGAACCTTTCGAATTCTTTAAAAACTCACCTCGTCCATTGCGGGTATGTCTTGAGGAACCGAGGTTGGTAGATTTGAAGCCATCGAAATCTCTCTTGATGGAGATGTTTGAGAGGCCAAAAGAAAAAGGTGTTTGGATTCATAAAGCTCTTTAGAAAATTGATTCTTCCCTTGACTTAAAGCAAAATTTGACAACTGATTGCCACGGCAATTGGCTTGAGCAACAATTGCCACGACAACAAAGGCTACATCCAACCATGATAGAAGTCGACAAGAATGAGGTAAGTGAATGGTTGAGAATGGATATAATTTTTCCTATTAATATATTTGTGCCTTCAAGAATAGTAGCAAGGTGGAGAGTATACATGGACTACAAGCGAACAAAGAAGAAAGACACCTCCACCATGGTAATGCAAAAGGGAGTAGTTGGGAGCACATTGGCCCAACTCTTTTTGGGCAATATTGTCACCCGATGGAGGGTACGAATGGACTATAAGAAGTATCGAAAACGACTCTCCTCAAGTTTTCTCAGATATGCAGTAACATTAGAAGTGGTCACTTTAGGAGATGCCTGAGCATGCTCTCCTTTCAATATTTTCTTTTTCTTTTTATTTTCATTTTTATTTTTAGGAGAGATTTTATTTTTCTTCATTATCTTTAGTTTCCAGGTTTTCTTTTCCACAACAAGACTCATAACCACCATGCTAAGGAAATTCACTGCCAACTACTTGCCACAGTAACCACAACAGAAACTGGCGATGCCTAGGCAACAACAATGGCTTCGGGAACTATTGATGCCCAGGCAAGTGAACATGCCTCGGCAAACATGGATCAAACCAAAGCAATGCTATTCACGCGGTACCAGCCACAAGCATTCAACCACCGATCGAAAAATGAATCAAGCAAACGGCACGAAGGAAAGTCATCACTCGAGGTGACGACCTCTCTGACTAACTCATTTCATTTAGTTTCTTTTAAATTTTGTTTCACTTTTACGTGCATTGAGGACAATGCTTCTCTCGAGTTTGGGGGGTGTTGGTTTCTAGTTAGTTTCATGTTTAGTTGCATTCATCGTTAGCAATCACACATAGGTTGCATATGTTACTTGCCATGCCTTTAATTGGATTTAATTGCTTAAGACTTGTTGAATATCCAATGATGAATTTTTTCCACTGCACTTAATTGAAAGAACCTTTAATTTTAGGATTGCATGAAAAGAACTTAGAATTTTACTATGATGCTGATTTTTTTTACACGGTTGTGGCTTGTTGATTGAAAGAAACTTAGTGAACTTAGGTTGCTTAAAAGTTGGGTAAATTTGAAAATTAAAAGTAGAGGTGCCCGAAACTGGCTCTAGTAGTTAATGCACATTAAAGAATCGCTAGAGGTGCCCGAAATTGGCTCTAGTCGACTAAAATAAAATGAGAAATTGCTTACTTTGCTAGAGGTGCCCGAAATTGGCTCTAGTGAAAATAAAAAAATGCCTCGGTACTTAAATTGATAAAAGCCTATTGTTCACATAGAATCTTGAAAATCAACTTGTACACAACTACGCACACACATTGTCACGAGCACTATAGTTTGGTTCCGGGTAATTTTTTGTGTTATCCGAAAAATTGAAAGGTGATCATACTTTGTGCCACGGTTCCGAGGTTTGAATTCAAGTTTGAAGCATGTCTTTGATGATTAAAGTCTTGGCAGGTAATTGTTAGTTTGCATTGCTTGAGGACAAGCAATAGTTCGAGTTTGGGGGCGTGATAAGTGTTCAAAAGTACTATTTTTATTACCCTTTTTACTCATATTATTGTTAGACTTAAGCTCATAGTAGTTGCATAATTAGTCATTCATGCATTAATTCATGTTTCTTTCCACCGTTGAGCTTGATTACATAACTTGGTGATTTTTGTGAAAAAAAGATGCTGCTTTGGTGTGTTTTTGTGTGTGTGCAGGATCACTTGCCAAAGCAAGGCTAGAGCTAGTTGCCAGGGCAATGCATGAAGGATATGCCGAGCTAGTTGCCAAGGCAATGCATGAAGGAGACAAGAGCAGTTGCCATGGCAATTGTCGACAAAGATAAAATGCAATAGGGATGTCGAAATTAATGACTATACAAGCCCAAGATGACGTGGAGCAAAGCCCAAACCCAAAGGAATTTGATTTCCATGCAGAGATTAAAGAAGAATTAAATTCCAAGAAGATAGGAGAAGTTCTAGTAGGAATACAATTATAATAAAGAATTATATTCTTTAAAGATAATTTAATTCCAACTCAAACTCCTCCTCAAAGAAGGACTTTGGCCTAGCCCTATAAATAACAAGGAGATTTCGACAATCCCGGAGGGAGAGCATTAGGGAATTTCGACAACTCCATAGAGAGCAAGAGGAGAGGATTTTCGACAACTCCAAAGGGCAAGAAGGAAGAGATTTCGACAAGATAGCAAGGAGGGAGAGAGTTCGATTTCTTCTTCTTCTTTGCTTCCATTAGATTCATGGTTTGGGGATTATTCTTTGTATATCTTTTGAACCCAATCATGAACTAACTTGATTTGGTTGGGGTTATTGTGTTTTGTTGTTGTGAGAAACAATTGGATTTTGTTTAGGTAATAAGAGTTTGCACTTTTCTATTCAAGGTTTACTCATTCTTGGCTTTTATTCTTGTTTGCGAGTGAATTGGGAGAGGATCTCGTAACTTCATCTATTTATCTAATATCGGGAGAGTTAGATTCAAGAAACGAATGAGTATGGTCTTTATTCAATCTATTGATGGTGAAGATTAATCCGGCTTAGGAATAAGTTAAGGATTTCAACGGCTAAGAGGAGCGCAAGATTGGTTGTTGTTCACCCTTGATTCACGCAGGGATGTATTATCAAGGCATGCACAAGTAGCTAGAGTTTCGACTTAGGGATAAGAAGAAACCATTGAAGAACGCTCCGCCGAACCTTGAAGTTGCTGCCCAGACGCCCAAGTAGTTGCCCAGCTAGTTGCCCAGGCAACCATTGATTAGTTGCCAAGGCAACCCCGCTGTGCAAGTTGCCACAGCAACTGAGTTGCCCTTGTACTCTTTTACCAAGACGATCCAATTGGCTATCACACCTCAACTCACGATAACCTGGCCTATTCTCTCTTTTTCTTTCACCTATTCTTTTAGTTTATTACTTTTACTTTTCTCGTTAATTAAAACCTCTATTATCAATTGTGTTTTTATTTTCACGGTCTGATAACTTAAGCAAAGTGGCCCAAACCAATCCCTGTGGAGACGATACTCGATACTCATATCACTTTATTACTTGCGACGTGTATACTTGCACATTTACGTAGCACTTATCACACGCAACAATTGCCTATCACAGTTGAGACAGCTTTTATCTTTGTTCGATTTAGTTGTAGTTGTATGGAAGGAAAGGTATCTTCACGATTGATGTTGTTTATATGTTTGTTTCGGTTTAGTTAGACTAAACGAAATGTTAACATATAGAAAATTATATGAATTTATGATATTTCAATATGATGAAAATATAAAATATTTTAAAATAATATTTACATATAAGATATCATCCACCTTCAGTCAAATGTTGACAAAACACACCACGTGACACCTTAATCCCAACCCAGCCAATTCGCAATGTACAAAGTACCTCATTTTTCCACTGAAGTATCTTACCGAATTTTCGTACAGGTAATGCCGGGTTGAAGCCCTATTTTAGCCCAACCTAAAACCCTAAAATTCAAAATTTAAAATCCCCAACATAACATTGTGGGATTTTCGATTCCTAAACCTTAATCTTTCGATTACTTATTTCTTTTCAAAACCTAACTTTTTGGAATCGATTGATCAAATTCAAGGTGTGGTCGACTAAATCAATTGTTACTAAAGGATTTATAAGAGTATGATATGACGGTGTCAAATTCACGAGTTTTAAAAAATTTTGGTACCTCATGAAGATGATAAATAGAATTTTCTTACTAGAAACAAAAAATATTTCAAATATTAGAATTTCAAATAAGAAAAAGATGCATCACCGATGATTACACCAGTTAATCATTTTAACCACTGGAAACGTTTCTCTAGTAACATGGTTGTCAACAACACTTATGTGGCAGAATGAAAGAAAAAATGAAATTTTTTCAAAACTTACGGTTTTAAAAACAGTTGGAGCAACCAAGTTAATAAGGTGGCCAAAAAAGTGGGTTTTTAGTCCGTTAATAGTATTTTACCCATAAAAAAGGAATAGAAAAAATGTTTTCCTTATATAAGGCGTTAGAACGTAAATACCGAGAGATATCCATCAACAATCTATCTTTCAATTTTAATTTTTCATGCCAGATAAGGTCATAAAAATTTACCTTTTATTAAATAGACTTTAATATTTCAACCATACATAAATATTCATTTGCATCAACACCTGATGATTTTAGACTGTCTAAACCTATTATCAATACACATATATGTCACATCAATTGTGATATTGAACAATCCAATCTAAATTGAAAGTTTCTTCTTTCGCGTCCGATTCAAGCTTATTACAACGTCAAGAACAAGGGTGAAAGCAAAGACAAGTGGAAGTACCCTGACACAATCCTTTTCCATTTGGTGAGAATTTGCGAATGCACCCTCTCTTGCATAAATTATTTGTGCATTTTGGAAGCACAAACGAAACGGCACATGTTCTTCCTAAACTTTGCGCCATTATCTCATTTCCTAAATTTAAAAAGTTATAACAAAATAAAATAAATTCATTTCAAAACCTGAATTTCTTAAAAATACCACAATAATAGATAGAATGCAAGGATTGATTTGGGTTTTTACCAGTAGCAAGGAGGAGGAGAACAACAATAACGATGGCTGACTTGTTTGAATTATTCATGGCTCAATTTCTTCCTTTTGTATGACTAATATGGGGTTGATCTTTTAGTATGTATAGAAAGACCTATAATTTATCTACTCTAAATATTACCTTTTAAAGATACAAGATTACCAAGTTAATCACCTAAATTAAGTAAGATTGTCTATCACAGTTGAGACAACTTTTATCTTTGTTCGATTTACTTGTAGTTGTATAGAAGGAAAGGTATCTTCATGATTGATTTAGTTTCTATGTTAGTTTCGATTTAGTTAGACTAAACAAAATATTAACATATAGAAAAATTATATGAATTTATGATATTTCAAATATGATGAAAATATAAATATTTTAAAATCATATTTACATAAAAGATATCATCCACCTCAATAAAATGTTGACAAAACACACTACGTGACACCTTAATCCCGTCTGTAACACCCCCTTTTTGGTCGGGTAGGAATCCGGGTAGGAAGGCATTACCGAAAGACAATACGATGATCAGTGTAATAATTTTTAATCAATATTCGGTAACTTTAACGTTGTCATGATTTTTGATGATGCAAAATGATATCACAAGTTCAATTAACGCAATACAAAATTGTGATTATCCATTTAGGACCAATTTTAAACTTTTACAAACTTTAGGGCTAAACTATAATTTCAGTATTTTAAAGGTCCTTTTCTAAAATTAATCATACTATACTGAAATTAATGTTGTATGCAATGATCATACAAATTTCCATGTTAATCGGAGTTCATTTACCCATTCAATTATCCTTCGTTTAAAACAATGACCATTTTGCAACTTTCCAAAACCAATTAACTAACTTACCTGTAACGGTACCGGTACTCAACAGGTCATACCGGTACGCCCATCAAATAACTTCTTTTGAATCTAAAACTCGTATCGGTACACTACGTACTGTACCGATACGAAAGGCTCAGTGTCTCTGTATCGGTACGGGACAAGCACCGTATCGGTACGAAATCTCTAATTCTAAAAATTGAAGCATGAATGGGTATCGGTACGCCACCACCCGTACCGGTACCCATGCTACAGTAAAATTCCATTGAGCATTTTTCGTACTGATACACACTGTATAGTATCGTTACGGCCTTTAACATGGGATTTTTAAGGCATGCTCGTACCGATACACCATCACCTGTATCAGTACAGCTGGGTTTGTAATGACATTTTCTTTCTAGATTTTAGTCAATTTCACCTAGCAATTCAAGTCCAAAATCTATGCAATTTTTCCAGCAAGTCATTAATCACCATTTCTAATAGTATGCAAAATTTCAAAGCTATTCGAATTCGTTTACTAAGTTTTCACCTTTTTGGCTACTTATGCCAATTTTTTTTTACCAAATTAAGCTTTTACCAAAAGTCATTTTAAGCCTTTTTAAGCATTCTCATAACATGCATGGCATACACATATCAAAATGCATACAATTGACTATTACAACAACTATGCCACCATTCTAGGAGTGCAAGGGAAGTAAACATTACATTCACCCTTGTAAGACTTGCCAAAAGCTTCAAAAGGTCGTCCGATCTCTCAACCACTGTGCTTAACCTGAATATGAATGAAGATGAATGCATTAGGCATACTTTTCCTAGTGAGGTAGTCACAACAATACCAAAGTATAATATGCATTCAAATGCATGCTTAGGCAATATTTTCATGGCATTTCATCAATGTTCAATATCAATGCCACAAGTTCAATATCTTTAATTCCTTTATTCAATATCAATAATTCATGTAGCTCAATAATAACCCTTGGATCGATCATGATAGTGGATATGCGAATTTCTACACCTCACCAAATCAATAATGGTCTAATCTCTCTGCCTCGCCAATTGACCAACACAACATCCCTCTGCCTTGCCAATATAAAGGCCATAGCCCAAGGACCGTAGTCCGCCCGTACTAATGAGCTCATAAATCCTATGGTATGCCACTTGTATCTAATGTCCACTCGAATCCAAGGTTTGGTAATTTAGGCCAATATTCAATACATTATCAATATCAATAAGTTCAATGATCCGATAACAACAAATTGACCCTTAGGTCCATTTCAATGATCCGGTGAGTTCAATACAATAGTTGGCCAATAACAATATGTTCAATATTTCAATGACTATAGTGATAGTTCAATAGTCAATATCCAATAATCAATAACAATGCAATGATCCTTTCAATGGCATGTCAATGGTCAATATTCAACGAGTTTAATGATTCAATAACAATGATCAATACCAATAGCAATATTTCCATAATCAATGTCCAATGATCGATGACAATAACAATGATCTTTCCAATGCTATGCCAATATTCAATATTTTAATGACAGTGTTCAATGCTCAATGACAATATTCAATGACAATGATAGATACTCAATGTTTCTATAATTCAATAAGGAAGCTTACCAATACACCCTCCAAAGGGTTTGATGCAATGACCTTACTATCAATCTTAGCAATAATATACTCAATGAAAATGGAACCAGGAGAGGCACCTAGCGTAATCCTGAGACTCTGACTACAGTCACCTAAAAATTTGAAGCTACTACTACTCTCGGATGGCAATCCCCTTGCATTTAGCCTTCGATGGAGATGATGGCCCTTCCTCCAACACTGCGTAAATTAGGGGAAATTGTTAGAATCGAAACCATTGATTCAAAATCAATATTCAAGCTTATTTAAGTGTTTAGACAAAAATATTTCCATGGAATCAAGCTTCTAACACATGGGTTAAGCTTTTACTTTCAAGATACCAACCTTGAAATTAAACTCCATGGATCCCTGAAATCAACAAATTGTTTGAGGGGTTTAACTCACCAATCCAATAGCTTTCTAATGACGTAGAGAAATCAAAGAAAGCTTGAGCAACCAAGTGAGGTGCTTGCTTGAGCTTGGTGAAGAAGACAATAATTGAGGAGCTTGCTTATTTTGGTGAAAAATATGAAGGAGTTTTGGGGAGTCTTGGTCTCGGTTTGCCATTTCATTTTGTAGTGTAACTAATACACTTTCTCATTTCCATCCCCCTAGCTTAGCCGTGTATACCTTACATAAATGATTTCCTCACAAGCAACCAATCAAAAGGTTTCCTAGCTTGGGAGGAAACCTCAATAAACATTATACTCATGAATAACAATTCCATGGAAATGGTTTATGTCATCTTTTATGACAATAGCCAACAAACTCACGTGGGATTACTCAACCAAGGAGGTGACTAAAACCTATAGTTGGTAAAATTACGAGGGTGGTCCCTCAACTTTCCCAAGTTTGCACTTTACCCCTAAACTTTCAATTTTCTCAATTTAGTCACTAAATGACTTTCAAATCTTCCAAAAAGGTCCAAGATCAATAATTAGACTCAATTGTAGTTCATTTCATTGCAATTGAGTACACTAAAGGAGTCATTACATTGATTGGACCATTCCGATACAAAATTTTCGATCACCAAAACCTAATTCTGACTAGACTGGTTTTTGGGGTGTTACACCGACCCAGCCAATTCGAAGGTTTCAAAGTACCTCATTTTTTCATTGAAGTATCTTACCGAATTTTCGTATAGGTAACACCGAGTTGAAGCCCGATTTAGCCCAACTTGAAACCCTAAAATTCAAAATTTAAAATCCCCAACATAACATTGTGGGATTTTCGATTCCTAAACCTTAATCTTTCGATAACTCGTTTCTTTTCAAAACCTAACTTTTTGGACTCAATTGATCAAATTCAAGGTATGATCAACTAAATCAACTGTTACTAAAGGAAATGTAAGATTATGATATGACAGTGTCAAATTCGCGAGTTTTAAAAATTTTTGGTACTTGATGAAGATGATAAATAGAATTTTCTTACTAGAAACGAAAAATATTTCAAATTTTAGAATTTCAAATAAGAATAAGATGCATCACTGATGATTACACCAGTTAATCTCTTTAACCAATGGAAACGTTTCTCTAGTAACATGGTCATCAACAACACTTGTGGCAGAATGAAAGAAAAAAATGAAAATTTTCCAAAACTTGCGATTTTAAAAACGGTTGGAGCAACCAATCGAATAGGGTGGCAAAAAAGTGGGTTTTAGTCCCTTAATAGTATTTTACCCATAATAAAAGAATAGAAAAAAACACTTTCCTTATAAAAGGTGTTAGAACATAAATACCGAGAGATATCCATCAACAATCTATCTTTCAATTTTAATTTTTCGTACCAGAAAAAGTCATACAAATTTACCTTTTATTAAATAGACTTTAATATTTGAACCATACATCAATATTTATTTGCATCAACACCTGATGATTTTAGACTATGTCTAAACCTGTTATCAATACACATATATGTCACATCAATAGTGATCTTGAACAATCCGATCTAAAATGAAAGTTTCTTCTTTCGCATCCGATTCAAGCTTATTACAACGGCTAAGAGCAAGGGTGAAAGTAGAGACAGGTGGAAGTACCCTAACACAATCCATTTCCATTTGGTGGGAATTTTCAAACGCACCCTCTATTGCATAAATTATTTGTGCATTTTGGAAGCACAAACGAAACGGCACATGCTCTTCCTGAACTTTGCACCATTTTCTCATTTCCTAAATTTACAAAGTTATAACAAAATAAAAAGAATTCCTTTTAAAAACTGAATTTCTTAAAAAATACAATAATAGACAAAATGCAAGGATTGATTTGGGTTTTTACCAGTAGCAAGGAGAAGGAGAACAAAAATAATGATGGCTGACTTGTTTGAATTATTCATGGCTCAATTTCTTCCTTTTGTACGACTAATATGGGGTTGATCTTTTAGTATGTATTGAAAGACCTGTAATTTATCTACTCTAAAAATTACCTTTTAAATATACAAGATTACCGAGTTAATCACCTAAATTAAGTATGATTGCCTATCACAGTTGAAACAGCTTTTATCTTTGTTCGATTTAGTTGTAGTTGTATGGAAGGAAAGATATTTTCACGATTGATTTAGTTTCTATGTTTGTTTCAATTTAGTTAGACTAAATGAAATATTAGCATATAAAAAAATATATGAATTTATGATATTTCAAATATGATGAAAATATAAAATATCTTAAAATAATATTTACATATAAGATATCATCCACCTTCAGTCAAATGTTGACGAAACACACCACGTGACACCTTAATCCTGACCCAGCCAATTCGCATGGAACAAAATACCTCCTTTTTTTCACTAAAATATCTTACCAAATTTTCGTACATGTAGCACCGAGTTGAAGCCCACTTTTAGCCCAACTTGAAACCCTAAAATTCAAAATTTTAAATCCCCAACATAACATTGTAGGATTTTCAATTCCTAAACCTTAATCTTTTGATTACTCATTTCTTTCCAAAACCTATCTTTTTGGACTCAATTGATCAAATTCAAGGTGCGGTCAACTAAATCAATTGTTACTAAAGGAATTATAAGAGTATGATATGACGGTGTCAAATTTGCGAGTTTAAAAAAATGGTAGTTCATGAAGATGATAAATAGAATTTTCTTACGAGAAACAAAAAATATTTCAAATATTAGAATTTTAAATAAGAAAAAATTGCATCACCGATGATTATACCAGTTAATTGCTTTAACTAATGGAAACGTTTCTCTAGTAACTTGATCGCCAACAACACTTACGTGGCAGAATGAAAGGAAAAAATGAAAATGAAAATTTTCCAAAACTTGCGGTTTTAAAAATGGTTGGAGCAACCAAGAGAATAAGGTCGCCAAAAAAGTGGGTTTTTAGTCCGTTAATAGTATTTTACCCATAAAAAAGGAATAAAAAAAACCTTTTTTCCTTATATAAGGTGTTAGAACATAAATACCGAGAGATATCCATCAACAATCTATCTTTCAATTTTAATTTTTCATACCAGATAAAGTCATAAAAATTTACCTTTTATTAAATAGACTTTAATATTTGAATCATACATCAATATTCATTTGCATCAACACCTGATGATTTTAAACTATGTCTGAACCTGTTATCAATACACATATATGTCACATCAATAGTGATGTTGAACAATCCGATCTAAATGGAAAGTTTATTCTTTCGCAACCGAATCAAGCTTATTTCAACGTCTAAGATCAAGGGTGAAAGAAGAGACAAGTGGAAGTACTGTAACCCCCTAGACCCGCCTATGCTGTCACCCCTAAAACCGGCCCAATAGATAAGGCCCAATCTAGGAATTTATATTCGTAACTTTTCCCTCAAGAAACCAATTATTGTTTATAAATATAAAATTCTTCTAATAAAAGGTACTCCACAGTTTATTGAAATCCATCATAATGTTGTAAACCAATAATATAATAAATTATCCAAAATAAAAGTAAATGCACGCATACTGAAAACATCCTCGAATCCCAAAATAGTCTCTAGTCCCAATTACATCCAAACTCGATAAAAGAAAAAGCAGTAATAATAATAATAATTTGGAAAATAAACAAGTTCGTACTAAAGAAACAATAAATCTGAAACACGAGAGGTCCTCCGAGTACCAAGTAGCCTAGAGGCAAGTAATTGAAAGACAAACTATAGGGGAGTGAGCTATTAAGCCCAGTGTGTCTCTAAAGTGCAAGTAATCACAATCACAGATTCACAAAATTTATCACAAGGAAAATAAGTCATATTAAAACACAATGCTTGAGACGCTACTAAGAATAAGTCACAATATCCAGCTACTAACACCAATCACAGTGGTGGCAAAGCCAACCAGTCACAGTTGAGGTAGTTCCTCTGAACTCCTCACCCTTATTTCTCCAATCACAGTGTGGTCAAACCGCTTCTTCCTCTATACAAACCCATCCCATGCATGAAAAATTATGATATTTGTAAAGCACATTCTCATCACAGTTGTATCGTACTAGATACAAGGAGCACAGTTCTGAAATTCTGATAATCTTATAAAAATGCAGTCTAACACAATATGCACGATATCTCAACACACATGGTAATCAAAGCACATGAAAAATAGTCATGCATGTTGTAAAACATTTCACAGAACATATGACACAGAAGAAGAACACACTTCTAGCGGCTAAAGCTCTAACGTCGATGATGACACCTCCAACGGTCTGAACTAGCTCTAGGTCTAGCTGAGTTAGAACCTACAAAGTAAAGTTCTAAATTAAATTAACATTCTAACATAAATAGTACTATGCCACCTAGCTGAACTATGCTAGATAACTCACGTGTATTTCTCGCAGAAGGTGCAAGAGTTGACTGAGCAAGAGGAGGAGGTAAAACGTCGTCCTCAGAATCAATGTCGTCTGAAACACATATTAAACCACATCAGATCTCATACTCAAATTCTAAGAATTTTCTAAGTACAAAATAAATTGTAATTAGTAAAACAGGCATTTTGGGTTCAAATTAGTCAAAATAGACTGCAAATTCAGACTCAAGATGTCGAAAAATGTCAACATAGAGTTGACTAAAAAAGTCAACGATCAACGGACAATGTTGACTTTGACCGGTCAAAGTCAACGCTAATGTCACTACTCTGGTTAACGCTGACGTCATTGCTCTGGTTAACGCTAACATCATCATCAGTCAACGGGTCGGGCCGGTCAATGTGTCAGGTCGATCAATGGGTCCTCAAAGAATTTAGCTGGTTTGGGTTAGAGGTTCGGTTTGGTTCCAACACTGCCAGTTTAACCCTTAGGCCGGTCCACCCACTCGATCCGGTTTGATCTACTCACTCAAGCAAAACACTCTCCACTCGGTTTGGGCTCCACACAAAGCCACCCATGTGTAGTCAACTCGGACATAAATGAAATGTGCAGACTTAGTGAGACGATCCACAATAACCCAAATGGAGTCCTTCTTCGACGGAGTAAAAGGGAGACCACTAACGAAATCCATAGTCACGTGCTCCCGCTTCTAATGAGGGATCTCAATATGCTGTAACAATCCAGATGGACACTGATGCTCTGCCTTCACTTTCTGACAAGTCAAACACTTAGACACAGAATCCACAACATTTTTCTTGAGACCCTTCCACCAATACCGCTCTCAGAGAATCTTATACATCTTGTCCCCACCAGGATGCACAGAGTAAGGACTATTGTGGGCCTCTCGAAGAATAACCTGTTTAAGCCCAAAATTCCTCAGTATGCAATATCTACCTCAAAAACAAAGAATTTTGTCCTAGTCAACGGAGAAATCCTTAGACGAACCCTCGTACAAACTCATACAAACTCATACATTAGGCTGTTTCGCCCGAATCTTAGATACCAGAGTAGGGATAACCCGAAGTTCAGCCAAGAGACTACCATCCTCATACAAACTCATACGAGCAAAAAGAGCTTTCAAATCAGAGATAACATGACGACTCAGGGCATCGGCTACCACATTAGCTTTACCAAGATGGTACTCAATCTCATAATCATAACCCTTAAGGAGCTCGAGCCAGCAATGTTGTCTCAAGTTAAGTTCTTTCTAAGTGAGCAAGTATTTCAGACTCTTATGGTCTGTGTAGATATAACACTTCTCTCCGTAGAGATAGCGTCTCCAAATTTTGAGAGCAAAATCCACCGCAAGCAACTCTAGATCATTAGTAGGATAGTTACACTCATGTGTTTTCAACTGTCGTGACTCATAAGCCACTACCTTACCATACTGTATGAGCACATATCCCAAACTAGTGTGAGAAGCATCACTTACACAGTGTAAGGTTTTTCATACTCATGTTGACTCAAAACTGGTGCCTCGGTCAATAATGACTTCAATTTCTCAAAAATAGATTGTTGTGCCTTAGTCCACACAAAAAGAGTATTCTTCCGTAAGAGTTTAGTTAACGGAGCTACAATGAGTGAGAAACCCTCCACAAACCTCCGATAATACCCAGCTAAGCCCAAGAAACTACGGATCTCAAGAACATTCTTGGGCTGTGTCCAGCCCATAATAGCTTCAACCTTCTTCGGGCCAACCTTAATATCATCTGCAGAAACTATATGCCCTAAAAACATAACCTCTTTGAGCCAAAACTAGCATTTAATGAATTTTGCATACAATTTTTTCTCTCTCAAAGTTTGTAACACAATTCTGAGATGTTCCTCGTGATCTGCCTCAGATTTAGAATATACCAAGATATCGTCAATAAACACCACCATAAAACTGGTCCATGTAGGGTTGGAACCCCTATTCATCATGTCTATAAATACGGCCGGAGTATTAGTCAATCTGAAGGGCATCACGAGAAATTTGTAATAACCATAATGTGTTCGGAAAGCTATCTTAATGACATCAGAATCCTTAACCTTGAGTTGGTAGTATTCAGATCTCAGGTCTATCTTAGAGAAAACCCTAGCACCCCAAAACAGATCAAAGAGAGCATCAATGCGAGGAATGGGATACTTGTTTTTTATCATCAACTTGTTTAGATTACGATAATTAATGCACAAACGAAGTGTCCCATCCTTTTTCTTGACAAAAAGAACCAGAGCTCCCCCAGGGGAAACACTTGGTCAGATGAAGCCTCTATCGAACAACTCTTACAACTGGACCTTTAATTCTTTAAGCTCCTTTGGTTCCATACGGTAAAGTGCCATAGACACAGGAGCTGTACCAGGATAGACCTCAATGCCAAATTCAATCTCATCTCGCTTTGGTGGTACACTTGGAAGCTCTTCCGAAAAAACATCCAGAAAGTTTCTCACCGCTCGAATCTTATCCAACCCAGAATATGACTGTCTTAGATCGAAGATGTATGCTAGATAAGCCACGACCCTTTCTTGATCATCTTCTCAGCTTTAAGGACTGATATAACATTAGATAAGAACCCTATGCGTTCTCCTACCAGAACCACTTCGCGGTTATCAGATGTTTTCAAGAAAGCTCTATTCTTCTCACAATCAAGGTTAACTCAATGGAAAGATAACCAATCCATACCAAGAATTAGATTGAACTCATTGAACTAAAGTTCTATTAGATTGGTTGGAAAGACTTCCCATTGAATCTCAAGAGGATAGTTGTGGTAGATCCTATTAACATCAACTGGGTTACCCACATGACTCTAAACAGCCACTGAAAAATCGGTCTTGCCAACTGGAATCTCGAGACCCCCAGCTACCGCACTCCCTACATAAGAGTGCATGGAACCATTATCAAGCAAAGCAAAGTAAGGGATAGAATGGATAGAGAAGGTACCCGCTATGACATCTGGCTGATCACGATCCATATGAGCTCTATTATAATATACCAACCCTGGCTGTCTAACATCAGAAGTAGCAACACCACCACTCTGAGCTGGTCTGCCCCTATTAGCTGAACCTGAAGCCACAGATTTTACTTGCCCTCTACTAGAGCTAGATGCCTGAACAGAAGCTCGAGATTGATTCTTCAAAAAAGAAGTTGTAGGAGGATGTGGACAAGAACTGAAGAAATGATCATGAGACCCACATCTAAAACAAGCATCGGTCTGTCTTCTACATTCTCTTCTGTGTTTCTTGTTACAATATGAACAAATGCGTAAAGACCGGGAAGCTATCGATCGACCTCAACTACCAATAGAAACCAACAGTCTCGATCTCTGACTACCCTGCTAATCAGAATCCTCTCTAACTCTCTTACCAGAATAGCCAACTAAACCCTGCTGAACACTCAGAGCCGGTTGTTTTTTACTTCTATCTCTTTCTCGAACTGTCTGGCTCTGTGCAAGTGACGCTATCCTTTCCAATATCTTGGCTCGGTCAACCAACTCACTAAATGACTTGTCTTTAAATGGAACCACTTTCTCACGAATTGAAAAGTGTAGGCCTTTGAGAAACTCTTGATAACTATTCATTTCTGTGTCCACCTACTCGGATGCATACCGAGACTACTCTACGAACCGAATCTCATAAGATGATACTGTCATGCCCTCATACTTAAGGTCTATGAATGCTTGGCGATGATAAGCCAAGTACTGTTCACCCACATAACGGTTCTGGAATGCTTGTCAAAAGGTCTCCCATGACAACTGATCAACTGACATCAATCTCTGTTTAGCCTTCCGCCATGTTGTGCTTAACCATGCATCAGAGAAACAACAGCTCTCAACTTCTTGTTAGCAAGATAGTCCATCTCCTCAAAGAGCCTCTCAAAATCCTCCATCCATAACTCAGCATCGAATGGGGTTCATCAGACACACCCAAAAATACTCGTATCCCATAACTCAAAAATACTATAGAAATAGGCCTCCTCGTATTCTCTGACAGATCACGAAAATACCGCAATAGCTTTCGGTTAACAGTAGCACTATCCAGCTCCACAGTTTCACTGTCATCTGAATCCAGCAAGTCTTTACCATGTGGCTGCTAATCATGAGTATCACCATTACCAAATTGATGACTCACAGTCTGTTACCCCTCAAATGGTTAGGTTCCTCTCGAATTCTGTATCTCTTCCTGATCAACCGTATGATCAACAACTAGTGCAGGTTCACAAGCGGCAACAGCTGCACGACCTCATCCTCGACCTCTATTCAAAGAAAGTATAACACTCATACGAGGTGGCATAGTCTCTATCCACAAGAATATGAACCTACATATTAGAATTGGTACTGGAGCCTCAAATTCAAAACTATTGAAAATAATATTTAATATAGCCGTTAGAAAACATCCCATATACCCAAAATATTTATTGCATGCATAAAATTTTGAAAAATTATGAAAAAGATTATTGTAAGCCTCACAGTCTTGAGGGTTGAACCTCGCTCTGATACCACTAAATGACACCCCCTAAACCCAGCCCAATATATAAGGCCTAATCTAGAAAGTTATATTTGTAACTTTTCCCTCAAGAAACCAATCATTGTTTATAAATATAAAATTCTTCTAATAAAAAGTACTCCAAAGTTTATTAAAATCCATCATAATGTTGTAAACCAATAATATAATAAATTATCCAAAATAAAAGTAAATGCATGCATACTGAAAACATTCTCAAAACCCAAAACAGTCTCTAGTCCCAATTACATCCAAACTCGATAAAAGAAAAGGTACTAATAATAATAATTTGGAAAATAAACAAGTTCGTACTAAAGAAACAATAAATTTGAAATGCAAGAGGTCCTTCGAGTACCAAGTCGCCTAGAGCCAAGTATCTGAAAGACAAACTATAGGGGAGTGAGCTATTAAGCCCAGTGTGTCTCTAAACTGCAAGCAATCATAATCACAGTTTCAGAAAAAATTTCACAAGGAAAATTAGTCATATTAAAACACAATGCATAAGATGCTATTAAGAATTAGTCACAATACCCGGCTACTAACACCAATCACAGTGGTGGCAAAGCCAACTGGTCACAGTGAAGGTAGTTCCCCTAAACTCCTCACCCTTATTTCTCTAATCACAGGGTGGTCAAACCACTTTTTCCTCCGTACAAACCCATACCATGCATGAAAAATTATTATATTTGTAAAACACATTCTCATCACCGTTGTATCATACTAGATACAAGGAGCACAATTTTGAAATTCTAATAATCTCATAAAAACGCAGTTTGACACAGTATGCATGATATCTCAATGCACATGGTAATCACAGCACAGGAAAACTAGTCATGCATGTTGTAAAACATTTCACAGAACATATAACACAGAAAGAGAACATACCTCTAGCGGCCAAAGCTCTAACATCGATGATGACGTCTCCTACGGTCTGAACTAGCTCTAGGTCTAGTTGAGTTAGAACCTACGAAGTAAAGTTCTAAATTAAATTCGCATTCTAACAAAAATAGTACTATGCCACCTAACTGAACTATGCTAGATAACTCACGTGTATTTCTCACAAAAGGTGTATGAGCTGGCTGAGCAGCAGGAGGAGGAGGAGGTAAAACGTCGTCCTCGGAATCAATGTTGTCTGAAACACATAATTAAACCACATCAGATCTCATACTCAAATTCTTAAAATTTTCTAAGTACAAAATAAATTGTAATTGGTAAAACATACATTTTGGGTTCGAATTAGACGAAACAGGCTACAAATTCAAACACAGAACGTCAAAAAATATCAAGAAAAAGATGACTAAAAAAGTCAACGGTCAAAGTCAGTGCTAATGTCACTGTTCTGGTTAACGCTGACATCACTGCTCTGGTCAACACTGATGTCATCAAGTCGGTCAACATGTTGGGTTGGTCAACGGGTTAGGTCGTTCAATGGGTCCTTAAAGAATTCAGTCAGTTCGAGTTAGAGGTTTGATTCAATTCCAACACTGTCGGTTTAACCACTAGGCCGGTCTACCCACTTGATCCGGTTCGATCGACTCACTCAAGCAAAACACCCTCCACTCGGTTTGGGCTCCATACTAAGCCACCCATGAGTAGGCCACATGGTTTGAGTTCAAACCCAACCCCCACACAACCCGCACTCACACACACAGGCCTGATCCCCCATCTCTAACTGATCTGCAGATAGGGTTTTTGAGAACCCTTTGGATGGCGGCTTATCGGCGAACACACAACGATGACCACAATGGTCAAATTTTGACCGAAATCTCAACAAGAAAAAGAATATTAAAATGCAACGTTCCTATAGGGATCAAAGACTCGATGAAAAGCTTACCCAAAAACAAAATTGGAGGCGGAGAATAAAGTGAACTACGGCGTAAGAGATTCCAAACAATTTCCCTATCGTTTTCTAGCAACGACAAGGAGGAAAGACAAAGTGAGGTTGGGTTCTAGTTAGACTACAATGGAGAGTCGAAAGGTGCTCATGGATTGACAAATGGCCGACTTTAAGGGCTTGGTCGGACTTTGATCGAAAACACATGTGAGGGTAGTAGTTATCCTTTGATTTTATGAGAGAAGAGAAGAGATGGTGCGGTTGCAGACTTAGAATGGCTGACCCATACCCCCTCACAAAAAGGGTGAATTACCGAGCAAGGGTCCCACCATTGACCCACCTTGCCAAAAGAACCCCAAAGATTGAAAGTTCACAATTAGGTCACAAAATTGAACCAAAACGAATAAATTCCCAATTTAAAATTAGGGTTTCCAATTACAAAATCTAGGGTTTTGAATTGGGAATTTCTTAATTAGGGTTAGGGTTTTTAATTAAAATTTTAGGGTGTTACATATACGACACGCCTAAGCCTAAGAGGTCACATTCGGGTCACAAGAGCAACCCACATTAAAAACCCTCATAGATAAAATATTTTTCTTTTAATACAATTAAAACTCACAATAATTAATTTTACTGAAGATATCTTTTTAGAAAAAATACAATCATTATACATAAAATAGTACTTCAGAAAATAAATTTGCAAACTCAGACTTGAAATAAGACACAACATACATGCCCACTAACTGTACCAGTATCGTACTCTGCAAGCAATATCAATTAAACTTCTAACACTAGTGTCGATAACTGAACCAAGATCAAACTCTTTTAACCTGGGATGGTAAAAACAACGTGAGCTTCAAAAAGCTCAGTAATACAAAACTACCAGAAATTGCTTTGGGCAACATGTAGACATAAGAAAAGCATAACACTATCATGATGTTCCGACAACAACATACTGCAATTACTATTTAATATTCTAGTTAAGCGGTTTATCAGAAGGTGACAGAGTTACTCTTTATTCAATCACACAAAAATTAGACGTTAAGCCTAAAGCTCAGAGAGTCAGGAGAGATATAGATTATAGAAGTTGATTCAGAGAGTTTAGTGTGTTTCATCAAGCCCAGATTATAAGCATACTGAGTGTTTCAGACTTTGGTGAATTAATTTAGTAAGGTAGATTTCAAAATGAGACATAAAGTTTTATTTTAATTGCCTAACTACTATCCAACCGTACACCAATATTCAGTATTCTAGAACTGTATTCAGAAAGACTCACCCTAGGCCCATTGGGCGTAGGAGCTTACAGAAAGACTTACCCTAGGCTTGTTGGCCGTAGGAGCTTACCTAAGGGGATACCTTAGGTCCAGAAGGACTTACCAGCGCTGAGCCTACATATCTTCAATCATTTACTAGAAGTACCCCAAATCATATAGTTTAATAAAATCAGACGAAATGATGATAAAACAATAATCATACATATATTTTTAGAATATCAGAAATCAGAGAGTAAGTTTTTCGGATCAGGCCCGGAGATATATTTTTAGATAGATAGAATATCAGAAATCAGAGAGTAAGTTTCAGACCAGAAAGATTATACATGTGCAAGAAACGCGCTAAACGGTTTGATTGACACTTAGGGATCCTTGATAATTACTGGTAGTGTAACACCCCTAAATATTTCATTAGTGAATTATTTTGATACTTTATAAAGAAATGAATGATGGAAATAAGAATGAAAAAAATGGGATAGTTGCAGTGAAAGGGCTTCGAAACCGTGGCATATAGTATGATGGGTGCATACCTCAGCCGTTTCAGCTAAGGCTATTCCTAGTTAAAGTCTGTTGTGTTTTTTTAACTATTACCTTATGGTATATTGAAATCAAATATAGACTGATATACCCCAACTACCCTCATCTATCATTTTACATTAGTGAGTGAAAGAGTATTCCAGAGAGTTATTCCAACCACTACCCCTTTCACTGCAGTCAATCTTGGCCACCGCTGGCCCATGGCATGCATCGCCGACATCGAAAGGAGTGTTGCCTTTCCCTGAAATAACCTCAGGCACTAAAATTACCAAAATAACTAAAATGATGGATAAACCCTCAAGAATTGAAAAGAATGAATTGTTTGGAAATACCGAAAGTACCTGAATGACTAAAACCTCTTAGGAAACAAAGTGTCTGAAATACCCTCAAATACTAAAATGAATAAAAACACCTCTAAGACTTGGAATAAGAATTACCAATCAAGCTAACGAGTGTGATGCTCTAAAAGTATGTAATTTATTTGGAGAAAGTACATTGTTAATTATAAGAATAACTTGTTGTTCCAAAAGGTACTTTCGGTGCTGAAGAATAAGTTCGTGTGATATGTACATGTCCGAATACTTGGTAAGTATCATGATATCGAGAACTGTTTAGTTTTAGTGGACTTGGAGGATGGATAAGTCGTTAGAAGTCTTGGATGTAAATGTCTGTAATGTCCCTTATGATATAAAGCATGACTCATGTACGATCGTCACTCTTGATATTGCTATAATACATGGAAAATACCACATGAATACACGTTCGATTTCTCGTAACATGTCCAGTGATTAATTACTGAAGGTGATCTACTTTGCCATACACTATAGTCAGTTCTGATAAACGAATAATAAGGTGTACCTATCTGGCTGAATGGTAAGCACTATAACGATAGGTTCCGATTAGTACAAAGGGGTTTGGAAACCTGATGAGCAACTAGAATTTTAGAGTTTAGCAAATCACCATTTATACCTTGTTGGTTTAAATTACCAAATTACACATGCTTATCAAAATGACCTTAATGCCATTGTAGGCTTAAATGACCAGATCATGGTATATCTGAATTCTTAGTTATAACAAAATAAAAAGAATTCATTTCAAAACCCGAATTTCTTAAAAAGACCACAATAATAGATAAAAATGCAAGGATTGATTTGGGTTTTTACCAGTAGCAAGGAAGAGGAGAACAACAATAACGATGACTGAATTGTTTGAATTATTTATGGCTCAATTTCTTCATTTTGTACGACTAATATGGGGTTGATCTTTTAGTATGTATAGAAAGACTTGTAATTTATCTACTATAAAAATTACCTTTTAAAGATATAAGATTACCAAGATAATCACCTAAATTAAGTAAGATAACCTATCACAATTGTGAGGGTTTTACCGTTGTTCGATTTAGTTGTAGTTGTATGGAAGGAAATGTATCTTCACGATTGATTTAGTTTCTATGTTTGTTTCAGTTAAGTTAGACTAAAATAAATATTAACATATAAAAGAATTATATGAAATTATGATATTTCAAATATGATGAAAATACAAAATATTTTAAATAATATTTACATATAAGATACAATCCACCATCAGTCAAATGTTGACAAAACACACCACGTGACACCTTAATCCCGACCCAGCCAATTCGCAGGGTACAAAGTACCTCATTTTTTCACTGAAGTATCTCACTGAATTTTCGTATAGGTAACACCGAGTTGAAGCCCAGTTTTAGGCCATTTTGAAACCCTAAAATTCAAAATTTAAAATCCCCAATATAATATTGTTAGATTTTCGTTTCCTAAACCCTAATCTTTCGATTACTCATTCTTTTCAAAACCTAACTTTTTGGACTCAATTGATCAAATTCAAGGTGTGGTCGACTAAATCAGTTGTTTCTAAAGTTATTATATGAGTATGATTTGACGGTGTCAAATTCGTGACTTTTAGAAAATTTTGGTACTTCATGAAGATGATAAATAAAATTTTCTTACTAGAAATGAAAA
This sequence comes from Hibiscus mutabilis, assembly GCA_019671005.1. Taxonomy (NCBI): domain Eukaryota; kingdom Viridiplantae; phylum Streptophyta; class Magnoliopsida; order Malvales; family Malvaceae; genus Hibiscus; species Hibiscus mutabilis. The sequence goes on along the minus strand of CM033752.1, from coordinate 8,445,300 downwards.
ATATTTCAAATATTAGAATTTCAAATAAGAAATAGATGCATCACCGATGATTACAATAGTTAATAGCTTTAACCAGTGGAAACGTTTCTCTAGTAACATAGTCGTCAACAACACTTATGTGGCAGAATGAAAGAAAAAATGAAAATGAAAATTTTCCAAAACTTGCGATTTTAAAAACGGTTGGAGCAACCAAGTGAATAAGGCGGACAAAAATGTGAATTTTTAGTCAGTTAATATTATTTTACCCATAAAAAAGGAATAGAAAAACGCTTTCCTTATATAAGGTGTTAGAACATAAATACCGAGAGATATCCATCAACAATCTATCTTTCAGTTTTAATTTTTTGTACCAGATAAAGTCATACAAGTTTACCTCTTATTAAATAGACTTTAATATGTGAATCATACATCAATATTCATTTGCATCAACACCTGATGATTTTAGACTATGTCTAAACCTGTTATCAATACACATATATGTCACATCAATAGTGATATTGAACAATCCAATCTAAATTGAAAGTTTCTTCATTTGCATATGATTCAAGCTTATTACAATGTCTAAGAGCAAGGGTGAAATCATAGACAAGTGGATGTGCCCTGACACAATCCATTTCCATTTGGTGGGAATTTGCGAACGCACCCTCTATTGCATAAATTATTTGTGCATTTTGGAAGCACAAACGAAACGACACCTGTGCTTCTTGAACTCTGCGCTATAATCTTATTTCCTGAATTTACATAGTTATAACAAAATAAAGAGGATTCATTTCAAAACCCAAATTTCTTAAAAAGACCACAATAATAGATAAAAATGCAAGGATTGATTTGGGTTTTTACCAGTAGCAAGGAGGAGGAGAACAACAATAACGATGGTTGAATTGTTTCAAATATTCATGGCTTAATTTCTTCCTTTTGCACGACTAATATGGGGTTGATCTTTTAGTATGTTTTGAAAGACCTGTAATTTATCTACTCTAAAAATTACCTTTTAAAGATACAAGATTACCAAGATAATCACCTAAATTAAGTAAGATTGCCTATCAAAGTTGAGACAGGTTTTACCGTTGTTCGATTGTGTTGTAGTTGTATGGAAGGAAAGGTATCTTCACGATTGATTTAGTTCTATGTTTGTTTTGGTTAAGTTAGACCAAAATAAATATTAACATATAAAAAAATTATATGAATTTATGATATTTCAAATATGATGAAAATATAAAATATTTTAAATTAACATTTACATATAAGATACCATCCACCATCAATCAAATGTTGACAAAACACACCATGAGACACCTTAATCCCGACCCAGCCAATTCACAGGGTACAAAGTACCTCATTTTTTCACGAAGTATCTCACCGAATTTTCGTACAGGTAACACCGAGTTGAAGCCCGGTTTTAGCCTAATTTGAAACCCTAAAATTCAAAATTTAAAATCCCCAACATAACATTGTAGGATTTTTGATTCCTAAACCCTAATCTTTCGATTACTCATTTCTTTTCAAAACCTAATTTTTGGACTCAATTGATCAAATTCAAGGTGTGGTCGACTAAATGAATTGTTACTAAAGGAATTATATGAGTATGATATGACGATGTTAAATTCGCGACTTTTAGAAAATTTTGGTACTTCATGAAGATGATAAATAGAATTTTCTTACTAGAAACAAAAAAATATTTCAAATATTAGAATTTCAAATAAGAAAGAGATGCATCACCGATGATTACATCAGTTAATCGCTTTAACCAGTGGAAACGTTTCTCTAGTAACATGTCGTCAACAACACTTATGTGGCAGAATGAAAGAAAAAATGAAAATGAAAATTTTCCAAAACTTGCGGTTTTAAAAATGATTGTAGCAACCAAGTGAATAAGGGTGAAAGCAGAGACAAGTGGATGTGCCCTGACAGAATCCATTTTCATTTGGTGGGAATTTGCGAACGCACCCTCTATTGCATAAATTATTTATGCATTTTGGAAGCACAAACGGAACAACACATGTTCTTCCTGAACTCTGCACCATTATCTCATTTCCTAAATTTACATATTTATAACAAAATAAAAAGAATTTATTTCAAAACCCAAATTGTAACCCGCTAAACCCGGCTATATGATACGCCTAAGTCTAGGAGGTCAAATTAGGGTCACCAGATTGACCACGAGTAAAAACATAAGAAAACTCTTAAAAATACATGGAAAGTGTAAAATAAAATTTCTATTAAACCCCTATTAAAATTTTGTTTGCCAAAACTGAAATCCAAAAGGCATATTACAGACTCAATCATAAAAATAAAACGTGACATACATGCCCACTAATACACAGGTATCGTACTCCACGTACAATGCCAAGGGAACTCCGATGTCGGTCATAGATCCATGATCGAATTTCTTTAACCTGCAATGGTGAAACAAAGTGAGCTTGGGAAATCTCAGTAATACAGAACTACTAAACGTGATGCTATAAGCACAAGCAAGCATATGACTAAACATAAATCTATGATGTTGAACTTGGTTACTACAGATTCTAGATATGATATGAATGTAACAGAATCATCTTGAATTTGAATACTCAAATATCAGACCAATTGTCTATGGTCTAAGGAAATCAGGAAGGAGTTAGGTTAGATGAATTGAACTAGAGAGTTTAGCGTGTTATACAAATTTCAGATCAGAAAGGACAATATTTTTTAAACAACTATAGTATTTCAACAATAACAGATAGAGGGACAGGGGAAAAGTATCACCTAGATACCCTCTAATCGAACACCAATATGAAAATTTCCAGAACTGCATTAAGAAGGTCTTACTATAGGCCTATTAGGGCGTAAAAGCCTAACAAAAGGACTTACCCTAGATCCAAAGGGATGTAGGAGCCTAACAGGAGGCGTAAAGCCTAACATTAGGCACATAGCCTAATAGGAGGCACAAAGCCTAACAGGAGGCCAGCTTGATCAGGGCTGCCTACAAGACTTCAGATCATGATCCCGATAATACCCCAGAAGAATATCAGTTTAGCTAGTAGACATGAAATCATTAGAAACCATATATATATATATATATTCCTTATTAGAGGATAGAAACCAGATGTCGAACTTTCATTTTATAAATCAGTTGTACTTTTGAATCAGAGCAGAAATCACGGTTTCATATCAGAGATTATTTCGAACTTTACCAACATTATAAACATACTAGTCAATTCAGTTTTCTCTGTTATTTAAGTTAATTTAGATAGGTAGAGAACTCCGGTGAATTTTGTCTTCAGGTGCTTTATTCTTAACTCAAGATATATAAAGGTAGTTTAAGTCTTAATACTCAAATTTTCCAAGTAGTTAGAGACTTTTTAGGTGAACCTTTTATTCAAATTCAGTCACAGGTATAATTCATATCATTTTCAGGCCTAATGGCATTTTCGTCATTTTATGCGTCATGGTCATTTTCTTCATATCACTAATCCACGAATTTCAAAATTTACTTTTTTATTAACATAACCCGAATTTTGAAAGTTAAAAGTCTTAATAATTGCTTACCAAACTCAAAGATCCTTAAGGTTCCTCAAATTTCTTATTCGAGTACCTAGATCCTAACAGTTAACCATTTATTTATTCTTGAAGTCATTTGCCTTGTGCAAAAATTAATGGTACATTCAAATATAATTTCATGCATTAGCCAAAATTCACATGTATCATAAAGCATACTAAAGGTAGTAAAGTATTAACTTGATTCTGAATTATACCGATCGATCCATGATACTCTATTTGATCACTCTCGAACCGGAATTCGACGTCCCCACAAATCTCAAATACGCAGTCCCTAATTCATTTAATTAAACAAGTCCTTAATTAGTCCATAATTTGAATACAATACACTTAAACTGAATAATTACACGTAAGCTCACTCGGGTCCAAGGTAAATACTGATGGCTTCCGGGTTCAAATTTTACAAAACCGACTTCAAAAATGGACTCAAGATGTCAAAAAACATAAAATAGGGGTTTTCGAGAATTTTAACTTTTCAGGTAAAAGTCAACGCTGACGTCATCATCAAAGTTAATGCTGATGTCATGCTACCGTCATCTATCAAAGTCAATGCTGACATCATCGTCAATTGGGTTGACTCGGGCAAGTTGACTCACTGAGTCAACTCGACGAGTTGACTCACTAGGCTGACTCAGGCGAGTTGACTCGCTGAGTAAACTTGACGGGTTGACTCACTAGGCTGACTCGGGCGAGTTAACCACTGAGTTGACTCGAACAGGTTGACTCAGTCAACCGAGTTAACTTGAACGGGTTAAGCTAATGGGTCAATAGGTAGGGTCGATTTGGGTCGAGTTGGTTTGAACTCGGGTCGGGTCGGTTCAGGATAGGTAGACCGGGTCTGGTCAGGCTGGTTCATGGTTAAACCAGTCCGGCTCAAGAGCTATCGTCTAGGGCAGCCAGAAATCACCCCTGTACAGCGCGTGTTCTCCACGCGCGGCCTTGTACGGTCGGAAAATGGTCCAAAATGTTCGTTTTCTAGCTTTCTCAGCCAAACAACATCAAAAGTAACTAGAAACGTTCACAATTATACCCAAATCTTACCAAATCGGAGAAAACCTAAATTTTTTTGCGTAACTCTGGTGACGATACAAACAACGGCTGATCGAAGGGTTGATGGAGGGGTTTTATTCTCCTCGCCTTGCTGAGCCTGATGACGTCAGCGGTGTCTCACACTGGTGGCTGAAACGGCATGAAACAACCAATTTTTGAAAGGATGAAAACCCCTTAGACTGTCGAAGCTTCAACCGATCTTTCATGGCGCACGGTGGCTCAGCTTTGCGCGTGACAGCGAGGGGTGAGACCGGTGCATGATGGTGAGTCTTCTGACATCGGCAGTGATCGCCACGGACGGTCGAAGAAGGAGATCAGAGTGATTGTCGGTAAGGGAGAATGTGAGGGCTATCGAGAGAAGTAGAAAAGTCTGGATATTTTGGGGTATCCCCCTACATGTGGGATTTGGTTCAGACCTTTATTAAATTTTGGTATAAATTTAACAAATAACTTAAAAATAAACTGAGGTAAACTATAACCATAAGTTACCTTAGCCTAAACGGTTAAGGTTTAGGCTCTTCAAGCCAAGGGTTACAAGTATGATCCCCTTGGTTAGCACCTTCTCATTCATTTCATTTTTCCACACTTTTCCTCCCTTTTTTTAATCATTAACATATTATTTTAGGGTGTTACAAATCTCCCCCTTAAAAGAAATTTCATCCTCGAAATTTACTTAAGTCAAATAGATACAGAAACCTCTCTTTAATGAATCTTGCACTAAAACTTATCCATCAATGTATTCTTGTTTCTTAGGATTCTCAAATGATCAAGCATCAATCTGGTAGCATCCTCAGTCACTCGGTTTTTCTTTGGATCCAAAGTCATCATATCATACATTCGGGCAGCCAATCAGAACACAGTATTTGAATCCATTCTGAACCTTATGGTGCCAAGCAAACACTTGTCTCATAACTTTTTATTATAACGGGCTCAGTCATCGATAAGAAACCTTATCGATAAGAATTTGAATTACCCTACTAGGTTGTCCATCCATTTACAGATGCAAAAGTATAACTACAATTCAAACGAGTACTCAAGGCCTCCAATATGGTCTTTTCATAATCAGGATGTAAGCATCAAATTCTAATCAGAACTGATATATAACAATACACCATGCCACATTTTCAAGGCAAGTGCCTTTTTCTTTTGTCGATTGAACATAACCAAGGTTTTGAACGAATGTCACTTACCATCAACAAAATTTTAGACAACCGCTTCCTTCATGTAATCTTATATCGGTTACCTCACATAATCATTTATTCTCAATTTTAATCAGATATTCAATTTCATCAGCATTAACCATCTCAGGTTCTTTATCCAGATTCCAATTCATCATGTTAATCCAAATCATAGACGAACATTACCAACATTCATTTCCAGTACAGATCGAGCTATTATGGACAGAATGGTTAGATGCACCTATTATATAATATGATTCGACATCAGAGTTCTGGCTCGATGGAGTACGGTTATAATCTAGGGGCATGCACAGACCAAACACCCAATAACAGACGATCGGCCGATCTACCCAGAATGACACAACTCTAAGCCATAATACCACTAAATATAACCCCCTAAACCTGGCTATACGATTCGCTTAAGTCTAGGAGGTCACATTAGGGTCACCGGATTGACCCAGAGTAAAAATAGGAGAAAACTCTTAAAATACATGGAAAGTGTAAAATAAAATTTCTATTAAACCCCTATTAAAATTTCGTTTACCATAACTGAAATCCAAAAGACATATTACAGACTCAATCATAAAAAAACATGACATACATGCCCACTAATACACAGGTACTGTACTCCATATACAACGCCAATGGAACTCCTATATTGGTCATAGATCCATGATCGAATTTCTTCAACCTGTAATGGTGAAACAAAGTGAGCTTGCGAAAGCTCAGTAATACAGAACTACCAAACATAATGCTATAAGCACAAGCAGGCATATGACTAAACATAAATCTACGATGTTGAACTTGGTTACTATAGATTCTAGATATGATATGAATGTAACAGAATCATCCTGAATTTGAAAATCGAATATTAGACCAATTGTCTATGGTCCAGGGAAATCAGGAAGGAGTTAGGTTACATGAATTGAACTAGAGAGTTTAGCGTGTTCTACAAATTTCAGATTGGAAAGGACGAAATTTTTCAGAAAATTGTAGTATTTCAACAATAACAGATAGAGGGACATGAGAAAAGTATAACCTATATACCCTTCAATCGAACACCAATATGAAAATTTCTAGAACTGCATTAAGAAGGTCTTACTCTAGGCCTGTTCGGGCGTAGAAGCCTAACAGAAGGACTTACCCTAGATCGAAAAGGATGTAGGAGCCTAACAGGAGGCACATAGCCTAACAGGAGGCGCAAAGCCTAACATGCGACACATAGCCTAACAGGAAACACAAATCCTAACAGGAGGCCAACTTGATCAGGCTGCCTACAAGACTTAGATCATGATCCCGATAATACCCCAGAAGAATATCAGTTTAGCTAGTAGACAGGAAATAATTAGAAACCAGATATATATATATATATATATATATTCCATATTAGATGATAGAAACCAGATATCAAACTTTCATTTTATAAATCAGTTGTACTTTTGAATCAGAGTAGAAATCACGGTTTCATATCAGAGATTATTTAGAACTTTACGAACATTATAAAATACTAGTCAATTCAATTTGCTCTATTATTTAGATTAATTCAAATAGGTAGAGAACTCTGGTGAATTATATCTTCAGATGGTTTATTCATAACTCAAGATATATCAAGGTAGTTTAAGTCTTAGTACCTGAATTTTCCAAGTAGTTCGATACTTTCAAGTGAATCCGTTATTCAAATTCAGTCACATGTATAATTTATATCATTTTTAGGCCTAAGGGCATTTTCATCATTTTATGCGTCATGGTCATTTTTGTCATATCACTAATCCACAAAATTTGAAATTTACTCTTTTATTAACATAACCCGAATTTTGAAAGTTAAAAGTCTTAATAATTGCTTACCAAACTCAGAGATCCTTAAGGTTCCTCAAATTTCTTATTCGAGTACCTAGATCTTAACAGTTAACCATTTATCTATTCTTGAAGTCATTTGCCTTACGCGGAAATTAATGGTACATTCAAATATAATTTCATGCATTAGCCAAAATTCACATGTATCATAAAGCATACTAAAGGTAGTATTGTATTACCTTGATTCTGAATTATATCGATCGATCCATGATACTCCATTCGATCACTCTTGAACCCAAATTCGACATCCCCACAAATCTCAAATACACAGTCACTAATTCCTTTAATTAAACAAGTCCTTAATTAGTCCATAATTTAAATACAATACACTTAAACTAAATAATTACACGTAAGCTCACTAAGGTCCAATGCCAAATTTGGAGGCTTTCGGGTTCAAATTTCACAAAACTGACTTAAAAAATAGACTCAGGATGTCGAAAAACATAAAATAGGGGTTTCAAGAATTTTGACTTTTCAGGTCAAAGTCAACACTGATGTCATCATCGAAGTCATTACTAACGTCATGCTGATGTCATCTATCAAAGTCAATGCTAACGTCAGCAGTTAAAGTTAACACTGATATCATCAATCAATTGGGTTGACTCGGTCGAGTTGACTCACTGAGTAAACTCGACGGGTTGACTCACTGGGCTGACTCAGGCGAGTTGACTCACTAGGCTGACTTTGGCGAGTTAACTCACTGAGTTGACTCAAATAGGTTGACTTAGTCAATTAAGTTGACTCGAATGGGTTAAGCTAACGGGTCAACGAGTAGGGTTGATTCGAGTCGGATTGGTTCGAACTCGGGTCGGTTTGGGACAGGTAGACCGGGTTTGGTCAGGCCGGTTCAAGGGTAAATCAGTCCGGCTCAAGAGCTACCGTCCAGGGTAGCCAAAATTTGCCCCTGGATGGTGCGTGTTCTCCATGCGTGGCCTTATACGGCCGAAAAATGGCCCAAAATGTTCATTTTCCAGCTTTCTCAACCAAACAACATCAAAATTAACTAGAAACGTTCACAATTATACCCAAATCTTACCAAATTGGAAGAAACCCGAAGGTTTTCACATAACTCTGGTGACGGTGCAAACGGTGACCAATCAAAGGGTTGATGGAGGGGTTTTATCTATCCTTGCTGAGGTTGATGACGCCGATGATGTCTTACACCGGTGGCTGAAACAGCTAGAAACGACCAATTTCTGAAAGGATGAAAACCCTTTAGATTGTCAAAGCTTGAGCCGGTCTTTCATGGCGGACAGTGGCTCAGCTCTGCACGTGACAGCCAGGGGTGAGACCGGTACGTGATGGTGAGTCTGCCGACATCGGCAGTGATGGCCGGTAAGGGAGAAGGTGAGGGGTCCCGAGAGAAATAAAAACGGATATTTTGGGGTATCCTCCCACATGTGGGATTTGGTTCAGACCTTCATTAAATTTTGGTATAAATTTAACAAATAACTTAAAAGTAAACTGAGGTAAACAATAACCATAAGTTACCTTATCCTAAATGGTTAAGTTTTGGGCTCTTCAAGCCAAGGGTTACAAGTTCGAACCCCTTGGTTGGCACCTCCTCATTTATTTCATTTTTTCCACACTTTTCCTCCCTTTTTTAATTATTAACTTATTATTTTAGGGTGTTACGCGAATTTCATAAAAGGACCACAATCATAGATAAAAATGCAAGGATTGATTTGGGTTTTTACCAGTAGCAAGGAGGAGGAGAACAACAATAACGATGGTAGAATTGTTTGAATTATTCATGGCTCAATTTATTTCTTTTATACAACTAATATGGGGTTGATCTTTTAGTATGTATAGAAAGACCTGTAATTTATCTACTCTTAAAATTACCTTTTAAAGATACAAATTACGAAGATAATCACCTAAATTAAGTACGATTGCCTATCACAATTGAGACAGCTTTTACCGTTGTTCGATTTAGTTGTAGTTGTATGAAAGGAAAGGTATCTTCACGATTGATTTCATTTCTATGTTTGTTTCGGTTAAGTTAGACTAAAAGAAATATTAACATATAAAAAATTACATGAATTTATGATATTTCAAATATGATGAAAATATAAAATGTTTTAAAATAATATTTGCATATAAGATACCATCCACCATCAGTCAAATGTTGGCAAAACACACCACATGACACCTTTTTCTGACCCATCAAATTCGCAGGGTACAAAGTACCTCATTTTTCACTGAAGTATCTCACCGAATTTTCGTATAGGTAACACCGAGTTGAAGCCCAGTTTTAGCCCAATTTGAAACCCTAAAATTCAAAATTTAAAACCCCCAACATAACATTATGGGATTTTTTATTCCTAAACCCTAATCTTTCGCTTACTCGTTTCTTTTCAAAACCTAACTTTTTGGACTCAATTGATCAAATTCAAGGTGTGGTCGACTAAATCAATTGTTACTAAAGGAATTATATGAGTATGATATGACGGTGTCAAATCGCAAATTTTAGAAAATTTTGGTACTTCATGAAGATGATAAATAGAATTTTCTTACTAGAAACGAAAAATATTTCAAATATTAGAATTTCAAATAAGAAAGAGATGCATCACCGATGATTACACCAGTTAAGCACTTTAACCAGTGGAAACGTTTCTCTAGTAACATGATCGTCAACAACACTTATGTGGCAGAATGAAAGAAAAAATGAAAATGAAATTTTTCCAAAATTTGCGGTTTTAAAAATGGTTGTAGCAACCAAGTGAATAAGGCGGTAAAAAATGTGGGTTTTTAGTCCGTTAATAGTATTTTACCCATAAAAAAGGAATAGAAAAAACGCTTTCCTTATATAAGGTGTTAGAACATAAATACCAAGAGATATCCATCAACAATCTATCTTTCAGTTTTAATCTTTTTTTACCAGAAAAAGTCATACAAGTTTACCTCTTATTAAATACACTTTAATATTTGAATCATACATCAATATTCATTTGCATCAACACCTGATGATTTTAGACTATGTCTAAACCTGTTATCAAAACACATATATGTCACATCAATAGTGATATTGAGAAATCCGATCTAAATTGAAAGTTTCTTCTTTCGCATCTATTTCAAGCTTAGTACAACGTCTAAGAGCAAGGGTGAAAGTAGAGACAAGTGGATGTGCCCTGAAACAAACCATTTCCAATTGTTCATTTTGGAAGCACAAACGAAATGACATATGTTCTCCCTGAACTCTACGCCATTATCTCATTTCCTGAATTTACATAGTTGTAACAAAATAAAATGAGTTCATTTCAAAACCTGAATTTCTTAAAAAGACCACAATAATAGATAAAAATGCAAAGGTTGATTTGGGTTTTTACCAGTAGCAAGGAGGAGGAGAAAAACAATAACGATGGATGAATTGTTTGAATTATTCATGGCTCAATTTCTTCCTTTTGTACGACTAATATGGGGTTGATCTTTTTGTATGTATAGAAAGACCTGTAATTTATCTACTCTAAAAATTACCTTTTAAAGATACAAGATTACCAAGATAATCACCTAAATTAAGTAAGATTGCCTATCACAGTTGAGACAACTTTTACCGTTGTTCAATTTAGTTGTAATTGTATAGAAGGAAAGGTATCTTCACGATTGATTTATTTTCTATGTTTGTTTCGGTTAAGATATCATCCACCATCAGTCAAATATTGACGAAGCACAACACGTGACACCTTAATCCCGACCTAGCCAATTCGCAGGGTACAAAGTACCTCATTTTTTCACTGAAGTATCTCACCGAATTTTTGTACAGGTAACACCGAGTTGAAGCCCGGTTTTAGCCCAATTTGAAACCCTAAAATTCAAAATTTAAAATCCCCAACATAACATTGTGGGATTTTCAATTCCTAAACCCTAATCTTTCGATTACCATTTCTTTTCAAAACCTAACTTTTTGGACTCAATTGATCAAATTCAAGGTGTGGTCAACTAAATCAATTGTTACTAAAGGAATTATATGAGTATGATATGACGGTGTCAAATTCACGACTTTTAGAAAATTTTGGTACTTCATGAAGATGATAAATAGAAATTTCTTACTAGAAACAAAAAAATATTTCAAATATTAGAATTTCAAATAAGAAAGAGATGCATCACCGATGATTACACCAGTTAATTGCTTTAACCAGTGGAAACGTTTCTCTAGTAACATGGTCGTCAACAACACTTATGAGCAAAATGAAAGAAAAAATGAAAATGTAAATTTCCAAAACTTAGGTTTTAAAAACGGTTGGAGCAACTAAGTGAATAAGGTGGACAAAAATGTGGGTTTTTAGTCCGTTAATAGTATTTTACCCATAAAAAAGGAATAGGAAAAACACTTTCCTTATATAAGGTGTTAGAACATAAATAACAAGAGATATCCATCAACAATCTATCTTTCAATTTTAATTTTTGTACCCGATAAAATCATACAAGTTTACCTCTTATTAAATAGACTTTAATATTTGAATCATACATCAATATTCATTTGCATCAACACGTGATGATTTTAGCATCAATATTCATTTGCATCAACACGTGAGGATTTTAGACTATGTCTAAACCTGTTATCAATACACATATATGTCACATCAATAGTGATATTGAACAATCCGATCTAAAATGAAAGTTTCTTCTTTCGCATCCGATTCAAGCTTATTACAACGTCTAAGAGCAAGGGTGAAAGTAGAGACAAGTGGATGTGCCCTGACACAATCCATTTCCATTTGGTGGGAATTTGCGAACGCACCCTCTATTGCATAAATTATTTCTGCATTTTGGAAGCACAAACGGAACGACACATGTTATTCCTGAACTCTGCGCCATTATCTCATTTCTTGAATTTACATAGTTATAACAAAAATAAAAAGAATTCATTTCAAAACCCGAATTTCTTAAAAAGATCACAATAATAGATAAAAATGCAAGGGTTGATTTGGGGTTTTACCAGTAGCAAAGAGGAGGAGAACAACAATAACGATGGCTGAATTGTTTGAATTATTCATGGCTCAATTTCTTCCTTTTGTACGACAAATATTGGGTTGATCTTTTAGTATGTATAGAAAGACCTGTAATTTATCTACTCTAAAAATTACCTTTTAAAGATACAAGATTACAAAGATAATCACCTAAATAAAGTAAGATTGGCTATCCAGTTGAGACAACTTTTACCGTTGTTCGATTTAGTTGTAATTGTATGGAAGGAAAAGTATCTTCACGATTGATTTAGTTTCTATGTTTGTTTCGGTTGAGTTAGACTAAAAGAAATATTAACATATAAATAAATTTTATGAATTTATGATATTTCAAATCTGATGAAAATATAAAATATTTTAAAATAATATTTACACATAAGATATCATCCACCATCAGTCAAATGTTGACCAAACACACCACGTACAGGTAACACCGAGTAAAAGCCCGGTTTTATCCCAATTTGAAACCCTAAAATTCAAAATTTAAACCCCCAACATAACATTGTAGGATTTTTGATTCCTAAACCCTAATCTTTCGATTACTCATTTCTCTTCAAAACCTAACTTTTTGGACTCAATTGATCAAATTCAAGGTGTGGTCGACTAATCAATTGTTAATATAGGAATTATATGAGTATGATATGCCGGTTTCAAATTCGCGACTTTTAGAAAATATTGGTACTTCATGAAGATGATAAATAGATTTTTCTTATTAGAAACGAAATATATTTCAAATATTAGAATTTCAAATAAGAAATAGATGCATCACCGATGATTACACCAGTTAATCGATTTAACCAATAGAAACATTTCTCTAGTAACATGGTCGTCAACAACACTTATGTGGCAGAATGAAAGAAAAAATGAAAATGAAAATTTTCCAAAACTTGTGGTTTTAAAAATTGTTGGAGTAACCAAGTGAATAAGGCGACCAAAAATGTGGGTTTTTAGTCCGTTAATAGTATTTTACCCATAAAAAAGGAACAGAAAAAACGCTTTCCTTATATAAGGTGTTAGAAGATAAATACCGAGAGATATCAATCAACAATCTATCTTTCAATTTTAATTTTTAGTACTAGATAAAGTCATAGAAGTTTACCTCTTATTAAATATACTTTAATATTTGAATCATACATCAATATTCATTTGCATCAACACCTGATGATTTTAGACTATGTCTAAACCTGTTATCAATACACATATATGTCACATCAAACAGTGATATTGAACAATCCGATCTAAATTGAAAGTTTCTTCTTTCGCATCCGATTCAAGCTTATTACAACGTCTAAGAGCAAGGGTGAAAGCAGAGACAAGTGGATGTGCCCTGACACAAACCATTTCCATTTGGTGGGAATTTGCGAACGCACCCTCTATTGCATAAATTATTTGTGCATTTTGGAAGCACAACCGGAACGACCATGTTCTTCCTGAACTCTACGGCATTATCTCATTTCTTGAATTTACATAGTTATAAAAAATAAAAAGAATTCATTTCAAAACCCGAATTTCTTAAAAAGACCACAATAATAGATAAAAATGCAAGGGTTGATTTGGGTTTTTACCAGTAGCAAATAGGAGGAGAACAACAATAACAAAGGCTGAATTGTTTGAATTATTCATGGATCAATTTCTTCCATTTGTACGACTAATATGGGGTTGATCTTTTAGTATGTATAGAAAGACCTGTAATTTATATACTCTAAAAGTTACCTTTTAAAGATACAAGATTACCAAGATAATCACCTAAATTAAGTAAGATTGCCTATCACAGTTGAGACAGCTTTTACCATTGTTCGATTTAGTTGTAATTGTATGGAAGGAAAGGTATCATCACGATTGATTTAGTTTCTATGTTTGTTTCGATTAAGTTATACTAAAAGAAATATTAACATATAATTTTTTTTTATGAATTTATGATATTTCAAATCTGATAAAAATATAAAATATTTTAAATTAATATTTACATATAAGATATCATCCACCATCAGTCAAATGTTGACAAAACACGCCACGTGACACCTTATTCCCGACCCAGCCAATTCACTGGGTACAAACTACCTCATTTTTTCACTGAAGTATCTCATCGAATTTTTGTACAGGTAACAACGAGTTGAAGCCCGATTTTATCCCAATTTGAAACCCTAATCTTTCGATTACTCATTTCTTTTCAAAACCTAACTTTTTGGACTCAATTCATCAAATTCAAGGTGTGGTCGACTAAATCAATTGTTACTAAAGGAATTATATGAGTATGATATGACAGTGTCAAATTCGCGACTTTTAGAAAATTTTGGTACTTCATGAAGATGAAAAAAAGAATTTTCTTACTAGAAACGAAAAATATTTCAAATATCAGAATTTCAAATAAGAAGAGATGCAACACCGATGATCACACCAGTTAATTGCTTTAACGAGTGGAAATGTTTCTCTAGTAACATGGTCGTCAACAACACTTATGTGGCAGAATGAAAGAAAAAATGAAAATGAAAATTTTCCAAAACTTGCGGTTTTAAAAACGGTTGGAGCAACCAAGTGAATAAGGCGGCCAAAAATGTGGGTTTGTAGTCCGTTAATAGTATTTTACCATAAAAAGGAATAGAAAAAACGCTTTCCTTATATAAGGTGTTAGAACATAAATACCGAGAGATATCCATCAACAATCTATCTTTGAATTTTAATTTTTTGTAGTAGATAAAGTCATACAAGTTTACCTCTAATTAAGTAGACTTCAATATTTGAATCATACATCAATATTCATTTGCATCAATACCTGAGGATTTTAGACTATGTCTAAACCTGTTATCAGTACACATATATGTGACATCAATAGTGATATTGAACAATCTGATATAATTTGAAAGTTTCTTCTTTCACATCCGATTCAAGCTTAGTACAACGTCTAAGAGCAAGGGTGAAAGCAGAGACAAGTGGATATGCCCTGAAACAAACCATTTCCATTTGTGCATTTTGGAAGCACAAACGGAACGACACATGTTCTCCCTGAACTCTGCGCCATTATCTCATTTCCTGAATTTACATAGTTATTACAAAATAAAATGAATTGATTTCAAAACCTGAATTTCTTAAAAAGACCACAATAATAGATAAAAATGCAAGGGTTGATTTGGGTTTTTAACAATAGCAAGGAGGAGGAGAACAACAATAACGATGGATGAATCGTTTGAATTATTCATGGCTCAATTTCTTCCTTTTATACGACTAATATGAGGTTGATCTTTTTGTATGTATAGAAAGACCTGTAATTTATCTACTCTAAAATTTACCTTTTTAAGATACAAGATTACCAAGATAATCACCTAAATTAAGTAAGATTGTCTATCATAGTTGAGACAGCTTTTACCGTTGTTCGATTTAGTTGTAATTGTTTGGAAAGAAAGGTATCTTCACGATTGATTTAGTTTCTACGTTTGTTTCGGTTAAATTACACTAAATGAAATATTAACATATAAAATATATATGAATTTATGATATTTCAAATACGATGAAATTAAAATATATTTTAAAATAATATTTACATATAAGATATCGTCCACCATCAGTCAAATGTTGACAAAGCACACCACGTGACACCTTAATCCCGACCCAGCCAATTCACAGGGTACAAAATACCTCATTTTTCACTGAAGTATATCACCGATTTTTTGTACAGGTAACACCGAGTTGAAGTTCAGTTTTAGCCCAATTTGAAACCCTAAAATTCAAATTTTAAATTCCCTAACATAACATTATGGGATTTTCGATTCCTAAACCCTAATTTTTCGATTAGTCATTTCTTTTCAAAACCTAACTTTTTGGACTCAATTAATCAAATTCAAGGTGTGGTCGACTAAATCAATTGTTACTAAAGGAATTATATGTGTATGATATGACGGTGTCAAATTCGCAACTTTTAGAAAATTTTGGTACTTCATGAAGATGATAAATAGAATGTTCTTACTAGAAACGAAAAATATTTCAAATATTAGAATTTCAAATAAGAAATAGATGCATCACCGATGATTACACCAGTTAATCGCTTTAACCAGTGGAAACGTTTCTCTAGTAACATGGCCATCAACAACACTTATGTGGCAGAATGAAAGAAAAAATGAAAATTTCCAAAACTTGCAGTTTTAAAAACGGTTGGAGCAACCAAGTGAATAAGGTGGCCAAAAATGTTGGTTTTTAGTCTGTTAATAGTATTTTACCCATAAAAAGGAATAGAAAAAATGCTTTCCTTATATAAGGTGTTAAAACATAAATACCAAGAGATATCCATCAACAATCTATCTTTCAATTTTAATTTTTGTACCAGATAAGGTCATACAAGTTTACCTCTTATTAAATAGACTTTAATATTTGAATCATACATCAATATTCATTTGCATCAACACCTGATGATTTTAGACTATATCTAAACGTGTTATCAATACACATATATGTCATATCAATAGTGATATTGAACAATCCGATCTAAATTTAAAGTTTCTTTTGTCGCATCCGATTCAAGCTTATTACAACGTCTAAGAGCAAGGGTGAAAGCAGAGACAAGTGGATGTGCCCTGACACAATCCATTTCCATTTGGTGGGAATTTGCGAACCACCCTCTATTGCATAAATTATTTGTGCATTTTGGAAGCACAAAAAGAACGACACATGTTCTTCCTGAACACTATGCCATTATCTCATTTCCTGAATTTACATAGTTATAACAAAATAAAAAGAATTAATTTCAAAACCCAAATTTCTTAAAAAGACCACAATAATAGATAAAAATGCAAGGATTGATTTGGGTTTTTACCAGTAGCAAGGAGGAGGAGAACAACAATAACGATGGTTGAATTGTTTGAATTATTCATGGCTCAATTTCTTCCTTTTGTATGACTAATATGGGGGTGATCTTTTAGTATGTATAGAAAGACCTGTGATTTATCTACTCTATAAATTACCTTTTAAAGATACAAGATTACCGAGATAATCACCTAAATTAAGTAAGATTGCCTGCCTATCACAGTTGACAGCTTTTACCGTTGTTCGATTTAGTTGTAGTTGTATGGGAGGAAAGGTATCTTCATGATTGAATTAGTTTCTATGTTTGTTTCGGTTAAGTTAGACTAAAAGAAATATTAATATATAAAAAATTATATGAATTGATGATATTTCAAATATGATGAAAATATTAAATATTTTAAAATAATATTTAAATATAAGATATCATCGAACATCAGTCAAATGTTGACAAAACACACCATGTGACACGTTAATCCTGACCCAGCCAATTCGCTGGGTACAAAGTACCTCATTTTTTCAGTGATGCATCTCACCGAATTTTTGTACATGTAACACCGAGTTGAAGCTCAGTTTTAGCCCAATTTTAAACCCTTAAATTCAAAATTTAAAATCCCCAACATAACATTGTAGAATTTTCGATTCTTAAACCCTAATCTTTTGATTACTCATTTATTTTCAAAACCTAACTTTTTGGACTCAATTGATCAAATTCAAGGTGTGGTCGACTAAATCAATTGTTACTAAAGGAATTATATGAGTATGATATGACGGTGTCAATTCGCGACTTTTAGAAATTTTTGGTACTTCAAGAAGATGATAAATAGAATTTTCTTACTAGAAACGAAAAATATTTTAAATATTAGAATTTCAAATAAGAAAGAGTTGCATCACCGATGATTACACCAGTTAATCGCTTTAACCAGTGGAAACGTTTCTCTAGTAACATGGTCGTCAACAACACTTATGTGGAAGAATGAAAGAAAAAATGAAAATGAAAAAATTCCAAAACTTGCAGTTTTAAAAACAATTGGAGCAACCAATTGAATAAGACGGCCAAAAATGTGGGTTTTTAGTCCGTTAATAGTATTTTACCCATAAAAAAGGAATAGAAAAGCGCTTTCCTTATATAAGGTGTTAGAACATAAATACCGAGAGATATCCATCAACAATCTATCTTTCAATTTTAATTTTTCTTACCAGATAAAGTCATACAAGTTTACCTCTTATTAAATAGACTTTAATATTTGAATCATACATCAATATTTATTTGCATCAACACCTGATGATTTTAGACTATGTTTAAACCTGTTATCAATACACATATATGTCACATCAATAGTGATATTAAAAAACCTAATCTAAATTGAAAGTTTGTAATACCCCAATTTTTTACTAGTGACCAAAATGTAATTTTTGAAAGTTTAGGGGTTAAAGTGTGAACTTTGGAAAACTTTAGGGAACAAAGTGCAATTTCCAAAACTTATGTAAGTTAGCCCCGTAAATGAATAGTTCACCCCCAAAAGTGACACTTTCGTGTTACTCGGATTTTTCGTACGAGGCTTATATTAGAGGCTATAAAGCTTTAAAGTTCAAAGAATGAAAATTTAGAAATCGTATTGAGTGAATTTCGAATATTTGGCTCGAATAAACGCCATGAATAAAAATCTAAGATATTCTGGGACATGGCCGGTTGGATTGGAATAAGTTTGGTTCAATTTTGATGGAGTGACAATTTTTAAAACTTGTTGTAAATAAAGACTAGTTGGAGGGCAAATTGCACATTTGCCATGGATGGCATTTTTGAAATATTTTGAAACTTTAAGGGCAATTTTGAAAGGCCAATTACACATGGGATTTATCATGGCCATTGATTTTTGATAAGATTAAATCTTGGCCATTGGATAAAAAGGGCAAATTAGTAATTTCACTAGTTAAATGAATTTAAAATTCCTTTAACTTTAAACATGTGGTTTAAATGATAAAAAGATGAACAAAATTTGTTCATCCTTTTAGTAGGCTATTCGAATATAGAGAAAAGAAAGGCGAAAGAGAAATTTTCATTTTTCAAGCCAAATTAGAAGAATCAAGGCTAGATTCAAGCAAAACAAATCAAGGTAATTTAATCTATACTTGATTCTCTACATTTTGATGGTACTTTTGTTTGATAAAATCAAGTATAATTCATATTTATGGATGAAGATGATTATGGAATTAGAAGTTTATGATGGAAATTGAAGTTGCATTGAGTAGAATTTATGTTATAGACATGGAAACAAGCTTGAATTTGGATTAATTCCATGTTTGAAGTTATAAAACCTAACCCTAAGAATTGGGGATTTTGGTTAGGGAGTTAAATTGAGGATGAAATTGAATATATTATGATGTTTAGAACTTGATTTTGATGTTAGATTAAATAATTTCCCAAGATGAATTTTTAGGGGCCGTTTTGAAATAATTAAGATTTAGGGGAAATTAGAGGATTGGTCTTAAATTTATGAATTCTTAATGAATTTGATGATTCAAGTGTGAAAGGGAGTTAAAAGGATTGAAATGACAAGAAAGGAAAGTTTAGGGACCTTTTTGAAATAAGAACTTTTGTGAAGGTTGAATTGATAAGGATTGGAAATTAGTGGAAAATTTCTAGAAATGAGTAAATATTTGGTTTGTACATGAATTAAATATACAAATATAAAAGTAGTAACTAAAATGTATTTTTTATAAAGTTTAAGGACTAAAAGGATATTAGTCCAAAATGAAGAGATAGTATTGGAAAATTTTCAAATTGAGTTTGAACAATTGTTTTATGTCCAAAATGGTCATTAAGGAGCATAATGAACATTTGGTAAAAATAAGTAGAAAAGTAGAGAAAAGTTAGTATAAAAGGTAGAAGTTATTTATGGAAACTGTGTAAAAACTGGATTTTTGGCAGTGAGTTTGAAAATTTACCAAAAATTCTACAAAAATGGTTAGATAGCAAATTTTATACTGAAATAAAGATATGTTTGTCTAGTTTCGTTTCCAATAGACGGAAAGTGATTTCAAGTTCCGAGTCAAAAGATATGAATTTTTAAGTGACGAAAGATTAGAAAATAGAGCATCAGTCTGATCCGAAATTTGCACTGGAAATTGACTTTGAAAATTCGCCATAAATCGTACAAGTTGAATCTGGGCTATTAGTTTATATGGGTGAAAAGCTTATTGAATCTAGTTTCTTTCAGAACAAACAGAATCTAATTCTGAGTTTTAGATTATTTTATAGAAATAAATCTTTGAAAGTTGTACAAAGCTGCCAGAAAAATAAAAATTTAGATATTTTGCATCTAATGCTAGTTATCAAGTTCAGAAGAATTAATTGAAGTTCAAAATGGTTATTAAGGACCAAAATGAGGTTTTTGACAGTATAAGGAAGAAAGGAAATTTATGGAAAATTTTAATGTGAATGATTAGATAGTTTGATAAAAATATTATTAGAGGTGAATCTAACAAATGTTTATTTATATTCATGTAATAAATGAAGTTGGATTCAAATCAAAAGAAGGTCTGAGGTTCTATAAAGGAAAAGATCGAATAGAGCTTAGTGAGGCAAGTTAATAAATGGCCCAAGTGAGTACATTTCTAAATGTTTGCATTACATTGAAAATGGCATCACATTTCTCTATAATACATGATATGATATAATGCTCGACATGGCAAGCTTGATGGAATACCATGTACGAATTATTGTTTCCATAAATGATGATGCATTATGCATAATGGAAATGCATGTCTATACATGGAATGTGGATAATAACAAGATTAAAATGAAACAAGATACACCCTGAGGATCCAAGCCCATAGTGCAATTGGCACTAACGAGGTGTTTTAATATAAGGAGCAAAGAACGTCCTTATATGAGGAGCAAAGAGAGTCATCTCGAGTACGTACTCCACAAGGCACTACGGTGCAGATAGACTACGAGGTTTCCATGGACCTCTAGCCAGACACGTTAATAATAATACAATATGGTTACATGATGGATCATGAGCATGCAAATGACTGCATGATGATACCTAAATCACATGATAGTGATGATACATGATATTGATGATACACGAATCACATGATAGTGATGATACATGATATTGATGATACATGAATCACATGATATTGATGATACATGATCTATATGATACATGATACATGAAGTTTATGATAGTTACTATAGGAATTATATGAAAATGATGATACATGGTATACATGATGTTAATGATACTTGATATACAAATGATTACATGATATAAGCATGACCATGAGATGATACATGATATTAAGAAAGTATGATATATATGATGAAAATCATGAAAATGATATATGAAATTTATGGGATATTAGATACATGATAATCATGATCATTATGTTATGCTATTACGCAAATATTTTAGGATGAAAGCATGTCCATGACAGAGAATATGTTATACAATATTAAGATGAATTATATAATAGTCATAATACATGACTCATGTACATTGTGATATACTTGCCTTGTCGTAGAGAAATATGAAATGCACTCTTATATGAAGTATTATATATCATCACTTTAAGTGTAAATAAATAAGTTTTATTGCCTCACTAAGTTCGTACTTGGCGTGTGTTTTATTTCACACGTAGGTTCTTCAGATCAAAATTTTCAAGAAGGAGCCACTCATTTGGAAATCAAGTTATCGGTAATTGAAAGTACGCACATCTTTAAAATAGTTTGGAACTAGTGGGCATGTAGTTATATTTTCAAGAAAACTGTTTTGCAAGCTTTAAAGTATATATTTTCGAACTATGATAGTACAAGAATACATGGAGTATGAAAATGAAACAATGTTACTAGTAAGGTAAAAGTATAATGGTTTAACAGAACTTGAATCTTATCTTTCAGAATTTTTATAATCAAGAAAGGGTCTAGGCAACAAGCAACGTTTTCACCCTGAATAATATTTTCTTTTAAATAATTAAATTTTATGTTTTATAAACCAATTCAGGGTTAAAACTAGCTACAATTGTCTAGAATTGTTTTAAGTTGAAATTTATGGAAAAATGCTTTTTTTTGAAGAGATTTAAAAAAATTCAGTATATGTTTTTAGTAGCATCTGTAATGTATATTCGTATTACGGATTTTCGTACAGGTAACACCGAGTTGAAGCCCGGTTTTAGCCCAATTTGAAACCCTAAAATTCAAAACTTTAAATCCCCAATATAACATTGTGGGATTTTTGATTCCTAAACCCTAATCTTTCGATTACTCATTTCTTTTCAAAACCTAAATTTTTGGACTCAATTGATCAAATTCAAGGTGTGGTCGACTAAATCAATTGTTAATATAGGAATTATAAGAGTATGATATGACGGTGTCAAATTCGCGACTTTTAGAAAATGTTGGTACTTCATGAAGATGATAAATAGAATTTTCTTACTAGAAACGAAAAATATTTTAAATATTAGAATTTCAAATAAGAAAGAGATGCATCACTAATGATAACACCAGTTAATCGCTTTAACCAGTGGAAACGTTTCTCTAGTAACATGGTCATCAACAACACTTATGTGGCTGAATGAAAGAAAAAATGAAAATGAAAATTTCCAAAACTTGCGGTTTTAAAAACGGTTGGAGCAACCAAGTGAATAAGGCGGCCAAAAATATGGGTTTTTAGTCCGTTAATAGTATTTTACGCATAAAAAAGGAATAGAAAAAACGTTTTCCTTATATAAGGTGTTAGAACATAAATACCAAGACATATCCATCAACAATCCATCAACAAGTTTACCTCTTATTAAATAGACTTTAATATTTGAATCATACATCAATATTCATTTGCATCAACACCTGATGATTTTAGACTATGTCTAAACCTGTTATCAATACACATATATGTCACATCAATAATGATATTGAACAATCTGATCTAAATTGAAAGTTTCTTCTTTCGCATCCGATTCAAGCTTATTACAATGTCTAAGAGCAACGGTGAAAGCAGAGGCAAGTGGATGTGCCCTGACACAAACCATTTCCCTTTGGTGGGAATTTGCGAACGCACCCTCTATTGCGTAAATTATTTGTGCATTTTGGAAGCACAAACGGAAGGACACATG
Source organism: Hibiscus mutabilis (assembly GCA_019671005.1). Lineage (NCBI taxonomy): Eukaryota > Viridiplantae > Streptophyta > Magnoliopsida > Malvales > Malvaceae > Hibiscus > Hibiscus mutabilis. The sequence continues at coordinate 8,421,803 of CM033752.1, read as the reverse complement.
TTCTCCCTGAACTCTGCGCCATTATCTCATTTCCTGAATTTACATAGTTATAACAAAATAAAATGAATTCATTTCAAAACCCAGATTTCTTAAAAAGACCACAATAATAGATAAAAATCCAAGGGTTGATTTGGATTTTTACCAGTAGCAATGAGGAGGAGAACAACAATAACGATGGCTAAATTGTTTGAATTATTCATGGATCAATGTCTTCCTTTTGTACGACTAATATGGGGTTGATATTTTAGTATGTATAGAAAAACCTGTAATTTATCTACTCTAAAAATTACCTTTTAAAGATACAAGATTACCAAGATACTCACCTAAGTGAAGTAAGATTGCCTATCACAGTTGAGACAACTTTTACCGTTGTTCGATTTAGTTGTAGTTGTATGGAAGGAAAGTTATATTCACGATTGATTTAGTTTCTATGTTTGTTTGGGTTAAGTTAGACTAAACGAAATATTAACATACAAAAAATTATATGAATTTATGATATTTCAAATATGATGAAAATATAACATATTTTAAAATAATATTTACATATAAGATATCATCCACCATCAGTCAAATGTTGACAAAACACACCACGTGATACCTTAATCCCGACCCAGCCTCATTTTATCACTGAAGTATCTCACCGAATTTTTGTACAGGTAACACTGAGTTGAAGCCCGATTTTAGCCCAATTTGAAACCATAAAATTCAAAATTTTAAATCCCCAACATAACATTGTGGAATTCTCGATCCCTAAACATTAATCTTTGGATTACTCATTTCTTTTCAACACCTAACGTTTTGGACTCAATTGATCAAATTCAAGGTGTGGTCGACTAAATCAATTGTTACTAAAGGAATTATATGAGTCTGATATGAGGGTGTCAAATTCGCGACTTTTAGAAAATTTTGGTACTTCATGAAGATGATAAATAAAATTTTCTTACTAGAAACGAAAAATATTTCAAATATTAGAATTTCAAATAAGAAAGAGATGCATCACTGATGATTACACCAGTTCTAGTACATTGGTCGTCAACAACACTTATGTGGCAGAATGAAAGAAAAAATGAAAATGAAAATTTTCCAAAACTTGCGGTTTTAAAAACGGTTGGAGCAACCAATTGAATAAGGCGGCCAAAAATGTGGGTTTTTAGTCCGTTAATAGCATTTTACCCATACAAAAGGAATAGAAAAAATGCTTTCCTTGTATAAGGTGTTAGAACATAAATACCAAGAGATATCCATCAACAATCTATCTTTCAATTTTAATTTTTCATACCCGATAAAGTCATACAGGTTTACCTCTTATTAAATAGATTTTAATATTTGAATCATACATCAATATTCATTTGTATCAACACATGCTGATTTTTAGACTATGTCTAAACCTGTTATCAATACACATATATGTCACTTCAATAGTATTATTGAACAATCTGATCTAAATTGAAAGTTTCTTCTTTCGTATCCAATTCAAGCTTATTACAATGTCTAAGAGCAAGGGTGAAAGCAGAGACAAGTGGATGTGCCCTGACACAATCTATTTCCATTTGGTGGGAATTTGTGAACGCACCCTCTATTGCATAAATTGTATGTGCATTTTAGAAGCGCAAACGGAACGACACATGTTCTTCTTGTACTCTGCGCCATTATCTCATTTCCTGAATTTATATAGTGTAAAACCTATGTTTGATTTTGATATAAAAAATTGTTTAAGGACTAAATTGTAAAGGAAAATAAATTTTTAAGTATTCAAAAGTCTCACAAAATGACAATAAAAAGTTTTCCAAAGTTATAAACTTAAACCCAAAAATTTCCTAAGTGTTTCAAGCCAAAAATACACAAATACGCCCAGGCGTATCGATACAGCCCTTGGTGTTTCGATACGGTTTTTAGCTACTAGAATTTATTTTTGAAATGCGTACTGATACGGCTTAGCCTGTTTCGATACGGCCATCATCTGGGTAAACATTTTAAGAGTAGCGTTCCGATACAGATAACACCCGTTTTAATACGGCTTGAAATATGGGTTTAAGAGATTTACACTCGTAGCGATACGGTACACTATGTTTCAATACGGTTTGAAATTTGGATTTAAAGAAATTTCAATACGTATCAATACGGTTAACCCCATACCGATACGGTTTCTTAAGATCTTCAAAGATCCTTGCATTAAATTTTTTGACCATTGTTTGTCAGTTATTGGAATCCTCAAACTTTAAATTTTGGTTAACCATACCGATACACGCCTATGCGTATCAATACGCTTTTTTTTACCCAAGATTCCAGTGAGCAAAATCTGTACCGATACGGCCTTTCCGTTTTGATACACCCCTATTTAACACTATGATCGTTTCGATACGGCCTCCCGCGTATCGATACGACTTGTACAACGACTATATTTTTGTTGTAACAGGTATCGATACGGGCCTTCGTGTACTGATACGAGCCTTCACCAAACAGCATTTACTGCGGGAAAGATGGTCCCCCAACGGCTCTATTGATGACTTCAACCACCCAAACGGTTAGAATTCAATAAGGGGGTATAAATACAAGTCCCCAATGCTACAACAACAACTAATGAACCTAGATTGAACAACATTCAAGTATTCAAGCAATAATCCAACCCTTGTGTTCTTAGAGTCAAATCTTTGTACCCAACTTGTGTTCTTCATTGTAATATTTTATTTCAAGTTTGAGGTTGAGTGTTCTTGTAATTTTGGGCAAATATTTACCTTGTGAGGTCATTTTCTCTTTGCCATTTTCTTTCTTGTAAAAGAGTGATCTTTGATAAAGCTTTGGGTAGAAAGCTTTGATCGGTTGTAACGGTTGCCTCCTTAGCCTAGAAAATGGGAAGAATTTCATAGTGAAATTGGTTGAAAATCCTTAGTAGGAAGCTAAGGTAGTGGATGTAGAGCTTGTTAGAAGCTTGAACCACTATAAATCATTGTGTCTCATTGTCCATCATTTCGAATTGCTTCTATACTTTTCAAAAAAACCAATTCACCACCTCTTGGCCAACATCTACATTGATTGATCATCCTAACAATTGGTATCAGAGACACACTCAACCGAAGGTCTAACAACCATTGAGGCGATCATAGAAGGTGATTCAATCAATCGACATATCAGTCGTGGCTTCTACTTCCGGCAATATGTACGAGTCTCAATCCATCACTAGACCCCCTTCTTCAATAGAGACAACTATCAATATTGGAAGAACCGAATGAGGTTGTTTATTAAATCCAACGATTATCTCCTATGAGACGTAATCGAAGACAGTCCATCAATTCCAATAAAGCAAGAATGAGAGAGACAAGTTCCCAAGGCCAAGCATGAAATGACGAATGAAGAAAGAAAGAAGTTATAAATAAATGATAAGGCCTTGCACATGCTCTTTTGTGCACTTGAACCCGACAAATACGCAAAGATGTCCTCATATACGAGTGCAAAGTAGGTGTGGGACAAGCTAGAGACCACCTATGAAGGTACCAACGATGTTAAAAAGACCAAGATTAGACTCATCAATCTAAGCTACGAAAATTTCAAGATGGAGCTCGATGAGAGCGTCACCAAGATGTTCGATCACTTCTCTGTCATTGTAAATGGTCTCAAGGGGTTCAGAGAAGTCATTCCCGATGACAAGCTTGTTCGGAAGCTCTTATATTATTTTTTTCGAGTCATGTGATGGGAAGAGGATGACCATCATCGAGGTAAAGGACTTGAAGACCTTGAAGCTCGATGCTCTTGTGGGTTCTCTCCTAACTCATGAGATAATGAAGAAAGGAAGAGAGGAATAAAAGAAGAAGGAGGAAATGAAAGTCAAGAAGAAGGAAATAGAGAAGAAGAAGATGGGAATCGCTTTCAAAGCTTCACAAGAAGAGAGTGATTCGAGTGAAGAAGAAGACGAAGAATTGGCTATAATAGCCAAACAATTCACTCGCCTCATGAGATCTAATCGAAGAAGAAAATTCAACCGTATAAGGGATCTCAAGAACAAGAACAAAGAAGAAGAGAATGATCCGATTGTGTACTATGAATGCAAGAATCCAGGGCACATCAAAGTCGATTGCCCTCAACTCAAGAAGAAGGGCTTCGAGAAGAAAAAGAAGCACAAGGCCCATGTAACCACTTGGAGCGATGAAGAGTCTTCAAATGATGAGGAGCACGAAGTTGCCAACCTTTGTCTCATGGCCTTTGAGGAGGATCCAAATGTAACCTCTAGCTCATTAAATAATCTTACATATGATGAATTATTTGATGATTATAATGAGTTACAAGAGGCTTATGACGAATTGGTTGAGAAGTATAAGGAATTCGTTTTGAAAAATAAGAAAACTATCATTGGTTTAAAAAACCAAAATGATTCCTTATCTAAAACCAATTCGGAACTCGAAAAGAATGTTTGTGATTTAAAAGATAATCAAAAGTATTTTGAACAAGAAAATGTTGATTTAAATAACTTTCTTTCCGAATTGAAAGATCATTACCTCAAGGAGGTAAATAATCTCAAAGCTTCCTTAAATAATGTTGGGAAATCAAATTTTGAAAAAGGACAAACTTCAAAACCCAACTATGTTAAAAAGAACTTTGGCAACCACAAACAAAGAGGCTTCCAAATAACCTCTAAAGGTAAGAGAATTAGAAGTGTTTGGGTTCCTAAGGAACTCGTCACTTCTAACAATCTTAAGGCTGTTGCATCTTGGATTCCCAAGGGAACCAAGTATTTAGGAGCTAATACTCATGGACCCAAAATGATTTAGGTATCAAAAATCAAGAATTAATCTTTGTTTGTAGGGGGAGCATTGCTACAAGGCCAAAGCTTCAAGTGCAAATTCATGGTTCTTTGATAGTGGATGCTCAAGACATATGACCGGCGACAAGAGTAGATTCGTAGAACTTGAACTAAAAAGTAAAAGATTGGTGACATTTGGTGACGACTCCTCCGTACTTATTGAAAATGTTCTATATGTCAATGGTCTAAAACATAATCTTTTAAGCATTAGTCAATTTTGTGACAAAGGTTTCAATGTTGTTTTTGATTCTAATGGTTGCAAAATTTTAAACATTGAAACAAATAAATTTGCGCTTGTGGGTCATCGCATAAGAAACATATACATGGTGCATCTAGATGACATACACATTTCTCATGCATGTTTTGTTGCAAATGATGAGCATGATTCATGGTTATGGCATAGAAAATTAGGGCATGCAAGCATGAGTGTTTTGGAAAAATTGGTTTCAAAAGATATAGTTAGAGGTTTGCCTAAAATAAAGTTTTCAAATGATAAAATTTGTGATGTTTGTGCAAAAGGCAAACATAAAAGAGCTTCTTTAAAACCTATTAATGATGTTTCAACTAGTAGAGTTTTACAATTGATCTATATGGATCTCTTTGGTCCTATTAGAACTACTAGCTTGGGTGGAAAATCATATGCATATGTTTTAGTTGATGATTACTCTAGATACACATGGGTTTTGTTCTTAAGTACCAAAGATGAGGCTTTAGAAAAATTCATCACATTTTCAAAAATTACTCAAAATGACATTGGTCCAACATTTCTCACATTTGAAGTGATCATGGGACCGAATTTCAAAATCTAGGTTTTGAGGATTTTTGTAACTCAAATGGTATTAGCCACAATTTTTCAGCCCCTAGAACACCTCAACAAAATGGGGTTGTTGAAAGGAAAATAGAACTTTAGAGGAAATGGCTAGAACCATGCTTTGTGAAAATAATTTGCCAAAATACTTTTGGGCGGAAGCCACTAATACATCTTGTTATATCATAAATAGAGTAACGATTAGGCCTATTTTGAAGAAAACTCCTTATGAGATTTTAAAATCCAAAAAGCCTAACATTAGCTATTTTCAACCTTTTGGTTGTAAAAGTTTAATTTTAAACAATGGAAAAGATAATCTAGGCAAATTTGATGCTAAAAGTGATGAAGCTATTTTTATAGGTTATTCTTTAAACTCTAAAGCCTATCGTGAATTAATAAAAAAACCTTAGTTGTTGTGAAGAGTCTATTCATGTGGTTTTCGATGATAACCTCCTTCCGAGGAAGTATTCTTGTGATGATGATGATGATGATGTAGGGATTTTTTAAGCCAATGATGGTGGACAAATATCAAAGGTGGATGAAGTTCCAACCAAAGAGGAAGAAGCACAAGATCCACCTCTAGAAGCCTTGGGAGACATGAATCTAGAGGAAAAGGAAGTGAGCTATCCAAGAGAGTACAACTATGTCAAAGGTGGTGAGATTTTGGGTGATCCATCTAAAAGGGTAACCACTAGGCTTTCTCTTAAAAATGCATGTAATGTAGCATTTATCTCATGCATAGAGCCTAAGAATGTTAAATAAGCATTAAATGATGATTATTGGATAATGACCATGCAAGAGGAATTAAATCAATTTGAGAGAAGTCAAGTTTGAACATTAGTTGATAGGCATAGTAATAAATCTACTATAGAAACTAAATGGGTTTATAGAAACAAACTAGATGAGAGTGGTAACATAGTGAGAAACAAGGCTAGACTTGTTGCTCAAGGTTACACTCAAGAAGAGGGAATCGATTTTGATGAAACCTATGCACTTGTAGCTAGAATGAAAGCCATTAGGATGCTACTAGCATTTGCATGTTATCACAAATTTAAGCTTTTTCAAATGGACGTAAAAAGTGCATTTTAAATGGTTTTATTAATGAAGAAGTGTATGTAGAACAACCACCCGATTTTGAAGATCCAAATTACCCAAACCATGTTTTTAAACTTTCAAAAGCTTTATATGGTTTGAAACAAGCTCTTAGAGCTTGGTATGAGAGATTGTCAATTTTTTTAATTAAAAAAGGTTTTAATAAAGGAAAGGTGGATACTATACTCTTCATTAAAAGAATTGGCAAAGACATATTATTAGTTCAAATATATGTTGATGATATAATTTTTGGTTATACTAATGAAATGTTTTGCCAAGATTTTGCTAAGTTAATGCAATGTGAGTTTGAGATGAGCATGATGGGGGAGCTCTTATTCTTCTTGGGGCTCCAAATTAAGCAAAGGAAGAACGGCATCTTCATCAATCAAGCTAAGCACATCAAGGACATGTTCAAGAAGTTTGGCTTGGATAATGTGAAACCTCAAGCCACTCCAATGAATTCTTCCACAAAGCTTGACAAAGATGAATGAGGTAAGTATGTAGATTTAAAGCTTTATCGTTCTATGATTGGATCTTTGCTTTATCTTACCGCAAGTAGACCCGACATTATGTTTAGTGTTTGCTTGTGTGCTAGATTTCAAGCTAGTCCTAGAGAATCACACCTTATAGCCGTTAAGATAATCTTTAGGTACCTTAGAGATACACCTTGTTTAGGTCTTTGGTATCCTAGAAAGTCTTCCTTTAACCTACATGCCTTCTCGGATGCGAATTATGGGGATTGTAAGATAGATAGAAAAAGTACCTCCGGTACATGCCAATTCCTAGGTAGTATGCTCATACCTTGATTTTCTAGGAAGTAAAATAGCGTAGCATTATCTACCACTGAAGCCGAATATATATCCGTAGGAAGTTGTTGTGCTCAAGTCCTTTGGATGAAGCAACAACTCTTAGATTATGGAATTGATGTAAGTATCATCCCCATTAGGTGTGACAACACTAGTGCTATTTGTCTCACTAAGAATCTCATCCAACATTCTAGAACCAAACACATAGAAATAAGGCATTATTTCATTAGAGATCATGTCTTGTAAAATGATGTAGTTCTAGAATATGTAGACACCTTGAACCAATTAGCGGGTATTTTTACCAAACCATTAGACAAAGAGCGTTTTTGGTCTCTTAGGAGAGAGTTAGGTTTAACTAACCTCCCTTGAACCTTAGAGCCCCTTTTGGTCTTAAAAATATACTTAAATTTGTTTGATTGATTGCTTTTGTGATTTTGCTCCTATATACATATATGCTTGTTGCTAGGGGGAGTATGCATCTATTTATGCTCATACATGATGCTCTTATATCATTCACATGCATTTCAATTTGATTAGAATCGAATTTCTGAGCAACCTGCAGCCAAAATTAACATTTATGGCACATGCATATCGATACGGTGATCCTCGTATCAATACGGGTAGTTTATACATGTGTACTTGTACCGGTACATATAGCGTATCGAAACGGCCTCAGAAGTATTTCGGTGCTAGGTTCGAAACGCCACGTTGGCGTATCGATACGCGTTCACGCTGGGCTGTTTAAAGGGCATTAAAAGCTTTCCAACTTCAAATAAAACATATCTTCCTTTTTATTTCAAAACCCTAGCCGAAAATCCTCTATAAAAACCTCAAAATCCCTAATTTTTTTTCACACAATTCTTCAAAAATCTTGACCGCTTTTAGTTTTTGCATCAAACTCAAGCTACAATCATCAAGTTTGTGCATCTAAATCACTTCATTCATCCTTAATCTCAACTTCAAGGTATAAACCCTAACCTTTTTCTTTTTAATTTTTGTACATATTTTCTATCTGTTTTGTAATATATTAATGGATTTAGATCATATATAATATAGTTTTCAATATTTTTGTCAAAACCTTTTAAAATCCGAATTTTTTTTATTCGAATATAAAATTTTACCGTATATTTTTTAAAACTGTTTTTTCAAGTTTTTCTTTACCAAAAATTCTTTTATATTTGTATATATTTTTAAACTATATTGTATAGTTTTTTAACAATACCTTGACTATTGGATTAATTTCTAGATCGAATGTGTTGGTTTATGCATACATTGTTTTTGGTTTGATTTTGTTTTCAGATTATGGCCCCTAAGAAACGCGTACGAAAGGATATTGCCTCTAGTTCACGTTCTCCGTATCCTCTTCTCGATTATGTTGGTAATAGACCCAATATTACCCACATTTATCAAAACTGTTTTAATGAGCCTCAATATCCAAATGCCATGGAATATTTTAAAGAATTCCAAAGTTACAAAATTCGCCTCGAGCTTGTTACTTCAATTCCATTTTTATCCTCTGAAAGATTTAAATTCAAATATCTTCATTTAATGCACGATTGGAAATTTATGAGTTTTTTAAGTATACCCGAGATTTTATACAGAAATCTTGTTTTGATCTTCTATTCCAACGCTCGGTGTATTTTTAATGAAAATAAATCTTTGGTTGTTGCCATTGAATCCTACTTAATGGGTAAGAAATTTTGAATTGATTCAAGTGTTTTAGCAAACTTTTTGGGTCTTGAGGATACGAGAATAGATGATGAGGGTGCATTAAGACATGTCCTTAGTGGTTCGGTGACCGTTCTTAATGCCCATGACCGTATCTTGCATCTCATGATCACTTGGTGGTTTCGTCCATCTGTGGAAAATACTCTACCATCCTCCAAGTTGATGATTTTTGGCTTTGATGCTTTCGCGAAAAGTGGCGACCCAACCTTGCTCAGACTATGTTCGCCGATATCTCCTTCCTTGTTCAACATCGCCACACCACCTTGGTTACATCCTTTACATACGGTACGGTTTTGAGCTTTATCTTCCATAAGAAGGGTATTGATTGTTCATATGATCTTCTGGAACCTCTTAGGGATCCAATCAATGAGTGTTCTCTTCGTCGTGCCAAGTTCACCTATTTTAATGGAGAATGGGTCCGTAACACCAATCTTCCGAGAGGTGTTCCGCCTGAACCGGTGGAGGCTCTTCAAGAAGCTCTAGTTCAACAAGCTCCGATTGCCCAACCAAATCTTGAGGCTCTCATGACATACCTCAATGGGCAATTCACAAATTTGAACACCAACACTGCTTCTTTGCAATCAACCATGGATTTCGGGTTTACCGCTTTTTACACACACTTTACATCCTTGGAGGAAAGAGTAGCGGCTGTTGAAAATCGCCAAAAATCTATGGACATCACTCTTAACGCCTTTCATGGTGAATGGCACCAATCCCATGGACCTCCAGTTATGCATCTCATGGATATCATATTAGGATTTCAGTTATGCACCTTTATTTTATGTCTTTATGAACTCCTATGCTTTTTTTTATTTGATTTATGCTTTTAGAATTTGAGTTGGATTGAACTTTGTTGCTTGAACTATTATTTAAAGTTAAATGCTTATGTTGCTTATTTAATTGCTTGGAGTTGTTATTGTTCTCTTCTCTTATCCCTATTACTTTGATTTTGTTCTAACAAAAAGGGGGAGAAGTTTTAAAAAGCCAAAATTTTATAGCCTTAAATTAAGGGGGGTTTTCTAATACTTAAACATTTTCACTTTGGTTTTGTTATATCAAAAAAGGGGGGAGATTGTAAAACCTATGTTTGAATTTGATATAACAAATTGTTTAAGGACTAAATTGTAAAGGACAATAATTTTTTAAGTATTCAAAAGTCTCAAAAAATGACAAAAAAAGTTTCCCTAAGTTATAAACTTAAACCCAAAAATTTCCTAAGTGTTTCAAGCCAAAAATACACAAATACGCCCAGGCGTATCGATACATCCCTTGGTGTTTCAATACGGTTTTTTTTTACTAGAATTTGTTTTTGCAATGTGTACCGATATGGCTTAGCCCATTTTGATACGGCCATCATCTGGGTAAACATTTTAAGAGCAGCATTTTGATACGGATAACACCCGTTTTGATATGGTTTGAAATTTGGGTTTAAGAGATTTACACTCGTACCGATACGGTACACTATGTTTCGATATGGTTTGAAATTTGGATTTAAACGAAATTTCAATACGTATCAATACGGTTAACCCCGTACCAATACAGTTTGTCAAGATCTTCAAAGATCCTTGCATTAATTTTTTTGACGTTGCTTGTCGGTTATTGGAATCCTCAAAATTTAAATTTCAGTTTAACCGTACCAATACACCCTTATGCGTATTGATACGCTTTTTTACCCAAGATTCCAGTGAGCAAAATCCATACCGATACGGCCTTACCGTTTTGATACACCCCTATTTTAATACTATGATCGTTTCGATACGGCCTCCCGCGTATCAATACAACTTGTACAATGACTATATTTTTGTTGTAACATGTATCGATACGGGCCTTCTTGTACCGATACGGGCCTTCACCAAACAAAATTTATTGCAGGAAAAATGGTCCCCAACGGCTCTATTGATGACTTCAACCACCCAAACGGCTAGAATTTAATAAGGGGGTATAAATACAAGTCTCAAATGCTACAGCAACAACTAATGAACCTAGATTGAACAACATTCAAGTACTCAAGCAATAATCCAACCCTTGTGTTCTTAGAGTCAAATCATTGTAACCAACTTGTGCTCTTCATTGTAATCTTTTATTTCAAGTTTGGGGTTGAGTGTTCGGGTAATTTTGGGCAAATATATACCTTGTGAGGTCATTTTCTTTTTGCCATTTTCTTTCTTGTAAAAGAGTGATCTTTGCTCAAGCTTTGGGTAGAAAGCTTTGATCGGTTGTAACGGTTGCCTCCTTATCCTAGAAAAGGGGAAGAATTTCATAGTGAAATTGGTTGAAAATCCTTAGTATGAAGCTAAGGTAATGGACGTAGAGCTTGTTAGAAGCTTGAACCACTATAAATCATTTTGTCTCATTGTCTATCTTTTAGATTCACTTCCATATTTTTTAAAACAGCCAATTCACCCCCTCTTGGCCAACATAGACATTGATTGATCATCTCAACGCATAGTTATAACAAAATAAAAAGAATTCATTTTAAAACCCGAATTTCTTAAAAGGATCACAATAATAGATAAAAATGCAAGGATTGATTTGGGTTTTTACCAGTAGCAAGGGGGAGGAGAACAACAATAACGATGACTGACTTGTTTGAATTATTCATGGCTCAATTTCTTCCTTTTGTACGACTAATATGGGGTTGATCTTTTAGTATGTATAGTAAGACCTGTAATTTATCTACTCTAAAAATTACCTTAAAAAGATACAAGATTACCAAGATAATCACCTAAATTAAGTAAGGTTGCCTACCACTGTTGAGACAACTTTTACCGTTGTTCGATTTAGTTGTAGTTGTATGGAAGGAAAGGTATCTTCACGATTGATTTAGTTTCTATGTTTGTTTCGGTTAAGTTAGACTAAATGAAATATTAACATATAAAAAATTATATGAATTTATGATATTTCAAGTATGATGAAAATATAAAATATTTTAAAATATTATTTACATATAAGATATCATCCACCACCAGTCAAATGTTTACAGAACACACCACGTGACACCTTATTCCCGACCCAGCCAATTCGTAGGGTACAAAGTACCTCATTTTTTCACTGAAGTATCTCACCGAATTTTTGTAAGGTACCACTGAGTTTAAGCCCGATTTTAGCCCAATTTGAAACTCTAAAATTCAAAATTTAAAATCCCCAACATAACATTGTGGGATTTTCGATTCCTGAACCTTAATCTTTCGATTATTCATTTCTTTTCAAAACCTAACTTTTTTGACTCAATTGATCAAATTCAAGATGTGGTCGACTAAATCAATTGTTACTAAAGGAATTATATGAGTATGATATGATAGTGTCAAATTCAAGACTTTTTAGAAAATTTGGGTACTTCATTAAGATGATAAAGAGAATTTTCATACTAGAAACGAAAAATATTTCAAATATTAGAATTTCAAATAAGAAAGAGATGCATCACCAATGATTACACCACTTAATCGCTTTAACCAGTGGAAACATTTCTCTAGTAACATGGTTGTCAATATAACTTATGTGGCAGAATGAAAGAAAAAATGAAAATGAAAATTTTCAATACTTGCAGTTTTAAAACGGTTAGAGCAACCAAGTGAATAAGGCGGCCAAAAATGTGGGGTTTTAGTTTGTTAATAGTATTTTACCCATAAAAAAGGAATAGAAAAATGATTTCCTTATATAAGGTGTTAGAACATAAATGCCGAGAGATATCCATCAACAATCTATCTTTCAATTTTAATTTTTTGTACCAGATAAAGTCATACAAGTTTACCTTTTATTAAACAGACTTTAATATTTGAAACATACATCAATATTCATTTGCATCAACACGTGATGATTTTAGACTATGTCTAAACCTATTATCAATACACGTATTTGTCACATCAATAGTGATATTGAACAATCCAATCTAAATTGAAAGTTTCTTATTTCGCATCGTTCAAGCTTATTACAATGTCTAAGAGCAAGGGTGAAAGCAGAGACAAGTGGATGTGCCCTGACACAATCCATTTCCATTTGGTTGGAATTTGCGAATGCACCCTCTATTGCATAAATTATTTGTGCATTTTGGAAGCACAAATGGAATGACACAAGTTCTTCCTGAACTCTGCGCCATTATCTCATTTCCTGAATTTACATAGTTATAACAAAATAAAAAGAATTCATTTCAAAACCCAAATTTCTTGGAAGGACCACAATAATAGATAAAAATGCAAGGATTGATTTGGGTTTTTACCAGTAGCAAGGAGGAGGAGAACAACAATAACGATGGTTGACTTGTTTGAATTATTCATGGCTCAATTTCTTCCTTTTTTACGACTAATATGGGGTTGATCTGTTAGTATGTATAGAAAGACCTGTAATTTATCTACTGTAAAAGTTACCTTTAAAGAGACAAGATTACCAAGATAATCACCTAAATTAAGTAAGATTGCCTATCATAGTTGAGACAGGTTTTAACGTTGTTCCATTTAGTTGTAGTTGTATGGAAGGAAAGGTATCTTCACGATTGATTTAATTTCTATTTTTGTTTTCAGTTAAGTTAGACTAAACGAAATATTAACATATAAAAAATTATATGAATTTATGATATTTCAAATATGATAAAAAAATAAAATATTTTAAAATAATATTTACATATAAGATATCATCCACCATCAGTCAAATGTTGACAAAACACACCACGTGACACCTTAATCCCGACCCAGCCAATTCGCAGGGTACAAAGTACCTCATTTTTTCACTAAAGTATCTCACCGAATATTCGTACAAGTAACACCGAGTCGAAGCCCAATTTTAGCCCAATTTGAAACCCTAAAATTCAAAATTTAAAATCCCCAACATAACATTGTGATTCCCAAGCCTTAATCTTTCGATTACTCATTTCTTTTCAAAACCTAACTTTTGGACTCAATTGATAAAATTCAAGGTGTGGTCAACTAAATCAATTGTTACAAAAGGAATTATATGAGTATGATATGACAGTGTCAAATTCGCGTCTTCTAGAAAATTTTGGTACTTCATGAACCAGAAATGAAAAATGTTTCAAATATTAGAATTTCAAAAAAGAAAGAGATGCATCACCAATGTTACTCCAGTTAATCACTTTAACCAGTGGAAATGTTTCTCTAGTAACATGGTCGTCAACAAAACTTATGTGGCAGAATGAAAGAAAAAATGAAAATAAAAAGTTTCCAAAACTTGCAGTTTTAAAAACAGTTGGAGCAACCAAGTGAATAAGGCGGCCAAAAATGTTGGTTTTTAGTCCAGTAATAGTATTGGACCCATAAAAATGGAATAGAAAAAACGCTTTCCTTATATAAGGTGTTAGAACATAAATACCGAGAGCTATCCATCAACAATCTATCTTTCAATTTTAATTTTTCGTACCAGATAAAGTCATACAAGTTTACCTTTTATTAAATAGACTTTAATATTTGAATCATACATCAATATTCATTTGCATCAACACCTAATGGTTTTAGACTATGTCTAAACCTGTTATCAATAAACATATTTGTCACATCAATAGTGATATTGAACAATCCGATCTAAATTAAAAGTTTCTTCTTTCGCATCTGATTCAAGCTTATTACAACATCTAAGAGCAAGGGTGAAAGCAGAGACAAGTGGATGTGCCCTGACACAATCCATTTCCATTTGGTTGGAATTTGCAAACACATCCTCTATTGCATAAATTATTTGAGCATTTTGGAAGCATAAACAGAATGACACAAGTTCTTCCTGAACTCTGTGCCATTATCTCATTTCCTGAATTTACATAGTTATAACAAAATAAAAAAGAATTCATTTCAAAACCAAAATTTCTTGGAAGGACCACAATAATAGATAAAAATGCAAGGATTGATTAGGGTTTTTACCAGTAGCAAGGAGGAGGAGAACAACAATAACGATGGCTGACTTGTTTGAATTATTCATGGCTCAATTTGTTCCTTTTGTACGACTAATATGGGGTTGATCTTTTAGTATGTATAGAACGACCCGTAATTTATCTACTCTAAAAATTACCTTTTAAAGATACAAGATTACCAAGATAACCATCTAAATTAAGTAAGATTGCCTATCATAGTTGAGACTACTTTTACCGTTGTTCGATTTAGTTGTAGTTGTACGGAAGGAAAGGTATCTTCACGATTGATTTAGTTTCTATGTTTGTGTCGGTTAAGTTAGACTAAACGAAATATTAACATATACAAATTATATAAATTTATTATTTTTTCAAATATGATGATAATATAAAATATTTTAAAATAATATTTACATATAAGATATCATCCACCATAAGTCAAATGTTGACAGAACACACCACGTGACACCTTATTCCCGACCTAGCCAATTTGCAGGGTACAAAGTACCTTATTTTTTCCCTGAAGTGTCTCACCTAATTTTCGTACAGGGAACACTGAGTTGAAGCCCAATTTTAGCCTAATTTGAAACCCTAAAATTCAAAATTTAAAATCGCCAACATAACATTATGGGATTTTCGATTCCTATTCCTTAATCTTTCGATTACTCATTTCTTTTCAAAACCTAACATTTTGGACTCAATTGATCAAATTCAAGGTGTGGTTAACTAAATCAATTGTTACTAAAGGAATTATATGAGTATGATATGACAGTGTCAAATTCGCGAGTTTTAGAAAATTTTGGTACTTCATGAAGTTGATAAATAGAATTTTCTTACTAGAAACGAAAAATATTTCAAATATTAGAATTTTAAATAAGAAAGAGATGCATCACCGATGATTACACCAGTTAATCGCTTTAACCAGTGGAAATGTTTTCTCTAGTAACATGGTCGTCAACAACACTTATGTGGCAGAATAAAAGAAAAAATTAAAAAAGAAATGTAACCCTCTAGACCAGGCTATGCGTCACACTTGATTCTAGAATGTCATATTAGGGTCACAAGAGCGACCCACAACAAAAATACAGAGAAAAGAAGAAAAAAATATTTTTCTTTAAATACATTAAAAATTGTGAAACAAACTTCTGTTCAAAATACCATTTCAGATATCATCTAAACATATAACAATAGTTCAAAAATATTTAATATAGACAGTAACATAAAACAACACCCGACATACATGCCCACTAACTATACCAGTACCACACTCCAAAAGCAACGCCAAGAGAACTCTAAACACTAATGTCGGACACTACCATGATAGATTTCTTCTACCCTGCGATGGTAAAAAAACGTGAGATTGGGATAGCTCAGTAATACCAACTGATGTTATAGGCACAAGAAGGTAATTGGCAAAGCAATACTAACATGATGATCCAAGCTACAACAGGTTCCATTCAAGATATTGTTAATCGTAACATCAATATGCTTAGGTAATAGGATTGTTCTTTATCTGATCACCTGAGTACCAGACAAGATGCCTAAAGTCTGAAAAATCAGATGAGATGCATATTACGAAAGTTGGACTGTGAAAATTTGTGTATTTCATTAATTGTAGATTGAGAGCATACAAAGAATTTTAGTCTTTAGTAATTTAATTTAGTAGGGTAGAGTTATAATGTAACACCCCTAATAATTTTTCGTTATATTAATAGGGTTAAAAAAGAGATAGGAAAGGAGGATTTGCAGCCAAGGGGGTTTGAACCCGTGACCTTGGCTGCGTAAACTGCGTTGTGCGGTTGTACTAATAATGATACGCAATCAGTGCAAGTATACACATAGAACAAGTAATAAAGTGATGAGTAAGATTGTATCCACAGGGATTGGAGGTATTTCAAGTGAGGTTTAAGCACGCAAAACATAAACTGAATATTGAATGAATGAGTTGATATGAGCAAATGAAAGAAATGTTGTAGCAAAATAGTGTAATAACAACTAGAGCAATATGATAAGACTTCAAATGTCCTCACACGTGCAGAAGCTCTCGTGAATGACTAACAATTTCCATCTTATAAGACACTCGACATAGCTTCCTTAGGTGCTTATAAACTATCTCTAGAAAGAAACTAGCAGCAGGAACACTACGGCAATACCTCTCAGTGTGGACCTTAGCAAGCTACTAACCCTAAGGTTCTACTCCTTTTAGTCGTGAAACTCTATCCTTATCTCTAAGGTGAGTTAGGGTTCTACCTCTCAGCATCAAACCCCACTATCCACGTATATCTAAGCTTAAATCTATCGACCATTAAGCATCTCGCAAGGGTAACGGCTAACTCTCGAAAGCTCTTACAAACCCAAGGCAATAAAACAGCGAACAAAGCATCAATGAAACTGGAAAATGCTAAAACATTCATTCAAACAGAAAACATAATCATTCACAATAATCCCAAGCTACTTAAAATCAGTTCATGGCTGAGTACATAACATCCAAAATCATTCGTTTAATACAACCCATTTCAAAATAAAAATGTAAGAGCAAAAAGTAACTAAGAGTAGAGGAAACTCCCAAGCCGCCTTGGACTGACGTGAACCACTCAAAGCTTGTTGCTTCTCTCAAATGCCAGCAAAAACTTCCCTTGGAGCTTCAATAATGGAGGAACCCAAAACTGAGGAAGAAGGAGGGCAGCCGCCTTTTTCTTCTCTCTTTCTTAGCTCACCAATCACTTTTTCCAGCCCCCTTTTAATGTGGGTGTCCTTTCCTTTATATAGTGGGGGCTCCTAGGGTTTTGTGCCTTTAATTCCTTGTGTACCCTAGGGAATATTCCCTTCATATGTGTGACACACCTGGCTAGTGGAATCACGTGTGGGGGCAGTGAAATATCTTCATTTTTGTCTTTTTATGCACCCAGAAATGCTGTGGCAAAATTTCCTTTCCCAACAGAGCTCATTTGCTCACCTGCACATTATCACCACAAAAACAAACCTTTCTCAAAGCAGCACCAATTTCACAAATATTTAAAACAACCAAGCAAACACCACCGAATACAACTAAATGAACTAAATGCAGATAGATGCGATGAAATGAGCTTGAAAACAACCAATAAACTAAGTAAAAAGGCATGAAATGTATACTTTTTACAAAGTTATCACACCCCCAAACTTAAGCTATTGCTTGTCCTCAAGCATTGAGTAGACATGATCAAAGAAAATGCTACGGCAAAAATCAGCTCAAGAAAGTGCTATGGAAAAATTTTAGTCCTCAGAAATATGGGCCTCAACACGCAAGACAGTTTTAAGATTTTAAGAGCTTTTCCTTAAGACAATATCATTTTTATGTGTGTGTGTAATTGCATTCAATCTATGCTTAACAGAGTTAGAAAAATTTTAGGGAAGTTCACTATTATACCCTAGTAATTGTTAATCAATTAAGCACACATTTACTCCCATATTCTAACTCTTTTCTCTCTTTTTTTGAAACTGCTTCAAAGGGAGTCAGCTCATCACAACTACTGTCCTTAACTCTAGATGAATATGGAGCAAACATTTCATCCCTGAGCTAGTAAGTAGAGTTATCCCGTGACTACTTTCATTCACTTATTTGCCATTTTTGCCATTTATTTAAACACAGTATCCAGGCAAACAACGCAAAGAGGAGTGTCCCTCTACAGATATGCCGAAGCACTTATTTACAATTCAACATATTCAATAAGCACATGGGAGTCTAATAAATCCTTTAATGCTTTTATTTAACAGTTAAGTTCATTCAGATCATTTATACTAAGGCATGAAAGAGATTTTCCTAAAAAATTTATAACGATCTTAAGCATAGAGAACATGCAATCGTGTAGGAGTTCAATCAAAAAGCATCAAGCCCTAAAGTCAGTTCTACCAATCTCAATGGTCATGTACATTCAAATAATCTATAGCCATAAAAATTAAATACGCATCATCAGATATCCTTAATTTATTCATAAAAACTATCTTTAAGCTAAATAAAATGCCATAGCAGAAATTGTTCATAACTACAAATGCAAATGACTAACTATGAACACTACCTCCCCCAAACTTGAAGAAGGCATTGTCCTCAATGAATGAAAATTAGCAAAAACTAAACTAAATGCAATGCAATGCAAGGTACCTTGACTAACTCTACTTTGATGGTGGTTGGGTTGTCTTGTGCGCCATATGCTTGACGCGCCTTTTCTTTAATGTAGAGGTGTCGCGATTTGTTGTGGCATTATGGTAGAAGAGACATCATCATTCATCTCATTGTTCGTACTAGCAGCGAATAGTCTTCGTCCTTAGTAGATTCTGCATCCATGGGGGCTTTACCCTTGTCCACATGTTTGGGAATCTGTTTTGCTAAAAAAACTAATGTTAAAATTAAACAATAAAGAGATAAAGCAAAGAAGAAACAAACAAACAAACAAACGAAACACAAATTGCTATAGCAGAATTTAGAGAGGGTTGAAGGGATGCAAACTCTCAAACATCGTAAATTGATGTTGCCATTTTGTCACGTTCGATTGGAGCACTAGTATAGACCAAAATGCCCCACGCATATAACAGTTCCACCTTTAATATATTTTGCATGGGCATTTCGTGTCTTCCGTATAAGTTCGCCATCTCTTGGCATCAATCACAAGATTTATAAAAATCTTGGGTATCATTGAAGAGAGTAGGCCAATAGAACTCAGATTGTAGGACCTTTGCAGCATTCTTTTCTCCTCCAAAATGCTCTCCACGTGAAGCTGAATGGCAGTGTAGGATCTCTTTTTGCTTTTCTTTAGGGATTCATCTTCTATTCATTTGGTCAGCACGTGCTTTGAAGAGGTAGGGGTTATCCCAATGATAGTAAGGAACATCGTGCATGAACTTGTTCTTTCCTTGGCTATTCAAATTAGGAGGAAAAATACCACTAACGAGAAAATTGGCAATGTCAGTATACCATGGAATTGCCACAACAATTAATAATTTCTCATCAGGGAATTCTTCCTTAATCTCTATTTCATTCCTTAGTTCTTTTATAATTTCTAGCCTAGAAAGATGACCAACTACTTGGTTTTCAGTGCCTTTCAAATTAGTAATGGTCCAACTTAAAGCCTTTTTATGTTGAGATAAAATATGAATCAAACTAATCTCTTGCTCAGGCTTAAGATTACCATCATTAGTCACAAGAAAAGTTTCATTGGAACCCAAATAAACATGCTTAAGATATAAAGGTAAGGGCTTTAGTTCTAAAGTGGGTGGGTGCTCAAATAAGGGTTTAGCGAGACTAAATTCAGCAAAATCTAAGGGTTCAAATTACATACTTGGTCTAGCTATAAGTGAGCTGGATTATTTCAGCTCCCTTGGATATTCTTTGAGCTCATTTTCGTCTTCTTCATCAAGCTTCAAGTAACCATTATTGTGCAAAAAATTACTGCAGCAAAATTCTGCAGCTTCCTTTTCCATCATAGATTCTACATCTTGAAGCGATTGACACTCTTTAGAATCATCACCATATTTGAAAGTGTTGAAGACATTGATAGTTACCCTTTGGTCATCCACTCCTGCTGGTGGGGGGTTATCTTCTGCTGTGGCAATATTTTGCATGTCATCATTGGGTGAGTCCTCTTGCAACTGAGATTCTGCATACACAATCTCGTGGTTGGGTTCTCTGAGTGCCTCCCCCCAAACTTAGCTTCTTTGGTGATCTGGGTGCCACTCTTTAAGGTGAATGCACTACATTCCTCCTTGCCTTGAGTTTTAGTGACTTCAGTATCACTAGATAGACTACCCTAAGGTTGAGTGTGTTAAGCTTGCGCAATTTGGCCTACTTGGGTTTCCAAAGCTCTCAAAGACAAACTATGACTTTGTACCAATGCTCCTTGGCTTTTGATAGACGCAATGTGGTCTTGAAATAAAGCCTTCATAGTTGTCATAAAGTCTTGAAAAGTAGCTTCCAAAGAGTTGTTGTTCGAGGAAGATGTTAACCCCTTGTTAGTATTTTGCCACGACATATTTTGCTAAAAACCTAGGGGTTCAGTCAGATTTTGTTGTCCATTTGAGCTGCTAGAATTGTTTGTGCCTTTATTCCCCCAAGAAAGATTATGATGTTGACGCCATCATGGGTTATATGTGTTCGAATAGGGGTTGTGGTTGTTCCTATTGAAGTTCCCCACGTAGTTGGTAGACTCATGGTTTTCTAGGCATTCACTCATATGATGATTTCCATCACAACGAACACAAGTAGTTGCTACATTCACTTTCTTCACCTCATTAGGACGTTGGAGATTTTTCAACATATTTATAATGGCTGACAATTGAGCTAAAACAGATTCATTGGCATCAAGCTCACGTTTCCCATGAGTTTTTCTTTCCGTTCTAAGTCTTGAAGTGGGAAATTGGTAGTCATTGTTTGCTATCCTATCAAGGATATCAAATGCTTCTTCAGGTGACTTGTCCAGCAAAGTGCCATTTGTTGAAGCATCCAGCATCATTCTCGTTGGAGCATTTACACCATGGTAGAACATTATAACTTGCATCCAATCGTGGAATCCGTGATTCAAACATTTGTGAAGTAGTCCCTTGTATCTATCCCAACACTCATACATAGATTCATCATCAGCTTGATGAAAGGAAGCAATGTCATTCCTTAGTTGAGTGGTTATGTTGGGTGGACTGTACCGCAGCAAAAAGCCCTTGCAGAAATCTGGCCATGACTCCATGAAACCAGCGAGCACTCCACTCAACCATGCTCGTGCTCGATCATGCAATGAATAAGGAAATAACTTGAGCTTCAACACATCTTCATGCACACCTTGCTTTCGAAAAGAGTCACACACCTCCAGAAAAGCACATATATGCTGCCTTGCGGCTTCATGAGGTGGACCACCAAATTGCCCAATGGAGTTCAACATGTTGAACATCATCGGTTTAAGTTTGAAGTGGGCTATAACTCCACGATTTGCTACAGCATTAGGATCCTGCACATTCTCAGCTGGTTGACCTACTTGGTTTTGAACTTCGTACATGGCTCTTTGTATACATCTTCTTTGATGAAAAAGGTGTTCGATTTCAAGAACGAAAGGTGATAATGGTTCTTCAGGTTTTCCTCGGATCATGCAACAGCACAACACCTGCAAAAAGGTAAACAAAAACAACAAATAAAGCTATATAAAAAAGAAGAAATAAAATGGTGCAAAAACTAAACTCAAAATAACCAATTGCCAATCCCCAGCAACAGTGCCAAAAACTTGTTGCGTTGTGCGGTTGTACTAATAATGATACGCAATCGGTAAAATTATACACATGGAACAAGTAATAAAGTGATGAGTAAGATCGTCTCCATAGGGATTGGAGGTATTTCAAGTGAGGTTTAAGCACGCAAAATCGAAACTGAATATTGAATGAAAGAGTTGATATGAGCAAATGAAAGGACTGATGTAGCAAAAAAGTGTAATAACAACTAGAGCAATATGATAAGACTTCAAATGTCCTCACACGTGCAGAAATTCTTAAATGGATGACAGGCTGGGTTTACCAAGGAATCTTATGTCTAGCTCTTGTGAATAACTAACAATTGCCAGCTTATAAGACACTCGATAGAGCTTCCTTAGGTGCTTCTAAACTATCTCTAGCAAGAAACTGGCAGTAGGAATGGTATGGCAATACCTCTCAACGTGAACCTTAGCAAGCTACTAACCCAGAAGTTCTACTACTTTTAGTTGTTGAAACTCTATCCTTATCTCTAAGGTGAATTAGGGTTCTGCCTCTCAGCATCAAACCCCATTGTCCACGTAGATCTAAGCTTAACTCTCTCGGCCATTAAGCATCTCACAAGGGTAATGGCTAACTCTCGAAAGCTCTTACAAACCCAAGGCAATAAAATAGTGAACAAAGCATCAATGAAACTGGAAAATGCTAAAACATTCATTCAAACAGAAAACATAATCAACCACAATAAACCCAGCCCACTTAAAATCAGTTCATGGCTGGGCAGATAACACCCAAAATCATTCGTTTAATACAACCCATTTCAAAATAAAAATGTAAGAGCTAAAAGCAACTAAGAGTAGAGGAAACTCCCAAGACGCCTTAGACTACCGTGAACCACTCAAAGTTTGCTGCTTATCTCAAAGGCCAGCAAGAATTTTCCTTGGAGCTTCAAAAATGGAGGAAACCAAAACTGAGGAAGAAGGAGGGCAGCCACCTTTTTCTTCTCTCTTTCTTAGCTCACCAATCACTTTTTCCAGCCCCCCAATAACTTTTGTGGGTGTCTTTTCCTTTATATAGTGGGGGCTCCTAGGGTTTTGTGCCTTTAATTCCTTGTGAACCTCCTTAGGGAATATTCCCTTCATATGTGTGACACAGCTGGCTGGTGGAATCACGTGTAGGGGTAGTGAAATATCTTCCTTCTTTGTCTTTTTGTGCGCCTAGAAATGTTATCCAAAATGCTGCGGCAAAATTTCCTTTCCCAGCAGAGCTCCTTTGGTCACCTGCACATTATCACCACAAAAACAAACCTTTCTCAAAGCAGCACCAATTTCACAAATATTTAAAAACATCTAAGCAAACACCACCGAATGCAACTAAATGAACTAAATACAGCTATAAGCGATGAAATGAGCTTGAAAACAAACAATAAACTAAGTAAAAAGGCATGAAATGTATACTTTTTACAAAGTTATCAGTAAGCTTGAAGGGTAACCAATTGAGCTAAGGCTCATTTTTTGATATGTTTTACCCTGGGTAAATATTAACCCTTTTCAGTTTGGTTCTATTGAAAACAATAAAACCAAATCTGACCCTTGACCTCCCATATTCGAACTAAAATTACCCAAATCCCCAAATATCAATCCTCTAACCTACCTTGTTTGGCCGTCATTCGTTTGTTGTCCATCGCCCGTTCGTGTCGTGCACCGCCATCGTTGGTGTGCTTGTAGCCCTTCGCCGACTCCAACCCTGATCACCACGCGCAGTTTGGCCATTCGGCCTACCGTGGAGAAGCGTTTAAAGCTTCGACGAAACACTTCTTCACCGTCGGAGCTTCCCTATTCAAATCCCAGTCGTAATCGACACTTGTGGCTCGTGGCGTCACTAGCATCGACTTCCTCGCCTCATGGCGAACATGACCCAGCCGTGCGATCATCCAACCGGCCACGATTGGGCCATTATCAGCGTTCGACCGATTTGGTAAGTGGGTAAGTTTTCAGCCTTTTTTCTGGTAAATCCTCGCTTATTTTTAAGTTAGGGTGTGTTTTGGCCTATTTTTAAAATCCGGTCAAATCTGAGCCTATTGGGCCTTTTTCGGTCGTTTTAGCCGCGCATAGAGTACACGCGCTGTCTAGGCAATTTTCAACCCCCTGAGATGGTGGTATGGTCGAACCGGCCTTGAACCAATTTTGTTTTGAACCAGTTATGAACGAACCCAACTTGAATTGTCCGACCTGACCTGACTTGAACCGACCTGACCCGACTTAAACCGACCGACCTTGAACCGATTTTTTTTTGAGCCAATGGAAACGTTTCTCTAGTAACATGGTTGTCAACAACACTTATGTGGCAGAATGAAAGAAAAAATGAAAATGAAAATTTTCCAAAACTTGAGGTTTTAAAAACGGTTGGAGCAACCAAGTGAATAAGGCGACCAAAAATGTGGGTTTTTAGTCTGTTAGTAGTATTTTACCCATAAAAAAGGAATAGAAAAATACTTTCCTTATATAAGGTGTTAGAACTTAAATACCGAGAGATATCCATGAATAATCTATCTTTCAATTTTAATTTTTCATACTTGATAAAGTCATACAAGTTTACCATTTATTAAATAGACTTTAATATTTGAATCATACATTAATATTCATTTGCATCAACACCTGATGATTTTAGACTATGTCTAAACCTGTTATCAATACACATATATGTCACATCAATAGTGATATTGAACAATCTGATCTAAATTGAAAGTTTCTTCTTTCGCATCCGATTCAAGCTTATTACAACGTCTAAGAGCAAGGGAGTACGCAGAGACAAGTGGATGTTCCCTCACACAATCCATTTTCGTTTGGTGGGAATTTACGAATTCACCTTCTATTGCATAAATTATTTGTGCATTTTGGAAGCACAAACAGAACGACACATGTTCTTCCTGAACTTTGCGCCATTATCTCATTTCCTGAATTTACATAGTTATAACAAAATAAAAAGAATTCATTTCAAAACCCGAATTTCTTAAAAGGACCACAATAATAGATAAAAAAGCAAAAATTGATTTGGGCTTTTACCAGTAGCAAGGAGGAGGAGAACAACAATAACGATGGCTGACTTGTTTGAATTATTCATGGCTCAATTTCTTCCTTTTGTATGAATAATATGGGGTTGATCTTTTTGTATGTATAGAAAGACCTGTAATTTATCTACTCTAAAAATTACCTTTTAAAGATACAAGATTACCAAGATAATCACCTAAATTAAGATTGCCTATCACAGTTGAGACAACTTTTGTCGTTGTTCGATTTAGTTGTAGTTGTATGTAAGGAAAGGTATCTTCACGATTGATTTTTTTTTTATGTTTGTTTTGGTTAAGTTAAACTAAACAAAATATTAACATATAAAAAATTATATGAATTTATGATATTTCAAATATGATGAAAATATAAAATATTTTAAAATAATATTTATATATAAGATATCACCCACCATCAGTCAAATGTTGACAGAACACACCACGTGACACCTTAATCCCGACCCAGCCAATTCGCAGGGTACAATGCACCTCATTTTTTCACTGAAGTATCTCACCGAATTTTCGTACAGGAAACGTTCGAGTTGAAGCTCGGTTTTAGCCCAATTTGAAAGCCTAAAATTCAAATTTTAAAATCCCCAAAATAACAATATGGGATTTCCGATTCCTAAACCTTAATCTTTCAATAACTCATTTCTTTTCAAAACCTAACTTTTTGGACTCAATTGATCAAATTCAAGGTGTGGTCGACTAAATTAATTGTTACTAAAGGAATTACATGAGTATGATATGATGGTGTCAAATTTGCAACTTTTAGAAAATTTTGGTACTTCATGAAGATGATAAATAGAATTTTCTTACTAGAAACGAAAAATATTTCAAATAATAGAATTTTAAATAAGAAAGATATGCATCACCGATGATTACACCAGTTAATCGCTTTAACCAGTGGAAACATTTCTCTAGTAACATGGTCGTCAACAACACTTATGTGGCAGAATGAAAGAAAAAATGAAAATTTTCCAAAACTTGCGGTGTTAAAAATGGTTGGAGCAACCAAGTGAATAAGGCGGCCAAAAATGTGGCTTTTTAGTCTGTTAATAGTATTTTACCCATAAAAAAGGAATGGAAAAAACGCTTTCCTTATATAAGGTGTTAGAACATAAATACCGAGAGATATTCATCAGCAATCTTTCGCATATATATCACATCAATAGTGAGATTGAACAATCCGATCTAAATTGAAAGTTTATTCTTTCTCGTCCGATTCAAGCTTATTACAACGTCTAAGACCAAGGGTGAAAGAAGAGACAGGTGGATGTGCCTTGACACAATCCATTTCCATTTGGTAGGAATTTACGAACGCACCCTCTATTGCATAAATTATTTGTGCATTTTATAAGCACAAACAGAACGACACATGTTTTTCCTAAACTCTCCGCCATTATCTCATTTCCTGAATTTACATAGTTATAACAAAATAAAAAGAATTCATTTCAAAACCCAAATTTCTTAAAAAAACCACAATAATAGATAAAAATGCAAGGATTGATTTGGGGTTCTACTAGTAGCAAGGAGGAGGAGAACCACAATAAAGATGGCTGACTTGTTTGAATTATTCATGGCTCAATTTCTTCCTTTTGTACGACTAATATGGGGTTGATCTTTTAGTATGTATAGAAAGACCTGTAATTTATCTACTCTAAAAATTACCTTTTAAAGATACAAGATTACCAAGATAATCACCTTAATTAAGTAAGATTGCCTATCACAGTTGAGATAGCTTTTACCGTTGTTCGATTTAGTTGTAGTTGTATGGAAGGAAAGGTATCTTCACGATTGATTTAGTCTCTATGTTTGTTTCGGTTAAATTAGACTAAACGAAATATTAACATATAAAAAATTATATGAATTTATGATATTTCAAATATGATGAAAATATAAATTATTTTAAAATAATATTTACATATAAGATATCATCCACCATTAGACAAATGTTGACAAAACACACCACGTGACACCGTAATCCTGACCCAGCCAATTCGCAGGTACAAAGTGCCTCATTTTTTCACTGAAGTATCTCACCTAATTTTCGTACAGGTAACACTGAGTTGAAGCTCGGTTTTAGCCCAATTTGAAACCCTAAAATCAAAATTTAAAATCCCTAACATAACATTGTAGGATTTTCGATTCCTAAACCTTAATCTTTCAATTACTCATTTCTTTTCAAAACCTAACTTTTTGGACTCAATTGATCAAATTCAAGATGAGGTCGACTAAATCTATTGTTACTAAAGGAATTATATGAGTATGATATGACGGTATCAAATTCGCGACTTTTAGAAAATTATGGTACTTCATGAAGATGATAAATAGAATTTTCTTACCATAAACAAAAAATATTTCAAATATTAGAATTTCAAATAAGAAAGAGATGCATCACTGATGATTACACCAGTTTTAACCAGTGGAAATGTTTCTCTAGTAACATGGTCGTCAACAACACTTATGTGGCAAAATGAAAGAAAAATGAAAATTTTCCAAAACTTGCGGTTTTAAAAATGGTTGGAGCAACCAAGTTAATAAGGCGGCCAAAAATGTGGGTTTTTAGTCCGTTAATAGTATTTTACCCATAAAAAAGGAATAGAAAAATGCTTTCCTTATATAAGGTGTTAAAACATAAATACCGAGAGATATCCATCAACAATCTATCTTTCAATTTTAATTTTTTGTACCTAATAAAGTCATACAAGTTTAGCTTTTATTAAATAGAATTTAATATTTGAATCATACATCAATATTCAATTGCATTAACACCTGATGATTTTAGACTATGTCTAAACATGTTATCAATACACATATATGTCACATCAACAGTGATATTGAACAATCCGATCTAAATTGAAAGTTTCTTCTTTCAGATCTGATTCATGCTAATTACAACGTCTAAGAGCAAGGGTGAAAGCAGAGACAAGTGGATATGCCCTGACACAATCCATTTCCATTTAGTGGGAATTTGCGAATGCACCCTTTATTGCATAAATTATTTGTGCATTTGGGAAGCACAAACGGAACGACACATGTTCTTCCTGAACTCTACGCCATTTTTTCATTTCCTGAATTTACATAGTTATAACAAAATAAAAAGAGATCATTTCAAAACCCGGATTTCTTAAAAAGACCACAATAATAGATAATGCAAGGATTGATTTGGGTTTTTACCAGTAGCAAGGAAGAGGAGAACAACAATAACGATAGCTGAATTGTTTGAATTATTCATGGCTCAATTTCTTCCTTTTGTACGACTAATATGTCGTTGATCTTTTAGTATAAGGTGTTCCTTATATAAGGTGTTCCATCAATAATCTATCTTTCAATTTTAATTTTTCGTACCAGATAATGTCATACAAGTTTACCTTTAATTAAATAGACTATAATATTTGAATCATACATCAATATTTATTTGTATCAACACCTGGTAATTTTAGACTATGTCTAAACCTATTATCGATACACATATATGTCACATCAATAGTGATATTGAACAATACCATCTAAATTGAAAGTTTCTTCTTTCGCATCCGATTCAAGCTTATTACAGCTTCTAAGAGCAAGGGTGAATTACCAGCTTGATCAGGGCTGAACCTTTAAAACTTCTTATCATAACCCAAGCACCCCAATTAATCAGTCTAAACAGTATCACAGCAGGCAATAATATATAGTAACCATAGAGCATGCTTATCATATCGGGTACGAGGGCATACTTCAAACATACAGTACGATCATGCTTATTTTCAGAAAACATGTTATGTTTATGCAAGTTCAAGCTCTTAAATCATGTGAACATGAATAGGTTAATGAAACATATATATAGCATGTAAATTAGTATGCAAAATAGTCATATAGCACACAAGGAACACACCTCAAAAGTCAATGCCTGAATCTACTAGGCACCGGAACCACTCTCTGCTGCAGTACTGGAACCTATATCGACAAATACTTGGGTTACTTTAGGAGCTACAATTATACCGAGTTAATTTACTATGTTACAGGTCCATACGGGTCACGATGGGATCACGCGGCTGAACAGGTTAGGACAAGCCGGGCTGAGCTGATGAGCGATCAAATGTATCTTGAGTACCTTAAACAATAATATTGAATGTTAGAACCTTTAATCCAAATCGTTGTTCTTAAACAATTAAAATACTTATGCATAACCGAATTTGAGGTCAATTTCGGAGGCTTTCAGGTTAGAATTTCACGAAACAGGCTTCATAAACGGACTCAGGACGTCAAAAAACACAAAATAGAAGTTTTAAGAAAAATTTGACTTTTTGGTCAAAGTCAAGGTTAACATTAGCTGTCAAAGTCAACACTGATGTCATGCTAATGTCATCAGTCAACAGGTCAGAGTCAACTGAGTAGACTCAGATGAGTTGACTCGGATCGGGTTGTCTCAAATGAGTTGACTCAGATCGGGTTGACTCGGACGAGTTGACTGTGTCAAAGGGTTGGGTCGAACGAGTCACGTTAATGGGTCGGTCAGGTTAAAGGTCAGTTTACTGGTTCAGTTCAGAGACCAAATTGGGTCTGGCCAGGCCAGTTTACCATTGAACCAGTTCGGTTCAAGGTCTATTGTCCAGGGCAGCTGAAAATAGCCCCGGACAGCGCGTGCACTCCACGCACTACCAAAACCGGCTGAAAAATGGCCCAAAAATGTACATTCTTGCCAAAATTCAAACCCAAATCTCTTAAACAATCCAAAATCACTAAAAACAACTATAAAACCACCATAACTTACCTAACTTACCCAAAATTATTCGAATTCCGATGAAGGTCTAAATGGCGTCAGATGGATGGTCGGCGGCCACTAAAAATGCGTCTCGAGATGTTGAGAATGATGGTTACTGAAATTTCCAGATACAGCAATAGTGGCGGCCAAAAAGCACAAGGTTTTAAAACTTTTAGCCCTTGGTTCGGCGAACCCTCCAGCAACGATTCCGGGCAATAACGACGGTGATTGTGCGAGTGGATAGAAGGCTTTTGCTCAAGGCTCAATGGCGGTTCAGTTCATGTCGGATGTGACTCGCATGGCATGATGGTGAGGCAGCAACGTTAGGGGAGAATTTTCTAGACAGTTTTCGAACATGGGAGCTAAAAGGTCCCAAAAGGTTATATAATTTGTGTACTAACGAGACCAAAAGGGTTTTTATTTTACCAAGGTAAATCATATCACTAGTGAGCCTTGGTTCAAATGGTTACTTCACTTACCCATGCAACCAAGGTCATGGGGTTTAAACCCTATTGGCTGCTATTTTCCTCATTTTCATTTTACTTTTATTTTTATTTATTTATTTATTTATTTTTATTTTTTAGCAGGTGTTACAACTCTCCCCCTTAAAGAAAATTTTGTCCTCGAAATTTACCTGGATTGAACAGATGCGGAATTGCTCTCTCATAGATTTCTCAGTCTCCCAAGTTTCCTTTGTAGGACTACGATTACTCCACTGGTTCCTCCTCATACAATAAATATGATCTCAACTCGACGTCCTGAACCTGAATAACATGACTTAGATACGGATGGTACTACCTCAACATAGATACATGAAATACATCATGGATACAGCTAAGCTGAAAAGGCAACTCGAGCTGATAAGCAACAGGCCTGGCTCTCTTCAAAATATGGTACGGCCCGATGAGTCTAGGACTCAGCTTGCATTTGCGTCCAAATCTCAGCACTTTCTTCAACGGAGATACTTTCAAAAAGGCCTGATCACCAACCTCAAGCTCAATATCTTTTCTCCTCCGATCAGCATACAAATTTGTCTATCAAAAGCCTCTTTCAGGCAGTCGCGGATCAATTTGACGATCTCTTCAGTCTCTTGAACCAGCTCAGGGCCTAAAGTTTTTCTATCATACAACTCTGTCCAGTAGATAGGAGTACGGCACTTACGACCATACAAAGCCTCAAACAGTGCCATACGAATACTTGCCTGGTAACTATTATTATAAGCAAACTCAACTAGTGGCAAGAAGTCTTCCCAACTGCCACGGAAATCGATCACACAACCTCACAACATATCTTCAAGAATATGGATCACCCTCTCAGATTGACCATCTGTCTGTGGATGAAAAGTTGTACTGAAATTCAGACGGGTACCCAAGGCTTTTTGTAAAGCTTGCCAAAATCGGGAGGTAAACCTCAGTATCGATCAGAAATAATGGACAAAGGTACACCATGTAGTCTGACAATCTCATAAATATACAACCTAGCCAGCTTCTCCAATGAATAAGTAACTCGAACAGGAATAAAATAGACTGGCTTGGTAAGTTGATCAATAATCACCCAGACTGAATCTTTTTTAGAAGGAGTCAGAGGCAAACTAGTGAAAAAGTTCATTGTGATCTGTTCCCACTTCCACTCAAGAATCCTGATAGGCTACGGGAGACCAAAAGGATGTTGATGTTCTGTCTTAACCTGTTGACAAGTTAGACATCTAGCCACATAATCTGAGATATCATTCTTCATACCAACCCAACGATACCTTCGCCTCAAATTCTGGTACATCTTATCCCCACCGGGATGCATAGCATAAGGGCTACTATGAGCCTCAGTGAGAATAGTTTGCTTCAACTCGGCGCCGTCAGGCACACAATAATGACCCTTGAAGAACAAAACCCTATCCTGATCGAAAGCATAAATAGATGTAGATCCCTGCTCAACCTATTGTATGACAGGAAGTAAGGAATTGTCCAGATGTTGCTTGGCCTTGATCTCCTCGGCCAAGGTCGGCTTAACCTGTAATTCAGGCAATAAACTGCCATCATCATAAATACTCGTCCTGGCAAAAAGAGATCTCAGGTCCGAAATAGCCTTATGGCTCAAAGCATCAGCGACTACGTTAACTTTCCCCGGATGGTACTCAATCTCACAGTCATAATCCTTAAGAAGCTCTAGACAACGGCGTTGTCTCAGATTAAGCTCCATTTGAGTAAGAAGATACTTTAGGCTTTTATGGTCTGTATAGATATAACACTTCTCTCCGTAGAGATAGTGTCTCCAAATTTTCAAGGCAAAAACTACAGCCACCAACTAAAGATCGTGCATGGGATAATTACACTCCTACGGTCTCAACTGCCGTGACGCATAAGCAATCACTTTCCCATCTTGCATCAGAACACAACCAAGCCCGGAGCGTGAGGTATCGCTATAAACTGTAAAATCCTTCCCTAACTTGGGTTGGGTCAAAAGTGGAGCTTGAGTCAAGGTTGTCCTCAGTTTCTCAAAACTCTCTTGTTGTGCATCAATCCAGATAAAGGGTACGTTCTTCCTCAACAGCTTCGTCAGAGGGACAGCAATGATAGAAAAACCCTAGACAAAGCGTCTGTAATACCCAACTAAGCCCAAGAAATTGTGAATCTCATATACATTCTTAGGCTGCTTCCAACTCACTATGGCTTCAATCTTACTCGGATCGACCTAGATACCTCGAGCCGAAACCACATGACCGAGAAAAGTCACTTCACTGAGCAAGAATTCACACTTGCTCAATTTAGCATACAACCGATGCTCTCTAAGAGTCTGCAAAAAAATCCTCAAGTTCACTGCATGCTCTGCCTCAGTCCGAGAATATACCAGAATGTCATCGATGAATACTACAATGAACTAATCAAAATAGGGCCAAAATACACGATTCATCAGATCCATAAAGGTTGTAGGAGCATTGGTCAAACCGAAAGGCATCACTAAGAAATTGTAATTCCCGTATCTGGTGCTAATAGTTATCTTCGCAACATCAGACCCCTTTATCTTTAGCTGATAATATCCAGATGGAAGATTAATCTTTGAGAAAAAAAAGAGGCTCTTCGAAATTGACCGAAGAAGTCATCAATCTTGGGCAATGGATATTTATTCTTGACGGTCAACTTGTTCAACTTCTGGTAATCAATACATAACCGAAGTGAACCATCTTTCTTCTTGACAAACAAAACTGGAGCTCCCCAAGGTAAAAAGCTAGGTCGAATGAAACCTCGATCGAGGAGCTCTTGTAGCAAAATCTTAAGCTCCTTAGGGGTCATACGATATGGGTTCATGGAGACTGGCGCTGACCCCAGATAAGTCTCAAACTCTACATCTCTGTCCGGTGGCAAACCAGGTAACTCCTCAGGAAACTCCTTCACTATAGGTATTTCTTCAATCTTCGATAGAGATCCCTTGGTATTCAGAATACAAGCAATAAAGGTCTCGTAACCCTTCCTGATCATTCTGTCAGCAGTCAAAGCAGATACCACATTCGACAGATACCCACTTCTCTCACCAACCAAAACAACCTCCCAGTCATCAGAAGTCTTTAGGATTACTCTCTTGGTCTCACAATCAAGATTAACCCGATGCTCGGATAACCAATCTATACGAAGAATTAAGTCAAACTCCTCCAACGGTAGCTCCATAAGGTCGGTTGGAAAGGTTTCCTCTTGAACTTCAAGGGGACATCATCTGAAAATCTTATTCACAATTACCGACTGACCCACTGGACTCATAACAGTAACTATATTCTCAGCGGTCTCAACAGAAATGTAAAGATATCGGGACCTATATTTTGATATATAAGAATGGTAGAGCCGTTAACAAGCAATGCAAAATATGGAATAGAAAATATGGTAAATGTACCTGCAATAACATCAGGCTCGTCTCGATCATCATGTCGTCTGGTGGCATAGACCAAAGCAGGTTGTCTAGCCTCAGACAAGGCTGGTCCTCCACTATGATGTGTTTGGCCTCTACTATCACATCTAACAGCAGATCCTGAACCTCTACCCTGATAACGACCTGAGGTAGGTGTCTGAACATATGCCTACGAACGGGCCAGAGTCTGAAAGCTAGCGAGGGTCTGAGTTGATACTCTGTCAGTAGGGGGTGGATGTAGACACTCTCTCTGAAAATGTTCAGTAGACCCACATCTGTAGCAAGCACCAGATAACTTTCTACATTCTCCTCGATGTAATTTACCACAATGCTCGCACCGGAGAGAACCCTGACGAACCACCTCGACTAAAGGCTGAATCCTGAGATGCCTCAAGCCTGAAACTCGATCCACCTCTCGAATAAACAGCAGTATGAGCCCTCTTATTAGGGCATTTACGAGACTCATTCTGACCAGAATGTCTCCCAGATCGATCTCGGTCTCGTCCCTGATCTTTGTCTAGAAGCATGTATAATTTAGATTGAAATTCAAGTAGAAAAATAAATAAATAAATAATAATTATAATAATAATAAATATATAATAAAAGCGTCCCTAACATTAGTGATGGATTGAGTTAAAGACCAATCAAGAACTTTGAAGAGTTTGTTTACTAAATTAGAATGACCATTTAGAAAAGCTTCATTAATTGAGAGTTTGCAAGTAAATTTAAATTGGTGATAATAGGCTTATTATGTGTCATGCTTAAAACAAAGCAAGTGTTGGTGAGAGTTAAGACAACCGGCTAGGTGGAAGAAAATAAGTAAAATCCTTGATTTCAATCATCTTCTTCTTCCTATCCCAACCGAAATCATTGAGAGAGAGCTTTGGGAGTGGATAGCAAAAAGATTGAGTATAGTTAGACAAAGTATTAAGGCCTTTGTTCGGATAATCAAGAAGATGGACCATGAAATGGTAGAGGAAGAAAGGTCCAAAGTGGGTAAAGCAGTAGAAAGGCAATCTGGAATAGTAATTTGGGAACATATCCAGCTCGAATGTATGGCGAGTGTAGTTATTGTGGGATTAGGACTTAGGTCCTAACCAAATATATTATATATATATTCATGCTATTGATAATGCCATGATAATGAGTTTAAATTAAATTAAATATGAATAGCAAGGGAATATTGGACTAAACTGAAATTGTGTTTAAGTGATAGCATGAAAATTTGATAAATTAAGTATAAAGAAAAGTGAAAACAAATGTACGAATCCATGCCTTGGATTGATCTAATCAAATGCTTACTACTTGAAATGCTTGCTATTTGAAAAGCTTGTCACTTGAAGTGCTTGAAATGTTTGCTAATTCAAATACTTAAATCCATGTACTTGAAGTGTGATCTAATTGAAATGCCTGAATCCTTGTAATTGAAATGTGATCTAATTGAAATGCTTGAATCCTTGTACTTGAAACGTGACCTATTCGAAATGCTTGATTCTGTGTCTTGGATGTATTCATTCGAATTTCTTGCTCTTATGATATAAATACTTGTAAAAGTGATATAAACCATGAATATAAAGACATGACTAGATGCCTAAAAATGGCATATAATTTGAATTGCTTACTTGAGTAACAAGTAAACTTGTGAAATGAAGAGCTAAGGCTCAACTAGCCTAAGGGCTAAGCTTGATCTTGAAATACTTGCTTGAATATAATCCTTGAACATGAATTGTCTTGCCTTGAACATGAAAGCATGGAACATAAGAAACAACAACAAGCTTTAAAGTATAAAATACACTCCAACTTTTAATAGGAGCCAAGATACTTAAGTTACCTAAAATGGAAGTCCTTGGATACAACGGTATGATGCATGGTATACTTGGGACTACGGTCCATGAGCCAAGGCTCGGGGGGATGCCCCATTACATGTAATATGTTATTGGCGATAGTTGGAGGTAACGGGGGAGTTGTACGGAGATTGGCGATAGTAGGTTGGATAGTAAGAAGTATAGGATTACATGTTTCCGATATTACCCATTGCTATGTGCTTTGAGCTAAGTATCTCTTGGACCTTTATGGTAAAAAATGGACCAATGTTATTCATGACCAATTGTGATCCAAGGAAAACATGTTAAAAAGATATGAACCTTATTGTGAAATTGAATAAGAAACTCAAAAGAACATCTTGAATACTTGAATTATATCTTGAAATACTTAAATGACTTGACAAGAAATCTTGAACACTTGACATGAATCCTTGAAATACTCGAATTGCTTGACATAAAATGCTTGATTCTTGACATGACACTCTTGAAATGATCATTGCCTATGCTTGGACCTATACGGTCAAACTCAGACCAAGGTTATTCATGATTAAATATAAGATCCAAGATGAACAAGTAAAAGACATCTAAATACCAAAGGCTCAAATTTAAGAAAGTAAACAAGAATTACCAAAGGCATAAACTAAAGTAATCAAAGGAAAAATAAACGAAGCATAAAGCTTACTTGGAATACTTGAATTACTTGACATGTAAACGTGAATACTTGAATTACTTGGCATGTAAACTTGCTTGGATTACATGACATGTATTCTTGAAATGACAAACATGTAAACTTGAACTATTTGCTACTTGACTTGTATACTTGAACTTCTTGCTACATGATTATTACTTGAAATAGATCTTGATCTTACTTGAATTCATGAGTACTAATTGTAAACTTGCCTTCAATGAAAAGCTTGAAATGCATTATGGTTATACTTGACTTGATAAAAATGTGTATAACTTGATTGTTGCTGCCATGTACATCTTGTACATGGAAATATGGATTGTTTTATGTGATTAACATGTAAAACTTGAGTATTGCTGCCATGTACACCTTTTACATGAAACTATGGATTGTTTTAATTGTAATTGTGTGTAAACATGAATAATGCTCGAATTGGACTATTTTGTATATGTTAATTATGTATACATGTGTTGCTACTCGGAATAACATGAATAATGCTCAAATCGGAATCTTTTGTGTAGGTTAATTATGTATACATGCGTTGCTGCTCAAAATAACATGAATAATGCTCGAATTGGACTATTTTGTGTATGTTAATTTTGTATAC
Source organism: Hibiscus mutabilis (assembly GCA_019671005.1). Lineage (NCBI taxonomy): Eukaryota > Viridiplantae > Streptophyta > Magnoliopsida > Malvales > Malvaceae > Hibiscus > Hibiscus mutabilis. The sequence continues at coordinate 8,384,700 of CM033752.1, read as the reverse complement.
ATGTGTTGCTACTCGGAATAACATGAATAATGCTCGAATTGCACTATTTTGTGTATGTTAATTACGTATACATGTGTTGCTACTCGGAATAACATGCATAATGCTTGAATTGGACTATTTTGTGTATGTTAATTTTGTATACATGCGTTGCTGCTCGGAATAACATGAATAATGCTCGAATTGGACTATTTTGTGTATGTTAATTGTGTATGCATGCATTGCTGCTCGGAATAACATGAATAATGCTAGAATTGGATTGTCTTGTGTATGTTAATTATGTATAAATGTGTTACTGCTCGAAATAACATGAATAAAGCTTGAATTGGACTGTTTTTTGTATGTTAATTGTGTATACATGAGTTGCTGCTCGGAATAACATGAATAATGCTCGAATTGAACTGTATTGTATAAAAATGCTACTTGATAACATGTTACTTGACAATTGCTTGTTATGCTTGACTACTACACAAATGACTTGATAATTGGTTACTTGACAATTGCTTGGTATGCTTGAATACCACTCGAATGACTTGATAACATGCTTCTTGATAATTGCTTGTTTTATTACTTGAAATGCTTGCAAACCTTATCTAGGGTCAAACTCCATTTAAATGGAACTTGGACAAATAATTGGTTAGAGTTAGGGTTACCTCACTAAGTACATTTTTGTACTTATCACTCTTGTCTCCATTCTTCTCACCCTACAGGATAAAGGATTCAATAGTTTGCTTGATCCTGAAGTCAGATTCCTTGAGCTTGAAGTAAGGCACAAGCAAAAGCATAAGTATGAATCCATACTTTTTTGTAATGCTCCTAGTGGTTGGTGGCACCTAGTCTTGTATATAGTAAGCTAGGACATGCATTTTGATATTTTAAAAGTTGTATATATGAACTTGAGTTGGCCTATAATGTTACGAAGGTTTAAATGCTAAACTTAGAGTATGTAATGACATAATTCTCATGTGGATTAAATGGATTAAGCTGCGCATATGTTATGAGTTTGAATTGAGTATGTCCTAGTCAAGTATGCTAGTCGAATGCCTTGTATGAACATATAAATGCTTGATTAAATATATTAAATAATTCATGTATACATGAACTTGAATTGCCGAATGGGTAAAGAATGAAACCATGCATGCTACTTGAAGTATGATTAGAATAAATGCTCACATGAACTTGATTTCTGCAAGTATATGGAAATTGAAATGAACACATTTTTGCCTAATACTATACATGACATTAAGACTCGATAAATGAGGAAATTGTTTTATAATATGCTAGAACTTGCTATTGCCAAATAGGAAGGGATCAAATGTACATGCTTTGCTTGTTCACATGCCTAAATAGTAGTTAACCTTGAATGGCCTATAATTTCTATGAAACATGATATGCTTGCTTGAGAAATGTTCAATTTCATGTACATGTGATCGTGTTTAGTTAAACTTACATGAAATATTTGCATGTCTTGAATGTAATGAGATTGAGTTAAAATGAAACATGCTAGTCTAGGTATGCTAATTAAAAGCTTTATATGATAGCATGAATGTAGATTTGAAAATGAATAATCTAAGTTGTAACCCTAAATGAATAATAAGATGGCCATGCTTGTATACTTGATTGTGAATGCCTTGCTAGTTAAGAATGCCATTTGAATGCTATATATGCCTACATGACTAAGTAGTTATCAATATTTGAATGTAACTTGAAAATGACTAATCAAGGGTTGGCATATAATGAACAAGAATGATAAACATATCTTGCTGGTATGATCAAATATAATTGTCTAAGTTGCTTGCTTGCTAATCACTCAACTCGCCTATTAGGGATAAGTTCTTGAAAAGTTTTAAATTTTTTGTGTTTCTAGTGTTCCCCGTAACGCACCTCAGAGGTGTTACATTTATTGGTATCAGAGCATAGTTTAGTCGATTCTCGGATTAAACATGGACTCACTGCATTGTCATAAGTCTAGTGTGCCACCTAGGAGTTCAAAATTTTAATTAGTATCTGTGACTTGCAACTAACATGATCTATTTCTTCCATTTGAAAATCATAATTTCTTAAAAGTATTATGAATAATGGATGTTAAGAATTTCTTCTTGGTGTTAGTAACAATTTTGTATAAAGAACAATGACTCAGCTTCTTGGCTCAAGAGAAATTCGAGGATGGATTTCTTTCAAAGGGAGGGAGAATTGTAATATCCCAAAATATAGTCTAGAAGCATGTATAATTTAGATTGAAATTCAAGTAGAAAAATAAATAAATAAATAATAGTAATAATAAATAAATAAATAATAAAAACGTCCCTAACATTAGTGATGGATTGAGTTAAGGACCAATCAAGAACTTTGAAGAGTTTGTTTACTAAATTAGAATGACCATTTAGAAAAGCTTCATGCTTAAAACAAAGCAAGTGTTGCTGAGAGTTAAGACAACCGGCTAGGTGGAAGAAAATAAGCAAAATCCTTGATTTCAATCATCTTCTTCTTCCTATCCCAACCGAAACCATTGAGAGAGAAAGCTTTGGGAGTGGATAGCAAGAAGATTGAGTATAGTTAGCCAAAGTATTAAGGCCTTTGTTCGGATTGTCAAGAAGAGGGACCATGAAATGGTAGAGGAAGAAAGGTCCAAAGTGGGTAAAGCTGTAGAAAGGCAATCTGGAATAGTAATTCGAGAACATATCTAGCTCGAATGTATGGTGAGTGTAGTTATTGTGGGATTAGGACTTAGGTCCTAACCAAATATATACATATATATATATTCTTTCTACTGATAATGCCATAATAATGAGTTTAAATTAAATTGAATGTGAATAGCAAGGAAAGATTGGACTAAACTAAAATTGTGTTTATGTGATAGCATGAAAATTTGATAAATTAAGTAGAAAGAAAACTGAAAACAAATGAACGAATCCATTCCTTGGATTGATCTAATCGAATGCTTGTTATTTGAAAAGCTTGTCACTTGAAGTGCTTGAAATGTTTGCTAATTGAAATGCTTAAATCCTTATACTTGAAGTGTGATCTAATTGAAATGCTTGAATCCTTGTAATTGAAATGTGATCTAATTGAAATACTTGAATCCTTGTACTTGAAATGTGACCTATTCGAAATGCTTGATTCCGTGTCTTGGATGTATTCATTCGAATTTCTTGCTTAGAATTTCTCTTATGATATAAATACTTGTAAAAGTGATATAAACCATGAATATAAAGACATGACTAGATGCCTAAAAATGGCATATAATTCAAATTACTTACTTGAGTAACAAGTAAACTTGTGAAATGAAGAGCTATGGCTCAACTAGCCTAAGGGCTAAGCTTGATCTTGAAATACTTGCTTGAATATAATCCTTGAGCATGAATTGTCTTGCCTTGAACATGAAAGCATGGAACATAACAACAAGCTTTAAAGTATAAAATACACTCCAACTTTTAATAGGAGCCAAGATACTTAAGTTGCCTAAAATGGAAGTCCTTGGATACAATGGTATGATGCATGGTATACTTGGGACTACGGACCACGAGCCACGGCTCGGGGGGACGCCCCATTACATGTAATATGTTATTGGCGACAGTTGGAGGTAACGGAGGAGTTGTACGGAGATTGGCGGCAGTAGGTTGGATTGTGAGAAGTATAGGATTACATGTTTCCGATATTAGCCATTGTTATGTGCTTGGAGCTAAGTATCTCTTGGACCTTTATGGTCAAAAACGGACCAATGTTATTCATGACCAATTGTGATCCAAGGCAAACATGTTAAAAAGATATGAACCTTATTGAGAAATTGAATAAGAAACTCAAAAGAAAATCTTGAATACTTTAATTATATCTTGAAATACTTAAATGACTTGACAAGAAATCTTGAACACTTAAATCACTTGACATGAATCCTTGAAATAATCGAATTGCTTGACATAAAATGCTTGATTCTTGACATGAAACTCTTGAAATGATCATTGCCTATGCTTGGACCTATACAGTCAAACTCAGACAAGGTTATTCATGATTAAATCTATGATCCAAGACGAACAAGTAAAAGACATCTAAATACCAAAGGCTCAAGTTTAAGAAAGTAAGCAAGAATTACCAAAGGCACAAACTAAAGTAATCAAAGGAAAAATAAACGAAGCATAAAGGTTACTTGGAATACTTGAATTACTTGATATGTAAACGTGAATACTTGAATTACTTGACATGTGAACTTGCTTGGATTACTTGACATGTATTCTTGAAATGACAAACATGTAAACTTGAACTATTTGCTACTTGGCTTGTATACTTGAACTTCTTGCTACATGATTATTACTTGAAATAGATCTTGATCTCACTTGAATTCATGAGTACTAATTGTAAACTTGTCTTGAATGAAAAGCTTGAAATGCGTTATAGTTATACTTGACTTGATAAAAATGTGTATTACTTGATTGTTGCTGCCATGTACATCTTGTAAATGAAAATATGGACTGTTTTATGTGATTAACATGTAAAACTTGAGTATTGCTGCCATGTACACCTTGTACATGAAAATATGGATTGTTTTAATTGTAATTGTGTGTAAACATCAATAATGCTCGAATTGGACTATTTTGTATATGTTAATTATGTATAGAAGCGTTGTTGCTCGGAATAACATGAATAATGCTCGAATTGGACTGTTTCATGTATGTTAATTATGTATACATGTGTTGATTCTCAGAATAACATGAATAATGCTCGAATTGGACTGTTTTGTGTATGTTAATTTTGTATACATGCGTTACTGCTCAGAATAACTTCAATAATGTTTGAATTGGACTGTTTTGTGTATGTTAATTGTGTATACATGCGTTCTTGCTCGGAATAACATGAATAACGCTAGAATTGGACTGTCTTGTGTATGTTAATTATGTATACATGTGTTGCTGCTCAGAATAACATGAATAATGCTAGAATTGGACTATCTTGTGTATGTTAATTATGTATACATGCATTGCTGCTTGGAATAACATGAATAATGCTTGAATTGGACTGTTTTGTGTATGTTAATTGTGTATACATGAGTTGCTGCTCGGAATAACAGAATAATGCTCGAATTGAACTGTCTTGTATAAAAATGCTACTTGATTACATGTTACTTGACAATTGCTTGTTATGCTTGAATACTACTCAAATGACTTGATAATTGGTTATTTGACAATTGCTTGGTATGCTTGAATACCACTCGAATGACTTGATAACATGCTTCTTGATAATTGCTTGTTTTATTACTCGAAATGCTTACAAACCTTATCTAGGGTCAAACTCCATTTAAATGGAACTTGGACAAATAATTGGTTAGAGTTAGGGCTGCCTCACTAAGTCCATTTTTGTACTTATCACTCTTGTCTCCATTCTTCCTACCCTACAAGATAAAGAATTCGATCGTTTGATCCTAAAGTCAGATTCCTTGAGCTTGAAGTAAGGCACAAGCAAAAGCATAAGTATGAATCCATACTTGTTTGTAATGCTCCTAGTGGTTGATGGCACCTAGTCTTGTATATAGTAAGCTAGGACATGCATTTTGATATTTTGAAAGTTGTATATATGAACTTGAGTTGGCCTATAATGTTACGAAGGTTTAAATGCTAAACTTAGAGTATGTAATGACATAATTCTCACGTGGATTAAATGGATTAAGCTGCGCATATGTTATGAGTTTGAATTGAGTGTGCCCTAGTCAAGTATGCTAGTCGAATGCCTTGTATGAACATATAAATGCTTGATTAAATATATTAAATAATTCATGTATACATGAACTTGAATTGCCAAATGGGTAAAGAATGAAACCATGCATGCTACTTGAAGTATGATTAGAATAAATGCTCACATGAACTTGATTTCTGCGAGTATATGGAATTGAAATGAACACATTTTTGCCTAATACTATACATTACATTAAGACTCAATGAATGAGGAAACTGTTTTATGATATGTTAGAACTTGCTATTACCAAATAGGAAGGGATCAAATGTACATGCTTTGCTTGTTCACATGCCTAAATAGTAGTTAACCTTGAATGGCGTATAATGTCTATGAAACATGATATGCTTGCTTCAGATATGTTCGATTTCATGTACATATGATCGTGTTTAGTTAAACTTACATGAAATATTTACATGTCTTTGAATGTAATAAGATTGATTTAAAATGAAACGTGCTAGTCTTGGTATGCTGATTGAAAGCTTTATATGATAGCATGAATGTAGATTTGAAAATGAATAATCTAAATGGTAACCCTAAATGAATAATAAGATAACCATGCTTGTATACTTGATTGTGAATGCCTTACTAGTTAAGAATGCCATTTGAATGCTATATATGCCTACATGACTAAGTAGTTATCAATCTTTGAATGTAACTTGAAAATGATTAATCAAGGGTTGGCATATAATGAACAAGAATGATAAACATATCTTGCTGGTATGATCAAATATAATTGTCTAAGTTGCTTGCTTGCTAATCACTCAACTCCCCTATTAGGGATGAGTTCTTGAAAAGTTTTAAATTATTCATGTTTCTAGTGTTCCCCGTAACGCTCCTCAGCCGATTTACTACTAAACCGGGCGGGGGGTGTTACATCACATATGTCTTTCTCGGTAGATACAATACCAGTGTCATATCTCAATAGATTCAGAAACTGTAACTCATACTCAGCCACGGTCATGGAACCATGTACCAAGTCTTTAAAGGCCTGGCGTATCTCTCTCAAGAACCGTTCTCAACATATTCAAAAACTGCAACTCTTGCTCAGAAGGCACACTGCTCACGATTGATTCCCACCAGGTGTGGGCATTTCCATCCAACATAGATACAGCTCCTTGATATTTCTTGGCTGGCTCCAAACCCAACTGGTCCATACGCTTCTCGGAATCATAAAGCCAACTTTCTGCCTTCGTCAATGCTCCACTAAGGGATCCAGAAAAAGTCTTGACCCTGTTAGCATTAAGAGTCTAAGAGATAGGAACTTTTGGTATAATGTCCATCGCTATCACTGTACCCTAAATCAACTGGAGAAACTATCTACTCAGGGTCTCATCAACAATTCCTGCCATAGGTGTAGGTCCAGAAATTGTCGGTCCTCTGACCGGAGTTGTCATATCTATACTGGTAGCAGGTGGTAAATCCGTCGGTGCAGCAAAACTACCAGGGGCGGGAGGATCTACTGGAACTGAAGGATCACTCGTCGGTTCATCAATCAAGTCGGCAAACCTAGTAGCTCGACCTAGACTACGAACAAGTTAACGACCTCTACGGGTACTCATATCAGAGAATCACTACAAAAAGTAACATTTAGGGTCAAAACTGGTACTAGAGAATCGCACACAGATAAACACGTAAAACAAGGTGACATGGCCTTTAAAAACATATTTTCAAAACGTTTTACAAAAATGTTTTATTTAAAACCCATTCACAGCTCGAGGTTTGTAAAACCAAAAGCTCTGATACCAACTAAATGCAACCCCTTAGACCGGCCTATGCGTAAATCCAAATCCAGGGGATCACATTTGTTACCAAAATTCTTTTCATGAAAATATTTAAGGATTTAAATATAAGATCGAGAAATAATAGATTCAAGCATAAGCGATTTAAGTTAACCATAATAAACCATATCTAAAATATAAATAAATCACAAGCCATATGTGGCATTATCATCAAGAATAAAATATAAAGTAACAAAATATAGGCTCATGTCACCGTAATAAAACAACCCGAAAGATAGAAACATTACAATAAGCGATGAATATCAAATGTGTCGATCCTCTAAGTGCCAGGTCCGGAAACCTATCCAAAATCTGAAAGGGAAAAGATTTGGGATGAGAGCTTGGAAGCTCAGTGTGCTCCAATAGTGCCATTAAAATAATGTAGATAAATATAATTCAGAAAAACATGAGATATTTCATAAATCAAGTTATAAGTGCAACCATAGATTTCATGCAACCTATCTACCCTCCAACCAAACTCCAAGATACAGTCCCCAAGACAGTATCACATACATGCATTAACCCGAGCCTATTGGGCAAGGGTACCATCTTAAGGGGATACCTTAGGTCACGGGCGAAATTACCCTAGCCGAAGCATGGGAACCGAATATGGGCAGAGTCACTCTAGCCGTAGCTGAGGAATCCGAATGCGGGCGTTAACCCTGGCCATTAGGTGAGGGTACCATCCTAAGGGAATACCTTAGGTCACGGGAAGAATTACCCCAGCCGAAGCTAGGAACCTAGTGCGGGCAGAATTACCCTAGCCAAAGCTAGGAACCTAATACGGGCAGAATTACTAGCCTAATCAGGGCTGAACCTTTAACACTTCATATCATAACCCAAGCACCCTAATTAATCAGTCTAAATAGTATCACAGTATGCAATAATATACAGTAACCATAGAGCATGCTTATCATATCGGGTACGAGGGCATACGTCAAACATACAGTATGATCATGTTTATTTTCAGAAAATATGTTATGTTTATGCAAGTTCAAGCTCTTAAATCATGTGCACATGAATAGATTGATATAACATATATATATATAGCATGTAAATCATGATGCAAAACAGTCATATAGCACACAAGGAACACACCTCAAAAGTCAAGGTCTGAATCTACTGGGCACTGAAACCACGCTCTGCTACGGTACTAGAACCTATATCAACAAATACTCGGGTTACTTTAGGAGCTACAATTATACCGAGATACTTTACTATGTTATAGTCCCATACAGGTCACGATTGGATCACACGGTTGAACAGGTCAGGACGAGCCGGGCTAAGCTGACGAGCGATCGAATGTATCTTGAGTACCTTAAACAATAATATTTAATGTCAGAACCTTTAATCCAAATCTTTGTTCTTAAATAATTAAAATACTTATGCATGATTGAATTTGAGGTCAATTTTGGAGGCTTTCAGGCTAGAATTTCATGAAACGGGCTCCATAAACGGACTCATGATGTCGAAAAACATAAAATAAGAGTTTTTAGAAAAATTTAACTTTTTGGTCAAAGTCAATGCTGACATCATCGGTCAATGGGTAAAAGTTAACTAGTCAAAGTCAACTGAGTTGACTCAGACGGGTTAACTCAGACTGGGTTGACTCAGACGATTTGACTCAAACGAGTTGACTCGGTCAACGGGTCGGGTCAAACGAGTAGGGTCAACGGGCCGATTGGGTCAACAGGTCATTTACTAGTTCAGTTTAGAGACCAAACTGGGTCTGGCTAGGTCGGTTTACCATTGAACTGGTCTGTTTCAAGGGCTACCTTCTAGGGCAGCCGAAAATTGCCCCAGACGGTGCGTGCACTCCACACGCTGCCAAAACTGAGGAAAAAATGGTCCAAAATGCACATTATGGTCGAAATTCAAACGCATATCTCTTAAGCAATCTAAAATCACTCAAAACAACTTTAAAACTACTAGAACTTACCTAACTTACCCAAAATTATTCGAATTTTGACGAAGGTCTGAACGGCATCAGATGGATGATCGGCGGCCCCTAAAAACTCATCTCAAGATGTTAAGAACGATGGTTACTGAAATTTCCAAATCCAGCAACAGTGGCGGCCAGAAAACACAAGGTTTTTAAACATTTAACCCTTGGTTCGGTGAACCCTCCGGCGACGATTCTGGGCAATAACAGGGGCGATTGTGTGAGTGGATAGAGGGCTTTTGCTTAAGCCTCGCGGTAGTTCAGTTCGTGCTGGCGGTAACTCGCACGACACGATGGTGAGGCAGCAACGTCGAGGTAGAAGAAAGACGATGAGGAAGAAAATTTGGGGGAGACTTTTCTGGATAGTTTTTGAATATGGGAGCCAGAATGTCCCAAAAGGTTATATAATTTGTGTACTAACCGAACCAAAAGGGTTTTTATTTTGCGAAGGTAACTCATATCACTAGTGAGCCTTGGTTCAAATGGTTACTTCACTAACCCATGCAGCTAAGGTTTTGGGTTCAAACCCTATTGGCTGCAATTTTCCTTATTTTCCTAATTTTCCATTCATTTTATTTTTATTTTTATTTTATTATTCATTTATTTATTTATTATTTTTTAGCAGTAGTTACATTTTACCCATAAAAAGAATAGAAAAATGTTTTCCTTATATAAGGTGTTAGAACATATATACCGAGAGATATCCATCAACAATCTATCTTTCAATTTTAATTTTTCGTACCAGATAAAGTCATACAAGTTTACCTTTTATTAAATAGACTTTAATATTTGAATCATACATCAATATTCATTTGCATCAACACCTGATGATTTTAGACTATGTCTAAACCTGTTATCAATACACATATATGTCACATCAATAGTGATATTGAACAATCCGATCTAAATTAAAAGTTTCTTCTTTCGCATCTGATTCAAGCTTATTACAACGTCTAAGAGCAAGGGTGAAAGCATAGACAAGTGGATGTGCCCTGACACAATCCATTTCCATTTGGTGCAAATTTGCGAACGCACCCTCTATTGCATAAATTATTTGTGCATTTTGGAAGCACAAACGGAACGACACATGTTCTTCCTGAACTCTGCGCCATTATCTCATTTCCTGAATTTACATAGTTATAACAAAATAAAAAGAATTCATTTCAAAACCCAAATTTCTTAAAAAGACCACAATAATAGATAAAAATGCAAGGATTGATTTGGGTTTTTACTAGTAGCAAGGAGGAGGAGAACAACAATAACAATGGCTGACTTGTTTGAATTATTCATGGCTCAATTTCTTCCTTTTGTACGACTAATGTGGGGTTCATCTTTTAGTATGTATAGAAAGATCTGTAATTTATCTACTCTAAAAATTACCTTTTAAAGATACAAGATTACCAAGATAATCACCTAAATTAAATAAGATTGCCTATCACAGTTGAGACAGCTTTTACCGTTGTTCGATTTAGTTGTAGTTGTATGGAAGGAAAGGTATCTTCACGATTTATTTAGTTTCTATGTTTGTTTCGGTTAAGTTAGACTAAATGAAATATTAACATATAAAAAATTATACGAATTTATGATATTTCAAATATGATGAAAATATAAAATACTTTAAAATAATATTTACCTATAAGATATCATCCACCATCAGTCAAATGTTGACAAAACACACCATGTGACACCTTAATCCTAACTTTTTGGACTCAATTGATCAAATTCGAGGTGTGGTCGACTAAATCAATTGTTACTAAAGGAATTTTGTGAGTATGATATGACAGTGTCAAATTTGTGACTTTTAGAAAATTTTCGTACTCCATGAAGATGATAAATAGAATTTTCTTACTAGAGATGCATTGTAACACCCTAAATAATTTAATAAAGTATAAAATGGGAGTATTTGAGTTAAAAAAGGTAATATGCTACCATGGGGTTTTGAACCCATGGCCTGTGCTTGACAAAGCCTAGACTTAACCATCTAAGCCAGGTGCTCTTTCCTGTCAAGTTTTACCTAAAATAATATTAGAGTTTAAATCAAGAAGTATTTCAAGTCAGATTTAATAACCCATTTAAATCTTCACTTACCAAATTAATGACTTAGATTTGAAATTTCCAGAAGTCTCTAGCTCCTCCTACCAACTCCACTCCGGCCACCCTCCGATCTGCCTCACCACCGGTATGTGTCGCTCATTGCCACCATCAAACTGACCATCGGCGAGTCCCGATCAAAACCCCTCATTGCACTTGCACAACCGCTGACCCGATTGACGGGACTCGAAGGTTAAAGGTTCATCGAACCACTTTCTAATTTTTGTGTTTTTTGGCCACCCCTGATGTTCGTTCGAGACCAAACTTTCATATTCGAGCTCTTTGTGCCGAGACGAGTAAAACCCTGGTGGCTGATTGTTGATCCACCATTGTTAGGGTCCTCGTCGAAGTTACGCCACCTCCTACCGTTCTTTTTGCATTTCAAGTAATTCTGGTGTGTATCACAGTTGTTTTTGGTGAATTTTCGGTTTGGTTGGGTAAAGTGAATGATGGGCTTCACTTTTCTGGTAGGAAATCAACCTTTGGGGTCACCGATGAGGTTTTCTAGTGACATGCTGGTGAGCGTAGATGTAAAAGGGTAAGTGGGATTGAACTGGTTTGAACCGGTCTGTATCGAAACCGAATTGAGTTCAATAACCGAACTGGTCGTACTGGTTTAAATAGACTGGGCCCGTTTTATTAAACCAAGTGGGCTGGCCTGGTAAGGCCCATTAGTTTAAACCCAAGCCTGTCAACCTGACCTAATTTGACCCAGAACCCGACCCGTTGACCCGACCTGTCTGAGTCAACTCACTAATTTAACTCGTCCAAGTCAACCCAGTGAGTCAACCCGACCGAGTCAACTTAGTGAATCAACTCGCCCGAGTTAGCCTAGTGGACCATTAACTATTGATGTCAGCTTTGACTACTTACGTCAGCAATGACTTTGACTGCTGACGTCAGCGTTGACTTTGACCAAAAGTTGACTTTTCCCAAAAAGGTCATATTTTGGGTTTTCAATTTCCTGGGTCTGTTTTTGAAGTCCGTTTCATGAAAATTTAACCCGAAGGCCTCCGAATTTGACCTTGAAAATGAATTTGTATATATGTTTAATTTTCAGTTTAAGAGCATGAACTTGAGAATAAGGAATGAATAATGGTTGTGTTTGATTGAAGGATTTCGCGACTCTACGTATCCACGATTAGTGGGCATCAAATTTTGGTTTGAGAGCAATCGAATGGGAGTTTTAAAGTCCGATCGGTGCAGCTTTGGGTCAAGGTAATACATTACTACCTTTAGCATGCTTGGTGAAACATGTTGGTATATGATTAATGCTTTATCATATTGAGTGTGCCACTGATTTCCACTTAAGGCATCTAATTTTTATGAGTAAAAGAAAGGAAATTATTACAATCTAAGTACTCGAATAAGAAATAGAGGAATCTTATGGATCCACGAGTTCAGTAGTAATCAATAAGACTTTTAATCTGCAATTTGGATGTTGATTTTATGGAGTGAATTTCATATTGCTTGGATTTAAGAAATGACAAAAGTACCCTAGATGTGTAAAATAACTAAATTACCCCTAAAATGAAATAGAATGAAAGAGAACAATTGTGATTTAAGAAAAACAACTGATTCACCCGAAAATTCTCTGAACTCCTTAATTAAAATTCTGGTAATAAGATTCAAACCCCTATTGATGAAAATACTTGAATTTCCCTGAATTCTAATTAAATCTCTAACGAGGAAATTTAAGGGAAATTATTCACATGTTTGAATCTATCAGAGTGATGTAAATATTTGAATTGTTTGAAACGATTAAAGAAGTGAAAATACTAAAAGGACTGATTGTAATGGCTAAAATTACTAAAGAAATCTACGAGCACTGAAATCTTTAAATTTTCTGAAAGAATGGATAAACCTCCGAGTTTTGAAGCAAATGAATAGTTGAAATGACTAAAAGGGATCAGAATAATTGAAACATCTTCGGACATCGAAATGTCCAGAAAACCCTCGAATATTTAAATGACTGAAAGCACCTTTAAGACAGGATGTAGAATTTCCAATAAAAACCAAGCAAATTTAATGGCCTTAAAAATGGTAAGATACGACCCGCGTTCACTGGTTGTTTTTGATATTAATGTAATAATGGAAGGATACTGCATAAATAATTGTTCAACTATTTAGGGCTCGTTAATGATGACTTGAGACGAGTTGTTCCGCTATACAATGCTGTCAGCACTAAGTTTTGAACACGTACGAAGTGTACTTGTTCTAATGCTTGGTGAGTAATGCCTTGTTAATTGTGTTTTAACTTGAATGGACTTTAAAGCCTGGCAAGCCGTTAGTAATCTTCTATATAGCAAATCAAAGACTTCAAATATGATAATGGGGTTTCAGCAGGAAACAGGTTTGATTGCTCGTAGTAGGTTCAGATGATTGATAAAGGTGACCTGTTTTATTATTTATCGAGGTCGGTTATAAGAAGGAAAATATGTATGGGTTTATATGTCTGGTTGTCGGTTAGATTAATAACATGTGCTCCGATTTGTTAGTAAAGCATGGTGACTCAATGAGTAATTGGAAATGAATTCTGCATATAACTGATTTAACTCCGTCGGATTAAGTTACTAAGTTAACTTTGAAAAATAAAGGACCAAAATACCCTTATGAGTAAATTGTTTAGTACCCTCTTATTATACCCTGAATCTTGAATTATCCTAGTCTATCTGAATTCTTGCATTAATTTTAGTATACTTAAACTACTTCATGATCTATATATTTTGTAATTCTAAATGGTTCTAATGAATTAAGCTCTTAAATAACGTAATAACGTCATTATTCATCGTTCCCCTTTTATAAGGATTCTCTCTCTAGAAAAATATCAACAAAATAATCTCTAATGTGAAACTGCGACTAACTACTCTGACTCTACCGATTTAAACATCAGACTGTATCATGATTCCTGACATCCTGTTTCTAATTTGATTTAATGGTTTTTGTATAAAATTGTTTTACCGGGGTATTACAGGGAAACATGAGAAGTTCTTGAAAGATACTTGTGCGCACAAGTCTCCTATTCGGATCCTCTACTTCGACAGAGTGGTTTCACCCGTATTAGGTTCCCATGCTTCAGCTGGGGTAATTTTGCCCGTGACCTAAGGTATTCCCTTAGGATAATACCCCCGCCTAATGGACAAGGTTAACACCCGTATTTAGATCCTCTACTCCAGGTAGAGTGGTTTAACGCGTTTTAGGTTCCCATGCTTCGGATGGGGTAATTCTACCCGTGACCTAAGGTATTCCCTTAGGATGGTACCCTCGCCTAATGGCCAGGGTTAACGCCCGTATTCGGGTCCTCTACTTTAGCTAGAGTGGTTCAGCCCGTATTAGATTCCCATATTTCGGCTGGGGTAATTTCGCCTTTGACCTAAGGTATTCCCTTAGGATGGTACTCATGCCCAATGGGTTTGGGTTAATGCTAGTATACGATGTAGTTCTGAGGAACTGTAATTCTACCGATGTATGAAGTATATTGTCTACCTTTCCAAATTTGTAAGTAAAGATATACATTAACCTCATGGCTCGATTCCAGTAAAAACATCATTCCACTTAGCTTTTCCCAGAATTGTAGAATGCCAATTTGAGACACAAAAGTTCGAATGCTGATTAACAGGATGTCATGATCAATATTTTAGTTTCATGCCTTGCCTTATATCTACATGTGCTTATAGCATCTTTCGGTAATTTTGTATTACTGAGCTTTTTCAAGCTTACGTTGTTTTTACCATTGCAGGTTGAGAGTTAATGTCCATGGTCATGTGATCGACATCAGCTATGGAGTTCTCTTGTCATTGCTTGTGGAGTATGGTGTTTGTGCATTAGTGGGCATGTACGTTGCATCATATTTTATGATCGAGTCTGTAAAATATTTCTGAATATCAGTTTATGGTTAAGCGTAAGTTTTAAAATGATGTTTTGAACAGAATTTTGTTTTACAGTTTTAAATGTATTTGAAAAAATCTTATGTTTTTGGCAGTGGGTCGCTCTGATACCACAAAATTTTATAGGATATCTGGTTTGTACATGCCCCTAGCTTAACCGTACTCCTCCGAGCTGGAAATCTGATGTCGAATCCCTTTTCTGAAATAAGTGAATCCAAGTATTTTGCCTTTCATAGCTCGATTTGTACTGGCTAGTAATGTCTATAAAGTGTGTCTGTGTTTTGGATTAAATTGATGGATTTAAATTTGGATAAAGAATCTGAGATAGTTCATGCATGTGAAATTGAAGATCTAAATCAGATTGAGAATAAATGTTTGATCATGTGAGGTAACTGACATAAGATTCCATGTAAGGTTATTCGGTGCTAATGATTATGTTTGAGAATATCCTGATAGAAATTTGATAAAAGCATTATAAATTTAAAAGAAAAGTGTTTGTGAATGTAGAGAAAGTGTAAAATTCCATGGTGACTCAGTAATACACGAAGGAAATAATTGTCTTAAAATTATGCTGAAGGTAAGTAATATCCGTTTAAAACCTTGGTTATGTTTGATCGGCTTAAAAAACGATTTTCTCTAAAAATGTGGCAAGGTGTATCGTTATGTATAACCCCTGACTAAAATTCGATGATATATACTGATACTGGAATGCATTGTTGCAGACCTTGAGCACTCGCCTGGATTTTAGGTACGATTTTTCATCCGTAAATTGATGGTCAATCTGATAGAGTAATTCAGTATCCAAATGATGTATTTTGGAGTTCTATGATGGACTATTGTGATTGTTGGGAAGGTTTCTTGCATTTAGCTAAGTTTTCCTATGTAACAACTATCAGGCCAGTGTATGCACTATGCTCTGTAAAGTCTCCAAGGGATTAAAATATTGTATTCTAATTAGTTGGTCTGAAATGCATGATGGATTGGTTTGGGTCCAAAGTTAGTCCGAGTGACTGAGAACACTATCAGAATGATCTGTGATTGTTTCAAAGTCCCGAGAAACCAGGGGTATTCTAATATATAAGATTTAGTACAAGGAGGAATGGAAGAGCAGTGGTTGCATTTCTCCAACTCTGGTAAAATTCGAGGATGAAATTTCTTTTTTGGGGGAGAGAGTTGTAACACCCTAAATAATTAATAAAGTATAAAAGGGGAGCATTTAAGTTAAAAAGGGGTGATATGTTGCCATAGGGTTTTAAACCCATGGCATGTACTTGACAAAGCCTACACTTAACCATCTAAGCCAAGTGCTCTTTCCTGTCAAGTTTTACCTAAAATAATATTAGAGTTTAAATCAGGAAGTATTTCAAGTCAGATTTAGTAACCCGTTTAACTCTTCACTTACCTAATTAATGCCTTAGATTTGAAATTTCCATAAGTCTCTAGCTCCTTCTACCAACTCCACTCCGGCCACCCTCTTACCTGCCTCATCGCCGGTGCGTGTCGCTCACCGCCACCATCAAACTAACCGCCGGCGAGTCTTGATCAAAACCCCTCATGCCACGCGCATAACCGCCGACCCAATTGTCGAGAATCGAAGGTTAAAGGTTCGTTGAACCATCTTCTAATTTTTGTGTTTTTTGGCTACCCTTGATGTTCGATTGAGACCAGACTTTCAAATTCGAGCTCCTTGTGCCGAGACGAGTAAAACCCTGGTGGTCGATCTTTGATTCGCCATCCTTAGGGTCCTCGTTGGAGTTACGCCACCTCCTATTGTTCTTTTTGCATTTTAGGTAATTCATGTGTGTATTATGACTGTTTTTGGTGAATTTTTGATTTGGTAGGGTTAAGTGAATGATGGGCTTCACTGTTCTGGCAGGAAATCGACCTTTGGGGTTACTGGCGAGGTTTTTCGATGACCGGCCAATGAGCGTAGATGTGAAGGGTAAGTGGGATTGAACCGGTCTGTACCGAAATCGAATTGAGTTCATTAACCGAATCGGTCGAACCAGTTTAAATAAACGGGGCCTGTTTTATTAAACCAAGTGGGCTGGCCTACTAAGGCCCATTAGTTTAAACTCAAGCCTATCGACCCGACCCAATTCGACTCGAAACCAGACTCGTTGGCCTGACCCATCCGAGTCAACTCACTGAGTTAACTCATCCGAGTTAACCCAGTGAGTCAACCCGACCGAGTCAACTTAGTGAGTCAACTAGCCTAAGTCAGCCCAGTGGACCGTTGACTGCTGACGTTAGCATGACGCCAGCGTTGACTTTGATTGTTGACGTTAGTGTTGACTTTGACCAAAAGTTGACTTTTTTCCAAAAAAAAGGTCATATTTTGGGTTTTTTGACGTCTTGAGTTCATTTTGAAAGTTTGTTTCACAAAATTTTGACTCGAAGGCCTCCGAATTTGACCTTGAAACCGAATTTGTATATGTGTTTACTTTTCAGTTTAAGAGCATGAACTTGAGAATAAGGACTGATTAATGGTTGTGTTTGATTGGAGGATTTCGCGACTCTACGTGTCCGCGATTAGTGGACCTCAAATTCTGGTTCGAGAGCAATCGAATGGGAGTTTTAAAGTTCGACCGATGCAGCTTTGGGTCAAGGTAATTCATTACTACCTCTAGCATGCTTAGTGATACATGTTGGTATATGATTAATGCTTGATATCATATTGAGTGTACCACTGATTTCTGCTTAAGGCATCTAATTTTTTGAGTAAAAGAAAGGAAATTATTACAATGTAAGTACTCGAATAAGAAATGGAGGAATCTTATGGATCCACGAGTTCAGTAGTAATTAATAAGACTGTTAATCTGCAAATTGGATGTTGTGGAGTGAATTTCATATTGCTTGGATTTAAGAAATGAGAAAAGCACCCTAGATGCGTAAAATGACTAAATTACCCCTAAAATGAAATAGAATGACAGAGAACAATTGTGATTTAAGAAAACAACTGATTCACCCGAAAATTCTCTAAACTCCTTGTTTAAAATTCTGGTAATAAGATTCAAACCCCTATTGATGAAAATACTTGAATCTATCAGAGTGATGTAAATATTTGAATTTTTGAAACGATTAAAGAAGTGAAAATACTAAAATGACTTATTGTAATGGCTAAAAACACTGAAGAAATCTACGAGCACTGAAATCTTTAAATTTTCTAAAAGAATGGATAAACCTCCGAGTTTTGAAGTGAATGAATAGTTGAAATGACTGAAAGGGATCAGAATAATTGAAACACCTTCGGACATCGAAATGTCCGGAATACCCTCGAATATTTAAATGATTGAAGGAACCCTTAAGATAGGGATTTAGAATTTCCAATAAAACCGAGCAAATTTAATGGCCTTAAAAGTTGTAAGATACGACCCGCGTTCGCTGGTTGTTTTTGATATGGATGTAATAATGGAAGGATACTGCATAAATGATTATTCAACTATTTAGGGCTCATTAATGATGACTTGAGACGAGTTGTTCCGTTGTACAATGTTGTCTGCACTAAGTTTCGAACACGTGCAAAGTGTACTTGTTCTAATGCTTGGTGAGTAATGCCTTGTTAAATGTGTTTTAACTTGAATGGACTTGAAATTCTGGCAAGCCGTTAGTAATCTTCTATACAGCAAATCAAAGACTTGAAATACAATAATGGGGTTTCAGCACGAAATAGGTTTGATTGCACGTAGTAGGTTCAGATGATTGCTAAAGGTGACCCGTTTTGTTATTTATCGAGGTTGGTTATAAGAAGGAAAATTTGTATGGATTTACATGTCCGACTGTCAGTTAGATTAATAATGATGTGCTCCGATTTGTTAGTAAAGCATGGTGACTCGATGAGTAATTGGAAATGAATTCTACAGATCACTGATTTAACTCAATCGGATTAAGTTACTGAGTTAACTTTGAAAAATAAAAGGACCAAAATACCCTTATGAGTAAATTGTTTAGAACCCTCCTATTATACCCTAAATCTTGAATTATCCTAGTCTATATGAATTCCTGCATTAATTCCAGTATACTTGAACTACTATATGATCGATATATTTTGTAATTCTAAATGGTTCTAATGAATTAAGTTCTTAAATAACATAATGACTTCATTATTCAACGTATCCCTTTTATAAGGATTCTCTTTCTAGAAAAAAATAGCAAAATAATCTCTGATGTGAAACTGCGACTAACTACTCTGGCTCTACCGATTTAAACATCGGACTGTTCCTGATTCCTGGCATCCTGTTTCTAATTTAATTTAATGGTTTCTGTATAAAATTGTTTTACCGGGGTATTATAGGGAAACGTGAGAAGTTCTTGAAAGACATGTGTGTGCACATGTCTCCTATTCGGATCCTCTGCTTCGGATATAGTGGTTCCACCCATATTAGGTTCCCATGTTTCGGCTGGGGTAATTCCGTCCGTGACCTAAGGTATTCCCTTAGGATGGTACCCTCACCTAATGGCCAGGGTTAATGCCCGTATTTGGATCCTCTGCTTCGGCTATAGTGGTTCTACTCGTATTAGGTTCCTATGCTTCGGCTGGGGTAATTTCGCCCGTGACCTAAGGTATTCCCTTAGGATGGTACCCTCGCCTAATGGCCAGGGTTAATGCCCGTATTCGGATCCTCTGCTTCGCTAGAGTGGTTCTGCCTGTATTAGGTTCCAATGCTTCGGCTGGGGTGATTCTGCTCGTGACCTAAGGTATTCCCCTAGGATGGTACTCATGCCCAATAGGTTTGGGTTAACGCTAGTATACGATGTAGTTCTTAGGAATTGTATCATGAAGTTTGGATTGAGGGTAGTTAGTCTGAAACTAAATTTCTTGTTTCTTCCTGTGCCCATGATGAAATTCTACCGATGTATGAAGCATAATGTCTACCTTTCCAAATTTGTGAGTAAAGATATACATTAACCCCATGGCTCTATTCTAGTAAAAACATCATTCTACTCAGTTTTTCCTAGAATTGTAGAATGCCAATTTGAGACTCAGAAGTTCGAATGCTGATTAACAGGATGCCATGATCAATATTTTAGTTTCATGCCATGCCTTATATCTGCATGTGCTTATAGCACTTGTTGCTAATTTTGTATTACTGAGCTTTTTCAAGCTCACGTTGTTTTTACCATTGCAGTTTGAGAGTTTATGTCCATGAACTTGTGATCGACATCAGCTATGGAGTTCCCTTGGCGTTGCTTGCAGAGTACGGTACCTGTGCATTAGTGGGCATGTATGTTGCATCATATTTTATGATCTAGCCTGTAAAATATTTTTGAATATCAATTTATGGTTAAGCGTAAGTTTTAAAATGATGTTTTGAACATAATTTTGTTTTACAGTTTTAAATGTATTTGAAAAAAATCGTATGTTTTTGGAAGTGGGTCGCTCCGTGACCCGAATGAGACCACCTAAATTAGGCATTCTGCATAGGCGAGTTTAGGGGGTTACATGTATCACCGATGATTACACAAGTTAATCACTTTAACCAGTGGAAACGTTTCTCTAGTAACATGGTCGTCAACAACACTTCTGCGGCTGAATGAAAAAAAAATGAAAATGAAAATTTTCCAAACTTGCGGTTTTAAAAACGGTTAGAGCAACCAAGTGAAAAAGGCGGCCAAAAATGTGTGTTTTTAGTCCGTTAATAGTATTTTACCCATAAAAAAGGAATAGAAAATGCTTTCCTTATATAAGGTGTTAGAACATAAATACCGAGAGATATCCATCAACAATCTATCTTTCAATTTTAATTTTTTGTACCAGATAAAGTCATACAAGTTTACCATTTATTAAATAGACTTTAATATTTGAATCATACATCAATATTCATTTGCATAAACACTTGATGATTTTAGACTATGTCCAAACCTGTTATCAATACACATATATGTCACATCAATAGTAATATTGAACAATCCGGTCTAAATTGAAAGTTTCTTCTTTCGCATCCGATTTAAGCTTATTACAACGTCTAAGAGCAAGGGTGAAACTAGAGAAAAGTGGATGTGCCCTCACACAAACCATTTCCATTTGGTGGGAATTTGCGAACGCACCCTCTATTGCATAAATTATTTGTGCATTTTGGAAGCACAAACGGAACGACGCATGTTCTTCCTGAACTTTGTGCATTTATCTCAATTCCTGAATTTACATAGTTATAACAAAATAAAAAGAATTCATTTCAAAACCCAAATTTCTTAAAAATACCACAATAATAGATAAAAATGCAAGGATTGATTTGGGTTTTTACCAGTAGCAAGGAGGAGGAGAACAACAATAACGATGGATGACTTGTTTGAATTATTCATGGCTCAATTTCTTCCTTTTTGTACGACTAATATGGGGTTGATCTTTTAGTATGTATAGAAAGACCTGTAATTTATCTACTCTAAAAATTACCTTTTAAAGATACAAGATTACCAAGATAATCACCTAAATTAAGTAAGAGTGCCTATCACAGTTGAGACAGTTTTACCATTGTTCGATTTAGTTGTAGTTGTATGGAAGGAAAGGTATCTTCAATATTGATTTAGTTTCTATGTTTGTTTCGGTTAAGTTAGAATAAACGAAATATTAACATATAAAAAAATTATATGAATTTATGATATTTCAAATATGATGAAAATATAAAATATTTTAAAATAATATTTACATATAAGATATCATCCACCATCAATCAAATGTTGACAAAACACACCACGTGACACCTTAATCCTGACCAAGCCAATTCGTAGGGTACAAAGTACCTCATTTTTTCACAGAAGTATCTCACCGAATTTTCGTACAGGTAACACTAAGTTGAAGCCCGATTTTAGCCCAATTTGAAACCCTAAAATTCAAAATTTAAAATCCCTGACATAACATTGTGGGATTTTCGATTCCTAAACATTAATCTTTCGATTACTCATTTCTTTTCAAAACTTAACTTTTTTGGACTCAATTGATCAAATTCAAGGTGTGGTCGACTAAATCAATTGTTACTAAAGGAATTATATGAGTATGATATGACGGTATCAAATTCGCGACTTTTAGAAAATTTTGGTACTTCATGAAGATGATAAATAGAATTTTCTTACTAGAAACGAAAAATATTTCAAATATTAGAATTTCAAAAAAGAAAGAGATGCATCACTGATGATTACACCAGTTAAGCGCTTTAACTAGTGAAAACGTTTATCTAGTAACATGGTCGTCAACAACACTTATGTGGCCGAATGAAAGAAAAAATGAAAATGAAAATGAAAATTTTCCAAAACTTGAGGTTTTAAAAACGGTTAGAGCAATCAAGTGAATAAGGCGGCCAAAAATGTGGGTTTTTAGTCCGTTAATAGTATTTCACCCATAAAAAGGGAATAGAAAAAGCGCTTTCCTTATATAAGGTGTTAGAACATAAATACCGAGAGATATCCATCAACAATCTATCTTTCAATTTTAATTTTTCGTACCAAATAAAGTCATACAAGTTTACCTTTTTTTAAATAGACTACACAATATTCATTTGCATCAACACCTGATGATTTTAGACTATGTCTAAGCCTATTATCAATACACATATATGTCACATCAATCGAGATATTGAACGATCCTATCTAAATTGAAAGTTTCTTCTTTCGCATCCGATTCAAGCTTATTACAACGTATAAGAGCAAGGGTGAAAGTAGAGACAAGTGGATGTGCCCTGACACAATCCATTTCCATTTGGTGGGAATTTGCGAACGCACCCTCTATTGCATAAATTGTTTGTGCATTTTGGAAGCACAAATGGAACGACACATGTTCTTCCTGAACTCTGCGCCATTATCTTATTTCCTGAATTTACATAGTTATAACAAAAATAAAAAGAATTCATTTCAAAACCCGAATTTCTTAAAAAGACCACTGATAAGTGTTCAAAAGTACTATTTTTCTTACCCTTTTTACTCATATTATTGTTAGACTTAGGCTCATATTAGTTGCATAGTTAGTCATTTATGCATTAATCCATGTTTCCTTCCATCGTTGAGCTTGATTACATAAATTGGTAGTTTTTGTGGAAAAGATGCTGCTTTGGTGTGCTTTTTGTGTGTATGTGCAGGATCACTTGCCAAAGCAATGCCGAGCTAGTTGCCAGGGCAATGCATGAAGGATATGCCGAGCTAGATGCCAGGGCAATGCATGAAGGAGACACTGAGCCAGTTGCCATGGCATTTGTCGACAAAAACTAAATGCAATAGGGATGTCGAAATTCATGATTTTACAAGCCCAAGATGACATGGAGCAAGGCCCGAGCCCAAAGGAATTTGATTGCCATGCAGAGATTAAAGAAGAATTAAATTCCAAGAAGATAGGAGAAGTTCTAATAGGAATAAAATTATAATAAAGAATTATATTCTTTAAAGATAATTTAATTCCAACTCAAACTCCTCCTCAAAGAAGGACTTTGGCCTAGCCCTATAAATATCAAGGGAATTTCGACAAGATAGAATAGGGAGAGCAAGAGGGAATTTCGACAAGACCAACAGAGGAAGCAAAGGGGAATTTTCGACAAGCTTCAGCTTTTCTTCCTTGTTCGATTGGGTTCATGCTAGGGATTGTTTATCTTGTGTTTCTTTGGAACCTAGCCATGAACTAAATTTACTTGGCTATGGTTATTGTGTTTTGTGGTTGTGAGAAACTATTGGTTTTTGTTTAGGTAATAAGAGTTTGCACTTTTCTATTTCAAGGTTTATTCATTCTTGGTTCTTATTATTGCTTGCGAGTGAATTGGGAGAGGATCTCGTGATTTCATCCATTTATCTAATATCGGGAGAGTTAGATTCAAGAAACGAATGAATATGATCTTTATGCAATCCAATGATGGTGAAGATTAATCCGGCTTAGGAATAAGTTAAGGATTTCAACGGCTAAGAGGAGCGCAAGATTGGTTGTTGTTCACCCTTGATTCACGCAGGGATGTATTATCAAGGCATGCACAAGTAGCTAGAGTTTTGACTTAGGGATAAGAAGAAACCATTGAAGAACGTTCCGCCGAACCTTGAAGTTGCTGCCCAGTCGCCCAAGTAGTTGCCCAACTAGTCGCCCAGGCCACCATTAATTAGTTGCCAAGGCAACCCCGTCGTGCAAGTTGCCACGGCAACTGAGTTGCCCGTGCACTCTTTTACCAAGACAATTCAATCGGCTATCACACCTCAACTCACGATAACCTAGCCTATCTCTCTCAATTCGATCTCATCTTTTCATTTACTTAATTGCTTTCTAGATTAGTTATTAGTTAAAACTTGTATAATCCTTTACTTGTGTTTTTACTTTTTACAGTGCAAGAGAATAGATTCTTGAAGTGGCACCAATCCCTGTGGAGACGATATCTTTTATACTATAACTTGCGACGTGTATACTTGCACATTTGCGTAGCACTTATTACGCGCAACAAGTTTTTGGCGCCGTTGCCGGGGATTGGCAATAGCGACTTTGCGTTTACTTTCTTGCACTTTCTTTTTATTTTTCTTGTTTAAAATTCAAAGGGCCAACAAACTTTGGTTTTGCATTGGTATATGACCAGGGCGAGACCGACTTCACCAGAATATCCCTTTGATCCAGAAATCGAACGAACCTTACAAAGACTTAGACGAAGGATAAGAGAAGCAATGGCAAATCAAGACGGCAATATGAATCAAGATGTTCGAGCGGGAGGAGGAGTGATTCTTGCACGAAACAGAACTATTCGAGACTATCTTGAAGAAGATCTTGATGGACTTAACCCCAGAGTTGTCGCACTGAAATTGAAGCCGACCACTTTGAGTTGAAACCGTAATGTTTAATATGATCAACACAATTGGTCAATTTGGCGGCTCAAAGAATCAAGATGCACGGCAACATCTGAAATCTTTCCTCGAGATTTGCAACTCGTTCAAGATACACGGAGTCACCCCGATGTCCTACGATTAAGATTATTCCCTATTCACTAAGGGATAGGGCTAAAGCATGGCTGAATAGCATTCTGCCGGATCCATAGCATCTTGGACTGATCTTTGTCGTGATTTCCTTGCTAGATTTAATCCTACAAATTTAATCGATAAGCTTCAGAACGACATTACTTCTTTTCGGCAGGCAAATGATGAATCCATGTACGAGGCTTGGGAGCGATATAGAGAACTTCTACACAAATGCCCTTTACACGGATTCCCGGTGTGGACTCAAGTAACAATGTTTTACAACGCCGTGAATACACCAACAAGGATGATGCTAGATGCCTCGGCAAACGACATACTCTTAGATAAGTCGCCGGAGGAAGCGATGCAAATTTTAAACAGGCTGGCCAAGAATGATTATCAATTCCCATCTACTAGAAGAGGAGGAGTTAGGCGCCAAGCCACAATACATGAACTAGGATCATCGATTCAATTTCGCACAATTGGTCGCTTTAACCAAGATGGTCCGAACATGCAAAAACCAAACAACACACATGAAGTCAAGGTAATGGATTCTTTTTGTGAGTTATGTGGTGATAACCATAATTCTTACGAATGTATGCGAGAATCCGAATCCATTTCTATGTGGGGAATTACAATCGAGCAACAACATGATGTCCAATACATACAATCCAGCTTGGAAGAAGCACCCAAATTTTTCATGGAGTAATCCCAACAATGCTCTAAACCAGAACAATCAAAATGCACAAGCATCGGGATTCAGTGAGAATATGCCACGACAATGGATGTCGCAAAGAACAACCGACAACATCTAGTTCTTTGGAAAATTCTCTAAATGCTTTTATGATGAAAAATCAATCTTATATGGCTGAGAATAGTAATTTCATAAAAAGAACTGATGCTTTTATTAACAGACCGAGATGAGATTGCAAAACCAAGAGGCGGCAATCAAATCATTGGAAAATCAAGTCGGACAGTTTGCTCAAAAATCAACACTAGACCACAAGGAGGTTTACCTAGCGATATCAAGTCGCAAGAGGAACGGCCATGAGCAATGTAAGGCGATCACCACTAGAAGTGGCCAACAACTTAGAGAGGTTCAAACCCGCTCGTCAAACAAAACTCCACAAAAAGATCAAGACGAACCTAGCGGCAAAGCCTCAGATGCTGAACCAGGAATTGCCACGGCAACTGGCAATAAACATGCCTTGACAACCGACGACGCCTCGGCATCTTGTGATAAGCATGCCTCGGCAACCCCAGTTGATAACGCATCGGCAACTCCAGATGTCCCGGCAATGCCGTTAATCAGGTTTCAAACCAATGAAAGGATCGAAGATATCCGACTTCCACCACCATTCCCACAAAGGTTGAAGCGACAAAAGCAAGAATACCAATTCAAGAAGTTTCTTGATATCCTAAAGCAAGTCCAAATCAACTTGCCATTGGTGGAAGCAATTGAAAAAATGCCAAACTATGCCAAGTTCCTTAAAGACATTGTGTCCAAAAGAACAAGGCTAGGAGAGTTTGAAACAGTTGTCGCGACAGAGGGATGCATGGCAATGTTGCACAATCGTATGCCACCTAAGTTGAAGGATCCCGGAAGTTTCACAATACCCTGTTCTATTGGAAATCACTATGCAACCTAGGGGCTAGCATAAACTTGATGCCTAAATCGGTTTTCCAGAAACTAGGAATCGAGAAGGCAAGACCTACAACAGTTATGCTGCAGCTAGCCGACAGATCCTATGTGCATCCAGAGGGAAAAATCGAGGACATACCGGTAAAAGTTGATAAATTTATTTTTCCCGCTGACTTTATTATTTTGGATTGTAAAGCAGATGAGCAAGCACCCATCATTCTCGGGAGACCATTCCTAGCAACAGGGAGAACCTTGATTGATGTTGAAAAGGGGAGAACTCACAATGAGGGTGAATGACCAGCAAGTTAAACTAAATGTGTTCCAAACACTAAGGCATGCCGATGATCCAGAAGAATGCCAACTACTTCATGCCACGGCAGAGTTTAACTTCGATGAGGAATTTAGTTGCCTCGGCAACTACATTGCCGATCAAGAGGAACATGAGGAGTATGAAGAACCGGTCGATGAGGAACAACCAGAAGAGGCAAATTGGCTAGTCAATCGACCAGGTACATACTTTGAACCACTGGACTACTCAGGTAAGGAAGGTAAGCTCGAAAAACCCTCTATTGAACAACCACCAATTCTTGAGTTGAAACAATTGCCAGAGCAACTAAAATATGTATACTTAGGAACCGATAATACTTTGCCTGTAATTATTTCTTCTAAGTTACAACCTGAGCAGGAAAAGAAGCTGATCAAGATGCTGAAGCTACACAAAAAGGCAATAGGGTGGACAATTGCCGACCTGAAGGGAATTAGCCCGGCGGTGTGCATGCACAAGATCTTGTTGGAAGATGATCACAAACCTTCAATTGAGGCCCAGAGGAGACTGAATCATGTCATAAAAGGGGTTGTAATGAAAGAAATCATCAAGTGGCTTGACGTCGGCATTATATACCCTATCTCCGATAGTACGTGGGTAAGTCCGTACAATGTGTACCAAAAAAAGGGAGGTATAACAAGGTGGTAAGCAATGAAAATAATGAACTTATCCCAACCAGATCTGTGGACGGTTGGAGGGTTTGTATGGACTATCGAAAGCTAAACAAAGCCACTAGGAAAGATCACTTCCCATTACCCTTTATTGATCAAATGCTTGACCGTCTTGCGGGTAAACCCTTTTATTGTTTTCTTGATGGTTATTCAGTTACAATCAGATTGCCATAGCACCGTAAGATCAAGAAAAGACAACCTTCACATGCCTATACGGCACTTATGCCTTCGAAGGATGCCGTTCGGATTGTGTAACGCCCGACAACCTTCCAAAGATGCATGATGGCACTCTTTTCAGACATGGTCGAAGACTTCCTTGAGATCTTCATGGATGATTTTTCGATTTTTGGTAATGACTTCGATGGCTGCCTCGGCAATTTAGAGAGGGTGTTAGCAAGATGCGAAGAAACGGATTTAGTCCTCAATTGGGAGAAATGCCACTTTATGGTAGATGAAGGAATAGTGCTCGGCCACAAGATTTCGTCCAAGGGAATTGAAGTAGACAAAGCCAAGGTGGACGTGATCGAGAGATTACCCCCACCAAATTCGGTTAAAGGAATTCGAAGTTTTCTCGGACATGCAGGTTTTTACAGGAGGTTCATTCATAATTTTTCTAAAATCACTAAACCCTTGTGTAATCTGCTTGAACACGATAAAGTCTTCGATTTTGATGATTCTTGCACCCAAGCATTCGAAACCCTAAAGAAAAAGCTTGCCTCGGCACCTATTGTTGTTCCACCAGATTGGACGCTACCTTTTGAGCTCATGTGTGATGCAAGTGATTTCGCGGTAGGAGCAGTCCTAGGCCAACGCACAGGTAAGACCTTCCATGTGATATACTACGCTAGTAAAACTCTTAATGGTGCTCAAGTGAATTACACAACAACGGAGAAAGAGTTACTAGCTGTAGTTTTCGCATTTGACAAGTTCCGATCCTATTTAATTGATACAAAGGTAATTGTTCATACGGACTATTCGGCAATCAAATACTTATTTGCTAAAAAGGATGCTAAACCTCGTTTGATTCGTTGGATATTACTTTTACAAGAATTTGATATTGAAATTAAGGACAGGAAAGGAACAGAAAATCAAGTGGCCAATCACTTATCACGTTTGGAACGCAATAAGGAGGAGGACGCGAATCTTGAGATATGTGATACATTCCCGGATGAACAAATTTTAGTTGCCTCGGCAACCCTAGACGCCTCGGCAACTCTCGACGCTGAAGCAGTCTTTGACGCGCACGCCTCGGCAATTTTGGGAGCAGTCGCCACGGCGGCACATGCCTCGGCAATACCCTGGTACGCAGATTTAGTTAATTTCCTTGATTGTGGTATTTTTCCTTATGGCATTACTCACCAAGGAAAGAAGCGGTTCCGCCACGATGCTAAGCATTACTTTTGGGACGAGCCTCTGTTGTTTAAACACTGTGCAGATCAGGTTATACGTCGATGTGTCCCTGAAGAAGAGCAACAGAATGTACTCCGGCAATGCCATTCTTCACCCTATGGAGGACATTTTGGAGGAACTCGTACCGCGGCCAAAGTTTTGCAATCCGGGTTGTATTGGCCAACATTGTACAAAAATGCCCAAGACTTTTACAAGCAATGTGATCGTTGCCAGAGGACGGGCAATATCTCTAGACGACATGAGATGCCACTCCAGAACATCATCGAGGTGGAACTATTCGATGTATGGGGGATTAACTTTATGGGACCCTTCCCATCTTCATTCGGCAACCTCTACATCTTACTCGCCGTCGACTATGTGTCTAAATGGGTAGAGGCAGCTGCAGTTCCCAACGACGATTCCAAGACCATGCAACGATTCCTGTAGAAAAACATATTTACACGGTTTGGGATGCCGAGAGCAATTATCAGTGACGGGGGCAAGCATTTTGACAACAGACTAATTACCAAGATGTTGCAACGCTTCGGCATATCACACAAGATCGCCACGGCATATCACCCACAAACCAACGGGCAAGCAGAAATTTTCAACCGGGAGTTGAAGGGAATACTCGAGAAAGTTGTAAATCCCTCAAGGAAGGATTGGTCATTAAGACTAGATGACGCACTTTGGGCATATCGCACTGCATTCAAAACACCATTAGGTATGTCCCCCTTCCGACTTGTCTATGGCAAAACATGCCATCTACCGGTGGAAATCGAGCACAAGGCGTACTGGGCAATCAAGACCGTGAATATGGATTGGGAAAGTGTCGGACAAAAGCGCTTGATGGATCTCAATGAGATAGAAGAATTTTGTGCACTCGCCTATAACAATGCACGAATCTACAAGGAGAAAACAAAGCGATGGCACGATAAGAAACTATTGCCACGGCAATTCACGCCAGGGCAACTAGTTCTCCTATTCAATTCTCGGCTAAAACTTTTCCCGGGAAAGCTGAAATCAAGATGGTCGGGACCATTTGAAGTCGTCAAACCATTCTCCCATGGTGCTGTGATAATCAAGTCCATCTCTGACAACCATGAATTCAAAGTTAATGGACAAAGATTGAAGCACTACAATGGTGCCCATGTGGAACGTAACAAGGAAGTGGTCAATTTAGGAGATGCATGAGCATGCTCTCCCTTTTGATATTTTTATTTTTATTTATTTTCATTTTTGTTTTTATCGATTATTTAATTATTTTATTTATTTTTCATTTTTTTGATTTTTTTTATTTTTTTATTTTTATTATTTTGCCGATTATTAGTAGTTTTAGGATAGATTTTTTTATTCAAGTCTAGGAATCCTATTACACATCTTTATTTATTTTCTTTATTAGTTTATCTTTAATTTTAATCCTTATTTGATTTGTTTTTGAATTGTAGGAAAGGAAGTTCAAGATAAAGAAGGAATTCTAAACCAAGTAGGAAAACATCTTCAACAAGGAAACTAATGGGCTGAATCTAAGGCTTATATAAAGCCTCCAATTCATCCTAACCAAAACCCCTTTGTCGAAAATTCCTACCAAACCCTAAACCCTTTTTTTTCGATTTCCCCTAATCCCACCCACCTACCTTTTCTATAAAACCCATCACCCTTAAACTATTCCTACTTTATATCTTGCAACTTTTTAGTTTCTTTTCTTTTCTTTTCTTTGTTTTCACTCACAACCAAGATCATACATGGCATCCAAGATTAAACTTTTAGTCATCCAAGTTCCTCCAAAGAACCAAGATACAAGAAGTTTGCTACACCGGCGGTTCAAGAAAGATTTCAATCCAAGTTTGAAAGCCGGAAGATTCATGAAGAACAAGGCTTTGAATACTCCAACTCTCATCAAGATTTCGGCCTTGAACCATTCATCTTCAAGAGGATTGCACATCAAAAGTGGCAAATCTTTTGCCATCAACCGGAACCGGGTAACATCTCATGGGTAAGAGAATTCTATGCTCACTCACCTAACTCGGATAATCCTTATGTTTTTGTTCGTGACAAGGCCATACTTATAAGTCCCGAAAGCATCAACACCTTTTACGGACTTTACATTGAGAAGGACGAGCATCAAGCCTTCGTTGACCAAATCAATCCCAAGCAACTCGACAAGGTGCTTCAAGAACTCACTCAACCGAGAACTCATTGGAAACGGTAAATACAAGGGCACGGTAAATCGCCTTGGCTTAAACCCGAGGCAAAACTATGGAATAAGTTTGTTAAAACTTCTTTAATGCCCTCCACACACAATACTACCGTTGATATACCACGTCTTTTGCTCATACATTCTATTTTGCATAATCGCATCATTAACATTGGAAAAATTATTTGTGATGAGATTTTTGTATGCAGCTCAAAAGATAAGGGTTATCTTTTCTTCCCTTGCTTAATTTCTAATCTTTGCAAGGAGATGCATGTCCCGAGTGAGTCCACCGATGAAAAGGCCCTACCCAAGTCTGGTTGGAATCAAGCACTAATCCGGAAGCTAATGGAAGAGGCACCGGAAGATTCTTCAAGGCCTCCAATTGCCACGGCAACTCCTGCCGCCGCGGCAATCCCTAATGCCCAAGCACCTAACGTCAGGGCAACCCGGCCATTAATCTCGGGACACTTTGAAGCACTTTTGAACCCATTGACAAGCCGCCTAAGGCAAATTGAAAATCGGCAACTAATGTTCATGCGGTACATGAAGGAGCACAACAATGCCATCACCCAAGTCATCCTAGAAAAGTACCCAGACAATCGCGTGCCGTTCCCAATCTTTCCCGCTGATATCCTTGCCACTACAACCAAGGAAGCTGATGCCACGACAACCAACCCTGAAGATGCCACAGCAACCAAAGCTAAAGACATCCCGACAACCACTGCAAAAGCCAAAGGTAAAGCACCTATGCCCGAATCAACTCCTACGGAATCATTTTCTGATTTTTCAGATTCGGACGAGTCCTCCATTGAACCAATAAAGACCGCACCAATTGAATCCTCCAAGCGAAAAGCCATTGACATTGATGAAGAGGATGATGAGGAAAACCCCGTACGAGGATCGATTCCACCGCCGGCAACAAGAAAACAACCATCGCGTTCAAGCAAGAAAATCAAGACGCCAACTAGAAGGAAACTAATCATCTACGATGACGAACTCTCGGAGTAAGTCCTCATATGCATTTTTCTTTTTATTTTTATTTTTATTTTCGGTATTTTTATGCATGCATTGAGGACAATGCCTCACTCGAGTTTGGGGGGGGATTGTTATTAGTAGTTACCATGTTTAATTACATTCATCTTAAGTATTACATTTAGGATACATAAATTGCTTGCCATGCCTTTAAATTGGAACAAGAATTGCTTAGATTTGATAAATATTTGATGATGACTTTGCCAATGCACTTAATTGATAGAATTTTTATTCTAGGATAACCATGGAAAAACTTAGAATTTTACTATGATGCTAAATTTGATGAAACACTATTGTGGTTTGATTGATTTAAGGAATTCTAGTAAACTTAGGTTGATAATTAACAAATTGGGGGATTAGAATAAAAATTGGATGAATGCTAGAGGTGCCCGAAATTGGCTCTAGCATATGCTAAAAAATTGATCACTAGAGGTGCCCGAAACTGGCTCTAGGAGGCGTTAAAATTTTTTTTTAACTAGATGTGCCCGAAACCGGCTCTAGTCGATTAAATTAACTTAAGAAAACTAAAGATAAAACACTAGAGGTGCCCGAAATTGGCTCTAGTTAAAACATGTTAAAAAGAACCCAATGAAGTAATTTGAAAACCTATTGTTTGCATAGAATCCGAAAAATCAACTTGCACACAACTCCGCACACACTCACAAGCATTATAATTTGATTCCGAGTAATTCCTCAGTTTTCTGAAAAATAAAAAGCCAATCATACTTTGTATCCCGGTTCAGAGAATTGAAATCAAGTTCAAAGCTGAGTTTGTGAAAATTGAAGTCTTGGCAGGTAATTATGAGTTTGCATTGCTTGAGGACAAGCAATAGTTCGAGTTTGGGGGTGTGATAAGTGTTCAAAAGTACTATTTTTCTTACCCTTTTTACTCATATTATTGTTAGACTTAGGCTCATATTAGTTGCATAGTTAGCCATTCATGCATTAATCCATGTTTCCTTCCATCGTTGAGCTTGATTACATAAATTGGTAGTTTTTGTGGAAAAGATGCTGCTTTGGTGTGCTTTTTGTGTGTATGTGCAGGATCACTTGCCAAAGCAATGCCGAGCTAGTTGCCAGGGCAATGCATGAAGGATATGCCGAGCTAGATGCCAGGGCAATGCATGAAGGAGACGCCGAGCCAGTTGCCATGGCATTTGTCGACAAAAACTAAATGCAATAGGGATGTCGAAATTCATGATTTTACAAGCCCAAGATGACATGGAGCAAGGCCCGAGCCCAAAGGAATTTGATTGCCATGCAGAGATTAAAGAAGAATTAAATTCCAAGAAGATAGGAGAAGTTCTAATAGGAATAAAATTATAATAAATAATTATATTCTTTAAAGATAATTTAATTCCAACTCAAACTCCTCCTCAAAGAAGGACTTTGGCCTAGCCCTATAAATATCAAGGGAATTTCGAAAAGATAGAATAGGGAGAGCAAGAGGGAATTTCGACAAGACCAACAGAGGAAGCAAAGGGGAATTTTCGACAAGCTTCAGCTTTTCTTCCTTGTTCGATTGGGTTCATGCTAGGGATTGTTTATCTTGTGTTTCTTTGGAACCTAGCCATGAACTAAATTTACTTGGCTATGGTTATTGTGTTTTGTGGTTGTGAGAAACTATTGGTTTTTGTTTAGGTAATAAGAGTTTGCACTTTTCTATTTCAAGGTTTATTCATTCTTGGTTCTTATTATTGCTTTATGAGTGAATTGGGAGAGGATCTCGTGATTTCATCCATTTATCTAATATCGGGAGAGTTAGATTCAAGAAACGAATGAATATGATCTTTATGCAATCCAATGATGGTGAAGATTAATCCGGCTTAGGAATAAGTTAAGGATTTCAACGGCTAAGAGGAGCGCAAGATTGGTTGTTGTTCACCCTTGATTCACGCAGGGATGTATTATCAAGGCATGCACAAGTAGCTAGAGTTTCGACTTAGGGATAAGAAGAAACCATTGAAGAACGCTCCGCCGAACCTTGAAGTTGCTGCCCAGTCGCCCAAGTAGTTGCCCAACTAGTCGCCCAGGCAACCATTAATAAGTTGCCAAGGCAACCCCGTCGTGCAAGTTGCCACGGCAACTGAGTTTCCCGTGCACTCTTTTACCAAGACAATCCAATCGGCTATCACACCTCAACTCACGATAACCTAGCCTATCTCTCTCAATTCGATCTCATATTTTCATTTACTTAATTGCTTTCTAGATTAGTTATTAGTTAAAACTTCTATAATCCTTTACTTGTGTTTTTACTTTTTACAGTGCAAGAGAATAGATTCTTGAAGTGGCACCAATCCCTGTGGAGACGATATCTTTTATACTATAACTTGCGACGTGTATACTTGCACATTTGCGTAGCACTTATTACGCGCAACAACCACAATAATAAATAAAAATGCAAGGATTGATTTGGGTTTTTACCAGTAGAAAGAAGGAGGAGAACAACAATAACGATGGCCGAATTGTTTGAATTATTCATGGCTCAATTTCTTCCTTTTGTACGACTAATATGGGGTTGATCTTTTACTATGTATAGAAAGACTAGTAATTTCTCTACTCTAAAAATTGCCTTTTAAAGATACAAGATTACCAAGATAATCACCAAAATTAAGTAAGATTGCCTATCACAGTTGAGACAGCTTTTTCGTTGTTCGATTTAGTTGTAGTTGTATGGAAGGAAAGGTGTCTTTCACGATTGATTTAGTTTCTATGTTTGTTTCGGTTCAGTTAGACTAAAAGAAATATTAACAAATAAAAAAATTATATGAATTTATGATATTTCAAAAATGATGAAAATATAAAATATATTAAAATAATATTTACATATAAGATATCATCCACCATCAGTCAAATGTTGACAAAACACACCATGTGACACCTTAATCCCGACCCAGCCAATTCACAGGGTACAAATTACCTCATTTTTTCACTGAAGTATCTCACCGAATTTTCGTACAGGTAACTGAGTTGAAGCCCGGATTTAACCCAATTTGAAACCTTAATATTCAAAATTTAAAATCCCGAACATAACATTGTGGGATTTTCGATTCCTAAACCTTAATCTTTCGATTACTCATTTCTTTCAAAACCTAACTTTTTTTACCCAATTGATCAAATTCAAGGTGTGGTCGACTAAATCAATTGTTACTAAAGGAATTATGTGAATATGATATGACAGTGTCAAATTCACGACATTTAGAAAAAATTGGTATTCCATGAAGATGATAAATAGAATTTTCTTACTAGAAACGAAAAATGTTTCAAATATTATAATTTCAAATAAGAAAGAGATGCATCACCAATGATTACACCGGTTAATCACTTTAACCAGTGGAAACGTTTCTCTAGTAACATGGTCCTCAACAACACTTATGTGGCAGAATGAAAGAAAAAATGAAAATGAAAATTCTCCAAAACTTGCAGTTTTAAAAACAGTTGGAGCAGCCAAGTGAATAAGGCGGCCAAAAATGTGGGATTTTAGTTCGTTAATAGTATTTTACCCATAGAAAAGGAATAGAAAAAACATTTTCCGTATATAAGGTGTTAGAACATAAATACCGAGAGATATCCATCAACATTCTATCTTTCAATTTTAATTTTTCGTACCAGATAAAGTCATACAAGTTTACCTTTTATTAAATAGACTTTAATATTTGAATCATATAGCAATATTCATTAGCATCAACACCTGATGATTTTAGACTATGTCTAAACCTGTTATCAATACACATATATGTCACATCAATAGTGATATTGAACAATCCGTTCTAAATTGAAAGTTTCTTCTTTCGCATCCGATTCAAGCTTATTAAAAAGTCTAAGAGCAAGGGTGAATGTAGAGACAAGTGGATGTGCCCTGACACAATCCATTTCCATTTGGTGGGAATTTACGAACGCACCCTTTATTGCATAAATTATTAGTACATTTTGGAAGCATAAACGGAACGACACATGTTCTTCCTGAACTCTGCGCCATTATCTCATTTCCTGAATTTACATAGTTATAACAAAATAAAAAGAATTCATTTCAAAACCAAAATTTCTCAAAAAGACCACTATAATAGATAAAATGCAAGGATTGATTTGGGTTTTTACCAGGAACAAGGAGGAGGAGAACAACAATAACGATCGCTGACTTGTTTGAATTATTCATGGCTCAAGTTCTTCCTTTGTACGACTAATATGGGGTTGATATTTTAGTATATATAGAAAGTCATGTAATTTATCTACTCTAAAAATTACCTTTTAAAGATACAAGATTACCAAGATAATCACCTAAATTAAGTAAGATTGCCTATCACAGTTGAGACAACTTTTACCGTTGTTCGATTTAGTTGTAATTGTATGGAAGGGAAGGTATCTTCATAATTAATTTAGTTTCTATGCTTGTTTCGGTTAAGTTAGACTAAACGAAATATTAACATATAAAAAAATTATATGAATTTATGATATCTCAAATATGATGAAAATATAAAATATTTCAAAATAATATTTACATATAAGATATCATCCACCATCAGTCAAATGTTGACAAAACACACCACGTGACACCTTAATCCCGACCCAGCCAATTCGCAGGGCACAAAGTACCTCATTTTTCACTGAAGTATCACACCGATTTTTCGTATAGGTAACACCGAGTTGAAGCCCGATTTTAGCCCAATTTGAAACCCTAAAATTCAAATTTTAAAATCCCCAACATAACATTATTGGATTTTCGATTCCTAAACCTTAATCTTTCGATTACTCATTTCTTTTCAAAACCTAACTTTTTGGACTCAATTGATCAAATTCAAGGTTTGGTCGACTAAATCAATTGTTACTAAAGGAATTTTATGAGTATGATATGACGGTGTCAAATTCGCTACTTTTAGAAAATTTTGGGACTTCATGAAGATGATAAATAGATTTTTCTTCTAGAAACGAAAAATATTTCAAATATTAGAATTTCAAATAAGAAAGAGATGCATCACCGATGATTACACCAGTTAATCGCTTTAACCAGTGGAAACGTTTCTCTAGTAACTTGGTCGTCAACAACACTTATGTGGCAGAATGAAAGAAAAAATGAAAATGAAAATTTTCAAAAACTTGCAGATTTAAAAACGGTTGGAGCAACCAAGTGACTAAGGCGGCCAAAATGTGGGTTTTTAGTCCATTAATAGTATTTTGCCATAAAAAGGAATAGAAAAAATGCTTTCCTTATAGAAGGTGTTAGAACATAAATACCTAGAGATATCCATCAACAATCTATCTTTCAATTTTAATTTTTGGTACCAAATAAAGTCATACAAGTTTACCTTTTATTAAATAGACTTTAATAATTGAATCATACATCAATATTCATTTGCATCAACACATGATGATTTTAGACTATGTCTAGACCTGTTATTAGTACACATATATGTCACATCAATAGTGATATTGAACAATCCGATCTAAATTGAAAGTTTCTTCTTTCACATCCGATTCAAGCTTATTACAACGTCTAAGAGGAAGGGTGAAAGCAGAGACAAGTGGATGTGCCCATACACAATCCATTTCCATTTGGTGGGAATTTTCAAATGCACCCTCTATTGCATAAATTATTTGTGCATTTTGGAAGCACAAACAGAACGACACATGTTCTTCCTGAACTCTGCGCCATTATCTCATTTCCTGAATTTACATAGTTATAACAAAATAAAAAGAATTCATTTCAAAACTCGAATTAACTAAAAAGACCACAATAACATATAAAAATGCAAGGATTGATTTGAGTTTTTACCAGTAGCAAGGAGGAGGAGGACAACAATAACGATGGCTAAATTGTTTGAATTATTCATGGCTCAATACGACTGATATGGGGTTGATCTTTTAGTATGTATAGAAACACCTGTAATTTATCTACTCAAAAAATTACCTTTTAAAGTTACAAGATTACCAAGATAATCTACTAAATTTAGTAAGATTGCCTACCACAGTTGAGATAGCTTTTACCGTTGTTCGATTTAGTTGTAGTTGTATGGAAGGAAAGGTATCTTCACGATTGATTTAGTTTCTATGTTTATTTCGGTTAAGTTAAACTAAATGAAATATTAACATATAAAAAATTATATGAATTTATGATATTTCAAATATGATGAAAATATAAAAATAATATTTACATATAAGATATCATCCTCCATCAGTCAAATGTTGACAAAACACACCACGTGAAACCTTAATCCCGACCCAGCCAATTCGCAGGGTACAAAATACCTCATATTTTCACTGAAGTGTCTCACCGAATTTCTGTACAGGTAACACCGAGTTGAAGCCCGGTTTTAGCCCAATTTGGAACCCTAAAATTCAAAATTTAAAATCCCTAGCATAACATTGTTGGATTTTCGATTCCTAAACCTTAATCTATCAATTACTCATTTCTTTTCAAAACCTAACTTTTTGGACTCGATTGGTTAAATTTAAGGTGTGGTTGACTAAATCAATTGTTACTAATGGAATAATATGGGTATGATATGACGGTGTCAAATTCGCGACTTTTAGAAAATTTTTGTACTTCATGAAGATGATAAATATAAATTTCTTACTAGAAACGAAAAATATTTTAAATATTAGAATTTCAAATAAGAAAAAGATGCATCACCGATGATAACACCAGTTAATCGCTGAAAAAATGGAAATGAAAATTTTCCAAAACTTACGGTTTTAAAAACGGTTGGAGCAACCAAGTGCTTAAGTTGGCCAAAAATGTGGGTTTTTAGTCCGTTAATAGTATTTTACCCATAAAAAGGAATAGAAAAAACGCTTTCCTTATGTAAGGTGTTAGAACATAAATACCGAGAGATATCCATCAACAATCTATCTTTCAATTTTATTTTATCGTACCATATAAAGTCATACAAGTTTACATCTTATTAAACAGACTTTAATATTTGAATCATACATCAATATTCATTTGCATCAACACCTGGTGATTTTAGACTATGTCTAAACATGTTATCAATAGAAATATATGTCACATCAATAGTGATATTGAACAATCTGATGTAAATTGAAAGTTTCTTCTTTCGCATCCGATTCAAGCTTATTACAACGTCTAAGAGTATGATATGACGGTGTCAAATTCGTGACTTTTGAAAATTTTGGTACTTCATGAAGATGATAAATAGAATTTTCTTACTAGAAATGAAAAATAATTCAAATATTAGAATTTCAAATAAGAAAGAGATGCATCACCGATGATTACACCAGCTAATCGCTTTAACCAGTGCAAACGTTTCTCTAGTAAAATGGTCGTCAACAACATTTATGTGGCAGAATGAAAGAAGAAATGAAATGAAAATTTTCCAAAACTTGTGGTTTTAAAAACGTTTGGAGCAACCAAGTGAGTAAGGCGGCAAAATATGTGGGTTTTTAGTCCGTTAATAGTATTTTGCCCATAAAAAGGAATATAAAAAACGCTTTCCTTATATAAGGTGTTAGAACATAAATACCGAGAGATATCCATCAACAATATATCTTTCAATTTTAATTTTTTCGTCCCAGATAAAGTCATACAAGTTTACCTTTTATTAAATAGACTTTAATATTTAAATCACACATCAATATTCAGTTGCATCAACACCTGATGATTTTAGACAATGTCTAAACCTGTTATCAATACACATATATATCACATCAATAGTGATATTGAACAATCTGATCTAAATTGAAAGTTTCTTCTTTCGCATCCGATTCAAGCTTATTACAACGTCTAAGAGCAAGGGTGAAAGCAGAGACAAGTGGATGTGCCCTGACACAATCCATTTCCATTTGGTGGGAATTTGCGAACGCACCCTTTATTGCATAAATTATTTGTGCATTTTGGAAGCACAAACGTAACGACACATGTTTTCCTAAACTCTGCGCCATTATCTCATTTCCTGAATTTACATAGTTATAACAAAATAAAAAGATTTCATTTCAAAACCCGAATTTCTTAAAAAGACCACAATAATAGATAAAAATGCAAGGATTGATTTGGGTTTTACCAGTAGCAAGGAGAAGGAGAACAACAATAACGATGGCTGAATTGTTTGAATTATTCATGGCTCAATTTCTTCCTTTTGTACGACTAATATGGGGTTGATCTTTTAGTATGTATAGAAAGACCTGTAATTTATCTACTCCAAAAATTACCTTTTAAAGATACAAGATTACCAAGATAATCACCTAAATTAAGTAAGATTGCCTATCACAGTTGAGACAGCTTTTACCGTTGTTCGATTTAGTTGTAGTTGTATGGAAGGAAAGGTATCTTCATGATTGATTTAGTTTCTATGTTTGTTTCGGTTAAGTTAGACTAAACGAAATATTAACATATAAAAAAATTATGTGAATTTATGATATTTCGAATATGATGAAAATATAAAATATTTTAAAATAAAATTTACATATAAGATATCATCCACCATCAGTCAAATGTTGACAAAACACACCACGTGACACCTTAATCCCGACCCAGCCAATTTGCAGGGTACAAAGTACCTCATTTTTTCATTGAAGTATCTCACCGAATTTTCGTACAGGTAACACCGAGTTTGTAACACCTCAAATTTTTCCCTAATTCTAAAACCCTAAAATTTCAAATCCCTAATTTAAAATCCCTATTTTTGAAATCCCTAAATTCAAAACCCTAGAAATTAGGAAGTTAAGGAAACCCTAATGAAAATTTTTGAAAATTAATTGAATTTTAAATAAATTGAGTGACCTTTTTATAAAGAATTGATATTAGATACCTATTTTGTGAACCCTAGAAAAGTATAAAGTCTTACCTTGTAATTTAACCAAAAATTTATATATATATATATATATATATATACATAGGTCACGTTAACTTTTTTTAACCAAGCTGCAGCCGCACATTCTTTTCTCCTCCTCTCAAATAGTTCGAAATGCATCCCCGTTGCTTTTCTTTCTTTTTTAATTCGATCAAACCCCGCTGAGTTTCTAGCACCGCTCAATTCAACTATGTCGTCGGTTGATTTGAAGATCAACTATTCGAATCAGATAAGTATTCATTAAATTTTGTTAGATTAGTATTTATGAATAATTCCTTAATCATAGTAATAATAGTAATAGTGTTATCGTAGGATTATTCTCATAGGTACCAATACAGCTGGACCCCATACTTTTGATTATGAGAGACTCGTCATTTCGTAGGTTGAGTTTGCTTCGGCTAAGGTGTGTTTTCTTTCGGTGCTATAAATAAATGATTTTTATATGGTTTTATACATTGCTTGATTATGATCTGTATTATGTCTTGTATGGTTGACATCATATGCATACAATTTTAGAATGATTTTTTATTTATGATTTATGAAATATTTGATTTTCGAAACATTCAGATTTACGAAAACCAAGATTTATGGATTATGGATTTATGACGTATGTTTATGGAATATCGGATTTATGGAATTGTTTTTATAAAATTTGAGTTTTAAACATCATACATGTATGAGCATGGGTTGGGATTTGTACGGAGGAAGTTCAATGGTTTCACCCTTCGGGTTGAGATTCCACTTCGGATGGTAACGATGTAGCGAGGAGGTTATGGGAACCTTCCTCATCTTTGGCGGATGTAGTTGGGGTGCATTGCATTACGCTTGTGATATTATACCATTGTTTTATGTTTTAAAGAAACTTGAGAAAATATTACTTTGTTTTACGACTTTGGTTTTCTTGCACTCTAGAGACACACTAAGCTATTTAGCTTACTCCTCATAGTTTTCTCTTACAGATATCTTTGGACTTTAGGTGACGTGGTACTTGGAGGATCTCACATTTTATACGGTTATTTTATTAT
The DNA here is from genome assembly GCA_019671005.1 of Hibiscus mutabilis. Taxonomy (NCBI): domain Eukaryota; kingdom Viridiplantae; phylum Streptophyta; class Magnoliopsida; order Malvales; family Malvaceae; genus Hibiscus; species Hibiscus mutabilis. Next base: position 8,342,293 of record CM033752.1, on the reverse strand, counting down.
TCAGTATGAAACTATTTTTAGTTATTTAGATTACCATTTATTATTTGGGATATTGATGTAATCCATACTAGGGAACTATTTATGTTTTCCGATTATTTTAGCATTCTATCTACTGTGATTTTTATCCAGAGATTTTATTTAAACATTCAAATATTTATTATGACATTAAATTTTTATTTATTTATTTATTAAATTATAGTTATTTTATTTTAAATTAAAATATAATTTTAAATTTGGTTTTCTTGAGGGTTATGTTTTCAAACGTGACTTCCTAGATTCGACCTATTTTTTCTAGGTCGAGTTTAGGGGGTTACAGAGTTGAAGCCCGGTTTTAGCCAATTTGAAGCCCTAAAATTCAAAATTTAAAATCCCCAACATAACATTGTGGGATTTTCGATTCCTAAACCTTAATCTTTCGATTACTCGTTTCTTTTCAAAACCTAACTTTTTGGACTCAATTGATCAAATTCAAGGTGTGGTCGACTAAATCAATTGTTACTAAAGGAATTATATGAGTATGATATGACGGTGTCAAATTCGCGACTTTTAGAAAATTTTGGTACTTCATGAAGATGATAAATAGAATTTTCTTACTAGAAACGAAAAATATTTCAAATATTATAATTTCATGTAAGAAAGAGATACGTCACCGATGATTACACCAGTTAATCACTTTAACCAGTGGAAACGTTTCTCTAGTAACATGGTGGTGAACAACACCACCGAGATATACACCAAACCACAACCTTGGCGACACTGAGAAAAGCCAGGGCCGGAGGACGGCAATAGGGGAGGAAGCCAGCTCATTGGAATCAATGTCAGTTGTGGCTGAGAATGAGAAAATGGTCTCCTAGGGAGAAAAGGACAGTGGTAATGATGAAGCAATCAATGTGATGTACAGAGGAATGTCTCCTCATAAATACAAGGACACAAAGTCCAGAAAAGAATTAGGCACTTGGGGCAGAAAAATTCATCTCTTGTGTGGAAAGGTATCGTAAGAAAATGTGCAAAGAAGAGGTAAATTGCTGGATGAACAAAGCTGCATTTAGAAGGAAACTTGGTGATGGAAAAGTAATCTTGTTTTGGGAAGATTGGTGGACTGGCAATAATCCATTAAGATTCGTATATCCACGTCTGTATCGGCTGTTCAATAGGAAAGGAGCCACAATATTCTCACTTGTTGGAGACCGTTTATGGAAATGGAATGGAACTCTTTGTTTTGTAGACCTCTGTTGGACAGGGAATTAGCTGCATTAAAAAGTTTAAAGAATGCCATTTCGAGTGACAAACTGTGGCATGCGGTACCAGACAGGATTATATGGATACATGATAAATCTGGGAGATTCTTAGTTAAAAATTTGACAAAGATGCTGGAAATTACTGATATAGAAGCCCCTGTTTTTGATTTTAATAGCATATGGAAGATCAAAGTTCCCCCTAAGGTGAAAGCTTTCCTTTGGATGCTGAAGATCAATAAAATTCCAACTAAGGGATTCCTTATGGATAGAGGTATCCAACTACAAAACTTTAAGGAAGAACGCCAATGGTGTGATCTGGTTTTAGAAACGTCCAACCATCTTTTCGTGGAATGCAGGGTAGCACAATGCTTCTGGACTAGCTTCTGTGAGTGGTGGGTAGTTGTTTGGCCGAAAGTGGAAAACATTGATGAGTTCTTGAGCTTTTGCTTCAAAAGTCATGTAAAAAGTATAATTAGAACAGTACGGCTTATCTCAATTGCAGCTGCTTTATAATGTATGTGGCTGGCCCGAAACGAAAAAGTGTTTAAGACCAAAACGACTGTTAAAGATTTGTTGTTCTACTCAAAAATGAGAGCGTTTATTTGGATAAAGGCTGCTAATGAGAACAGCTTACTTAACGAGAAGAATTGGTGGGAGAATCCAAATAATTGCATCCTGGTTAAGCAGGCCAAGATTGAGTTCCCGAGCTGGTCTCCACCACAAGCAGGGACGGTTAAATGCAATGTGGATGGTGCATGTAAAGATGGCGTTGGAGGGTGCGGTGGTGTCCTCCGAAATGAAGGTGGCGATGTGATCGGCATGTTTTCCGGTCCTGTTCAAGATCAAGGTCCTGATTTCTCAGAATTAATAGCAATAGTCACTGCGTTGAGAGTGTTTATGGAAGCAGAACTGGAGACTAAATATGCTCTTGAAGTGGAATCCGACTCGCAAGTTGTTCTAAACTGGATTGAATCTCCGTTGATGAGGCCGTGGCTTTGGTGGGAATATTTTGATGAGATAGACAGAATAGCCAGGGGTATTGCAAGGGTAAAGTTTTCGTATGTTCCTAGGTCACATAATATGATGGCAGATCACCTAGCTAAAGAAGGATTGAAAAGGGAAAAGTTATTCAAAGCGTGGTGGTAATATAGGTTGGTTTATAAAGGGATCCAAAGTTGTTTTGTGGTGTCACTTACAGTGTGTAATAATAGGTATGATCGTGGTGTAAGTTTTGCAATTAACAAGTTGTAAGCTATGCCTAGTTGAGTAGTACTCATTTTCTCCACCTAGGCTTAGAGAAGTTTTTAACGAGGCTCTCAACTATGGCTTAAAGATTTCATTTCAAAACCCGAATTTCTTAAAAAGACCACAATAATAGATAAAAATGCAAGGATTGATTTGGGTTTTACCAGTAGCAAGTTGAAGGAGAACAACAATAACGATGGCTGAATTGTTTGAATTATTGATGGCTCAATTTCTTCCTTTTGTACGACTAATATGGGGTTGATCTTTTAGTATGTATAGAAAGACCTGTAATTTATCTACTCTAAAAATTACCTTTTAAAGATACAAGATTTCCATGATATTCACCTAAATTAAGTAAGATTGCCTATCACAGTTAGGACAGCTTTTATCGTTGTTCGATTAAGTTGTAGTTGTATGTAAGGAAAGGTATCTTCACGATTGATTTAGTTTCTATATTTGTTTCGGTTAAGTTAGACTAAACGAAATATTAACATATAAAAAAGTTACATGAATTTCTGATATTTCAAATGTGATGGAAATATAAAATATTTTAAAATAATATTTACATATAAGATATCATCCACCATCAGTCAAATGTTGACAAAACAGACCACGTGACACCTTAATCCCGACCCAGCCAATTCACAAGGTACAAATTACCTCATTTTTTCACTGAAGTATCTCACCGAATTTTCGTACAGGTAACACTGAGTTGAAGCCTGGATTTAACCCAATTTGAAACCTTAATATTCAAAATTTAAAATCCCCAACATAACATTGTGGGATTTTCGATTCCTAAACCTTAATCTTTCGAATACTCATTTCTTTTCAAAACCTAACTTTTTGGACTCAATTGATCAAATTCAAGGTGTGGTCGACTAAATCAATTGCTACTAAAGGAATTATATAAGTATGATATGACGGTGTCAAATTCGTGACCTTTAGAAAATTTTGGTACTTCATGAAGATGATAAATAGAATTTTCTTACTAGAAACGAAAAATATTTCAAATATTAGAATTTCAAATAAGAAAGAGATGCATCACCGATGATTACATCAGTTAATCACTTTAACTAGTGGAAACGTTTCTCTAGTAACATGGTCGTCAACAACACTTATGTGGCAGAATGAAAGAAAAATGAAAATTTTCCAAAACTTGCGGTTTTAAAAACAGTTGGAGCAACCAAGTGAATAAGGCGGCCAAAAATGTGGGTTTTTAGTCTGCTAATAGTATTTTACCCATAAAAAAGAAATAGAAAAAACGCTTTCCTTATATAAGGTGTTAGAACATAAATACCAAGAGATATCCATCAACAATCTATTTGTCAATTTTATTTTTTCGTACCAAATAAAGTCATACAAGTTTATCTCTTATTAAATAGACTTTAATATTTGAATCATACATCAATATTCATTTGCATCAACACCTGATGATTTTAGATTATGTCTAAACCTATTATCAATACACATATATGTCACATCAATAGAGATATTGAACAATCCGATCTAAATTGAAAGTTTCTTCTTTCGCATCCGATTCAAGCTTATTACAACGTCTAAGAGCAAGGGTGAAAGCAGAGACAAGTGGATGTGCCCTAACACAATCCAATTCCATTTGGTGGGAATTTTCAAACGCACCCTATATTGCATAAATTATTTGTGCATTTTGGAAGCACAAGCGGAACGGCACGTGTTCTTCCTGAACTCCGCGCCACTATCTCATTTCCTGAATTTACATAGTTATAACAAAACAAAAAGAATTCATTTCAAAACCCGAATTTCTTAAAAAGACCACAATAATAGATAAAAATGCAAGAATTAATTTGGGTTTTTACCAGTAGCAAGGAGGAGGAGAACAACAATAACAATGGCTGAATTATTTGAATTATTCATGGCTCAATTTCTTCATTTTGTACGACTAATATGGGGTTGATCTTTTAGTATGTATAGAAAGATCTGTAATTTATCTACTCTAAAAATTACCTTTTAACGATACAAGATTACCAAGATAATCACCTAAATTAAGTAAGATTGCCTATCATAGTTGAGACAGCTTTTACTGTTGTTCGATTTAGTTGTAGTTGTATGGAAGGAAAGGTATCTTCACGATTGATTTAGTTTCTATGTTTGTTTCGGTTAAGTTAGACTAAACGAAATATTAATATGTAAAAAATTATATGAATTTATGATATTTCAAATATGATGAAAATATAAAATATTTTAAAATAATATTTATATATAAGATATCGTCCACCATCAGTCAAATGTTGACAAAACACACCATGTGACACCTTAATCCCGACCCAGCCAATTCGCAGGGTACAAAGTACCTCATTTTTTCATTGAAGTATCTCCACCATAACATTGTGGGATTTTCGATTCTTAAACCTTAATCTTTCGATTACCCATTTCTTTGCAAAACTAACTTTTTGGACTCAATTGATCAAATTCAAGGTGTGGTCGACTAAATCAATTTTTACTAAAGGAATTATATGAGTAAGATATGACGGTGTCAAATTCGCGACTTTTAGAAAATTTTGGTACTTCTTAAAGATGATAAATAGAATTTTCTTACTAGAAACGAAAAATATTTCAAATATTAGAATTTCAAATAAGAAAGAGATGCATCACCGACGATTACACCAGTTAATCGCTTTAACCAATGGAAAAGTTTCTCTAGTAACATGGTCGTCAAAAACACTTATGTGGCAGAATGAAAGAAAAAATGAAAATGAAAATTTCCAAAACTTGCGGTGTTAAAAACGGTTGGAGCAATCAAGTGAATAAGGCGGCCAAAAATGTGGGTTTTAGTCCGCTAATAGTATTTTACCCATAAAAAGGAATAGAAAAAACGCTTTCCTTATATAAGGTGTTAGAACATAAATACCGAGAAATATTGTAACACCCCCAAAAATCCCCCAATTCAAAAAAATCTAGATGTCAAAATCCCTAATTCAGAAACCCTAGAATTTAGAAATTAAAGTTTGAAAACCTAATTTGATTGAATTATTAAATTGATTAAATCCAAACTTTTGGGCTTATTTTAGAATGTTAGGGACCATTCTATAAATTAGGAAAAGTTTGAGTGTTGTTTTGCAAGCCCTCAAATGTTCGGAACCCCTATGTTACAATTTACCCAAAATATTAGGTTTTATAACTTAGTGTTGTGTTAAGCCGTCCGGGAAGTTTTCCTTTTGCTGCAGCAGCTTTTCTCCATCTCCCTCATCTCTCCCGATATCTCACCTCCCTCTTTCTCATAAAATAAACTCTTTCCCTCACCCATCAACGACAAGTCTCCAACCAACTTTCAATCACCGTCCGTTCTCGCCTCGCCACCATCATCGTGACCAACGTTGAACCGCGAACAAGCCCTTCTCGTCAGCTCTGTTTATCGTTTGTCGGTTGCGAGAAATAACAGTGTAAAATTGTTTGTTTTTATTCGAGTTTTTGCGCCACCGTCGTCTCCTCTGTTCTTGCACCATTACCGCCTTGTTTCGTTCGTTAGTTCGGTAAGCCTCTGTTTGGAGTTTTGGATTCCTTAGAGATATAGTTGTATTTTGATTTGGATTTTGTTCGTATTTTTGCCGTGAATAATAATTGTGGTTAACGTTTTAGGCTTTTGACAGGTTGTCACCGACGCCTTTGCCGTCATCTCCTTTCGCCGCCGACAGTGTGGGTGTTTTGTAAACACTAATTTTTTTTGTGTAGTATGGAGAAAGGGATGGTGGTTGTGTAACACTGTTAATTGGGTTGATCCCAATTGTGGGACCATTTGTGTGCAACCCACGTGAATGGGTTATAGGAAATGGCAGTGGATGCTGATTTGTGTCCATTGATGGTGGGGCCCATGTATTTTGAAATTGTGAAATCTCAATTGTGAGAGGGAGAACAACGTGATTTGGCTGGCCCGAGAGTGAAACCATAATTGGTTGAGCCAAGTCCGTTTATGGTCAAACTGTGGAGTTACCTGCCTTTGTTAGATTGGTTCGAGACCTAAGTTGAATTAGTGTGTTGGATTAAACCTGATCGTGTTGTGAATCGAGCCAGTCTCTAAATCGAACCGCTTAGCTGAACCAGCTTTGTTATGAACCGAATTAATGTGAATCAGTTGAATATGAATTTAATCGAGCGAATATAGTTATCTGGATTTAATTTACGAAATAAATTATGTATTTTGTGGATTTTGAAAATATTTGAATTAAAATATTGGATCGAATATTTTTTTCTCTATTTCAGGCGACATCGGATCTGAAGAAGACGATCGCCACCCCCTTCACCTATTAAATCTGATTGTGCTCGAGCGTCGAGGCCTATACGTGGGTATTCTTTCGTATTAGTATCTATGTCTAGATTTAAGTGGCCTAGCAATAATATTAATTTAGGAGCTATTCTCGTAGGTTCCAACACAACTAGACTTGAGTGTGAGGCGTGTTCTTCTCGGCCTTCGAGCTACTGCTTGCTAAGATGTGTCTCTTCCTGTGCTAAATATTTGTGTGTTTCTGACTGTGCTATAATTTGTAAAATAAATGTTTTATTCTTGCTTGATTTAGTTATCTGAATTGTGATTTGAGGCTGTTTAAAATATCATGCACTGCATGTTAAATTGTGTTTGTAAATCAAGCATCGGATTTTTGGAATTGAAACACTCGTAAGAGTTCAGATTTATGATTTTTAAATCATATCATTGTGCCATAAGATCGAATATGTGTTCGGAAAAAGTGAGGGAAACCTCCACTCCTATGATATTGGATAGTCGGGTATTGAGTCATGCATCGGACATCATAACATTATGATTTGGATTTATCAGATTTATTATGCATTCAGAAAAGACTTTATCAGAAAATAAAAATACTGTTTTATTTTTGTGTTGCTTGCACGTTAGAGACACTAAGCTCCTTAGCTTACACTCCCATACCTTCTTCTTTCAGATATACTTAGACTAATTAGGCGACTCGGTACTTGGAGCATCTCACATTTTACTCGGATATTTTATTATTCAGTATGAATTCTTTTCAATTATTTCAGATTAATGTTTTAACATATTTTGGAATATTTTGTAATTCAGACATTTGGGACATTTAAATTGGAATTTTGTTTCTGCACTCGTTTTTAGATTTAATACAAATATTTTATTTAAATACTTAGAATTTGTTTTAATAATTGAGTTCAAAATTAGTTGAGATATTTTATGGTAATTATTATTAAGATTCAATAATTATTTTGTTTTATAAATAAGTAAACCTAAAATGTGTTACTTGAGGGGAAGTTTTCAAACTTAACTCCCAAGATTTAACCTAAGCAATTAGGTTAAATTTAGGGGGTTGCATTTAGTGATATCAGAGTCTGGTTCAACCCTCGGACTGTGAGGCTCACAAAAGTATTTTCAAAATATTTTTGACTTCTGCATGCATCTCAAATATTTTGGGATAAATAGGAATTTTCTAAAAAATATACTACGATATTATGTGATTTTAACTTTACCGTTTTCAATATGTTTAAAAATCCGAGACTCTAGTACCGAATCTGACTCTAGGCTCTTACTTGTTGTTAGTCTACTATGCCACCGAGTAAGGGTTCTAGCTTTGTGAGTGGTCGAGGCCGGGGTTGTACCGCCGCTTTTGAGAGGGACCACTTACCTTCTTCTGATGAGATGGAAAATCAAAATGAGATATCGGATAATAAGGTCGAGCCATTGGGAGGACATCAGACTCAGAGTAATAACTCTCTCGACGTTGAGGACTTGGAGACAGTTTAGTTGGACAGTGCTACGGTGAATCGTGAATTGTTGCGTTACCTCTGTCAGTCAGAGGGTTTGAGGAAACCCATATCCACAGAGTTTATATCTGCTGGGATGAGATTGTTTGAGGGTAAAACTAGTACTCATCCCGCTGATGCTGAGTATTGGATGAAGAAGTTACACAGGCTACTTGTTGAGATAAGTTACCCTACAGATCAGATGTTGAGAGCCATTGTATCATTACTAGAGGGCGAAGCACAAAATTGGTGAGTCACTGGTAGATACCGTTCTCGCTAGTCAGATTATATGGGAGTATTTCATACAAGCATTTCAAGATCGATATGTGGGAGATGAGTTTTTAGCTAAGTGCCGTGATGATTTTATGAATTTGAAACAGAATGATATGTCGGTTAATGACTTTGAGATAGAGTTTCGGAGATTGGCCAAATATGCTCCTGGGTTAGTTGCGACTGAGAAAGATATATGTGATTGGTTTTTGAAAGGGCTTCGTTTAGCGCTTCAGAGAGAAGTTGCTACACATCATGATAAGGTGTTCGGCGAGCTAGTTGGTCGAGCTAAGACTGCTGAGAGGATAACTGCACTCATGAAAGAGGAGGAACTTCAGAATGCTAGTCAAGTCGGAAAGCAATCGGACCCATCTGCTTAATATAGTTTTGTCAACTTGTTTAGAAAGAAGCCTATAGATGAGTCTGTTCCTCATAGTTATCAGAATCTGAGACCTGCAGTACAAACAATTTTGTCTGGTAGCTTGGGTAGTTCAAAAGTTTGTCGACCTATTTCTCTATGTGGTTATTGCAATAAAAAGCATAACGAAAAGTGTAGATTGATGAACGAAGCGTGTTTTAGATGTGGTTCTTAGGATCATTACCTAAAGAATTGTCCGCGTTCACTTACTGGTTCATCCGTGCAGAGTCAGGCACATGCATCAGTTCAAGCACCTAACAGAGGTAGAGGGCAGCTTAGGTGTATTTTGAAATTGTGAAATCTCAATTGTAAGAGGAACGTGATCTGGCTGGCCTGAGAGTGAAACCATAATTGGTTGAGCCAAGTCCGTGTAAAGTCAAACTGTGGAGTCACCTGCCTTTGTTAGATTGGTTCGAGACCTAAATTGAATCAGTGTGTTGGATAGAACCTGACCGTGTTGTGAATCGAGCCAGTCTCTAAATCGAACCGCTTAGTTGAACCAGCTTTGTTATGAATCGAATTATTGTGAATCAGTCGAATATGAATTTAATTGAGCGAATATAGTTATCTGGATTTAATTTACAAAATACCTATGCATTTTGTGAATTTTGAAAATATTCGAATTAAAGCATTGATTCAAATATTTTTTTTTTGTTTCAGACGACATCAGATCTGAAGAAGACGAATCGCCACCCCTTCACCTTTAGATCTGATCGTGCTCGTGCTTCGAGGCCTTCACGTGGGTATTCTTTCGTATTAGTATCTATGTCTAGATTTAAGTGGCCTAGCAATAGTATTAATTTAGGAGCTATTCTCGTAGGTTCCAACACAGCTAGACCTGAGCATGAGACGCGTTATTCTTGGCCTTAGAGCTACTGCTTGCTAAGGTGTGTCTCTTCATGTGCTACATATTTGTATGTTTCTGACTGTGCTATAATTTGTGAAATAAATGTTTTATTCTTGCTTGATTTAGTTATCTGAATTGTGATTTGAGATTGTTTGAAATATCATGCACTGCATATTAAATTGTGTTTGTAAATCAAGCATCGGATTTTTGAAAATGAAACACTCGTAAGAGTTCGGATTTATGATTTTTAAATCATATCATTGTGTCATGGGAACCAAGTCCGTGTATGGTCAAACTGCGAGGGAAACCTTTTCAGATTGGTGAGAGAAATAAATTGAATCAGTGTGAGGGCAACCTGACCGTGTATGATATCGGATGTATGATATCGGATAGTCGGGTATTGAGTCATGCATCGAACATCATAACATTATGATTTGGATTTGAATTTATTATGCAGCGAAAATAGTTATCTGGAAAATAAAAAATAAATTTTTTTTTTTGATTTGCACTTTAGAGATACACTAAGCTTTTTAGCTTACACCCCCATGCTTCTTTTTTCAGATATACTCAGACTGATTAGGTGACTCGGTACTTGGAGCATCTCGCATTTTACTTGAATATTTTATTATTCATTATGAATTCTTTTCAATTATTTAGGATTAGTGTTTTAACATATTTTGTAATATTTTGTAATTCGGACATTTGAGACATTTAAATTGGAATTTTGTCACGCGTTTTTGGATTTAATACAAATTTATTTAAATACTTAAAATTTGTTTTAATGATTAAGTTCAAAATTAATTGAGATATTTTATGATAATTATTATTAAGATTCAATAATTATTTTGTTTTATAAATAAGTAAATCTAAAATGTGTTACTTGAGGGGAAGTTGTTAAACTTAACTCCTAAGATTTAATCTAAGCAATTAGGGGGTTACAAATATCCGTCAACAATATATCTTTCAATTTTAATTTTTTGTACCAGATAAAGTCATACAAGTTTACCTATTATTAAATAGACTTTTATATTTGAATCATACATCAATATTCATTTGCATCAACACCTGATAATTTTAGACTATGTCTAAACCTGTTATCAACACACATATATGTCACATCAATAGTGATATTGAACAATCCGATCTAAATTGAAAGTTTCTTCTTTCGCATTTGATTCAAGCTTATTACAACGTCTAAGAGCAAGGGTGAAAGCAGAGACAAGTGGATGTGCCCTGACACAATCCATTTTCATTTGGTGGAAATTTGCGAAAGCATCCTCTATTGCATTTCAAATATAAGAATTTCAAATAAGAAAGAGATGCTTCATCGATGATTACACCAGTTAATCGCTTTAACCAGTGGAATCGTTTCTTTAGTAACATGGTTGTCAACAACACTTATGTGGCAAAATGAAAGAAAAATTGAAGATGAAATTTTTTCCAAAACTTGCGGTTTTAAAAACAGTTGGAGCGACCAAGTGAATAAGACGGCAAAAAATGTGGGTTTTTAGTCTGTTTATAGTATTTTACCTATAAAAAGGAATAGAAAAAAATGATTTCCTTATATAAGGTGTTAGAACATTAATACCGATAGATTTCCATCAATAATCTATCTTTCAATTTTAATTTTTCATACCAGATAAAGTCATACAAGTTCACCTCTTATTAAATAGACTTTAATATTTGAATCATACATCAATATTCATTTGCATCAACACCTGATGATTTTAGACTTTGCCTAAACTTGTTATCAATACACATATATTTCACATCAATAGTGATATTGAACAATCCAATCTAAATTGAAAGTTTCTTCTTTCGCATCCGATTCAAGCTTATTACAACGTCTAAGAGCAAGAGTGAAAGCAGAGACAAGTGGATGTGCCCTGACACAATCCATTTCCATTTGGTGGGAATTTGCGAACTTACCCTCTATTGCATAAATTATTTGTGCATTTTGGAAGCACAAACGAAACGACACATGTTCTTCATGAACTCTGTGCCATTATCTCATTTCCTAAAAACAAAATAAAAAGAACATTTCAAAACCCGAATTTCTTAAAAATACCACAATAATGATAAAAATGCAAGGATTGATTTGGGTTTTTACCAGTAGCAAGGAGGAGGAGAACAACAATAACGATGGTTGAATCGTTTGAATTATTCATGGCTCAATTTCTTCCTTTTGTACGACTAATATGGGGTTGATCTTTTAGTATATATAGAAAGACCTGTAATTTATCTACACTAAAAATTACCTTTTAAAGATACAAGATTACCAAGATAATCACGTAAATTAAGTAAGATTGCCCATCATAGTTAAGACAACTTTTACCGTTGTTCGATTTAGTTGCAGTTGTATGGAAGGAAAGGTATCTTCACGATTGATTTAGTTTCTATGTTTGTTTCGGTTAAGTTAGACTAAACGAAATATTAACATATAAAAAAATTATATGAATTTATGATATTTCAAATATGATGAAAATATAAAATATTTTAAAATAATATTCACATATAAGATATCATCCACCATCAATCAAATGTAGACAAAATACACCACGTGACACCTTAATCTCGACCCAGCCAATTCGCACGGCACAAAGTAGCTAATTTTTTCATTGAAGTATCTCACCGAATTTTCGTACAAGTAACACCGAGTTGAAGCCCGATTTTTGCCTAATTTGAAACCCTAAAATTCAAAATTTAAAATCCCCAACATAACATTGTGGGATTTTCGATTCCTAAACCTTAATCATTCGATTAATCATTTCTTTTCAAAACCAAACTTTTTGGACTCAATTGATCAAATTCAAGGTGTGGTCGACTAAATCAATTGTTACTAAAGGAATTATATGAGTATGATATGACGGTGCCAAATTCGCGACTTTTAGAAAATTTTGGTACTTCATGAAGTTGATAAATAGAAATTTCTTACTAGAAACGAAAAATATTTCAAATATTAGAATTTCAAATAAGAAAGAGACGCATCACCGATGATTACACCAGTTAATCGCTTTAACCAATGGAAACGTTTCTCTAGTAACATGGTCTTCAACAACACTTATGTGGCAGAATGAAAGTAAAAATGAAAATGAAAATTTCCCAAAACTTGCGGTTTTAAAAACGGTTGGAGCAACCAAGTGAATATGGCGGCCAAAAATGTGGGTTTTTAGTTTGTTAATAGTATTTTACCTATAAAAAGGAATAGAAAAACGCTTTCCTTATATAAGGTGTTAGAACATAAATGCCGAGAGATATCCATCAACAATCTATCTTTCATTTTTAATTTTTCATACCAGATGAAGTCATACAAGTTTAGCTCTTATTAAATAGACTTTAATATTTGAATCATACATCAATATTCATTTGCATCAACACCTGATGTTTTTAGACTATGTCTAAACCTGGTATCAATACACATATATGTCACATCAATAGTGATATTGAACAATCCGATCTAAATTGAAAGTTTCTTCTTTCGCATTCGATTCAAGCTTATTACAACGTCTAAGAGCAAAGGTGAAAGCAGAGACAAGTGGATGTGCCCTGGCACAATCCATTTCCATTTGGTGGGAATTTGTGAACGCACCCTCTATTGCATAAATTATGTCTGCATTTTGGAAGCACAAACGGAACGACATGTTATTCATGAACTCTGCGCCATTATCTCATTTCCTTAATTTACATAGTTATAACAAAATAAAAATAATTCATTTCAAAACCCGAATTTCTTAAAAAGACCTCAATAATAAATAAAGATGCATGGATTGATTTGGGTTTTTACCGGTAGCAAGGAGGAGGGGAACAACAATAACGATGGCTGAATTGTTTGAATTATTCATGGCTCAATTTCTTCCTTTTGTATGACTAATATAGGGTTGATCTTTTAGTATGTATCGAAAGACCTGTAATCTATCTGCTCTAAAAATTACCTTTTAATGATACAAGATTACCAAGATAATCACCTAAATTAAGTAAGATTGCCTATCACAGTTGAGACAGATTTTACCGTTGTTCGATTTTGTTGTAGTTGTATGGAAGGAAAGGTATATTCACAATTGATTTAGTTTCTATGTTTGTTTCGGTTAAGTTAGACTAAAAGAAATATTAACATATAAAAAAATTATATGAATTTATGATATTTCAAATATGATGAAAATATAAAATATTTTAAAAAAATATTTACATATAAGATATCATGCACCATCAGTCAAATGTTGACAAAACAAACCACGTGACACCTTAATCCTGACCCTGCCAGTTCGCAGGGTACGAAGTACCTCATCTTTTCATTGAAGTATCTCACACAATTTTCGTACAGGTAACACCGAGTTGAAGCCCGATTTTAGCCCAATTTGAAACCCTAAAATTCAAAATTTAAAATCCCCAACATAACATTGTAGGATTTTCGATTCCTAAACCCTAATCTTTCGATTACTTATTTCTTTTCAAAAATTATCTTTTTGGACTCAGTTGATCAAATTCAAGGTGTGGTCGACTAAATCAATTGCTACAAAAGGAATTATATGAGTATGATATGACGATGTCAAATTCGTGACTTTTAGAAAATTTTGGTACTTCATGAAGATGATAAATAGAATTTTCTTACTAGAAACGAAAAATATTTCAAATATTAGAATTTCAAATAAGAAAGAGATGCATCACCGATGATTGCACCAGTTAATCGTTTTAGCCAGTGGAAACATTTCTCTTGTAGCATGTCGTCAGCAACATTTATATGGAAGAATGAAAGAAAAAATGAAGATGAAAATTTTCCAAAACTTGCGGATTTAAAAACGGTTGGAGCAACCAAGTGAATAAGGCGGCCAAAAATGTGGGTTTTTTAGTCCGTTAATAGTAATTTACCCATAAAAAAGGAAAAGAAAAAACCCTTTCCTTGTATAAGGTGTGATTACATAAATACCAAGAGATATCCAGCAACAATCTATCTTTCAATTTTAATTTTTTGTAGCAGATAAAGTCATACCAGTTTACCTCTTATTAAATAGACTTTAATATTTGAATCATACATCAATATTCAGTTGCATCAACACCTGATGATTTTAGGCTATGTCTAAACCTATTATCAATACACATATATGTCACATCAATAGTGATATTGAACTTTCCGATCTAAATTGAAAGTTTCTTATTTCGCATCCGATTCAAGCTTATTACAACGTCTAAGAGCAAAGGTGAAAGCAGAGACAAGTGGATGTGCCCTGACACAACCCATTTCCATTTGGTGGGAATTTGTGAGCGCACCCTCTTTCCTATATAAAACATTCTGCGTCACGGATGGATTTTTCTGACTGGAATTCTTCCTATATAGATCTGCTAGTCTTCAAACCCTAGAGCCGCAAGTCCTTCCTATATAGAACCTTTCAGCTTCTGAAATCTAGGAGCTACAGGTTCTTCCTATATAGAACCTCTCGCTGCGAGTGCTCGAAAATATATGCCCTTCCTATATAGAACCTTTATCTTCGTATTTGGGATTCTCGCCAAAATGGCTATCGATCTTTCTGGACTCACACTGCTAAGGCTGCTAATCTTTCTCGACTCACGCTACTAAGGCTGCTGATCTTTCTAGACTCACGCTACTATGGCTGCCAATCTTTATGGACTCACGCTACTAAGGCTGTCGATCTTTTTGGACTCACGCTACTAAGGCAGTCGATCTTTCTGGACTCACGCTAATAAGGTTGCCGATCTTTTTGGACTCGCGCTACTAAGGCTGCCGATCTTTCTAGACTCGCGCTACTAAGGCTGTCGATCTTTCTGGACTCACGCTACTACGGTTGCCGAAATCTTTCTTCAATTTTGGGGATTCACGCTAACAATGGCTACCGATCTTTATGGACTCACACTACTAAGGCTGTCGATCTTTCTGGACTCACGCTACTATGGCTGCCGATCTTTCTAGACTCACGCTACTAAGGCTGCCGATCTTTCAAGACTCACGCTACTAAGGCTACCGATCTTTCTGGACTCACGCTACTAAGGCTGTCGATCTTTCTAGACTCACGCTACTAAGGCTTTCGATCTTTCTTTAATTTTGGGGATTCACGCCGAAAATGGCTACCGATCTTTCTAGACTCACGCTACTAAGGCTACCGCATCATGCCCGAAGGACTTATCACCATGCTCGAAAGACTTACTGGTGGCCCGAAAGTCTTATCATCATGCCCGAAGGTCTTACTGATGGCCCTAAAGACTTAACATCCAGCTTTACGCTACTTTGGCTACCATCATTTGGCCTCATACTACTATGGCTGCCGTCATCTGGCCTCACGCTACTATGGCTGCCGACATCTGGCCTCACGCTACTATGGCTGCCGCATAAAATCTACTTCTTCAAACTTTGTGACAATTCTTCAAATACCTGTCTAAAATAAACAAAAATTGACATACCTCTATCTATATGATGCATGCAATGTAATGATTTTCTTTTTCTTCTTTTTTTTCTTTTTTTCTTATTTATTTTTTCTTTCTTCTCTCACTCTCTTCTCTCTCTTTTTCTTTTTCTTTTCTCTTCTCTTTTCCTTTCAATCTTTTTTGTTCTAAAGTCTTACACCCTGAAAGGTCGTTCCTCAGATTTCTTTATCCTTTACTTCTTCACTGCATGCTCTTAAATTCTCATTTGATCAATCACTTCGAATCTGAATTAACATGCTTTCAAATCTTTTGTGCGGAAGGCTTTTTTGACTTTAGGGTTATCACCTTTCTTCATAAATGATCTTCTAGTCCTTATAAGAACCCTCATCATCTTTTTTGTTTGGCGCTGCCCCATTCAATCGCGGGCTCCACTGCTTCGAATTTTCTGACCCATCATACAGAGCCTTGATCTATTTCTAATCACTAGGGTGAGCAAAAATGCTTCAATCCCCTGAGCTCATCCTTGATCTTCTCGTAGCATTTCGACGGGAACTAACTCTCGGTCCCTATGCTTTAAATCTCATTATCATTCATTTTTAAAGTAATGCAAAAGGCAATTTACTTGTGTATATTTCAATAAAAAAATGATTGTTTGAAAAGATAATAGTCATTTTGAAAATCCCAGCTTGGAAGGAATACCAAACATTGTAAAAACATTGTTTGGAACAAATGGTAAACATCTTTTTTTCCTTTTTTTCTCTTCTCTTTTTTATTTTAAAAGCCAAACATTTTTGAAAATTAATGTTTGGAGAATGGTAAACAAAATTCGAAATATTGCCAAACATTCTAAAAACTAATATTTGGGGGAAATGGTAAACATCAAAACTTTGGGAGAAAATGTCAAACCTTTTTAAAATATGTTTGCCCCCAAAATATCAAACACCATATCACATCTGCTTCAAATCGCCAGAGATCAACTCTAATGAAGCGCATATTTAGAAGATCTTGACTATTGTGGAGATATACAGAATTGTATAGTTTCTTCTAGTCTATTAGGCTTTCAAGAGGCACAATCCCATACCTAATTTCTAACCCATTTAAGGTGGCCCTCTTAATCTCACTAACTCACCATGCCTCATTCTTCCCTTATTTGGGTGTCAATCAAGCTCTTCGAAGTTTGACGTTCCTTGATGCAAGGTTAACCCTTATAGGCGGAATGAAATCTGAAGACATTCTCATTCAACTTGGATATCTATGGATGATCAGAATGGTCTTTGGAGGCTTGTAATGTAGGCCTTTGGTTCATGATTAGACGAAGCCGTATCTCTGTGCTCGTATGATCTGGATGTGCTCACATGGAGTATTCTTTTTTTCTTTTTCGGGATCACTTTAGACTGCCCGTTTTTGGGTTTTCACCCTAGAGTTCATTTCCTCACTCTCTTTCTTTTGGTCCGCCTTGCATTCTAGCTGTGTATTAATGCTTGTTTTTCGTAAAAAATGATTGATCCTCTAAAGTTATTTGAATGAAGGATTATGTACATTTTTGGGAGTTCTTGTGATTGGTATGCCCAGATGAAATGTTCCTCTTTCTTTCTTTCTTTTTCTTTTTTCTTTCTTTTCTCTCTATTTTTTTGTTTGTTTTTTCCTTTAGATTGCTCTAGACTGCCTACCTTTGGGTTTTCACCCTAGAGTTCACTTCCTTTTTCTGTATCTTCAGATCAGTGTATTTTGGTTGGATATTGATGCCAACATGCTCAGGCAGACTACTCTTTTCTATTCATTTTCAGGATCACTCTAGACTGCCCATTTTTGGGTTTTCACCCTAGAGGTCATTTCCCTTTTTGAAATTGGCAATCTTCAGGCCAACTTGTCTTGACTTGGCTTCAATTCAAGCTTCTATACAAATCTTCAAAATTGTGGATTCTTTATGTATCTCTTGATCATTTCTTACAGTTGAAGTCTTGATCTTGTATTGTTTGATCTGTGTGTGAAGTATATACAATATTTTCTTTTTATTCCATTTGTCATTTTTATACTGCCCATTTTGGGTTTTTAGCCTTGAATCTCTTTCTTCTCATTCGAGTATGTAGATTTATCCTCGAATCAACACGTATCTATACTGGTATTGATGCTATCTTCCGCTCGAAGTTAATTGCCTCTCTGCAGTTCTTCAGATATTGAAATCTATGGAAAAAATTCTTATATTTACTCGATCTGGATTGCTTCGGCCTTCTGATTGCCATTTCTCTTATTTTCTTCAGTTTTTCATTTGGACATATCTTTGTTTTCAACTACTTTCTTTTGATGATTTTTTGATCTTCGTATCTAATCTGTTTGGTCTTATCTCTTTCTTCTGGTAAAGTAAAAGAATACCATTTGTTGTCACATTCACATATGTCCTGAGAAAGTCTTCAGAGGGTAGAGGTTTAGGGTCAACTCTCGATTCAAGGATCTTAAATGACAAGTGCCTGAGAAGGAAAATTTCTAAAATGTGAACTGCCCTTATTCTAAACACTCGTATTGTTCCTCTGTTAGCCTAAGTTAACCAACAAATACTCTCATTTACAACATCCTCACAACATTCAATCTCTTCTAAATATAAGCAACTTAGAGTTGATCTTTGGATCTGAAACAAAGGTATTGTTGCATTCAAAATTTGAGGGCCTGGTATAGAAATGATATATACATATGTCCATTCAAAAATACGTGTATATGCATAGAGAACAAAAACTACCCCATAAAATAAAATGTTTAAAGAATCAAAAATGTAAAAATTCTTTCTAAATGGAAATGTAATTTGTTACTCTGACAAACAATGAGTTTTTTTTCTTTTTCTTTTATTTTATGTTGAGAATTTCTTTGTGAAATGATGAGAAAACCGTAGGGACCTTCGGACTATCCCCCGGGTACTAACTCATTTCGACCCTTTCAATGTAGTGTAGGCTTGTGCCACTTTTCTTGTTTTTCCACCGCTGGATCAACTCTCTCATCATAACTCCCTCGTCAACCAGCTTCTTGATTTCTTCTATTAACGACCCCAAATTTCTTGGTGTCATGCCCCGGTGCCTTAACGTAGAACTCACATGTACTATATGGATCAAAACTGTGAGCAGATGAGCTGGGCGTAATCTTTATCGGCCCGAAGGTAAGGTACTAACCCTTGACCAGATGAGGTCATATGTCCGAAATGGAATACTCTAAATATCTCTAAATATGTACTTGTTTGAGGAATTTTTCTCGGTGATTCGGAGGAATCTACCTGTCTTCTTCTCTTACGATCACGAGAACCTTGAAAGTGGTACCCATTTATCTCTTTCTCTCATTCTGCTCCTAGGCATGTCTGGTTCGTTGAATTAAGACTCAATTTTCCTTCCTGGATCATGTATTCTATTAAAGTCATCACATTTGCCCCACAATTTCCCGAGCATCTTATCAAAGAGGAAATACGAAAAATGATTTGAGACATAGAAGTCCCTTTCCTCTTCAGAAATGGGAGGCTGCACTTGGGCGGCTAACCTCCGCCATCTCAAAACACATTCCTTGAAACTCTCATAAGGTTTCATCCTCGTACCCTGGGGATACTGACGACTTGGTGCTAGGTCTAAAGCATATCTTTATTGGCCCAAAAAGGCGTTGGTTAAGTTTCCGCATGACTACACTTGGTCTCTACTCAAACAATTGTACCATATCACGGTAGGTCCTGCTAGACTGTCGTAGTGGATCGGTAATTTTTCATTCTCGATGTAGCCCTCTATCTTTCTGCATGACGTGGTCAGGTGAATCTTGGGGCCGCTTGTTCTGTCATACTACACAAATCTTAGAATTTTGAAATCTGGTAGAATGACCAAATCAGGGCTTTCTTGCGTCGAAGGCATCAATTTTTTTCCTTTCTTCCCTTTTTTTCTCGAGCCCATCTTCTAATTGCTCGAATCTTGATTTTGAGTGTCCTCAATTCTTTTATCCATGATAAAACCCTAATTGGTCTTTGGATTACTCCTTATGAAATTTTATGCAAGGTAATGATAATGTAAAATATGCCATGACTGTACAATGTGATGCAATGCAATGATTGAATGCAATAAGGTATTAATTCCAAAAGTGATCCCCATAGAACGACGTTCATTGAGGTAAAAAGGTTTCATTACATCAGATATTAGATATTTACAGTTACTAATGAGCTCTAGTGCCTAATTTCTTAACTTCATCCAGTAGTCCGGTCAGCTTGCCTCCGTGGTCCAACACCGGGTCCATGTTCTGACTCAATGCCATCGATGTGTCAGCTAAGTCTGCCATCCTGTCGAGCCACTTTACCTGCTCGGGTAATATTGATCTTCATGTCTTCATCTATCCCCTACTTAGTCTTTCGCAGCTTGGAAGTTATCTTTACAACATTTTCAGCAGCAACCTGTCTGTTAACTTCTACACGAACCTCACATTCACGCAAAAAAGCCTCGAGCTATTCCACTTGCTCTTTACTTTCCAACTGAATGTTGGATTGTCCTTGCTCTGTTGTAAACTTGTTTTCAACACTCTTGTTAATGGCTAGGTTATTCTGTAGCTCATCTCTGGAGACTGTCGTACCTATTCTCAATTTCCTCAAACTTACCTGATAGCTGCCTGACTTGACTCTCGCTTGACTAGTTTCTCTTCTTCCAATATTCTGAGTCGTCCTTCATCTGAACAACACCGTTCATCTATTCTTTAAAGGTGACCCTATCTGATATTCTTAAATACACAGTAAAGCTTATGGTGATCATTCTGCAAATTCAATTTCATCCAAGTTATCTCTCTCTTATCTGATCTGGCTGAACTCGAAAGAAAATCCATTTCCTAGGATGCCCCTATCTCCAATCTTCAAATTTAGCTCGCTTGAGTGACCCACTCCGGTATTACTCGAACCTTGTCCTTGATATCGATTTTTCCTCGACTTTTCCCCTCGGGCGACTATTAGCAAACTATAGAATTGGGGCATTCAATTTTCGAAACCCAAAACTCCCATCGCGATAAGATCTTGAACTTGTTCCTCATGGCCTCCATTTCTCAATAGTGTGACCCAAACATCCTAAACGGTAACTGTGTCGTAACCTCTCAGATAAGATGGTCTTTTCGGTAGAGACTTCACTGAGGTAATAAGGTTCTTCTCGATGAACATTAGGAGTAGTTCGGTGTACCTCACAGGAATCGAGATGTACTTCTTTACTTGCTTCTCAGGTTACTTCTAGACCGAACTCTATTTTCTGGAAGCCCGATTCAGACATACCTTGTCATATTTGGCTAGCTTGGGGGTAGAATTCTGACTATCCCGCTCTCTATTCTGATCCTTAATCGATTCTTCTTTCGGTTCGACGGATCGCTTACCTTTTTTCAAAGTATTGATATGATTCATCACCTATTCCATCTGCTTCTTTCAACTCTTGCACTTTACTTTGCTCATTACCAGTACTGTTTCGCCTACCGTGTCTTACCTAAAGTCTTCAGATGATTTCTCTTCTATTGTCTCCGATCTTGTTCTGGGACAAAACTCGGAATCCGTGCCCTTTAATACCTGACCAGACGACCCTTTGTCAATTATGAACGATTTTTGAGATTTGAGAAACCACTCGGGAATCAATACCCTATAAATGCGAGGATGCATGCAAATGCGGTGTTGATTCTCGAACAGTCTTAAAAAACTTTCAATAGAGAAAATTTCTGATTGCAAGAAACTAATAATGAATTACAGGCAACAGTTGGATTCCTTCTGGAGACCTTGACTTCGGAAAGCAAAGTCTGTGCTCGACGTCGTCTTCAAGATGATGGATGATCTCGTCTTCTCGTCTTATTCTATTCCATGGACTCGTGATGTCATGATCTTCATTTTTGCAGCTTCTGAAAAGGACATCAACAAGTGCATGCATAATGCAGAAAGAGCCTTTTCTTATGTAGATCTGGGTGCAAACGATCTGATCTTCGAATAATACGTCTAAATAGGGATGGATTCTATCGATCCTAAGGGGAATACTTTAAAACTTTTGGGGTTTAAATTGAAATTCTCAAGGATCATTTGGTTTTAAAAAATTTCTTTCTATCTTTTTTTATTATTATTTTGTTTTATTTTGTAAAAGTTTAATTGGAACTTCAAAAAAGAAACTTTTAAGGTTTTTGAAAATTTTTAGAAGATAAAGAATTTTAAAGCACAATAATATTCATTTTTTTTGTTTTTTAGGGTGTTAAATTAAATTCTTTGAAATTTTTACAAAGGGCTAAATGTGAAGGTTTAAAATTAGTGTTCTATAGTCCCCACTGGATCCTCTGCGCCGCACATGCCTTACTATCAGACCGCCTTCTTTCTAGATTGGTCTTTGCTCGGCCTAACCTGATACTGTAACATTATCGTTTTGGGCAAATCAGACTTTTTCTATTTTGAAAGCCTTTTAAATGAACCGTTCTTGAATCAACACCATGTCATGATATGCAAAATAAATGCAAATAAAGGCGTTGATTCTGCTGGTAATCACCCTTTTGAACGACTTTCATAGGAATTAAAGGGTCTAGATTCTGGAGCCAGAAAAGAAGACTTCTACAGATATGCCCCTCTACATGTTTTTGGGTCACACTCAACGAAATGAAAGTCTCGGTTAAAATTGCTGGCACTGGATTCACCTTCCGCTTCATGCGTTAAAACAGATCCAAGATGGCTATATCGATGTTTCTGAATACCCTTGGGAAGATGATCAAACCATATGTCCCCAAAAAAAATAGGTCTATCTTCACTACCTCATTCGGGTGTGCTATCTCGAATACATTCCCATAAAGATGCTAGGCTGTCTCTTCAATTCTGAATCAAATCGTTGGCTCAATCCTCGCTTATCAAAAGAAGCAATCTTTCTGTACATTCCCATGTAGATTCAATCTTTCTGTACATTCTTTTGGCTAAGCAAGGTTGTATATTCCTCTATCGTGGGCATCATGTCTTAGCCGTTGAAGGTAAAGAAGCAAAAAGAGGGATTCCAAAACTATAAAATGGCTCAGAGTAAAGGCTGATTGACTCGAACATACATTAGTTGGGCTATGTCGCCATAACTATCGAAAAACAGGTCATGTAGTCTTCGGCCCCATCTTTTCTAAATCTCTTTAAGCTCTTACAGATCATTCGTGTGTATACTTTGGCACTACATGCTTGCTCGGCAAACTGTTACCTTGAACCCATTGATTAACCTCTGACCAATGTCGCACGACTGGGTTGATGTCGTCCTTCTTAAGATACCTTTTTTCTATGATGAAAGATTTTTTGATCGGGCAAACCACTTGAATCAACACCTTTATGTAATATGGATGCAATGATAATGCAACAAAAGTATGTGTAAAATAAAAATAAAACACAAAAAGAAATGAGTTAGTACCAGATAAAAATAATAAATACATAAACAAAAGGTAAATTTAAATAAAGTGAACAAACAGAATAACCTTATATATATCTTGTCTAAACACTTAGGTTATCCGCATGGCACTAAAGGGGTGGGCTTTCTATATGTTCTCTACATGCAGTGTTGTTGCTAAGAGGTACCCGAACTGTCCTTGTTGTCCCTACTAAGGGTAGCAAGGCCTCCGATCATCACCCATTATAGGCTTCTTTCAACCGGGTTCAATTTAGGGTGACCCATTCGGTTATGCCTCTACCTCGAGCCCCGAAGGTACTTTTTAGGCCTACACGGAGGAACGATATCGTCACGAAAGCATTAGCGTTTTCCCCCACTTAAAAGGACGGGTTTATATGCCAAATTTTAAATGCGTTAAAATAAACGGGCAATTATAACCAAATGTTAATTTAATAGTCACTTTAATCCAGAATTTCCAATATTACTGAAGCAATAATTATTTGAAAAGTTTGACTCTCTTTTTGTTCTTGAAAAACAAATAATTATCCATAGCGGAGTCGCCATATGTAGCGATCTCTTTTTGTTTCGCTAAAAAACGAACGGGTTTCAATGTGTTTGGGGTATTTTGAGTATTTTAAAAATGTCCCGTTGGGGTTTTGTAAAAATCGTGTTTTATTAAAACATTGGAGTCGTCACCGGTCACTATGGTAGGCCGGACACCATAAAACCAGAGATTTAAAAAACTGTTGGGTTCGAGAGTCGGTTACGGATGGGGAAGGATTAGCACCCCACACCGTCCAAAATTGGTACTTTAATAATTACCGCTTTATTAATATTAGACTTTCCGAATTAAAGTGACGATTAAATTAAAATTTGGTTATAAGTGCGAGTAAATTTTAAGGGCCCCGTTATTCGAGAGTAAACTGATAGACCACCATCACTGCGTTTGATACTCGCCACGTTTACGCTTGAATAAAAGGGCACCGCATGGACAATTAATATTTCCAAAAATGCAACTTAAAACATGGCAAATATAAATAAACACAATACGATAAAAATATAAATAAATACTAACATAATAAAATACTAATCTAATAATTAATCTAAAACATACATAAATAAAAACAAATCTAACATAAATAAAAACATTCATAAATAGTAATCTAACACATAAATAAAAACAAATCTAACATAAATAAAATATTAATCCAAAACATAAATTTAAAACATAAATAATTACTAATCTAAAATATAAATAAACATACAAACTAAAAAAGAACACTATTTTAAATTAACTAGTACTTCATTAAATCATAAAAATTACAACACAAATAAAAAGGGAAGAAAATATACCTAACTAGGAGCTCGAATGACGAACCCCGACTGAACCCCACCGAGATATACCACGATCTCTCAAAAAATTAACTAGATCGGATCCAAAATAGGACCTCAATCGAACCGGTTAGGACCGAGGATATTGCCCCGGTCCTTGGCTACCCGAGAGCAATGCTCTCTTATTTGGGACTTGCCACCGATTCCTCTTGTGCGTGAAAGGCCTCCCCATTTCATGGCTTTATATAGGCATTGAAGGGGGCTTAAGGGTGACGTGGGCAAATGTGCTCCACGCACATTTGCATTCTTTTTCCTTTTTTACACTTTAATCACCTTTTTTATACCCCATTTTTATTTTAAATTAATAATATTACTATTACAATAATACTAAAAATACTAAAACCCGAAAAAAATGAGTGATTACAGCCATCAGTCAAATGTTGACAAAACACACCACGTGACACCTTAATCTCGACCCAACCAATTCGCAGGGTACAAAGTACCTCAATTTTTCACTAAAGTATCTCATCGAATTTTCGTACAGGTAACACCGAGTTGAAGCCCAGTTTTAGCCCAATTTGAAACCCTAAAATTCAAAATTTAAAATCCCCAACATAACATTATGGGATTTTTGATTCTTAAACCCTAATCTTTCGATTACTAATTTCTTTTCAAAACCTAACTTTTTGGACTCAATTGATCAAATTCAAGGTGTGGTCGACTAAATTAATTGTTGCTAAAGGAAATATATGAGTATGATATGAAGGTGTCAAATTCACGACTTTTAGAAAATTTTGGTACTTCATGAAGATGATAAATAGAATTTTCTTACTAGAAATGAAAAATATTTCAAATATTAGAATTTCAAATAAGAAAGATGCATCATCGATGATTACACCAGTTAATCGCTTTTACCTGTGGAAACGTTTCTCTATTAACATGGTCGTCAACAACACTTATATGGCAGAATGAAAGAAAAAATGAAAATGAAAATTTTTCAAAGCTTGCGGTTTTAAAAACGGTTGGAGCAACCAAGTGAATAAGGCGGCCAAAAATGTGGGTTTTTAGTCCGTTAATAGTACTTTACCCATAAAAAAGGAGTAGAGAAAAATGCTTTCCTTATATAAGGTGTCAGAACATAAATGCTGAGAGATATCCATCAACAATCTATCGTTCAATTTTAATTTTTTGTACCAGATAAAGTCATACAAGTTTACCTCTTATTAAATAGACTTTAATATTTGAATCATACATCAATATTCATTTGCATCAACACCTGATGATTTTAGACTATGTCTAAACCTGTTATCAAAATGAAGGGGTTGCGGGTTGTGGGGCTCGAACCGACAACCTGTTGTATGTTTGGCTGTGTACGCAGCCTTCTGAGCTAGACAACTTTTAGTGTCAAGTTGCCCAAAATTTTTATTTGGATTATGAATTTGTCAGGTTAAACAAATAATAAAAATATAATAGATCAATTGACCCTTCATTTTCCTCAATTATTCGAAATCCCTTATCCAGAAAATTCTCAACCGCTCTCACCTGCCCGTTTTGCCTTAGTCCGATCTGCTTCCACTGCCGTGTCGTGCAGCCCAACGCCAACATGGAAATCTTCCCTGGCTCCTCTCGATCAAAACCTCTCAACCCCCGCGTCGATCCGTTAAACCGTTCACCTAAAATTTTAGTTTTTAGGTTCGTTGAACCTATGGATTGAATCCATACGGCCTTGCTTTGAATCTGGCCGCCACACATCTCCGTTGGTAATAATGTGGCCACCAAAGTCTTCCCTATCTCGAGGCGGACCTGATCCAACTGGCTGATCTTCCAACCGGCTACGATTGAAGCTTCATCAGAGTTCAGTCATTTTGGGGTAAGTGAGGTAAATGTAGTTCATTTTTTGGTTGATTTAAACAGATTCTGGGTTGATAAGGTTTGGTAGAAGATAGATCCAGCCAAAACTAGCATTTTGGGCCATTTTTCGACC
Organism: Hibiscus mutabilis; assembly: GCA_019671005.1. Taxonomy (NCBI): domain Eukaryota; kingdom Viridiplantae; phylum Streptophyta; class Magnoliopsida; order Malvales; family Malvaceae; genus Hibiscus; species Hibiscus mutabilis. The sequence continues at coordinate 8,315,472 of CM033752.1, read as the reverse complement.
GTGTAGGGCCGCGCGTGAACCCCACGCATCGCCAGGGGTGAATTCCGGCCGGTTTACCCATAAATCGGTCCGGTCTAGTCTGGTTCAATTTGGTTTATCTCGTCTCAAACCAGTTCACCCATAACTGACCCGACCCGACCCGACTCGTAACTGACCCGACCCGTAACTGATCTGAACCGTAATTGACCCGACTCGTAACTGACCCAGCCCGTGACCGACCCAGATCGACTGGGTCAACTCGTTAACCGAGTTAACTCGCCTGAGTCAACCCAGTTGACTGAAGATGTCAGCATGACATCAGCGTTGACTTTAACTGCTGACAGCAGTGTTGACTTTGACCAAAAAATTCATATTCTCTGAAAACCCTTATTTTATGTTTTTCGATGTCCTGAGTTTATTTTTGAAGTTGGTTTTGTGAAATTTTAACCCAAAAGCCTCCAAATCTGACATTTGACCCGAATATGCTTTTGTACTTCATTACTCAGTTTAAAGGCAATGTGATTAAGAACTGATTTTGGATTGTGGTTAAATGAAGGCATTCATATATCTTTGGATATGAGAGGTCATGGGACGCCGAATTCAGGATCAAGAGTGTTCAAATGTCGTTCCAAGGGTCGACTGATATAGCAAGGACTTAAGGTAATACATTACTACCTCTTGCATACTTTACGAAACATGTTCGTATTTTGTTAAATTATGCATGATTTTAATGAATAGTGTTAAAATTTTGATAATTTAAATATTCCCTTAACAAAAGTTGATAATGCCTTTGAGGCACGAGAATGATTAAAATACTTTTAATGAAAGAAATGATCTAGAATTTACATTTGATCTTATATAATGACTACCTCATCTGAAATCCCCGATCTATTGAGAAATAATTCGGTATTGATACAAATATGTGTGATAACAAACGACTTGGATTTTCTTGAGCCCTGGATAAACACCTGAAAAAATAAATTCATTAGAATTTCTTCGTATTTCTAAACTAATCTAAATAGAAATAAAGAATAATTGATTAGACTGACTGAAATAAAGGATATTACCTTAGGCACGGAAATTTCCAAATTGACTGAAATATAAGTCATACACTACCATTGAGAACTTAATTAAATCGAATACCCATGTGACTACAATGCTTCTATATGTTTAAAGTTCGACTTAAGAATATCAGTCATTTTTAAGACTGTTCAATAATGAAAGAACATTGTACAAATTTATATTCAATCATTCAAGGCTTGATCTAAGATAATTTATGGTAGCGACCGGTTCAACTATTCTACAAAGCTAGAACTAAGTAATGAAAACTTGTGAGGTATACTTATTCGAATGCTTAGAGGGTGATGTATTAATGAGATTTGGTTAATGGAATGGACTTGGAATCCTAGCATGCTGTCAACATTCTTTAGCGCAACAAATCACTGATCTACTATATCAGGTTCCTACGCTTCGGCTAGGGTAATTCCTTATGACTACTGTATCAGGTTCCTACGATTCGGCAAGGATAATTCCTTATGACTACTGTATTAGGTTCCTACGCTTCGGCTAGGGTAATTCCTTATGACTACTATATCAGGTTCCTACGCTTTGGCTAGGGTAATTCCTTATGACTACTATATAAGGTTCCTACGCTTCGACGAGGGTAATTCCTTATGACTACTGTATTAGATTCCTACGCTTCGGCAACAGTAATTCCTTATGACTACTGTATCAGGTTCCTCTTCAGCTAGGCTAATTCCTTATGACTACTGTATCAGGTTCTTACGATTCGGCTAGGGTAATTCCTTATGACTACTGTATCAGGTTCCTACGCTTCGGCTAGGGTAATTCCTTATGACTACTGTATCAGGTTCCTACGATTCAGCTAGGGTAATTCCTTATGACTACTGTATCAGGTTCCTACGCTTCGGCTAGGGTAATTCATTATGACTACTGTATCAGGTTCCTACGCTTCGGCTAGGGTAATTCCTTATGACTACTGTGTCAGGTTTCTACGCTTCAGCTTGGGTAATACATTCTGCATTTAGGCTTTTATTCTTCAGTTAGGACGATTCTTTTAGATCCAATACACCCCTTTTAGGTCAGCACCTACACCCAATGGGTCTGGGTTAATGCCTTATAGATGCAGTCTTGGAAAACTGCCTATTTGAGTTCAGTTAGAGGATAGATAAGAATTTAAAATGAACCGTAATTGGAACCTGTGGTTACCCGGAACACCGTGACAGTTTTATACTATACCGTGTATCTTTTTTTACCTTACATGTATTTGTCTACATCATCATTTGGTAGTTTTGTATTACTGAGCTTTCCCAAACTCAATTTGTTTCACCATTGTAGGTTAAAGAAATTCGATTATAGATTTATGATCGATATCAGTATGGAGTTTCCCTTAGCGTTGCGCGTGGAGTACGATAGTTATGTATTAGTGGGCATGTGTCACGATTTATATTATGATTGAGTCCGTATTTTGTTTTCTAGATTTCAGTTTATATAAACAAAATTTTAATATAGTTTTAACAGAAATGTTATTTTACACTTTTAAATGTTTTTCTAAGAGTTTTCTTCTATTTTTTTGTGGGTCACTCCAGTGACCCTAATATGACCTCCTAGATATAGGTGTGTCGCATAGCCGGGTCTAGGGGGTTACATTTAGTGGTATCAGAGCTTAGAGTTGCGTCTTTCTGGTTAGATCGTTCGATCGTCTGTCATAGGGTGTCTAGTTTGTGCATGCCCCTAGATCTTAACCGTACTCACCAAGCCGGGACTCCGATGTCGAATCTTTCTTTTGAAATAAGTGAATTTAATTATTATGTTCTTTATAGCTCGATCTGTACTCGCAAGGAATGCCTGCAGCGTTGTCTGTGATTTGGGTTAGCCTTTTGGTTTTTGAAAAAAAATTGAATTGAAATGGTTGATACTTGTGAAATTAAAGAGTTACTTCAAATTGAGAATAAATGTTTGATTATGTGAGGTAACTGATATAAGATTCATGTAATGCTATTCAGTGATGATGATTATGCTTGAGAATATTTTGATGAAAATTTGATAAAAGTATTATGAATTGGAAAGAAAGGTGTCAGTGAACGTAATGAAAGTGTAAAGTTTTGTGGTGACCTTGTTATACATGAAGGAAGTGGTTGTCTGAAACTTTGTTGAAAGTAAGTAATATCCGTTCAAAACCTTGGTTATACTCGATCAACAAAAGAAAAGGCATTTTTTTTGAAAATGTGGCATGATGTGGAGTTGAGGTCAGACTTATCATATGAGGTAGAGCTTGTGCAGATTTTGGATTATGATGAAAGAGTTCTGAGAAACAGACGTATCCCTATGGTTAAGGTTCAGTGGAGTAACCGTATCCCCGCAGAAGCTACTTGAGAGACTGAGGAATCCTTGAAAGAGCAGTTTCCACATCTTTTCAGCCCAGGTAAATTTTGAGGACGAAATTTCTTTTAAAGGGGAAAGAATTATAACAAAAAATGAATGAAAATGAAGGGGGTTGCGGGTCGTGGGGTTCGAACCCACAACCTATTGAATGTTTGGCTATGTACCCAGCCATCTAAGCTAGACAACTCTTAGTGTCAAGTTTCCCAAAATTTTTATTTGGATTATGAATTTGTCGGGTTAAACAAATAATAAAAATATAACAGATTAATTGACCCTTCATTTCCCTCAATTATTCGAAATCCCTTATCCAAAAAATTCTCAAACGCTCTCAGCTACCCGTTCGGCCTTAGTCTGATACGCTTCCACTGCCGCACCGTGCAGCCCATGGCCAGCATCAAAATCTTCCCTGGCTCCTCCCGATAAAAACCCCTCAACCCCCGCACCGATCCGCTAAACTGTTCACCGGCAATTTTTGTTTTTAGGTTCGTCGAACCTAAAGATTGAATCCATAAAACTTGCTTCGAATCCAGCCGCTACACACCTCCGTTGGTAATACGGTGGCCACCAAAGTCTTCCCTATCTTGAGGCAGACCTAATCCAACCGGCCGATCTTCCAACCGGATACGATTGAAGTTTCATCGGAGTTCGGTCATTTTGAGGTAAGTGAGGTAAATGTAGTTCATTTCTTGGTTGATTTAAACAGATTCTGGGTTGATAAGGTTTGGTAGAAGATACATCCGTCCAAAACGAGCATTTTGGGCCATTTTTCGACCTTGTAGGGCCGCGCGTGAACCCCACGCGCCTCCAGGGGTGAATTTCGGCCACCGTGACCGGTACACCCGTAAACTGGTTTGGTCAAATCCTGTTTATCTCAACTCAAACGGGTTCACCCGTAACCGACCCGACCCAACTCGTAACCTACCCGACCCGTAACTGACATGACCCGTATTGACCCAACTCGTAATCGACCCAGCCCGTGACTGACCCGGCTCGACTGGGTCAACCTGTCACCTGAGTCAACTAAGTGAGTCAACTCACCTGAGTCAACCCAGTTGTTTGATGACGTCAGCATTGACTTTAACTATTGATGTCAGCATTGACTAAAAAAGTCAAATTTTCTGAAAACCCTTATTTTATGTTTTTCGATGTTCTGAGTTCATTTTTTTAGTTGGTTTTGTGAAATTTTAACCCAAAAGCCTCCAAATCTGACATTTGACCCGAATATGCTTTTGTACTTCATTGCTCAGTTTAAAGGCAATGTGATTAAGGACTAATTTTGGATTGTGGTTAAATGAAGGCATTCATATATCTTTGGATCTGGGAGGCTGTAGGACGTCGAATTCGGTCTCGAGAGTGTTCAAATGTCGTTCCAAGGGTCGATATAGTAAGGACTTAAGGTAATACATTACTACCTCTTACATACTTTACGAAACATGTTGGTATTTTGTTAAATTATGCATGATTTTAATGAATAGTGTTAAAAGTTTGATAATTTAAATATTCCCTTAAGAAAAGTTGATAATACCTTTGAGGCATGAGAATGATTAAAATACCTCTAACGAAAGAAATGATCCGGAATTTACATTTGATCTTATATAATGACTACCTCATATGAAATCTCCGATCTATTGAGAAATAATTCGGTATCGATGCAAATATGTGTGATAACAAACCACTTGGATTTTCTTGAGCCCTAGATAAACACCTGAAAAAATAAATTCATTAGAATTTCTTCGTATTTCTGAACTAATCTAAATAGAAATAAAGAATAAATTGCTCAGACTGACTAAAACAAAATATACTACCTTAGGCACGAAAATTTCCAAATTGACTGAAATAAAAGTCATACACTACCATTGAGAACTTAATTAAATTGAATACCCATGTGACTGCAATGCTTCTATGTGTTTAAAGTTTGACTTAAGAATATCAGTCATTCTTAAGACTATTCAATAATGAAAGAACATTGTAGAAATTTATATTCAATCATTCAAGGCTTTATCTAAGATAATTTATGGTAGCGACCGGTTCAACTATACTCCACAGCTAGAACTAAGTAATGAAAACTTGTGAGGTATACTTATTCGAATGCTTAGAGGGTGATGCATTGATGAGATTTGGTTAATGGAATGGACTTGGAAGCCTAGCATGCTGTCAGCATTCTTTAGCGCAGCAAATCACTGATCTACTGTATCAGGTTCCTACGCTTTGGCTAGGGTAATTCCTTATGACTACTGTATCAGGTTTTTACGCTTCGGCGAGGGTAATTCCTTATGACTACTGTATTAGGTTTTTACGCTTCGGCGAGGGTAATTCCTTATGACTACTGTATCAGGTTCCTACGTTTCGGCTAGGGTAACTCCTTATGACTACTGTATCAGGTTCTTACGCTTTGGCGAGGGTAATTCCTTATGACTACTGTATCAGGTTCCTATGCTTCGGCGAGGGTAATTCCTTATGACTACTATATCTGGTTCTTACGTTTCGGCTAGGGTAATTCCTTATGACTACTGTATCAAGTTCCTACGCTTCGGCTATGGTAATTTCTTATGACTGCTGTATTAGGTTCCTACACTTCGGCTAGGGTAATTCCTTATGACTACTATATCAGGTTCCTATGCTTCGGCTAGGGTAATTACTTATGACTAATATATCAGGTTCCTACGCTTCGGCTAGTGTAATTCCTTATAAATACTGTATCAGGTTCCTACGCTTCGGCTAGGGTAATTCCTTATGACTACTGTATCAGGTTCCTATGCTTCGGCTAGGGTAATTCCTTATGACTACTGTGTCAGGTTCCTACACTTTGGCTTGGGTAATACATTCTGCATTTAGGCTTTTATGCTTCAGCTAGGACGATTCTTTTGGACCCAATACACCCCTTTTAGGTCAGCACCTACGCCCAATGGGTCTGGGTTAATGCCTTATAGATGCAGTCTTGGAAAATTGCCTATTAGAGTTTAGTTGGAGGATAGATAAGAATTTAAAATGAACCGTAATTGGAACCCGTGGTTACCTGGAACACCGTGATAGTTTTATACTATACCATGTATCTTTTTTTACCTTACATGCATTTGTCTACATCATCATTTGGTAGTCTTGTATTACTGAGCTTTCCCAAGCTCTCTTTGTTTCACCATTTCAGGTTAAAAAAATTCGATCATAGATTTATGACCGATATCAATTTGGAGTTTCCCTTGGCGTTGCGCGTGGAGTACGGTACTTATGTATTAGTGGGCATGTGTCACGATTTATTTTATAATTGAGTCCGTATTTTGTTTTCTAATTTCAGTTTGTATAAACGAAATTTTAATATAGTTTTAACAGAAATGTTATTTTTCACTTTTAAATGTATTTTTAAGAGTTTTCTTCTATTTTTCTGTGGGTCACTCCGGTGACCCTAATGTGACCTCCTAGATTTAGGTGTGTCACATAGCCAAGTTTAGGGGGTTACACAATCCATTTCCATTTGTTGGGAATTTGTGAATGCACCATCTATTGCATAAGTTATTTGTGCATTTTGGAAGCACAAACGGAACGACACATGTTCTTCCTGAACTCTGCGCCATTATCTTATTTCTTGAACTTACATAGCTATAACAAAATAAAAAGAATTCATTTCAAAACTCGAATTTCTTAAAAAGACCACAATAATAGATAAAAATGCAAGGATTGTTTTGGGAATTTGTGAATGCACCATCTATTGCATCAGTCAAATGTTGATAAAACACACCACGTGACACCTTAATCCCGACCCAGCCAATTCACAGGGTAAAAAGTACCTCATTTTTTCACTGAAGTATCTCACCAAATTTTCATACAGGTAACACCAAGTTAAAGCTCGGTTTTAGCACAATTTGAAACCTTAAAATTCAAAATTTAAAATCCCTAACATAACATTGTGGGATTTTCGATTCCTAAACCTTAATCTTTCGATTACTCATTTCTTTTCAAAACCTAACCTTTTGGACTCAATTGATCAAATTCAAGGTGTGGTCGACTAAATTAATTGTTACTAAAGGAATTATATGAGTATGATATGGCGGTGTCAAATTCGCGACTTTTAGAAAATTTTGGTTCTTTATAAAGATGATAAATAGAATTTTCTTACTAGAAACAAAAAAATATTTGAAATATTAGAATTTTAAATAAGAAAGAGATGCATCACCGATGATTACACCAGTTAATCGCTTTAACCAGTGGAAACGTTTCTCTAGTAACATGGTCGTCAACAACACTTATGTGGCAGAATGAAAGAAAAAATGAATAATTTTTTTCCAAAACTTGTTGTTTTAAAAGCGGTTAGAGCAACCAAGTGAATAAGGCGGCCAAAATGTGGGTTTTTAGTCCGCTAATAGTATTTTACCCATAAAAAAGGAATACAAAAATGCTTTCCTTATATAAGGTGTTAGAACATAAATACCGAGAGATATCCATCACAATCTATCTTTCAATTTTAATTTTTCGTACCAGATAAAGTCATACAAGTTTACCTCTTATTAAATAGACTTTAATATTTGAATCATACATCAATATTCATTTGCATCAACACCTGATGATTTTAGACTATGTTTAAACCTGTTATCGATATACATATATGTCACATCAATAGTGATATTGAACAATCCGATCTAAATTGAAAGTTTCTTCTCTCGCATCTGATTCAAGCTTATTACAACGTCTAAGAGCAAGGGTGAAAGCATAGACAAGTGGATGTGCCCTGACACAATCCATTTCCATTTGGTGGGAATTTACGAACGCGCCCTCTATTGCATAAATTATTTGTGCATTTTGGAAGCACAAACGGAACGACACATGTTTTTCTTGAAATCTGCACCATTATCCCATTTCCTAAATTTTCATAGTTATAACAAAATAAAAAGAATTCATTTCAAAATCCGAATTTCTTACAAAGACCAGACTAATAGATAAAATGCAAGGATTGATTTGGGGTTTTACCAGTAGCAAGGAGGAGGAGAAAAAAATAATGATGGCTGAATTATTTGAATTATTCATGGCTCAATTTCTTCCTTTTGAACGACTTGTAAACCCCTAGACCCGCTTACGCGTTACACCTAAATCTAGGAGTTCACATTTGGGTCACAAGAGCGACCCACATGAAAATAATAAATCCTCATAGGTAAAATGTTTTTCTTCTAATACTATTAAAATCCCATAAAGATTAAAACCATTTAAGATGCCATTTTAGAAAAAAATCATTATACATAGAACCAAAAATTTTAAAACATGCCCACTAACTATACCAGTACCGTACTCCGCAAATAACATCGAATGAACTTCAAACACTGATGTCGATCATTGAACCATAATCAAATTCTTTTAACCTGCAATGATAAAAGCAACGTGAGCTTTAGAAAGCTCAATAATATAGAACTACTAGGAAATGCTTTATACAACATGCATATATAAGAAAAGGTAACACTGTCATGATGTTCCGGTAACAACAGACTCCATTTACTACTTAATATTCTAATGAAGCGGTATATCAAAAAGTGACAAAGTTATTCTTTAATTGATTACACGAGTATCAAAGATAAGCCTATAGCCCGGAGATTCAGAAAAGATATAAATTACAGAAGTTAAATTGGGGAGTTTAGTGTGTTTCATTAAGCGCAGATTAGAAGCATACTGAGAGTTTCAGACTTTGATAAACTAATTCAGTAGGGTAGATCTCAGAAGGGGACAGAAAGTTTTATTTTAATCACCTAACTACCCTTCAATTGTACTTCAATATGAAGTAAACCATACTGGTATTCAGAAAGACTTACCCTAGGCCCATTGGGTGCAGGATCTTACCTAAGGAGATGTCTTAGGTCCAGAAAGAATCACTGTAACTGAAGCATAGATGCCTGGATGCAGAATGTATTACCCTAGCCGAAGCATAGGGACCTGATACAGAAGCCATAAGGTATTACCCTAGCTGAAGCATAGGAACCTCATACAGAAGCCAGAAGGTATTTCCCTAGCCAAAGCATAGGAACCTGATACATAAGCCAGAAGGTATTACCCTAGCCGAAGCATAGGAACCTGATACAGAAGTCAAAAGGTGTTACCCTAGTCGAAGCATATGAACCTTCAAAGATTTAATAACATATCCCAAGTACCCCAAATAAAACAGTCTAAGAAATAATAATAGTAATCAATAGTAAGCAGTTGTTGCCGTAGATATAAATAGACAATTATTTTCAGTGAAACGTAACCAGAGAGCATATTTTTCAAATTAGATATAGAGGTATATTTCAGACAGATGAAAGTCATGATTATGCAAAAATTTAGATATATCAGAATAGATTTTAGGAAGTCGGGTAGATTAGGATTAGTCAAGATTCTGAATATATCATGAGGGTTCTAGTAAATTTTGCTCATGAGGGTATTTTGATTATCTTAGCACTCGGAACAATTTCTTAGTTTAATCCCGATAGGGTAAGTCGGTGATTTGTTGTGCTGAAGATTACTGACGGAATGCCAGGCTTCCAAGTTTATTCCATTAACCACGTCTCATCAATGAATTACCTTTCAAGCATTCAAATAAGTACACCTCACACGTGTTCACTATTTAGTTCTAGATGTGTGGTACACAAATTATCCTAAAATGAGCCTCGAATGATTGAATATGTATTTGTGCATTATTCTTTCATTATTGTAACATTATTATGAATGACCGATTTCCATAAGTCTGACTTCAAACCCATAGAGGCATTGCAGTCATTTGCGTTATATCAAAAATTTTAGAATTTCCATTCTTTCACATATCTCAATTCATGTAGGTATTTAATCATTTACGTGCTCAATGGTAGTTCAAACATCCTGATCCTTACGTTCCTTACAAACAACTTATTCATTTCAGATTCTCGAGAGTTTATCCTTTATTTCAGTTAATCTAGTAATTTCATTTTCGGAGGTTATCCGTCATTTCAATCATTCCGATCAATTTATTCTTTATAATTATTTAGATCATTTCAACAATACGAATAAATTCTAGTTAATTTATCTTCAGGTATTTATCTAGTGTTCAAGAATATCCAAGTGGTTTGTTATCACATATATTTGCATCTTGATTCCAAAGTATTTCCAATGACAGAGATTTCAGATGAGGTAGTTATTTTATCAGATCAAGTGTAAATTCCAGATCATTTATTTTGTTAAAGGTATTTTAATCATTCTTATGTCTCAAGGTATTATCGTCTTTTATTGTGAAATATTTAAAATATCAAATCCTTTAACATTATACATTATAATCGTGCATACATTAACAAAATATCAACATGTTCCATAAAGCATACAAGAGGTAGCAATGTATTGCCTGGATTTTGAGCTTCACCTTTTGAGCTCTTAATATTATATTCGACCACTTTCGAACTCGACATCCCACCAGCTCCCATATACTAGGATATGAAAATACCTTCCTTCACCCACAATCCAAAATCAGTCCTTAATCATATTGCCTTTAAACTGAATAATGAAACACATATACAAGTTTAGGTATAAGGATAGATTCAGAGGCTTTCAGGTTAAAACTTTACGAAACAGACTTCAAAAATAGACTCAGGACGTCGAAAAATATAAAATAAGGGTTCTTTGAAAAATTTGACTTTTAGGGTCAAAGTCAATGATGACATCATCATGCTGATGTCAGTAGTCAACGGTCAATGCTGACATCAACAGTCAACGGTCAATGCTAACATTAGCTGTCAACGGTTAATGCTGACGTCAGCGATCAACTGGTTGAATCGGGTGAGTAAATTCACTGAGTTAACGAGTCGGGTCAACGGGTGGCAAGTAGGGTCAACTTGGGTTACGGGATTGGACTTGGGCCAGACGGGTGAATATCCAGGCTTCGTCTTGGTTTAATGGGCCTTAGCAGGCCGGCCCAAGGCTTGGTTAATTAACCAAGCCCAGTCTGTTATGACCGGTTTGGCTCAGATCCAGGACTGGACCAGGTTCAAGCTGGTTCAAATCGGTTCAGATTCATTTACCCAAATATTCTTTGCTGGACGATCATCAGAATTGTCACCAGAGTGCCGTCAGTGATCCTTAATGTACATTTTCTGCCGAAAAAAACATAGCTCTTTAGACCCAGGTTTGTTCAAACCCAGAAAAATAATCGAAAAGGTTAAATTACTCACCAAATACCTGAAACAACAAGAGAGCGATCAGAAAAATTGAACCACTCTGACGAAGGCTCAAACGACGACCGAGCGACGAACGATGACCAGGGTTTTGATCGCCATGGCACCGGGAATTTAAGGGTGGCATCCACGTGAAGAAAGAGCAACAGTGGCGGCCGAAAATAAACAAAAACTATGGCACCATTCGTTACCTTCAAACCGTCGCCTACAAAGAACAACCACTCTGTTGTGCGAGTGACTGCCATGGTCGAGGTCGATGTGTTAGCGTGATTCCGACAGTAGTGGCGGTGAATGCCACGACTGGGCGGTGGCTGAGATCAGTGGCCGAACGGTGACTGAGGAAGTTGGAGGGCTAAGAATTCTAGAGAGTTCTGGGAAAATGGATTCGAATAATAATAAAAAAACATAAATTGGGTATATAAAAAGGTTAGATCAAGCTTATTATTTTCAGCATAACCAAAGGCATGACTTAAATGATATTGAGGGTAGCTTAACTCCACGAGCTACCTTAGCTCAATTGGATAAGACTTAAGTTTGTCACTACCAGGTAGTAGGTTCAAATCTCCCGAGGAGTAACTCTTCATTTATTTATTTCTTTTTATAATAATTAACCAAACACTTAATTTATAACAGAAATTCAAGGTGTTACAACTCTCCCCCTCTTAAAAGAAATTTCGTCCTCAAAATTTAATAGAGTCAGAGGAATGCAGAAACTGCCATTACTTTCATTCACCTACCGAAACTTATCCGTCAGAGTATGCTATTTCTCACATCTCATAGATGATCACTGATCAATTTGGTGTTGTCCCAGTCACTCAAACTAACTTTGAACCCAAAGTCATCCCATCATACATTTCAACTAATTGATTAGAATACGCTATTTGCAACCATACATAACCTTATACAGTGTTATGAATACTTGTCTCATAACCATTAATATAAGCTGACTCAATCAAAGATAGGAGGTTTCCACAACTACCACAGAAGTCAACCATACAATCTTGGAGTATTTTTTCTAGAATCTAAATTATCCTACCAGATTGACCATTAGCTTAAAGATGGAAACTATTTAAAATTCATACGAGGACTTATGACCTCCAATTGGGCCTTCCGGAATCAGGATATAAACATCAAATTTAAATCAGATATGATATATATACTGGTACACCATGCCAATAACCAAAATTTTGAACGAAAATCACTTACCTTTAACATATTTTCAGACAATTATTTTCTTCGTGTATAACAGAGTCACCATAGAATTTACATTTTTGCCATGCTCATGGACACTTCTCTTTTGAATTCATAACATTTGTATCAAATTTCTATCAAAACATTCTCAAACATAATCATTATATCAAATAGCCTTACATGTAATCATATATCGGTTACCTCACATAATCAAACATTTATTCTCAATCTGATTTAGACCTTCAATTTCACATGCATTAACCATCATAGATTCTTTTTATTTTCTCTCTTTTTCTTCTTCTTCTTCTTCTTCTTCTTCTTCTTTTTTAAGCAAATTCAAATTAGAGACAAATATATTGTAGACATTCCTTGCCAGTACAAATCGAGTTATTTTGGACAGAATGGTTAGATGCACTTATTACAGGAAAATGATTCAACATCAGAGTTCCAGCTCAGAGGAGTACGGTTATAACCTAATGGCATGTATTTACCAGACACCCTATGATAGACGATCAACCGATCTACCCAGAAAGACGTAACTCTAAGCTCTGATACCACTAAATGTAACCCCCTAGACCCGCTTATGCATTACACCTAAATCTAAGAGGTCACATTTGGGTCACAAGAGTGACCCACATGAAAATAATAAATCCTCATAGGTAAAATGTTTTTCTTCTAATACTATTAAAATCCCATAAAGAATAAAAACCACTTAAGATGTAATTTTAGAAAAAATCATTATACATAGAACCAAAAATTTTAAAACATGCCCACTAACTATACCAGTACCGTACTACGCAAATAACGTTGAACGAACTTCAAACACTAATGTCGATCATTGAACCATAATCAAATTCTTTTAACCTACAATAATAAAAGCAACGTGAGCTTCAGAAAGCTCAATAATACAAAACTACTAGGAATGCTTTATACAACATACAGATATAAGAAAGTGTAACACTGCCATGATGTTTCGGTAACAACAGACTCCATTTACTATTTAATATTCTAATGAAGCGCTATATCAAAAAGTGACAAAGTTATTCTTTAATCGATTACACGAGTATCAGAGATAAGCCTATATCCCAGAGATTCAGAAAAGATATAAATTACAGAAGTTAAATCGGGGAGTTCAGTGTGTTCATTAAGCGCATATTAGAAGCATACTTAGAGTTCCATACTTTGATAAACTAATTCAATAGGGTAGATCTCAGAAGGGGACAAAAAGTTTTATTTTAATCACCTAACTACCCTTCAATTGTACTTCAATATAAAGTAACCCATAATGGTATTCAGAAAGACTTACCCTAGGCTCATTGGGCGTAGGAGCTTACCTAAGGAGATGTCTTAGGTCCAAAAAGAATCACTGTAACTGAAACATAGATGCCTGGATGCAGAATGTATTACCCTAGCTGAAGCATAGGGAGCAGATACAGAAGCCAGAATGTATTACCCTAGACGAAGCATAGGGACCTGATACAGAAGCCATAAGGTATTACCCTAGCCGAAACATAGGGACCTGATACAGAAGCTAGAAGGTATTACCCTAGCCAAAGCATATGAACCTGATACAGAAGCCAGAAGGTTTTTCCCTAGCCAAAGCATAGGAACCTGATATAGAAGCAGAAGGTATTAACCTAGCCGAAGCATAGGAACTTGATACAGAAGTTAGAAGGTATTACCCTAGCCGAAGCATAGGAACCTGATACAGAAGTCAGAATGTATTACACTAGCTGAAGCATAGGAACCTGTAGAGACTTAATAATATATCGAAAGTACCCCAAATAAAACAGTCTAAGCAATAGTAACAGTAATAAGTAGTAAGCAGTTGTTTCCGTAAACATAAGCAGACAATTATTTTAGTGAAACGTAACCAGAGAGCATGTTTTTCAAATTAGATATAGAGGTATATTTCAGATAGATAAAAGTCATGATTATGCAGAAATTTAAATATATCAGAATAGATTTTAGGAAGTCGGGTAGATTAGGATCAGTCAAGATTCTGAATATATCAGGAGGGTTCTAGCAAATTTTGCTCATGAGGGTATTTCGATTATCTTAGCACTCAGAGCAATTTCTTAGTTTAATCCCGATAGGGTAAGTCGGTGATTTATTGTGCTGAAGATTACTGACGGAATGCCAGGTGATAAGTGTTCAAAAGTACTATTTTTCTTACCCTTTTTACTCATATTATTATTAGACTTAGGCTCATATTAGTTGCATAATTAGTCATTCATGCATTAATCCATGTTTCATTCCATCATTGAGCTTGATTGCATAACTTGGTTGTTTTTGTGGGAAAAGATGCTGCTTTGGTGTGTTTTGTGTGTATGTGCAGAATCACTTGCCAAACCAAGGCTAGAGCTAATTGCCAGAGCAATGCATGAAGGAGATGCCGAGCTAGTTTCCAGGGCAATGCATGAAGGAGATGCCGAGCTAGTTGCCAGGGCAATGCATGAAGGAGATGCCGAGCTAGTTTCCAAGGCAATTGTCAACAAAGAATAAGGTGATATGGTAGTCGAAATTGATGATTAGACAAGCCCAAGATGATGTGGAGAAAGCTAAATCCCAAAGGAGTTTGATTTCCATGAAGAGGTTAAAGAATAATTTAATCCCAAGAAGATAGGAGAAGTTCTAGAAGGAATATAAATATAATAAAGAATTATATTCTTTAAAGATATTTTAATTCCAACTTAACTTCCTCCTCAAAGAAGGACTTTGACCTAGCCCTATCAATAGATCACCAAGCCGTCAACTCCAAGGGAGAGAGTAGAGAGAATTTTTGACAAGCTTCAAGGGGAGATATCGACAAGAAGGCTTCACCCATCCTTCATCTTTTTCTTTCTTGTTCAATTAGGTTCATGCTAAGAATTCTTTATCTTGTGTTTCTTTGGAACCTAGCCATGAACTAAGTCTATTTGGCTAAGGTTATTGTGTCTTGTGGTTGTGAGAAACAATTGGATTTTGTTTAGGTAATAAGAGTTTGCACTTTTCTATTCAAGGTTTATTCATTATTGGTTCTTATTATTGTTTGCGAGTGAATTGGGAGAGGATCTCGTAACTTCATCTATTTATCTAATACCGGGAGAGTTAGATTCAAGAAACGAATGAGTATGATCTTTATTCAATCTATTGATAGTGAAGATTAATCCGGCTTAGGAATAAGTTAAGGATTTCAACGGCTAAGAGGAGCGCAAGATTGGTTGTTGTTCACCCTTGATTCACGCAGGGATGTATTATCAAGGCATGCACAAGTAGCTAGAGTTTTGTCTTAGGGATAAGAAGAAACCATTGAAGAATGCTCTGCCGAAGCTTGAAGTTGCTGCCCAGACGCCCAAGTACTTGCCTAACTAGTCGCCCAGGCAACCATCGATTAGTTGCCAAGGCAACCCCGTTGTGCAAGTTGCCACGGTAACTGAGTTGCCCTTGCACTCTTTTACCAAGACGATCCAATCGGCTATCACACCTCAACTCATGATAACCTGGCCTATCTCTCTCATTTGATCTCATCTATTCTTTTACTTTATTGCTTTCTAGTTTAGTTATTAGTTAAACTCCTATAATCTTCTATTTGTGTTTTTACTTTTTATAGTGCAAGAGATTAGATTCTCGAAGTGGCACCAATCTCTATGGAGACGATATCTTTTATACTATAACTTGCAACGTGTACACTTGCACAATTGCGGAGCACTTATTACGCGCAACAAGTTTTTGGCGTCGTTGCCGGGGAATTGGCAATAGCGACTTTGTTATTATTTTCTTACACTTTTTATTTTTCTTGTTTAAGATTGAAAGGGTTAACAAACTTTGGTTTTGCATTGGTATATGACTAGGGCGAGACCAATTACACCAGAATATCCCTTTGATCCAGAAATCGAACGAGCCTTACAAAGACTTAGACGAAGGTTAAGAGTGGCAATGGCTAATCAAGACAACAATATGAATCAAGATGTTCTAGCAGGAGGAGGAGTGATTCTTGCACTAAACAGAACTATTCGAGAGTATCTTGAAGAAGATCTTGATGGACTTAATCCAGGAGTTGTCGCATCTGAAATTGAAGCCGACCACTTTGAGTTGAAACCAGTGATGTTTAATATGATCAACACAATTGGTCAATTTGGCGGCTCAGCAACTGAAGATGCACGACAACATCTTAAATCTTTCATCAAGATTTGCAACTCGTTCAAAATACAGGAGTCACCCCCGATGTTTTACGATTAAGATTATTCCCCTATTCACTGAGGGATAGGGCTATTGCGTGTAATAAGTGCTACACAAATGTGCAAGTATACACGTCGCAAGTAATAAAGTGATATGAGTATCGAGTATCGTCTCCACAGGGATTGGTTTGGGCCATTTTGCTTAAGTTACTGCACTGTGAAAATAAAAACACAATTGATAATAGGAATTCTAATTAACGAGTAAACTAAGAGCAACAAACTAAAAGAATAGATAAAATCAAAAGAGAGAATAGGTCAGGTTATCATGAGTTGAGGTGTGATAGCTGATTGGATCGTCTTGGTAAAAGATTGCAAGGGCAACTCAGTTGTCGTGGCAACTTGCACAGTGGGGTTGCCTTCGTAACTAATCGATGGTTGCCTGGGCGACTAGCTGGGCAACTACTTGGGCGTCTGGGCAGCAACTTCAAGGTTCGGCAGAGCGTTCTTCAATGGTTTCTTCTTATCCCTAAGTCAAAACTCTAGCTACTTGTGCATGCCTTGATAATACATCCCTGCGTGAATCAAGGGTGAACAACAACCAATCTTGCGCTCCTCTTAGCCGTTGAAATCCTTAACTTATTCCTAAGCTGGATTAATCTTCACCATCAATAGATTGATAAAGACCATACTCATTCATTTCTTGAATCTAACTCTTCCGATATTAGATAAATAGATGAAGTTACGAGATCCTCTCCCAATTCACTCGCAAACAAGAATAAGAACCAAGAATGAGTAAACCTTGAATTGAAAGTGCAAACTGTTATTACCTAAACAAAATCCAATTGTTTTTCACAACAACAAAACACAATAACCCCAACCAATCAAGTTAGTTCATGGTTGGGTTCAAAAGATATACAAAGAATAATCCCAAAACCATGAATCTAATGGAAGCAAAGAAGAAGAAGAAATCGAACTCTCTCCCCCTTGCTCTCTTGTCGAAATTTCTCTCCTATTGCCCTTCTTGGGCTTGTCAAAATTCCCCTCTCTTGCTCCCTATGGATTGTTGAAATCTCCATCTTATTTATAGGCCTAGGCCAAAGTCATTCTTTGAGGAGGAAGTTACGTTGGAATTAAATTATCTTTAAATAATATAATTCTTTATTATAATTGTATTCCTACTAGAACTTCTCCTATCTTCTTGGAATTTAATTCTTCTTTAATCTCTGCATGGAAATCAAATTCCTTTGGGTTTGGGCTTTGCTCCACGTCATCTTGGGCTTGTCTAGTCATCAATTTCGACTACCATATCACCTTTGCTCTTGTTGACAATTGCCATGGCAACTGGTTCGGTGTCTCCTTCATGTATTTCCCTGGCAACTGGCTCGGCATATCCTTCATGCATTGCCCTGGCAACTAGCTCTAGCCTTGCTTTGGCAAGTGATCCTGCATATACACACAAAACACACCAAAGCAGCATCTTTTTCCACAAAAACTACCAAGTTATGTAATCAAGCTCAACGATGGAAGGAAACATGGATTAATGCATGAATGGCTAATTATGCAACTAATAAGAGCCTAAGTCTAACAATAATATGAGTAAAAAGGGTAAGAAAAATAGTACTTTTGAACACTTATCACACCCCCAAACTCGAACTATTGCTTGTCCTCAAGCAATGCAAACTCATAATTGCCTGCCAAGACTTCAACTTTCACAAACTTAGCCTTGAACTTGATTTTAATTCTCTGAACCGGGGCACAAAGTATGATTGGCTTTTTATTTTTTGGAAAACTTAGGAGTTACTCGGAATCAAACTATAATGCTTGTGAGTGTGTGCAGAGTTGTGTGCAAGTTGATTTTTTAGATTCTATGCAAACAAGAGGTTTTCAAATTACTTCATTGGGTTCTTTTAACATGTTTTAACTAGACCCAGTTTTGGGCACCTCTAGTGTTTTGTTTTTAGTTTTCTTAAGTTAATTTATTTGACTAGAGCCAGTTTCGGGCACCTCTAGCGATCAATTTTTTTAGCACATACTAGAGCCAGTTTTGAGCACCTCTAGTGATCAATTTTTTTAGCACATGCTAGAGCCAATTTCGGGTACCTCCAGCATTCATCCAATTTTTATTCTAATCCCCCAATTTGTTAATTATCAACCTAAGTTCACTAGAATTCCTTAAATCAATCAAACCACAATAGTGTTTCATCAAATTTAGCATCATAGTAAAATTCTAAGTTTTTCCATGGTTATCCTAGAATAAAAATTCTATCAATTAAGTGCATTGGCAAAGTCATCATCAGATATTCATCAAATCAAAGCAATTCTTGTTTCAATTAAAGGCATGACAAGAAATTTATGTATCCTAAATGTAATACTTAAGATTAATGTAACTAAACATGGTAACTACTAATAACAACCCCCCCAAACTCGAGTGAGACATTGTCCTCAATGCATGCATGAAAATAACGAAAAATAATAAAATAAAATAAATGCATACGAGGACTTACTCTGAGAGTTCATCATTGTAGATGATTAGTTTCCTTTTGGTCAGTGTCTTGATTCTCTTGCTTGAACGCGATGGTTGTTTTCTTGTTGCCGGTGGTGGAATCGATCATCGTACAGGGTTGTCCTCATCGTCCTCTTCATCAGTGTCATTGGCTTTTCGCTTGGAGGATTCAATTGGTGCGACCTTTGTTGGTGCAATGGAGGACTCGTCCAAATCTGAAAAATTAGAAAATGATTCCGTAGGAGTTGATTCAGGCATAGGTGCTTTACCTTTGGCTTTTGCAGTAGTTGCCGGGATGTCTTTAGTTTTGGTTGTCGTGGCATCTTCAGGGTTGGTTTCCGTGGCATCAGCTTGTGCAGGCACGATGTAGGTTGTCGCGACATCATCTTTTGTGGTTGCCGTTGCAAGTAGTCGGCAGTAAATTTCCTTAGCATGGTGGTTGTGAGTCTTGTTGTGAAAAAGAAATAAAGAAAACCTGGAAACTAAAGATAATGAAGAAAAATAAAATATCTCCTAAAAATAAAAATGAAAATAAAAAGAAAAAGAAAAAGAAAATTTTGAAAGGAGAGCATGCTCATGCATCTCCTAAAGTGACCACTTCTTTGTTACGTTCCACATGGGCACCATTATAGTGCTTCAATCTTTGTCCATTAACTTCGAATTCATGGTTGTCAGAGATGGACTTGATTATCATAGCACCATGGGAGAATGGTTTGACGACTTTGAATGGTCCCGACCATCTTGATTTCAGCTTTCCCAGGAAAAGTTTTAGCCGAGAATTGAATAGGAGAACTAGTTGCCCTGGCGTGAATTGCCGCGGCAATAGTTTCTTGTCGTGCCATCGCTTTGTTTTTTCCTTGTAGATTCGTGCATTTATATAGGCGAGTGCACAGAATTCTTCTATCTCATTGAGATCCATCAAACGCTTTTGTCCGACACTTTCCCAATCCATATTTACGGTCTTGATTGCCCATTGGTTTGTAGGTGATATTCCCCGTCCTCTGGCAACGATCAGATTGCTTGTAAAACTCTTGGGCATCTTTGTATAGTGTTGGCCAATACAAACTGGATTGCAAAACTTTGGTCGCGGTACGAGTTCCTCCAAAATGTCCTCCATAGGGTGAGAATGGCATTGTCGGAGTACATTTCGTTACTCCTCTTCAGGGACACATCGGCTTATAACCTGATCAGGGTATTGCTGAGGCATGTGCTGCCATGACGACTACTCCCAAGGTTGCCGAGGCGTGTGCGTCTAGAGTTGCCGAGGTATACACATCCATGGTTGCCGAGGCGTGCGTATCGGTAGCTGCCGTGGCGTCGAGGGTTGCCGAGGCATGCACATCCATGGTTTCCGAGGCGTGCACGTCCATGGTTGCCGAGGTGTGCGTACATGGAGCTGCTACGGCGTCGAGGGTTGCCGAGGCATCAAGGGTTGCGGAGGCAACTAAAAGTTGTTCATCCAGGAATTCTAATTAACGAGTAAACTAAGAGCAATAAACTAAAAGAATAGATAAAATCAAAAGAGAGAATAGGTCAGGTTATCATGAGTTGAGGTGTGATAGCCGATTGGATCGTCTTTGTAAAAGAGTGCAAGGGCAACTCAGTTGCCGTGGCAACTTGCACAACGGGGTTGCCTTGGCAACTAATCGATGGTTGCCTGGGCGACTAGCTGGGCAACTACTTGGGCGTCTGGGCAGCAACTTCAAGGTTCGACAGAGCGTTCTTCAATGGTTTCTTCTTATCCCTAAGTTAAAACTGTAGCTACTTGTGCATGCTTTGATAATACATCCCTGCATGAATCAAGGGTGAACAACAACTAATCTTGCGCTCCTCTTAGTCGTTGAAATCCTTAACTTATTCCTAAGCTGGATTAATCTTCACCATCAATAGATTGAATAAAGACCATACTCATTCGTTTCTTGAATCTAACTCTCCCGATATTAGATAAATAGATGAAGTTACGAGATCCTCTCCCAATTCACTCGCAAATAAGAATAAGAACCAAGAATGAGTAAACCTTGAATTGAAAGTGCAAACTCTTATTACCTAAACAAAATCCAATTGTTTTTCACAACAACAAAACACAATAACCCCAACCAATCAAGTTAGTTCATGGTTGGGTTCAAAAGATATACAAAGAATAATCCCCAAACCATGAATCTAATGGAAGCAAAGAAGAAGAAATCGAACTCTCTCCCCTTGCTCTCTTGTCGAAATTTCTCTCTTATTGCCCTTCTTGGACTTGTCGAAATTCCCCTCTCTTGCTCCCTATGGATTGTCAAAATCTCCATCTTATTTATAGGGCTAGGCCAAAGTCATTCTTTGAGGAGTAAGTTAAGTTGGAATTAAATTATCTTTAAAGAATATAATTCTTTATTATAATTGTATTCCTACTAGAACTTCTCCTATCTTCTTGGAATTTAATTCTTCTTTAATCTCTGCATGGAAATCAAATTCCTTTGGGTTTGGGCTTTGCTCCACGTCATCTTGGGCTTGTCTAATCATCAATTTCGACTACCATATCACCTTTGCTCTTGTCGACATTTGCCATGGCAACTGGTTCGACGTCTCCTTCATGTATTGCCCTGGCAACTGGCTCGGCATATCCTTCATGCATTGCCCTGGCAACTAGCTCTAGCCTTGCTTTGGAAAGTGATCCTGCATATATACACAAAACACACCAAAGCAGCATCTTTTCCCACAAAAACTACCAAGTTATGTAATCAAGCTCAACGATGGAAGGAAACATGGATTAATGCATGAATGGCTAATTATGCAACTAATATGAGCCTAAGTCTAACAATAATATGAGTAAAAAGGGTAAGAAAAATAGTACTTTTGAACACTTATCAAGGGCGAAAGCATGGTTGAATAGCATTCCTACTGGATTAATAGGATCTTGGACCGATCATTGTCGTGATTTCCTTGCTCGGTTTAATCCTAAAAATTTGACTGATAAGCTTCGTAACGAATTTACTTCTTTTCGGTAGACAGATGATGAATTCATGTAGGAGGCTTGGGAGCGATATAGAGAACTTCTACACAAATGCCCTCTACACGGATTCCCAGTGTGGACACAAGTAACAATATTTTACAACGCCGTGAATACACCAACAAGGATGATACTAGACACCTCGACAAACGGCATACTCCTAGATAAGTTGCCGGAGGAAGCAATGCACATTCTAAACAGGCTTGCCAAGAATGATTATCAATTCCCCTCTGCTAGAAGAGGAGGAGTTAGACGCTAAGCCACAATACATGAACTAGGATCATCAGACTCAATTTCGGCACAATTGGCCGCTTTAACCAAGATGGTCCAGAACATGCAGAAACCAAACAAAACACATGAGGTCAAGGTAATGGATTATCTTTGTGAGTTATGTGGTGGTAACCATGATTCTTCTGAATGTATGCAGAATTCGGAATCCAGCTTCTATGTGGGGAATTACAACCGGAACAACAATGTGATGTCCAATACATACAATCTAGCTTGGAAGAAGCACCTGAATTTTTCATGGAGTAGTCCCAACAATGCTCTAAACCAGAACAATCAGAATGTACAAGCATCAAGATTCCAGCAGAATATGCAACGGCAACAGTTACCGCAGCAACAACCGACAACATCTAGTTCTTTGGAAAATTCTCTCAATGCTTTTATGTTGAAAACTGAATCTTATATGGCTGAGAATAGTAACTTCATAAAAAGAACTAATCCTTTTATTAACAGGACCGAGATGAGATTGCAAAACCAAGAGGCGGCAATCAAATCATTTGAAAATCAAGTCAGACAGTTTGTTCAAAACCTGAATACTAGACCGCAAGGAGGTTTACCTAGCGATACTGAAGTCGCAAGAGGAACTGGCCATGAATTGGTAAGGCGATCACCACTAGAAGTGGCCAAAAACTTAAAGAGGCTCAAGCTCTCTCATCAAACAAAACTCCACAAAAAGATCAAGACGAACCCAGCGGTAAAGCCTCAGATGCTGAACTAGGAATTACCGCGACAACCGGCAATAATCATGCCTCGACAACCAATGATAAGCATGCCTCGGCAACCGGTGATAAGGATGCCTCGGCAACCCCAGTTGATGATGCCTCGGCAACTCCAGTTGTCCTAGCAATGACATCAATCAGATTCCAGACCAATGAAAGGATCGAAGATATCCGACTTCCACCACCATTCCTACAAAGGTTGAAGCGACAAAAGCAAGAATATCAATTCAAGAAGTTTCTTGATATCCTAAAGCAAGTCCACATCAACTTGCCATTGGTGGAAGCAATTGAACAAATGCCGAACTATGCCAAGTTTCTTAAAGACATTGTGTCTAAGAGAACAAGGCTAGGAGAGTTTGAAACAGTTGCCGCAACAGAGGGATGTATGGCCATGTTGCACAATCGTATGCCACCCAAGTTGAAGGATCCCGAAAGTTTCACAATACCCTGTTCCATTGGAAACCACTATGTCAGGAAATCATTATGCGACCTTGGGGCTAGCATAAACTTGATGCCTAAATCGATTTTCCAGAAACTAAGAATCAGGAAGGCAATACCTACAGCAGTTATGCTACAGCTAGCCGATAGATCCTATGTGCATCCAGAGGGAAAAATTGAAGACATACTGGTAAAAGTTGATAAATTTATTTTTCCCGCTGACTTTATTGTTTTGGATTGTAAAGCAAATGGGCATGCACCTATCATTCTCGGGAGACCATTCCTAGCAATAGGGAGAACCTTGATCGATGTTGAAAAGGGAGAACTCAAAATGAGGGTGAATGGCCAGCAAGTTAAACTAAATGTGTTCCAAACACTAAGGCATGCTGATGAACCAGAAGAATGCCAACTTCTTCATGCCACGGCAGAGTTTAACTTCGACGAGGAATTTAGTTGCCTCGACAACTACATTACCGATCAAGGGGAACCTGAGGAGTATGAAGAACTGGTCGATGAGGAACAACAAGAGGCAAATTGGCTAGTCAATCGACCAGGTACATACTTTGAACCACTGGATTACTCAGGTAAGGAAGGTAAGCTCGAAAAGCCCTCTATTGAACAACCTCCGATTCTTGAGTTGAAACAGTTGCCAGAGCAACTAAAATATGCATACTTAGGAACCGATAATACATTGTCTCTAATTATTTCTTCTAAGTTACAGCCTGAGCAGGAAAAGAAGCTGATCAAATGTTGATGCTACACAAGAAGGCAATAGGGTGGACAATTTCCGACTTGAAGGGAATTAGCTCGGCAGTGTGCATGCATAAGATTTTGTTGGAAGATGATCAAAAACCTTCAATCGAGGCCCAGAGGAGACTGAATCATGCCATGAAAGGGGTTGTAATGAAAGAAATCATCAAGTGGCTTGATGCCGACATTATATACCCTATCTCTGATAGTACATGGGTAAGTCCGGTACAAACCCTCGATAGCCCTTGACGTGCACGCCTTGGAAACCCTAGACTCACACGCCTCGGCAATTTTGGGAGCAATCGCCTCGACAACACATGCCTCGGTAATACCCTGGTATGCGGATTTAGTTAATTTCCTTGTTTGTGGTATTTTACCTTATGGTCTTACTCACCAAGGTGGTCATGACCATTCGAAGTTGTCAAACCATTCTCCCATGGTGCCGTGATAATCAAGTCCATCACTGACAAACATGAATTCAAAGTTAATGGACAAAGATTAAAGCACTACAATGGTGCCCATGTGGAACGTAACAGAGAAGTGGTCACCTTAGGAGATGCATGAGCATGCTCTCCTTTCGATATTTTATTTTTATTTTTATTTTTAATTTTTTTGAACTATTTAATTTTTATTTTTTTATTATTTTCAATTATTTGCTCTTTTAGGATAGATTTATTTTCTTTAAGATTAAAACTACATCTTTCATATTTATCTTTTTAAGTTTAAGAATTTCTTTATACATCTTTATTTATTTTCTTTTATTAGTTTATCTTTAATTTTAATCCTTATTTGATTTGTCTTTGAATTGTAGGAAAAGAGTTCAAGATAAAGAGTAATTTTGATTCAAGAAGGAAAACATCTTCAACAAGGAAATTAATGGGCTGAATCTAAGGCTTATATAAAGCCTCCAACTTACCCTAATTAAACCCCCTAGCCGTCACCCTTCCCCTAAACCGAAACCCACTTTTTCTTCTTTCCAAAATTAAACCCACCCACCATATTCCCTACCTATCTTTTCTATACAACCCATCACCCTTAACTTCCAAGAAACCTATTCCTACTTTTCATCTTGCAACTCTTTAGTTTCTTTTATTTTCTTTTCTTTGTGTTTACAAAACTCACAACCAAGATCATCCATGGCATCCAAAATTAAATTTTTGGTTCATCCAAGTTCCTCCAAAGAACCAAGATACAAGAAGTTTGCTACACCGGTGGTTCAAGAAAGATTTCACTCCAAGTTTGAAAGCCGAAAGATTTACGAAGAACAAGGCTTTGAATACTCCAACTCTCATCAAGATTTCGGCCTTGAAACATTCATCTTTGAGAGGATTGTACATCAAAAGTGGAAAATCTTTTTCCATCAAGCGAAACTGGGTAACATCTCATGGGTAAGAGAATTCTATGCTCACTCACCTAACTCGGATAATCCTTATGTTTTTGTTCGTGACAAGGCTATACTCATAAGCCCCGAAAACATCAACACCTTTTACGAGCTCTACATTGAGAAGGACGAGCATCAAGCCTTTGTTGATCAACTCACGCCCAAGCAACTCGACAAGGTGCTTCAAGAACTCACTCTACCAGGAACTCAATGGAACGACGGTAAATACAAGGGCACGGTAAATCGCCTTCGGCTTAAACCCAAGGAAAAATTATGGAATAAGTTTGTTAAAACTTCATTAATGCCCACCACACATAATACTACCGTTGATACACCTTGTCTTTTGCTCATACATTCTATCTTGCAAAATCGTATCATTAACATTGGAAAAATTATTTGTGATGAGATATTTGTTTGTAGCTCAAAAGATAAGGGTTCTCTTTTCTTCCCTTGCTTAATTTATAATCTTTGAAAGGAGATGCATGTGCCAAGTGAGTCCACTGATGAAAAGGCCCTACCAAAGTCCGGTTGGAATCGAGAACAAATCTGGAAAGCTAATGGGAGAGGCATCGGTAAATTCCTCTAGAAAAGTACCGGACAGCCGCGCGTGCGTTCCCAATCTTTCTGTCGAGATCCTTGCCCCGACAACCAATAAAGCGATCGCCATGGCAACCGTAATAGATGATGTCGCGGCAACCTACACCGCGCCGCCCAAGCAGATGCCACGGCAACCAACCTCAAGATGCCACGGCAACAAAAGCCAAAGACGTCCCAAAGAACTACTAAAAAGCCAAAGGTAAAGCACCTATGTCTCGAATCAACTCCTACGGAATCATTGTCCGATTTTTTCAGATTTGGACGAGTCCTCCATTGCACCAACAATGACAACACCAATCGAATCCTCCAAGCCCAAGCGAAAAGTCAATGACATTGATGAAGAGGATGATGAGGACAACCCCATACAAGGATCGATTCCGCCATGGGCAACAAGGAAGCAACCACCACGTTCAAGCAAAAGAATCAAGACACCGACCAAAAAGGAAATTAATCATCCACGATTTATTTAACTCTCTGAGTAAGTCCTCGTTGCATTTTACTTTTCTTTATTTTTATTTTTTGCATGCATTGAAGACAATGCCTCACTCGAGTTTGGGGGGGGATTGTTATTAGTTAGTTACCATGTTTAGTTGCATTCATCTTAAGTATTGTATTTAGGATACATAAATTGCTTGCCATGCCTTTAGTTGGAATAAGAATTGCCTAGATTTGATGAATATCCGATGATGACTTTGCCAATGTACTTAATTGATAGAACTTTTTATTCTATGATAAACATGGAAACACTTAGAATCTTACTATGATGCTAAACTTGAAAAAAAACTGTTGTGGCTTGATTGATTTAAGGAATTCTAGCGAACTTAGGTTGATAGTTAAAAAAAATTGGGGGATTAGAATAAAAATTGGATGAATACTAGAGGTACCCGGAATTGGCTCTAGTATGTGCTAAAAATTGATCACTAGAGGTGCCCGAAATTGGCTCTAGTATGCGCTAAAAATTGATCGCTAGAGGTGTCCGAAACTGGCTCTAGTCGAATAAATTAATTAACTTAAGAAAATTAAAAAAACAAAACACTAGAGGTGCCCAAAACCGGCTCTAGCTAAAACATGTTACAAGAACCCAATGAAGTAATTTGAAAACCTCGTGTTTGCATAGAATCCGAAAAATCAACTTGCACACAACTCCGCACATACTCACAAGCATTATAGTTTGATTCCGAGTAACTCCTAAGTTGTCCGAAAAATGAAAAGCCAATCATACTTTGTGCCCCGTGATAAGTGTTTAAAAGTACTATTTTTTCTTACCCTTTTTATTCATATTATTGTTAGACTTAGGCTCATATTAGTTGCATAATTAGACATTCATGCATTAATTCATGTTTCCTTCCATTGTTGAGCTTGATTACATAACTTGGTCATTTTTGTGGGAAAAGATGCTGCTCTGGTGTGTTTTGTGTGTATGTGCAGGATCACTTACCAAAGCAAGGCTAGAGCTAGTTGCCAGGGCAATACATGAAGGATATGCCGAGCTAGTTGCCAGGGCAACACATGAAGGATAT